>PVIA01000039.1:0-600000 GCA_004024845.1 Tonatia bakeri
GCTGGGAAGGCAAGACAAGAGACCCAAGAGAGTCCCTATGAAAGCCATTTCAGAATCTCAGCTGCCAAACCATTGTATCTCCATTCACTCATTCCCTGTAGGTGGTCAGAATGGGGGAGTATTCAGCTTGCACCTCTCAGAAGGCAGAAGTAGTGCTCTCCATGTTACCTGTGGTTTCAAACTTGCAGGAAAGGTAGAGGCATCCTATGGAGATCAAGCCAGGCATGGGAACCTTTGGAATCAAGAGTTGGGGGGCTCAGCTTCTTGTGCATGTGTGAGAAGCTAGTGGTGGATGGTACTGAGGCAGTATCGCCCGGCTCTTCTTCAAATGAGGCATTTCTTCAATCTTCCACATGCTTGTCGGGTTCCTTGGAAGGCATTTTATCACAGTCCCATAGACTGTCAGAGCTGGAAGGTGACCTAGAAATCTTTCAATCCAGGCTGATTTCTATTGAGATAAGAAAACTGAGGCCTGGAGTGCTCAGTCTAGAGAGAGATCTTGAGCCTGGGCTTTGTTATTTTATTCCTGTGAATAGTGTGTTGAGTTTCTTATTGCTTCCCTGGGTGAATTCGCTTTAACACATGAACTGTCTTTTTTTTTTTTTTTTTTTTTTCCTATAAAGAGAGTGTATTGAGTTTCCCAGGGGAAAGAGTCTTGGCCTGGATTTCACTTGGTTTTCTGATTCTTGAGTTTAAAAAACCATCTGTGAACTGAGGGTTCTTTGAAAGATAATGGGTGAATGATGTATCTCACCCACGAGTCCCTTGGAGTCCAAAGCACATAAGATCATGGATATCCCTCTGGGTTCAGTGACAAACTCAGCCCCTGCCTGAGTTTAGAAGCCCCCAGTGTTCACCGGCATCTGAGCCTCTGCAAGTGTCTTGGCTGGAAGCACCTGTTCATAGGCTCCGGGTGGAGCATCTTCTCCAGATGAAGGCTTGCTTGGGCTGGACAAGGGACCCAAACAAGTGTCCTATTAAAACTTTGAAAGCAGGACACAGACAGCCTTGCATGTGGATCCAGGCTCTAATATTTATGAGTTGGGTGAGCTTGACCGAATTACTGAACTTCACTGCACCTCCATTTCTGTACGTGTAAAATGAACAAATTCCTGAAAGTGTAGCTCATGAGGTTGTAGAGCACATGAGATAAAACCAATGCATAAAAGGACCCAGCACACCATCTGGGAGAGGCTAAGCACACAGTGTCCACGTGAGCAGGGGTCGTCGTTGTGGTTGTTATTATTACTCCAGGTTCCTTCGCGGGGGAGCTTGAAATGTTAGGCAACTCGGTCAAGGTAGGCGGCGATTCTGACAAGTGTGCGCAGGGTGGATTCACTGGAAGTTCACCTCTACGTGGTCCAACTCCCACTCTGTCCATCTCTCTTCGGTGCCTCCCCAGTTAGACATTCTTTGCAGTTTCATCCAGAACACCCTTTTCATCCAGAACATCCAGTTTCATCCAGAACACCCTATCCACGATCTCTTGAATTCATTGATTAACGCTTATTTTTTCCCCTTCGATGCAATAGATTCCTCCTCTGATCGGTCTCTCTCACTCAGCAAGGACTCAATGAAATAATGCGCACAACGCACTTTGCCCACAGTGGCTGGCACAGTGGTAACTCATCAGTAAAATGTTCACTCCCGTATCACTCTTACAACCACTCCTAGAATTGCTGTCAGGCACCTGGTGCAGGGACTGCGAAGAGCGTGAGAGACGGTGAGGGATGTCCCGGTCACCAAGGCACACTTCTTGTCTTTTCAACCAGGCCAAGCCTTGTTCGCATCCGTCATCCTGTTTTCTTCTGGCAGGAGGAACAATTTATCAGGTCAACTCCTCATCCCTCTTTTTAAGGTCAATTAATGTCAATTTAGCGGGGGGAAAGCTCTTCTCATAGGTCCCATTTGTTACTGCTCTTCCCTCTCCTTCTCTCTTTACTGATCTGGTTTGGTGCCTGAAATAGATCTCAGAGGCCAAAAGTCATCCGTTGGAGAGGCAAGATTTCCCACATGTAAGTTTGATTTCCTCGTAATTGTCAGTTTGGAGGGCATCGTCTCAAGCATCCCATTATTTGATCCTCAAAGTAACCTAGAGTGTGAGCACATCACTGTCCCTATTTGTCAAGGCTGGAATCAGGGCGGGGCTAAGTAATGTGCCTAGGGCCGAAGAGAAGCAAGAGTTTGCTCATTGGATTGAAACTCGTTCTGCATCGCAGGGGCCCTCATGGGGTTTGGTGTAGGTTGTCCATCGGGCAGCACAGGGGTGAAGTTGTTACATCCATTCTTCGTGTTCTCCTGGGGCCTCAAGGGGAGGACTGAACAGGGCATAGCAGAGGCACTTACTGACATTCAGCAGAGGCTGAGCACGTGGGCTGGACTGTTAGCTGTGGGGGCAGGGTTTAGTTGCATCTTTTGCTGTTTCCCTCAAGGGTCCTTCCACTGTCTACACTCACGGCCTTGTGTCTCGGGTTTAGTACTAACTGCACCCCTCCGTTGCACTGTGATGCGTGCAGTGGGGGCAAATCATGAGTGTTTCTGAAATCAGTTATATCTGGGCTTGAAACAGACTATTTACCAGCTATTTGACCTTGGGCAAATGAATTATTTTCTAAGACTCAATTTCCACATGTGTAAAGTAGAGGCAGGACTGCTTGGGCGTGTCTCCTGTGTCATGGGGAAGAGTGAGTTAAATGGGCTGATTCGTGCAAAGTGCCTGGGAACTGGGGAGGCTGAATGGGTACAGCTGACCATCAATCACAGCCTTTATTTATTTATTTTAAAGATTTTATTTATTTTTAGAGAGAGGGGAAGGGCAGGCGAAAGGGAGAAAAACATTGATTTCCTCTCACATACCCCCTGACTGGGGAGTGAAGACACAACCCAGGCATGCGTCCGGACCAGGAATCAAACCAGTGACCCTTGGTTTTGTGGGACAACGCCCAACTAACCTAACCACACTGGCCAGGGCACTGCCTTGATTATTTTAAAGAGGAGAGCCCTTGAAGCAAGGAGTTAAATAGGGAAATGCTAAGCTCTGTGGGCCCAGTCATGGTCCTCACTTCTCAGTCCTTACGTGATCTTGTTGGTGCCCTCGTATTCCATGCTCACTGGATGCTAATAATTTCCAGAGGTGTGCTGAGCCCCAGGTGTGCCTATATAACTGCTTAATTAACCTTTCCTCTTACGCTTCAAAGGCAGTGCAACTACGTTTTGACATCAGTATGTCTCAAGCAGAATTCGTCCTCGCCTTCCAAACCTGGCCCTCTTTACGTTTGCCTCTCATAGTGAATGGATGGCCAGAAGCCTGGGGCTGCCCTGAAACACCCTCTTCGATTTAGTCCCTCAGACAGCCCTGCCTATTCTGCTTCTTCTATAAGCATTCACTCTGTTTATTTCTCACCATGCCCTGCATCATCCTGGTGAAATACACCATCATCTCCCACCCCAACTGCTCCCCTGCATCCGCTGTAGTCTCTTCCAGGCCATCCTGGATGAATTTTTTTTTTTGATAGGCAGTGATCCTGTGTCTTCGCCTTTCCCCATCTCACCCCTGAACACCTCTTTCCTGGATTCCCGTTGACTTCAAGGAAAATGTGCTCAAGGACATGGCCTATAAGTCCATCATGATCTGGTCTCTGTCTGTCTCTCTGGCTCATCTGCCATCATATCACCCCTTGTGCTTTCTCGCCCAGACGTACCGACCGCCTGGCCGTACTTCACACCCACTGTGTTTCTACCACAGGTGCTTTGCCCGTGGTCGTCCTTCTGCCTGGAGAACTCTTTCCTCCCATTGTCACCTAAACTGAACGCACTCCTCCTTCAGTTCGCAGATTAAGCCTTCTCTGGCCTCCAGTTCAGACCTCCCTTGTGCAGGCCTCCCCAACGCCCTGAATCTCCCTTCTGTCTCACTTAGCACAGTTGCAGTTGCAATTTTACATTGGCACGCAGGATTTTTGTTCTGTATCTGTCCACCCAGACTAGGCTGGAGTCTTCATCTGTTTTGCTCATCACCATTTTCCAGCCCTCAGCACAGTGCCTGGCGCAGAGAAGGTGGTTGATGACTGTTTTTCCCATGAGTGAGAATCCTCCAGGCAGATTCATGTTTCTGAACCACGCAGTGCCAGAATCCAGCAGTTTACATAACATGTTTCACTGTTAGTAAGTGTCCATCCAAACTGGGAGTTGAACCCAGGTCTCATATGAAAAGCAAGCACCTTAAAAGTTTAACTTGAGGTCTTGCTGCTCAAAGGGCTCCCTCTTGAATTCTGTTTAGAGAGGAGGGGTAGGTGGGCAGCCATCTTGCGCTGGGGACAGCTCTCCAAAGCCGGTGGTCTAGAACCATAGGTTGAGGATGTGGGTGAGTGAGTCACTGGGAAATGACTCAGAGCCTTCTGAGAACTTCTGGAAACATTGCTTTTACTCCTGGCTGGTCATGCACAGGACTTAGATGCAAACGGGTGATGAAGGAATGTGTTTTCTACGCTTGTTCAGCATCACCTGAGTTCCGGCGAAATCTTGTCTTCTCTGCAGGAAGCAGAGCTTGCAGAATCAGGCACCGTCTTATCTCGTGCTGCCTCCACCGACCTGGATTTGTGAGCTACCGGCTTTTACCCTTTGATGAGCAGTGTCCTGGGTGGAACCTGCATCTGTGTGTATCTTTGATGTTATCGTCTCTATTGCGGCCTCACTGCTGTCATCCAAAGATCCTTGACACCTCAAGTGTTGGTCCTGATTTGAATGGTGATAATATTTGGGTTAGAGCATCAGGCTCTCCCTCCATTGAGTTCTTTCTCGTCTTAATCCGACAGTCTTCCTAACACAGATAAGCTCAAGAACCTACAGTGAGGGGCTCCTTGTGGCCTGCAACATGCACAGGGAGGTCATCTTGGTCTTCAGGGAGCTCCTTGACACCGTTCCATTTGTCTTCTTTCTCATTGTTCCTTATCAGGTGCCATCAGGGTGTTTTCCCCATTGCCTGCCAATTTTAATCAATCACATGACTCACATATCCAGAATGTATTTACTGAGTCCCTACTATGTGCTAGGCGGAGTGTCAGTAGCGAGATAGCCATAGCCCCTCCCTCATGTGTTCCATGAGGAGAGGCAGACACGTACCAAATTTTGCCGTGTATAATGAGCACCCATGGTTTTTGTGTGCATTATACATGGGATTACTATTCCCACGGTATGTAATCATCATATCCATGCATAATGTGCATCCTTATTTTTCCCTCAAAAATTCAGGCAAAAAATGCGCATTATAAATGCCAAAATATGGCACATAACTCCATTCACAACCACGGGTTTAATTAAAGTGGTAACAATCGCTACAAAGAAGGGAGAGGAGCTAGCGCTGTGTTGGAGGGGAGCCTCGCTCAGTGAAGAGAATCACGGAAGGCTTCTTTGGGTTGAATGATGCAGTTTAATCTGAGACCATTCTCTGTATTTGTTCCCATTTTATGTCCTGTGCTTCTCTCCTCCCTAGGAAAGCATCCCTTCTTCTCTCCCTCCCTAAAAGCTCTGCATTTCCTCCTTTGTGACTCATTAGGGGAGCTGCATGAGGGTTCAGAACTCAGTTCAGCATTACAATCAAGCCCAGCTGCATCGTCTCCTGGCCTGATGTTTTCATACAAGTCATTTGCTTTGCTATGCACAACATAAGCTCACCCGTCAGATAAGGGTCACAATACATTCCCCTCAGGGTTATTCTGGGGGTGAGCAGTTAGCCCAGTGCTGGCACTTAGTAAATGCTCAGTTAATAAGGGCAAGGGTATCAGGATTGGCTCCTGGCTTGGCTGCCAGGACCTGTTTCTTCCTTTTCCTTTTCAGATGAACACCAGCCCTGTATTGTGCCGGATATTAGCGATACATCAACAAATGAGATGGTCTTGCCTGCAACCCTGAAAGATCCCTTTGACCTCAGCTCCATCACCATCCTCAGGGCCAATCCCACTCTCAGGTTTGGGCATGAGAGCAGCCCAGTCCCCAAAGTGTTGTGACTCGGAGTCCATTCCCTCACCTGCTCCTGAGACCTTGTTCTGAACATGGACCCTCTCCCTGATGCCCTGTGCCTGGGTCCCCTCCAGGTTATCCGCCTCTGCCTGGGTTTCTCCCGGGCCTGGCAGCAGCCTTATAACACTTCCCGGTACCTCCTACCTCACCCCCAACACACGGCAGGGCTCACAGAAGGTGCTGAGGAAAGGCTGGATCCCTGGTTGTGCCGGGAGCTCCAGCTGACGACGTCAGTTCTCCCGTGTTCCCAGCTGACGGCTCCCTCTGGTGCAGGGGCTTTTCACTAAGCTGCTCACATGGACCGTGGAGCTCTGACTCGCCAGAAGGGGGGCAAGCAGATGCCAGGAGTGCCGGCTCCTTGCTTAGACAAAACACACAAAGTCTCTGTTCCCGCCCAGCACAGGCCTCCTGCTCTTCCACTGGTGAGAACTACCTCTGCGCAGAATCTTCCTCTGTGAGGCATCTCCCGTGCAGCTTGCCTTAGAGTGATGGATTCTGTGTGAGAGCCACTTTGGGGCAGGGCAGAGTGTTTAAATCTTAATGAACCCTTTCTTTTTAATGAACTCCCGGTTGGAGAGTCAAAATAATCACCAGATAAAGGGGCTCCACACTCACAGAAGGAGGGCAGGTTGGGACTCTTGGATTCCACCTCCTCTTCCCAGTCAAAGGCCTGGATCTGAGACCCATCTTTGACAGATGCTAACTCGGGACTCGGGGCAGCATCCCCTCCCCTGTTGACCTCGGATTCCTCATCTGTAATGATTCATTCATTCATTCATTCACTTATTCACTCAGCCACACTCAGTACTGGATACGTACCAGGCACCATGCTTGTGCTAGAAATACCGTGAGGTGCCAAGCAGATATGGGCCCTCCCTCTGCAGTGCTCACTCAGGGGAGGGAGACACAGGTATGACAGTGAAAGCAGTGACAGATGCAGCGAGGGGAGCTGCCATCCTGGGAGAGGGGCAGGGTGGCAGGGGTTGGGGCATGAGGCGGAGCAGGCCCCGTGGCCAAGGAAAAGAGTCTTTGTCTTAACCATTTAAACAGGGACAATGATACTTTTCCTTCTCACGCTACAGGTTTCGCGCAGCTAGGTGAGGTGACCTGGGAACTGTGGCTTCAGATGCCTGTGAACACTGTTCCTGTGTCATTTGCTCAAGACAGCTGTCCCTCCTCCTGTGCTGTCTAATGGGACTGTGTGCTTTAGGGGTGCCCGAAGTCCTGCAGGTTTTCCTTCACAGCTTTAACGATGATTATTAATTAATCAGATAGTTCATTATTTATTTAGCATCTGCTTCCTCTGCAAGTCCAGAAGGGCAGGGATTGGGTCTGTCTTTTTCACCCGTCTAACCCCAGCCCTGACTATACTTGAGTGGATGCTCAATAATCACTTTTGAGTGAGTCAATAAAATGATTACGAGATCACACTGAGGTTTAGCACTTGAAAATCCCAGTGTTTCGCAGATGTGTGAAGTGTCTCCACTTGTGTTTTAGAGACCGTTAAATGAATCGCCCTCATCTTCTGGGTGGGAAAACAAGGCCCAGAGAGGGGAGGTGCCTTAGCCAAGTGGCACGGCCAATCACCAGCTGAGTCCAGGTTGTTGCTCTCTTAGTTTGGGCTCTTTTTCTTATAGTGATGGCTGTTTTTTTTTTTAGGTTTTATTTATTTATTTTTAGAGAGGAAGAGAAGGAGAAAGAGAGGGAAAGAAACATCAGTGTGTGGTTGCCTCTTGTGCACCCCCTATTAGGGACCTGGCCTGCAACCCAGGCATGTGCCCTGACTGGGAATCGAACCTGCGACCCTTTGGTTCACAGGCCTGTGCTCAATCCATTGAGCTACACCAGCCAGGGTGAAATGGCTGTTTTATCTTAGGAGCAGTGTCTCTTAAGGTACAGGTCTTTGCTCCTGTATTAGGACTCAAGGCAAGCTGAGGAGCTACCTTTGGCTGTCCCCACCTATCGCCTGCTGGCCACACCCAGATGCTGCCATTTGGGATTCATCACCTTGCATTTGGTTTTGCCCTGGACAACTGCCTGTTTGAGAAGGCAGGTATGATTGGGAGATGTGGCCAAAACCTCATTTGACAGAACGTGCATCTAAGCGGTCTGCTGCTCAGAACGCAGAATTAATGTTAATGTGAACGCTGGTTTAGAGGGCGCTTAGGCTGTAAAGATGGCCGCATGCATGAGTGGTAACTGGTGGGCAGGGAGGGGGCCCAGCCAGGGTCCGTGCACTCAGAGGGGTGCAGAGGAGGGGCTGCCAAACAGACACGGAGAACCAAAGGGAGATGTTTGTAGAAGTGAAACCTCGGCAAACAACGTGGCTTCTGCAAATCGACAGAAGTGCACTGTCTGGAGGCCAAGGAGGGCACCTCGGGCATCTCGTTTCCACTTCCTCCACTTGGTTGCTCACCACCATGGGGTGCCCGAGCCCTGGCTAACTGCCGGGACGGTTAGGAGCGAAGAACACAGACGGTCCCTCCTCTGGCTGCCCGTGGAGTGGAGGAGGGACAGATATTAAGCAGATAATCATTCTAATGAACGAAAGCGTATAAACTGAGTAATTACATGAAATAATGGAATCTGGTCCTGTGAAAGCAAATGGTGAGAGAAACTGTGACGTGGGGGCAGGGGGCAGAGCAGGCTTGTCTAAGGAAGGAATGTGTGAGCTAAAACCTGAAGGACAAGTTGGAGCCACCTAAGTGGATGAGGCACGAGGAAAGGCAGAGCGCTCCCGGCAGAGGGGACAGTGCGTGGTCAACAATGTGGTCACGACCTTGCATGGTGACTGGTGGTTACCAGACTTAACACTCATAGGGCACATAAACGTCAAATCACTATGTTGCACACCTGTAACTAAAGTAATATTCTATGCCAACTACTATAATTTTTTTTTGAGAAAGTCATGAGATAGAAGAAAGCAGATAGCAAGAGCCAGGGGAAGGTGAGTGTGATGGTTGTAGAGGAAGTGAGGGGATGGTTTCCATTAAATGAGGCAGGAGACGTCAGGGGGTGAGGGGTGGCACGGATCCGGCCGACCCTGGATGCGCCGTGCCGCTCAGCGAGTGGTCTGCGCACCTGGGGCCGTACCCGAGTCGTTAATCACAGATCTCTGTCCTGGTGCGACCCAGACCCCAGAATAGCCTCCCGTTTTGTAGGTGAGAAGTCTGAGGCCTGGGGAGGGAAGAGATTTCTGAAAATCACATGGCTGTTAGCAGTTGGTCCAAGAGGAGAACCCAGGATCCTCGACTCCCCTGCAACCTGCTTTTCCATTGTATAGTTGAGTAAAGCATTACAGTCAGTGTCTGTCTTCTTCCTATAACCTGGTTTCATGGGATGGCTCTGTGAGTTCATGTTATGGGAAGCCAGCTGAGCACGTCGAGTCAGTCATTCTTCTCTTCAAGTTACTGATGCATTCCATAAGGCTGAGTCTTAACGCGGTCATTGTCAGGGGAAGTCCCACATGGTCAGTGTCGCTAGTCTGGTTCCCAGCACCACTCTGGAGGCACAGGAATATAGATGCTCAACAAGTATTTGGTGAATTTGGTGTGTAATAAATATTTGGTAAATAAAAAAATCCATGCATCTGTTGCTTTTGTCTGTTTTAGGTACTTTTTTTTTTTAATAGCACACATTGTAGAACTCTATGGTTTTTTTAAAAGATTTTATTTATTTATTTATAGAGAGGGAAGGGAGGGATGGAGAGAGAGAGAGAAACATCAATGTGCGGTTGCTGGGGCCACGGCCTGCAACCCAGGCATGTGCCCTGACTGGGAATTGAACCTGCGATGCCTGGTTCGCAGCTCGTGCTCAATCCACTGAGCTACACCAGCCAGGGTGTTTTAGGTACTTTCAATACACTAAATCAATAATGATTACAGAGTAGCACAGTGTACTTAGTGTATTTAGAATAGCACAGCCTGTTAGGAAAGGTGGAGGGAATGCAAGTCTCTCCTAAACAGTGTCAAAGATGTGGATCAGGGAGAGAGTGAAGTGTCGAAACCGGGGCTGCCTCTGCTGATGTCATTCCCTTGCTGCTCACGGTGACCCCAGGGTCCAGGGAAGGAGGGAAGAGAGCCCACACAGAGCACTTCCTGTGTCGTGTTGGGGCTGGCTCTGCGCAGAGATGGCCTTGTGCTGGGTGCTTTGTCAACACCGCTAATCTAATCCTCTGAACTCGGTGAGGCGATGTTGTTATGCCTACTTTATCGGTCAGGAAAAATTAATTCATTTGTCCAATAACTGTTAGGGCCTGGATTGAAATCCATTCTTTCTGACCCAAACCCATTTAAAAAAAAATATGTATCCAAGGGCAGGTGGATCACACTTCCATTTGAGAAGCAAAGCATGGGGAGTTCTAATTTGGCAAGAAGATTGGTTAGCACAAAGCTGTTTCTTTGGGCCCCCTGCCAAAGTATCAAATGTCACCTGAATTTTATAATTTATTTCCCAGTATCCCTTAAAGAGTCTCATAAGACAGTTCTATCAGACAGCCTTCCACCTTCTTGAGATAGTGTGATCTTCAAAATTACCTGGGGGAGCCACGTAACAGGGGTGTTAGTGCCCCACTGCAGGCAGTAAACTCGAGGGACTCGGAGGATGTAAACGACTTGGACGAGGTCACACTTGGACACAGTGGTGAAGTGCGCAGTTGACTGGGTCATCTGATCCTCAGTCCAGTGCCCTCTCATGTGATCAATGATGTCACCCTCTACTTAGGTGTGTGCAATGGGGTTATGTTCCCCTGGGAACACCAGCGTTGGAAAGGGGACAGTGGGCCTGCATTCACATGCGGGAGTAAGTGACTCCACCCACGTCTCTATTCCTTTGATCTCTCTTTGTACACTTCCCTGCCACCCACTTACTTATCCAGACATCATTCAAGTGTTCCTCTCCCATCGCCCAGTCATCCGTCCAGTCGGTTCTTCGTCCGTCATTCATCCCCTCGTCCTCCATCTAGCTGACTGTTGGTTCCTCCACACACCCTCATCCACTGTCCCCCTGTAGTATTTAATGACCTATAGAGTATGACCTCTGCTTGTGGAATAAAGCAAGGTATACATAAACAAAGGGTGTCAGGGAATTTCAAAATATCAAAAAATAAGGAAGACACATTGCTGACTTTCAGGTGTGAATAGGAAAGAGAGATCTGTCTCGAGATATCTGTACTACTGGGTAGACTGAGTTAGTTCCCTTAGAGAGGTACCAGGAGGTTTAGAGAAAGAAGTGCTTACTCCTGGCTGGCGGGGCTGGAGGGAGGAGGGATGGTTTGGTCTGAGTCCCCATGCAAACAGGTGTTTCGTAGGGCAAGTTCCGCGGGTGTCAGAATCACATGGGCTGACTATTAAAAATGCAGATTGCTTCTTCTACCTTAACTGGATCAGAATGTCTGGTGGTAGGGGCTGGAAATATATGCTGCTAATACACACCCTTTAGGTGGCTTCTTAAAAAGCTTTATCAAAGTATAATTTACATATTGTCAAATTCACCCATTGTTAGTGTACAATTAAATAATTTAGTGTATTTATAGAGTTGTGCAGCCATTGCTGCTGCCTAATTCTTAGGTGACTTATAGTTTGCCCTCTGAAATGGATTAATCTGCCAAGAGGATGGGAGAGGTCATTCCAGGTACAAGCAATAAATAAAGATGTGGGGATGAGGATGCAGAGATTGTACAGGAAGCACTGGATAGGCCTGTCTCTCTGGGTGTAAAATGAGTGAAAGAAAAGAGAAATCATACTAGAAAGGGGTGATGACAATGGTCAGATCATGCCCAAAGAGCTCTTTTGGTGGGGAAAGGGGACCGAGTGCCTGTGTCTAGGGTGAAGCTGGTGGGGAAAGTGGAGGGACAGTTAGAGACACAACTCTCTGCCCACTGTGCCTCAGAGGGGACACCCCACAGGGTACCCACAGGATGAGAGCCAGCTTGCCAAAGGATCAGTTGGCCAGATGACCAATTCGTTGATTCACTGAAGATATTTTATCTTGACTTGCTTATAGCTTTTTGCCTGTGAATGGGCAAGTTCTCTCTGATGAGGACTTCACTGTCTCAGTTTTGTCACTTCTTTTTTTTTTTAAGATTTTATTTATTTATTTTTAGAGAGGGAAGGGAGAGGGAGAGAGAGAGAGAAACATCAATGTGCAGTTGCTGGGGGACATGGCCTGCAACCTAGGCATGTGCCCTGACTGGGAGTCGAACCTGCGATGCCTGGTTCGCAGCCTGCGCTCAATCCACTGAGCTACGCCAGCCAGGGCTGTCACTTCTTTATTCCTGCTCCCTGTCCTCTGCCCCATGTCCTCACCCCTGCTTGTCCCCCTCCACCTGCTCCTTCTTTCCATGCCCTGGAGGTAAAACGGCAATGGCCAATTCTCCTGGAGGGAGATGCAATATTTGTCTGACAGCTGTAGGTGAATCAGTCCTTCACAGAACTAATTTTCAATGTGTTGACCCTTGCCCATCAGCTTCTGAGCCCTGACGGTTGGCTTTGAGGGCTACTTTGCTGCTCTGTGATTTCTGCATTGACCCCTCTCAGAGCTTCCTTTTCCCCTGAATATACTGACAAAGCCCAGGCCCTGAGAAGAAAGAATTGTAATAACAATGGCGAACTTCTTTGGCCTCCTCCAAAGGAAAGGGTGAGGTAAATAGAAGGCGTTGCTATAGTTATTATATGATACCACATATATTGGTTTTTCTCTCCAAATCATTGCCTGGGGCTCTGTTTTGAAATTGGTTTTACCCTCCTTGCTCTTATTGCCTTCCATGCTCCCATTCCATATTTAACTTTTCTGCAATTCAGCACCTGCTCTGTTAGCACACTTCCCTTCCAGGCTTTTAGCGGGAGGCACCTGCATTTAGATCAGCCTAAGCTGTGGGGGCTAAGGGTGCCTTCATAAACAGGCCTTCCAGAACTTCCTCTCACTGCCAGGAGTGGAGGCCATGGACCCAGAGCCCAGGAAGACTGCTTCTTTCACCCTACTTAATGTAACTAAGAGTGTGGACTTGGAACCAGACTCCTGGTTTGAGTCCTAGTACTGTCACTTATTTGCTGTGTGACCTTAGGCAAGTACCTTAACTTCTCTGTGCCTTTGGTTCCCTCATTTGTAAAACGGAGGCCACGCTAGTCCTAATCTAATAGGGTTGTAAGAAGGATTAAGTGAGTTCATGTATGGAAAGCACTTAGAACAGTGTCTGGCTTATGATTAGCACCTTGTAAGCGCTAGTTAATGTGTTTCTTTTCAGCCTTACTTTGTTTTCGGTGTGTCGGGCAGGCATCTGGAGACTTGGACTCTGTTCCAGGCATAGTTGCAAACTTGATCTGTGACTTGGGTATACCATTTCTCCAGAATTCAGCTTCCTCCTCAATTAAACGAGACTAATAGTCTCAGGCCTGCCCTGTTCACTGCCTGGGGTTACTCTGAGCATGAAATGACATAATGTGCATGATAGGGCTTTGCCAATGCTAAAAAGCTGACTGCGGGAATGGTGACAGGATGCTAAATACTTGGTGAAAGGTCGACTTTGTTAAGATCGTTTCTTGGAAGAGATGGCTTGTTCTCAGAGAGTAAGAGCTCAACATGAAAACGGTGAACTCCTGATCACCTGGGGCCCCGACTGGCTAGGTCCCCCTGTGCAGTGCCACTGTGAGATGTCCTCTCCCTGGGGTCTCCTGGGAGGATGGAGGCTGTACAACACTGCCTGTGGCATCAGGGTTCTTAGTCACAAACAACAGAAACCAATGCTTACTCATATGAGCAGTAAAAGGACTTATGAAATGGCATTGGGTAGCTCACAGAGTGTCCTGGAGCACCAGAGAACCAGGAGTCTGTAGAGCCTAGGACAAGGTCTAAAGTCACACAGCAGAAACTGTCCAGCAGGGATGCTGTAGCAGCCACTGCTGTGCACACTCGCACAGGGAAGGGTCATAGCAGGGGGTATCCAGAACTGGGTGGGAACTCACCATGGTCTAGACATCTCTTATCACTGCTGCTCTCTGCACAGTGGCTTCATTCTTTCCAACCCCTGACTAGCTTTCCAACCCCTGACTAGCTTTTCCAATTGGTTAGGGAACGTGGCCCCTGAGAGCTCTGTACCCAACTCTTGTAAGCTCACCACCAGCAAAGAAAGGACCACCTACTTTTGGTTCCCATTCAAGCTCTGATTGGCTGAGTCTTGGATTATTACCCATTGTTAGACCAATTGGATAGGGCTTGGGTATGGAGAGGATTCACCTCAGTGATCGTTTCGCCTCCAGCATGACTGGGAGATTTGGCTTCTGGTCTCTTGCCTCTTTCTGTCCACAGCACATTACTGCACCAGGCCAGGACCCACTCCACCTGCCAACACTCCAGCTGGCTGCCAGGGCCTGCGCCTTTCCTTTCTCTGCGTGCGACTGGGTACCCACCTAGCATTTGCCGTGCCTCTCCTTGGAGAATTTTATACAGCTCTTCCCCTTGGGCCCTGCCTTTGGGCTTGGGGCTGCCAGGAACCCATCTCTCACCCTCACCATCAGCAGCAAAATGCGGGGAGCTGCACATGGGGAGCCCTTTCTCTAAAGCAGGGGGGATCCAGCCCTCCCTTCGTGCTGACCCGGAGTTCGTAGAGGAAGAGGTTGAGCGCACACTTTCTGGAGCCAGATAGATTCAGGTTCAGAGCCCTAGCTTCCTCATCTTTAAAAAGGTGATAGTAATAAATTTTTCTCCTGGGATTATTGTAAAGAGTATAAATAGGACAAGAGTAAAGCTTTTTAGCACAGTGCCCCAGTTGTGGTCAGCACTCAACAAATCACCATTAAACAAGCTGCAGTATGCTGAAGGCTCAGTGTCGCAGTAGGACCATCGACGTGGTTGAGGACAGGGCTCTGCGAAACAAGGGCCTGCCTTCACGTCCGGCCCCTCTGCTGCTGGGCTGCAGCCCTGGGGAAGTCACCCAGCTATCGAACCTCGGTTTGACTGTCCTCCCAGCGAGGGTGATGGTCCTGAACCCACTGTTGGCCTGTTCCTCTGAGAAGTAAATGATCTAATCTCTACAAAGCTGTGAGAACAGTGCCTGGCAGATGGGAAGCGCTCAAATCTAGTTGCTACATTGTTTTAATTATTATTTTTACTTTATATAGATGTGTATGCATATAAATATATTGCTGTATTTGCCATGCACTCCAGTTTTTATAACGTAACTTTATTTTCCTAAAGCCGAACCTACTTTCCTTCCTGAGTTCCAGTCCACCAGAAGGCAGAACATGAATTCTTGTTGCTTCCAGGAGAACTTGGTCATTCCAGTTACTTGGGTTTTATGTGTTTAAACTCGGGAAACTTCAGGATCTTCCCCTCTGCTTCCTTCCCCTGGAAGCTGATGCTGTGAGGTGGCTCAGAGGGGCACGCTTGCCCTGGCCTGGGCTTTGGTCGTCAGCACCAGTGTCACTTGGCTGGAGGCAGGCACCGGGCTCTCCCGTGGCCCTCAATTTTTATTGCCTTCGGGGTGGCCTGAGGGCTGCTCGGAGAAGCATGCATCCTCTCCGAACCCCAGAAAGTGGGGGGCAGGATGAGGGTGCTCAGGGGTAGGCACAGGGCCTGTTACTAATGTTGAGGATTCTTTCTTTTTCTTCGGCCGTTCTCTTCCTCCAGAGCTTGGAGAAATCTGTAAGTTTGAGACAGGGTGGAGGGGTGTGAGTGTGTGTGAGCGGTGACTTACATTTTCCCTAGTCTTTCCTGTATTGTATTTGAAACAGGCCTAAATGTGAAGAATTCCGTGTCTTTTTCCCCAGGTTCTTTGGCGACACTTCCCGTTCTTGAGACAGTATTGACTTCGTGTTCTGGCCCCACCCGTGAGTGAAGGAGGCTCTTGGACGTAGGGGAATGAAGGGACAAAGCACAACACCGAGCAGTTTACACGCCCTCCCGGCAGGAGGAGTTTCCCAACAAGCTTGGTTCCTGTTTATCCCACTTCCCAGATGCGGCAACACACCGAGAGAAGCTGAGCAACTTGCTGAAGGTTGTCCAGGTAGAAGGCAGTGGACTTGAAGCGGGCATGTCTGGCCCACCCAGACTCCCTACTGTGAGGCTTCCCCTCCTCCCTACTGTGCAGTGAGTCATCTGGAAGGACAGCATCTCTTCCCTGACTGGGAGCGGCCGCTCTCCTGAGTGTTCCGCAGCCATGGCCTGCTAGGTAGGTGGCCCAGTCACTCCGCATCAGGCTGGGCCAACCCTGACACGTCACTGAGCATTGGACCGTCCAACTGTCCTGTTGCATCAATGAAGGTGTGAGTTTCCTCCTCTGTTGTCCCAATCTCTTCCAGACTTCTCCATTTCCTGCTTGTTCAAGATACGGATGTCCTGTCCCACCACACGCCCAGAAATGTGGATCTTCTAAATATCTGCTAACAACAAGTAAATGGGTATGCGAGGGTTGAAGCCCTGCCGGTGGCTGGGCCTTAGTCCTCTGGGGTCTGTGGTGCAGCCGGCCCCTTAGCTCCTCCCCAGTCAAGAGACGCACAGCTGGGCCCTCCCCAGGGATCTCAGCCCCACATGCTGCCCCTCCGTGTGACCCAGAACAGGCTCAGGATGGGGTTGTATTGATCTCACCGGAAGCCAGGCCTGCGTTTCTCTTTCACTCGGGTTTGTTGGCTTCGGCCTGCGAGAAGGTTGGAAGTTTTACATGGAGGATTAATTGGAATAGATTCCTTGGATGCAGGCTGCCAATAAAGCCTGAGGTTTCCAGCTATTGATCTCTGGTGCTGGGCAGGAAACCACGGGCTCCACAATAGGCCCCGGGAAAGTTGCGGCGACAGGCATTTTGACGCCCCGGTGGTGAATCGTGTCAGAAGGAAAAGAGCAAGAACGTGAGGCGGGTTGGGGGTTAGGGTGGGGAAGGAAGGTGGTACAAGGGCCACCAGGATTCAGTGAATGGGAAGAGCAACTCATTTCTCATGAGTGACCTGGCTGAGAAATTGAAGCAGACATTTGTGAACTTTGGCGGCCGAGATGATTGCGAGCAAATTAATAGCTAGATATCCGAGACGTTTGTTCTTATGCAGATAATTGAGTTCTGAAGAGAGAGGTCACCAGTCCTCTAGCTTCCCCTTTGTCTCAGAGTCCAGATTATGATAAAGTCCTAGCCGTTAGTCCCCAGATGACCTCTCCATTTAATTCAATTCAGCAACATTTATTAGCACCTGCCACAGTGATGGGGGAGACAGGGTAGAAAGGGTAACGGGAGCAGAGGGCATGCTCCATCCTCCTAAGGAGTTTGTCTTGCATGGGACAGACATTTAGAAAGTATATAGATAATTCTCAGAGCAGTTCTAGGTTCACAGCAAAATTGAGGGGAGGTAGAGAGATTTCCCGTATACCCCCTGCTCCCCCCACGCAGAGCCTCCCCCATTATTGACATCCCCCCCCCCCAGAGTGACACACTGGTGACAGTGAGTGAGCCTCCACTGACACACAGTCCTCACCCAGAGCCTTTACATTAGGCTTCACAATTGGTGTTGTGTGTTCTGTGGGTTTTGACAAATGTGGAGTGACCGTGTCCATTATTCGGTGACATATCAAACAGTGTCACTGCCCTCAGAATCCTCTGCTCCACCTGTCCACCCCTCCCCTGCAGTCCTTGGGGACCACTGCTCTTTTTCCTGTCACTATCCTTTTGCCTTTTCCAGAGAGTCACATAGTTGGAACCATACCGTACGTATGTGGCCTTTTCAGATTGACTTCTTCCGCTTTGCAATATGCATTTAAGCTTCCTCCATGCCTTTCAAGGCTCCCTAGCTCATTTCTTTTTATTGCCGAGTAACATTCCATTATCCAAATGTACCGAAGTTTATTGATGCATTCACGTACTGAAGGACATCGCTGTGGCTTCCCAGTCTGGGGAACTGCAGATAAAGCTGCCGTAAACATGGGCGTGCAGTTTGGTGTGGACGTAACTTTTCAGCTCGTTTGGGTAAATACCAAGGAGTGTGATTGTTGGTTGTACCGTATGAATGTGTTTAGTTTTCTAAGAGCCTTAGGACAGACATTTTCACACAGTTAGTCTGTAAGTATCATTCTTGGGGCAGGGAGTAGCACAGAGAGATTTGGACTGAGAGGTGACGAGTTTTCATGAGGGATGGTATTTGAGGATAGCCTTAGATAGGCAGGGAATCGCCAGGAGAAGCACGTGCATAGGACCCCCTTGGGTTCTTTTCTTGGGTATGACAGGCTGGAGCTTAGGTGTGTGTGTTAAAGATGAGGCTAAAACATAGGTCGTAGCCAGTCCCGGAGGGACTCGAGAGCAGGCTAGGGAGTTGAGGTTTTGTTCTGTAACTAGGTGGGAGCATGGAAAGTCTTTGAGGAGGAGCAGGTGGCCATCAGAAGAGGGAGCAAGGAAGCCCTGCCCAGCACTGTGTGTGGACAGAACTGGAGCAACTGGAGAGGGGAGAAAAGGTGCCAGTGAAGAGGTTGTCACTAGAGTCGGGACAGAAACACAGCCGTGACAGGGGAGGCAGGGCAGTGGGGAGACCACGCCAGCCTCAATGTTCTCGTCGGTCCACTGGGACCAGGTGCTTCTTTTCTGCCTAGGTAACTGGGCTAGAACCACAGGAGAGCCAGACAGAGTGGGGACAGGAGGAAGACATGTGGGAAGGACACCAGGAGGCTCTGCCATTGCTGCTAGGTGACCATGCACAGGTCGTCGGCCTCCCTGATACCCTGTTCTCCATTTGTCATTTAGGATTAACTTTTTGGCCTCAGGAGATGGATAGCCTGGTTTCAAGTCTTGTATCTGTTCACTGTGAGCTTTGTGATGGCAGATAATCTAACTCTCCATTCCTCAATTTTCTTCAGTAACACGGGCATAAAGATAGTCATTACCTGACAGGTGTGTTGTGAGGTGGACTGAAGTAATGCACATAGTACCTGGCACATGGTAGGTGCCAGAGGAGCATTGGCAATGGTGACAGTGATGCTGTCACTGACGCCACTTCCCTGCCCATCACAGGCTCTCTGAGTACTCCTAGCATAGCTTTCGGCACCGGGTAAGCCCAGCAAAGCTGTGCCACTCCCCTCTCTACTCTTAGCTCCTGCTCAAATTCACATTCAAGTGTGGAGTCTCATTGAATCACAGTTCAGCAAGAAGGACCTCTGGGGACATCGGTCCAGTGCTTCATCTGTTCCTTGTTGTACTGACCAGAAGTAATCATACCCCCCCAAAACAGAGAATGCTCTGCTCCAGGGAGCCTAACCCACAAGCAGACACCTCTGACAGTTGGGGTACAAGTTCATGCACTAGTATCTTCTTCTGTGTGTGTGTGTGTGAAATGCACCCCAAAAGATTTACTTCCAGGGCTGTTTCTCTGGTGTTCTCACTAATACAGGAAGTGAGTCCTTAATAAAACATTGACTGTTGAGGGGAGAAATGTGATAGAGAAAAGAGTAAGATCAATATTCAAGACTTGGAAATGCAGATGAGGAAGTCAAGTCAATTGAGAACAGCTACATCCATGTGAACTTTTATTTGTTTTTCCTTTGCTGAGGAAAACTTCCCAATTCAATGAGAGGAAACAGGCTCAGGCAGCAGAAAGAATTTGGATTAGATAGTCGAGAACTTCCTGCCTGGGAAGTGATCAGAGGAAGTGGGGGCTTCCCTTGATCACCCACACATCCCCTCCTCATGGGTCAGGTTCTCCCTGGTCTGGAGACAGGGGCAAATTAGAGAAATCGGGAAGGCGCTTTCATTCCAGGACTCTGCTAACTGCTGGAAGGAAGGAAGGAGAGAAAGAGTCTATTAAAATCCACTCCATTAAGAAGAGGTTCAAGGGGGAGGCCAGCATCTTGGAATGACTCAGCTGCATCTGACTGTGGCAGCTAGAGGGGCTCGGCTGGCCGGCCCCCACCACAACCCCCAGCTCCCCACACTTGCTCAGAAGATGCCCAGAGGCCTCTGACTGGCTTCGAGATTGACCTGGTTCACACCAATATCCCTTACAATGGGTTTTGAGAAATCTTTGGCAATAAAAATAATAGCAATACAGTAAAAATCTTAGCTATGTAAAATGCCTCAGGAAATGAAGCATTTCGGATAGTGGAATTTTCCCTAAAGCTGAGGATTTTTCCATTTAAGTAGAGACTCTTATTTTTTGTTGTTGTAGTTTTTTAAAAAGATGGATTGAATCAATATAATACAATATTTTTTGTTTATTTGGAGACAAGAAGTTGTTCTATACCATGAATATAGTAATTCCCTAGGTGGTTAATGAAGTTCGCTATTTGCCCCCAAACCAGATGCTGAAACCTTTGTGCTCCTGTCTGCTCCTCAGCTTTTCTGACCCTTCTTCCTTCAAGATGCCTTTTGCCTCTTGTTTCTTGCCCATATCAGTGCACTTGACTCTGGTGGTCTCCTTTGTTCTTTGTGCTTCTCTCTCCATGTGTAGATCATAAGCTACACTTGACCTTGTCTATCTTTGTCCAGTAGCTGGTATCAGACTATTCAAAACAGAGGCTCAATATTTATACTTACGTTAATCACTTGTTCGCTGAACAAGCACTAAGCATTTACTCTGTAGCAGGCAATGTGGTGCGTGCTGGGGACGCAATGATGAATAATGGCTCAGATGGATGAACTTGCTTGTCTTCACAATCTGGCAATTCGCTTCTGAAGGATGTGTGGGCCCAGCCCTTCCTCCAAGTCCACGCTTCTCTCACTGTCTCCCAGCCTCGCGGCTCCTCACACTCCAGCGTGCCTCAGAATCACCCGGAGGGCTGGTTAATCACACTGCTGGGCTGCACTCTGGAATGTCTGATTCTTGCATGAGACCCAAGAATGTTCTTTTCTAACAAGTTCCCACGGGATGTGGATGTTGCTGGTCTGGGACCACACCTGAAGCACCCCTTTATCCACGTGACTTCCACTCTGCTCCTCATTCACCTTGCATCTCCCCTCTGTCTCATCTTGGTCTGGTTGCCTCACTTCGTCTCCTCCTCAGAGGGGCCTTTCGCTGAGCATCGCAGTGAAGGTCGCTGTCCCCTTCCCAGGCGCTCAGGTACCATGTACCTTGGTTTCATATCTTTCTTAGACTCTGTCCGTTTCTTGAAGTATCTCTGAGTGGTGGTCTCAGGGATGATTGATGAAGAGATACAACACACCCAGGCAAAGGACACATGTTCCTTTAGCATAATTAAAGGAAATGAGAGTTTAAGTGCAGGAGGACGGCTACATGAAGCAGGGGACAGAGAGCACTTTTTTCCAGGCCCTAGAGGGAGATCAGGTGATGGAGGGGAGGATCCCATCCATTCTCAGGGGCTTTCCCCTCTCCAGGCTCCTGTTTCCTGACCTGCAGGCCCGGTGTGTTTCCTGCAAGGTCAGTTTCTCAGGGAAACCCTCTTCTAGGCAGAATGGGACTTCAGACTTGCCTGTGCAATTCCTGCAGTCCTCTTGTTTTATTTGTTTTTTTTCTTATCTATTCATTTGTTTACCTGCCTCTCTCCCTGCTATTGCATAGGCACTATGAGAGTAGGTGCATGGGCCCCCTCCTTTACCCGGGTTTCCTCAGCACCCAGAGCCAAGCCTGGCAGAGAAGGAACATTTACTACCTTATAAGTGCCCTCCTTCTTCCCTCGCCTAATTGGGAACTAAGAACGTGCCTCTTAAATGTAATTTAATTCTTTCCCAAAGAAAGCCTCTTTTGTAGCCTGCAGCTAATGCCACAGAAGGAGAAAGGCAACTATGAGCGAGAGGAAGCGTGCCTCAGTCTGTATCTTAATGTAGCGAGAGCTCTCAGGCAAGAGGCCGCCTGTTCATGGCCAGCTTCTTTTCTCTTCCTCTCCTTTCCCCTGCTCCCATACGGTGTAACTCTGACTTCAGAGCTATAATAACAAACCTATTACTGTAATAAGGTGCCGGAAGGGAGAAAGGAGACAAAGTAACTGAGGAAGAAAGACACAGCGCCAGCTCCAGCCTCTCAGTCTCATGGTGGAGCCTGCAGACTGTGGAATAAGGGAGGCCCCTTTAACTGCGGCTTTCCCCCCTGGTATGGTAGAGACGCATCTGTCCTCTGCCTGTGTGTTCTCTGTTGTCCTCACAAATGATTTTGCTCTGGGATGCTAACAGTGTCTGCAATGATGCAGCGTCATTTTGGAGGGGCTGCTCTGTGGGTTTCTGCCTCTGTGCCCACTCTGCTGGTGTCCAGTTCCTCCAGCCAGACCAGAAGGTCCTTGAAGACAGGAGCGTGTCTTGCTGAGGTTACCCGACGATTCTGTTTTCCTCTCAGGTGACAAGCATCTGCAGATTCTCGTGTAAGCAACTTCTTCATTTCTTTTTCCAGCCGCTTCTCCTCCCTTTGTGTCCATTGACTCAGCCCAGGGAGGTAACATGTGATGCTGACTTCCCTTCCTTGCTTTTCCCAAGCAGGGCTGATGGTAAGTGCCTACCTTGTGGCAATTCATTCATTCATCAAAATATGTTTATTGAGGTCTCTGCTGCGAGTCAGGCTCTGTGCCAGGCATGGGGAAGTTAGTGACAATCAAGACAGACCCAGTTTTTGCTCTCTTGGAGCTTGTAGTCTAATACAGAAGCAGGCAAGAGCAATTTAGCGGAAAAATTGGTAAGAGCTATGAATTAAAAATAAGGTGATTAACATAGTGAATAATGACAGAGGTGGTTGCTTTTCCATGGGGTGATCGGGGAAGGACTCTCTGAGAATGGACTCTCTGAGAGTTAATCTGAGGCCTAGAAACTGAGGATAAGCCAGCTGTGTTGAAGAATGAGGGGGATAAGCACATGCAAATGTCCTGAGGTGAGCAACGCCCTGCTGGAGGGACTAAAAGAAGCTAGCTCAGTGTGGGAGAGGTGGGAAGTGCATGGACCCATGCTGGAGGGACAGGCCAGGGCTAGATCGTGAGTTGAATGTTTATTTTGTTTAAAGCTGGTATCCAGCCATATTCCTCTTCCTGTCGTTTGGATCCTGCAGAAGCTGTAGGTTAATTCTCAAAGTTGAGTGTGCACCTGATTCTCCCGGGGAGCTCGCAAAAGTGAAACACTTGCTCTGAGCTTCTGGCGCAGTGTGTTGTACGTAGTAGTTAGGGCTCTTTCTGTTGCAAGCAATAGAAATGCAACTCAAACCACCTAAGCAAAAGCAAAGCAACAGTTAATGGTTCTCCTGCTTTGGAATTAAAGGGGGGTTAGCTTCAGGCATGACTCAATCTAGCAGTTGAAATAATATCATTAAAGCTCCCCTGCCTTTTTTTTAGTTCTGATGTATATACAGGCTTCGTCCTTAGGAATGTTCTCTCCACAGGGTGGTGAAAATAGGTAATGGAGTAATGGAACTCTAGGCCTGTATCATTGATACAAGATACAGATCATAGATATTGATCTCAGCAAGAGTACTGTATTCTCCCTTTAAGTTTTACATCAATTCCTAAAGTGGACTCTGATTAGCCTGACTTGGGCCATATGCCCACAGCAGAGGTGTGTAAAGAGATGGGGAACGTAAAGTAGCCACCTGAGTGGCAGAGTGAGCAGGACCACTTGAGTGACAGCATCCCATAATCACTTGCGGGTAGGGAAGAGATAGTTTCCATAAAAAGAAATGCATAAGTGGAAAAGACCAAATGTAGCTAATATTCATCACTGAAGTCCTGGGCAGGATGGACATGTGACTTTTCAACACTAACCCCACTTAGTATTTGAAACAGGCGATGCTTTGCAAAACATTCCCACAGATCACTTTGCAGATTGAGAAACAGAGGTTGTAGAGAATAGGGAGTCACAACAATGACAGAGATGGATGCTATGAAAATTTTCGTGGTTCTTACAAGCATCTCAGCGTCATTGTCCTAGTCTGTAGGTCTCCCTTCATAAGTTCTAGTACTGTCCATTCATATTTGGGTCCCCCACCCCCACAGTTATAGGAGACAAAAAGCAACTTGCCTGTTTTTAGAAAGGGAGCACTAACTTAAATACGATTCATCAAATTTCTCAGGAAATTCTGCTAAAATTTTGAAATGAATTGCACAGAGTTAATAGGTAAATAGGAGATCAAGATAATTACAGATGTGAGTTATTGCATTGGTGAACATAACTGTATTTCAGGTCTTCACTTATGTCATTAATTGTATTTTAAAATAATGGTGTTTTACATTATTGCATTATACTTCCTAGCTATTTGGTAGTTTTTGTTGCTATTATAAATGAATATATGTATTCTATGAGTTACTGCATTTTTGTAAGTATCTCAAATCTGGCAGACTTACTAAATTCTATTATTCTGTTAATTTGTTTCCTAATTCTGTTACTTAAATATAGATGGTTATATTATCTGCTATCAATCTCTTCCCTCCTAATATTATGATTTTATTTTTCTTGTCTTATTAAATTGGGCAAAGTTTCCAGGATTATTTTGATGGCACTGGTAATAGCTGAAATCAGCTTATTCTTGATTTGAAGACTAGAAGATTTGAAGCAAGTATGTCTCAAGGGTTCTCATTAGTTGAATATTGGATGTAGGTTTATGGAATATAGTTTTTATCAAGTTATAGAAAATTCTTTCACCTCCCAGTATTCTAAGAGTTTTTCATAATTAAATAGGTATCAAGTTTTATAAAAATTCCTTCTTTGTAACTACTGAGGTAATGTAAAATTTCTCCTTGATTTTAGAGACTTATATTGATATATTTTTCTGATGCTAAATCATACTAGCCTTTTAAAAGTAAATTCTACCTGGTTATGACAGATGGTGTGAAAAGAAATTAAAAGCCAACATTGTACTCAAACTTTCCTTCTATGAGTTTAAATGAACAGGCATAAAATGTTCCTTTACTTGTAATGTTCTTACCTAGTTTTGGTAAAGTTTCTATGAGTCTCTTAAAAATTGATTGGAAATCTTGCCTTCTTACATATTTTCTTCCTTCCTTCTTTTCTTTTACTGTCCTTTTCCCTTCCTTCGCTTTCCTTTTCCTTCCTTCCTTCCTTCCTCAAGAGTGGGGATTATCTCATCCTGGAAAGTTTGTTAGAACTCTTCTGTAGATAATTTAAACCTCAGGCTTTTGTTGTTGTTGTTGCAATAAGGAAGGACTTTTATTATTATCTTATTTTTTTAAATGGCAAATTCAATTATGTTTTATATTTTGTACCAATTTTGGTAATTATATATACTTAAGAAATTTACATAATTAGATTTTATTGTTTTATTAGATATAGCTTATAATTTTTTAATTAAAAATGTCTATGTTATCAATCTATGGGGCCTTAGGTACCCCCTGCCCCCGCCGGGCAACCCTCTTTGCTCTGGTGCTGCGCTGCCTGTGGGGGAGGGGCCAGAGAGGGGACAGTGTGGCTGGCCTGCTCACCTCTAGCGCACTTTCCGACTCTCACGTGAGACTGGGAGTACCTCCCACTGCAGCAGCCCCAGCCTTAGCCCACAGTCAGCTCTGAGTCTCAGTTTTCCCCTTAAGTCAGCCCCTCCCATGCAGCCCACTGAGCTCGGCAGCCAGCCCCGCCACCACGGTCTGCAGCATTGCTGTGGTTTTCCTGAGTCGGCAGCGATGTCTGTGGCCTCACCAGTCTGGTTATTCTGGTTGATTTTTTCTTTGACTCCTTGGTTGTCGGAGTTCCATGCAGTTTGATTTTCTGGTGCTTTTGTTTATTTATTGATTTTAGATTGATTGTTATCCTCCTTTTGCTTGTGTGAGGAAGAGAAGGGTTTCTACCTATACCTCCATCTTGGCCGGAACCCCATTGCAGAGGTTTTGTGAGAAACAATGTGAGATTGTAACTATTTTCAAAGATCCATATTTTGAAATTTTTGTTTTAGTAATTTAAAAAAATTGTTTATTCATTTATTTCTGTATTTTTAGCCCAATTCATCCTATTATCTTTTGGTTTGTAGGATACTCTTTTATCTTCCTGAGTTGAATAATTAGGTTGGTTATTTTTGCTGTTTTCTGTTAATATATTTAAAGCTATAATTTTTCCTTTTACTACTATTTTTGCCATTATCTAAAAATATTATTGTTTATCAATGATAAATGTTCTGTCATTTCATTCACAGATATCTCTTTATCCCAAAGATTATTTGGTAGCATTTTGAATGTTTTTGTTTTAGTTTGCAGATATGTGGAATTTGAAAGCTGTAATTAAAAATTGTTCGTTTTATTCTGCTGTGATCAGAGAACACAGCCTGTAAGATGTTGATTCTCAGGATATTTGGAGTCTTCCTTTGTGCCCTTAATTTTTGTAAGATTTCCATGTGTCCCTGAAAGCATCAGTGTTCTTCATCTGCTGAGTGTGAAGTTTCATATATTTTACTACATCTAGTTTATTAATTGCATCAAGAAATTGTTTATATCCCTGACTAGCAAGGCTCAGTGGTAGGGTGTTGTCCCGAAAACCAAAAAATTGTAGGTTCAATTCCTGGTGAGAACACACGCCTGGGTTGTGGGCCAGGTCCCCGGTTGGGGGTGTGCGAGAGGCAACCAGTTGATGTTTCTCTCCCACGTCAATGTTTCTCTCCTTCTCTTTTCTCTAAAAATAAATAGATTCTTTAAAAAAAAGAATCTTTTATACCTTTGTATCTTCTTGTTAACTCAGTGTGTCAGCTTTGAGAAGTGTGTGCGAAGTCTAACATTTTTGCACGTAGTTCCCCATGATGCAACAATGAAATAGCAAGTCCATTTTGCAAGGTTGTTTTTTAAGCAGCAGAACTCTTTTGTCAAACTCGAACTCTTGACAGGAATCCAGTTTAAAGATGGATAAAAGCAGAAGGGTATTGTTGGGGGGGAGGGACTCTATTCCCTTCTTATCTTCTCCCCCATTCTGTAGGACCTCCCCCAAACTCTGCGAAATGGCAGTGCTGTATCAAGCAGGGTTTGAGAACCACTCGGGGAGAGAAGGGGCAGCCGGACTTGAGTCACCTCCACTTCTGCTGGTGACGAATTTTATCCTCTAACCAAATTACTGTTCCTCTGCATAAGATGAGAGGGTTGAGGCAAATGTTTTCTGAAGCCCTCCCCAGATATAAAGTTGTATCAGTCTAAATATTTATTGATCGATCACCTATTAAGTGTCAGCACCGTACTCAGATGAGCCTATATTTTGGCACCAGTAATCCCTGTACTACGTCAAGTGCTTGTCTTCCATGATCTCACTTAATCCTCAGACAGACAGCCGTAGGATGTGCTGATGGCGATGATGCAGCAGGAAATGAGGTGGGCAGCCCCCACCTGGAGAGCTCTGTCTCCAGTTCATGTGGAATGCCTCAAAAGAGAGATGAAACCTGCACAGTTAAGGCTATGGGAGTCAGGGCCCAGATTCTGTCCTGCTACTTATTATTAGCATGTGTGTCCTTGGACAAGCTGCTTAGCCACTTGGGGGCTGGGACTCATTTCCCTCCTCTGTGCAACAGTGACCACAGTGGCATCTAGCACTGTACGGGTGCAGAGTGGGCGGTCGGTGAGTAGAAAGGTGCTTTCCCTCGAGATGTGGAGATTCTAGTTTAGGAGGGAAGCAACAGATGGGAAGCAACAGTGAGCAACTGTGCTCACGCCTCAAGAAATGAGCGTTGGGGTTTCCCGATGTCTAGGCTAGATCTGTAAATCTCAGGCGCGTTCCTCCCAGGACCCTTGGCCTCCATGTGCATGAACCTCCCTCAGTTCCAAGGCCTGAGCTTTGATGGACAAGAGAAACGGCTCGGAACCTCCAGAGGCCCAGGTTCCGGGTCCGTCTGAGGGTCCGCTCATAGCTCGCCCCTGCCGGGGTCACTATGCAGTCACAACGAGACTCCAGTACTAAGCCGACCTTGTTGGAATTAATGGGCTGTGGGGGAATGGGTCTGTGTGACTCCTTAGGAACAGAAAAGGGATCCAGCTTTCCTTCATTTAGTTTCATTGAAATTGTAAAACATTTATTACTTTGGACACATGACAGTAACTTGCATTTTTAAATATCAAAGTGATATTTTCAGTTGTTTCCAAAAGGGAAAATGGGGTTGAAGGGGGCAAGGCAAGAAAGAAAGTCTCTGGGGAGACAGTTCTGGCCCTGAGAAAGGGAATTGCAGGCTCAGGGTCTGTTTTGATTGAGTTTTGCCGAATGACTCGGACAAGTATCTTTGCCTCATAGGGTCATGGTTTAGTCATGGTGTGATGGGGACACTAGAAAGGTCATCAGCATGACCACTGCCTCCACCGTCGATAGTTGCCGAGACCTTGTGGAGCAGCCATCCTATTGCTTCATGTTGTGTATGGTGTTGGTACTCTGTCTTCTGCCAGTTTCCGGGGAAAGAAAAAGGCTTAAAGAGATGAAATCACCTGCTTGTGGCCCCCCAGGAAGTACGAGGGCAGCCAGGATTTGAACCCTGGTTGGTCTCATTCCAGAAGGCTGGCTCTTGCCCCCAAGCCAAGCACACCCATCCGTGCAGACGGCACTTCTGTGGGCAGAGTGCTGTTCTGGGCCCTTTGTTTTAGGAAACTCTCGTGTACTTAATCCCTGAAAGTTTAGGTACCCTGAAATTTATCAAACCCCTTGAAAGGGAGGAGATTTAGGTGTAGGAAGTGTAAGTACTAGCTAACATTTTGTACAATTTCTTCCAGCCTCTTTCCCAATCCCCTTTCCTTTTCCTTTCCCTTTTTCCTTTCCTTTCCTTTTCCTTTCCCTTTTTCCTTTCCTTTCCCTTTTTCCTTCCCTTCCCTTCCCTTCCCTTTCCTTTCCTTTCCTTCCACAGTTGAAAGTATGTGATTTATATATGATCTCATACCCCTTTTTTGCCTCCTAACTTAGGAACATTAGCATTTCCAAAAGTTATTAAAATTCCTCAGGATCATCACTTTTAATTTCTACAAAGTACTCAGTCATGTGGAGGCAGCATTATTTACCAAATCAATCGCTATTGTTTGCATTGAGGTTATTTCCCATTTGTCACTATTACAGATGATAGCACAAACATCTATGGGCATAAAGCATTTAAACATCTTTAGATTATTTCCTTAGGATTGACATCGCTATTTAAAATGTTTTTGGTTATAAATATAATATAAGAATATTCTAGAAGGTTTAAAAAGCAAGCAAAACTTAAAGAGGAAATAATAACAGTTATTATTATTAGCTAATACTTACACACACAGGGCTTTCTAGGTACCTGGAACTATTTTAAGCATTTAACGTGAATTGATCGATTAATTCCCACAGTTATGTGAGAATTGTACATAAATATTTTTTGTATTTATTGAATATTTTTTAGGAAAAAATATTTGTTTAAAAGATATGAATATGTTTAAGACTCTTCACGTTCCCCAGCTGCTGTTCAGAGATGCGGTAGTGTTGGTCCTCAGACCAGCAGGGTGTGAGTGTCCTCCTCTCCACACTCTCACCAGCACACAGCTGTATTATTTTAAAACATTGTTGAGTCCCGAGTGCTTTCTATGGCATCATTTTACCTCCAACGACCCTTGAAGCTTTGTGCTGACCTGGCATAAATCTCTAACTGGTAAAAACGCAACAGCTGCTGGCGGCAGCTCCTGAAATGCTTGCCCGCTGCCGGTGGGAGCGGAGCTGAGGAAGGGGCGGGAGCCAGGAGCCAGTGAGCGTGCATCCGTCTCTAGTGCAGTGCTGGTCAGACTTAGAAATCTCCCCCTGGGGGGAAACGTCAAAATGCTCTAGGGGGCGGGAGACTCACATATCAGGTAGAGGAAGGTAAAGATAATGCAAAAGAATTTCGTATTTGTGGTTCAGAGAGACGCCATACACATTCAACACAGGAAATGGATGCTCACACTGAGTTGTAACAACAAAGAAACTCCTCTCGCTGAACCCCTGGAACCTAGCAGTCTCTGAGGAAGGAGGGAATGCGTGATAGAGTTAGGATCTCTTAGGTCAAGGTCAATGCCACATCTGACATCCCTAATATCTTTGAAGAACCAAGCCTGATCCTGGAAACCTGGAGACATTCTAGGGACTTCTCTTTAGTTTGACTGAAGATCACAAACCTCTTTCTCTCTCTTTTTCCCTTTCTCCTCACTCTTTCTCCCCCTCTCTCTGCTCCCTCCCTTCCCCAGCTTTATTGGATTTTATAAAAGTAGTGCATATCTATTTTACCATGTCAAACATTTCAGAGGTGCAGGAAGGAAGGTTACTAATCTCCCTCTATCTTCCCTTAACCCCACCCTCCCCAGATAATTGGTGGTCATGCTTTGTTCTCTATTTTTACACATTTTTTAATGCTCCTGCAAATTTAAAAAAAAAATTGCCCTTTAAAAAAGAAAATAATAGAACCAAACCTTTATATGTTTTTCTAACATAAAACTATATCAGGGAAAATGCTCTCAGTTAGGATATATAAGTCTCAGTAAAATAATAATTGCTTCATAATATTCCATTCAGTATGGATGCACCATAAACTTATTTGACCAGTCCCCTGTTAAGGGTCATTCAAATAATTTTCAAATTTGCTCTCCTTTTCCCTCCCTCCTCCCTTCCCTCTCTCCCTGTACCAATGAAACTATAATAAATACCCTCATACAGAATTCCTTTCATGCAGAGGCTTATATTTTTATAGAACAGAGTTCTGCAAGTGGGATCATTGGGACACAGGAAACATAAATTTTGTCAGTAGCTTGCCTTGCCTCTTCTTGTTATTTTTTTTGTTGAGCACTTTTACCTCTTGTTGGACTTGACACTTGTGGCCCCTGCGTGCAGTGGGCAAGGCGCAGGGCACTGGCCCAGCTTTGCTGGGGAGCCCCGGCCGGGTGAAGAGACTCATCCAAGGTCCCAGAGCCAGCAAATGGCCACGCCCGCCTGCAAGTTCTGTGCCTCTGAGGTGTGTGCTCGGTCCGTTCACTCTCTCTCTTCTGCTCCTCCCTGTGTCTGTTGTTTGAAGGTTCCCTAGGAAAAGAAGGATAGGGCTCCATCAGAGAAATGGCCACATTTATTTACAAGGGGTGGTGATAATGATGAAGGGAATCCTGGTGCATAATTACACATTTGTCAAAGGAAAGACCTTTCCTCACCATTTGGAGTTGGGTTTCAAGGCCAGTTTGTGAGTTGCCGGAACCCCCAGTGTCCCTGTCACTGTGGGGCGGTTCCCCAACTCTCGTCCCCTTAGCTCGGATGCTCAGTGCACAAGAAGACGAAAGCAGGTCTCTGGCCTCTCCCCATCTTCTGTTTCTTCCCGCGCGCCCCCCCTTCCCCCCACCACAGCCCGGGGACCTCCCCGGCGTCTAGTTCCTCACATTCAGTGCCTGATCCGGTGTGAAGGGCTGAAGCCTCTCGAGGACGCTCAGTTTCTAAGCAGAGAGTAATACGAGGCCCTCAGGGAAACAGCCTGGATTCAGCCCTGAGAAAAACCGTGCGGAAAGCAAGCTTGCCTCCAGCCTCGCTGGCTGCCGCTGCCCTTCCTTTGCTAGACGCGGCCCAGTTTCTCTTCCCGCCTTCACACCCTGCTTGTCCTTTGGGACCCCTCCCTGTCCCTCTGTCAAAATCTGTCCTCAGAAGAGAGTCTTCTGTTAGTCTTTATACCCGAGCGTGACTGCCAGTCTGTTCTCTCCCCCGGAGGATTTGCATTTTAAGGCTTATATCCCTTTAGGAAAATATTCACTGTTAAAGAAAGAACGAATAAATAGGCGAGGAAGGAATTTGGGGAGCAGGAGACTTTTGCACTGTTCCTGAGATGATTGTGAGGGTGGCTCACGCTAACTGAGTGCTGCTGTGTGCCGGACACTACGCAGTCCTCACATCCACCCTGTGCGGTGTTACTGTCCCCGTTCTACCGCTGAGGAGACTGAGGCACAGAACAGTGAAGCAACCAGCTCAAAGTCATCCAATATCTTACCAAACTTGGTAAGTAATTAGTGCATATTAATTATAAGTGCACCATTATTTTATTTACACTAAAAGATGCTGCTGCTAATTAACTAAGATGTGCTACTGACTTTAAGAAATAATAGACGTTTAGTTTTTATTGTTGGCAGCATTACAGATGTCCCCCTTTCTCCTACCTATGCCCACCTCTACCCAGTCCCCGCCCCCTTCCCTCTGGCCATCACCACACTGTTGTCTGTGTCCACGGGTTTTGCTCACATGTTCTTTGGCCAATCCCTTCACGTTCTTTCATCCAGTCGTCCCATCCCCCCGACAGTGGCCAGTCTGTTTCGTGTATCCATGGCTCTGTTTCTATTTTGTTCGTCAGTTTATTTTGTTCATTAGACTTCACATATTTGTGAGATCATATGGTCCTTGTTTCTCTCTGACTGCCTCACTTCACTTAGCATAATAATCCGCAGGTCCACTCATGCTACGGCAAAAGTAGATTTCCTTTTTAATGGCTGCATACTGTGCCATCGCGTAAATGCACCTCTGCTTTTTACCCTCTCATCTCCCGATGGGCCCGGGGCTGTTTCCAGACCGCGGCAATTGTAGATGCTCCTGCGGTGAACATGGAGGCGCACATGTTCTTCAGAGTCGGTGTTTCTGGGTTCCGGGACCCATTCCCAGAAGTGGGGTTGCTGGGTCAAAAGGCACTTCCATTTTTAATTTTTTGAGGTAACTCCATTTTTTTTACCCAGAAAAAAGACAGAAATGATAAATGTGAAAAAATACATCTTAGAATCAACGGCTCTCTGTGACAGAGCTGAGAGCCGGCCCCCAGGGGACCAACTCCTGTACTCAGTGCTTTCCCGCTGTGCTGTGCTTACGCCCAAGGTGGAGGCAGCCCCGACCACCGTCTCATCAACTCAGTATTCCTCAGAATGTTTTAAAGGGGTGGTGGTTGTCACAGAGGAAAACATTCTGTGAACCAATAAGTTTGGAAAAGTCTTCACTCATCAGCAAAGAATAGATTTCTCTGCTGCAGAACCTCTGCAAGCCTCCACCGTCTGCATGTGCTTCGTGCCTCCAGGGGGCGACAGGGGAGACGTCCTCTCCCAGCTTTTGGTGGCAGAGGGTTTTGAGGAGCTTCTGTTCTTTGGAACACGTTTTAGAATTCTCAGTAGTAAGTAGTCATTTCTCTAATCTGGTGAGATGTGTGCAGGAGGTCACGATTCATTTTGCGTAATGATTCTAGTCTTTGGGCACAATGACCACATGTCAGGCATGATGGGCCTGCAGAGATAAGTGTGAGATGAAGCCCACATCTTTAAGGAGTTTTTCTTCTGGTCCATGTTTTCCCTTTGGTATTAATTTAAAAAACCCTATACATTTAATACTTCGAATACTGTTAATGAAGCATACTTTATGACGATGAACTCCAAACTTTTTAAGTAAGGCTTCTTTACTAGGAAAAAAAAAAACTTTTTAAGCTAAAATTGTGGTTACTTTGGCACCGAATGTACTAATGAGTGCAAAGGTGCCCTTTGTACACTGTGAGGCCCCAGTTTTCATTGTTTGAATTTTTAAAATTGTTTTACAGAACCCTTCTGTGTAGGTTACAGTGGTTTTTGGCTATGAGTAATAGTGTACCTGACTAGTGACACTGAAGCCATGAAGACATTCACCATCTAACTTCCTAAAATAAGGGCCAGGGCTGATACAGGGGCTCAAATATATCATGAGTGACCCAGACTTTTCTTTCTGGCTGCCCTTGACCTCTCCTCGCTACGCGGAGTCTGATGCCTCATGGAGATGAAATGCATGCTGCCCTCCCGGATATCCCTTTCTGTCCACAGCAGCCTTTCCGTGTCTGGCCGGCCAGATGGCTGCTGTCCACGGCCACACCGGCTGCGCGACAGCTGCAGACCAGACTGCAGGACTGGTTCCAGCCAGAGGTTCTCTGAGAGAGGTCTCTGCACCGGCAGCTGGGAACTTGCTAGGCATTCAAACCCGTGGCTCCCACCCACAGGCCTACAGAACCAGAACCCCGTGGAGTGGGGGAGTGGTTCCTGTTTGGATGGGGGCTCTCTGGGAAATTCTGATATGCTCAGCTTTGAGAACCGCTGGCTCAGACTCATTATTTGTTATCTGGGACTGGGTTCCTTGTTGCCCCGGAGCAGAGCGGAGATTCTATTCACAGCACAAAGGTTAGGGTGACTGTTGGGCAGGCGTCTAAGTACCTAACACGGGGACATTAGCCTTCGGTTGTGGTGTGTGTTGCAGATTGGGGTTATTATTGTTATTAATGTGAAAGACCTGCACTAGAAGTCCTTGTCCTTAGACTGGAGAACTGACACTGTGTATCTGTTTGCTGTGTGGTTTTAGGCAAATCACTAAACCCTTCTGATTCGGCTTCCTGCTTCTTTAAAAAGGGATACCCTTTCAGTCACATACAATGTGTATGGAAGGAATCTGAACACCGTAAAGCTTTGAGGGCTGTCTGTTCCCATGGGCAGGCCGATCACCATCTCTCTGCTGCTTGAGCCTTGGGCTCTGCTGCTCCTGCGAGGCTCAGACAGTCCCTGAGCAGCCCTAGTGGGTTCCTGCAGGCACAGCAACCCCCCTGTCCCCCACCCACCCCAGACTCGAGCCACAAAAACCAGGTCTCCCACTGGCTCGAGGCAGGGGGTGGCATCTTGGGGAGAGGGACAGAAAAGGAGAGGGGCATTTTCTGTAAGGCGCCAGGGCAAGCCTGTGTTTTGCTGCTGCTGTGGTGTTTTTCTCTTGGCCTCCTGCATGAGTTCATCGAATCTAACAACCTGGGGGCTTCCAAAACAGCTTGCCAAACACCTTACGGGCAAACAATGACAGTAAAGACAGCCGTTGGGATACTGGAGGTGGCCTTGGGTAGGGAATTCCCCCCTGTCTTCCAGCTCCCTGGCACTTGCATGGCAAGAGGAGGCAGAATGGGATTTCTTTAGGATGTGCTAAGCATTTAAATGGCGGGACACTGTTTCTCCCAGTCTGCATGCGTGTAACACCATCCACTGCACTGTGATCTCAAGCGTGTTTACAAGCTTTGAAAGCATTATAACCATAAAGACCCACTGAGCACAGCTCTCCATGGTTCAATCAATCCGCCGACAAGGATTTCTGCAGCTCGTGGGAGAGGACACACGCTGGCGCCCAGGCCGGGACGGGTGCAGAGGGCGGTTGCTTTGTCAGGCTGACTGCTTGCTGACCTATCAGGGCCACCTTCCCACTGGTTGTAAGGGCCATCCTTGCCTGCTGGCCATGATGAGTGGCAGTCGTGGAAGAGGATGGCAGAGGCCTGGGGAGCTGGGGGCTCTCCTGTACAGAAAGCCTTTGAAACCCATGGTGCCGTTTTGAGACTGGTCTCGTTGTCCTGAGATGTGAGGCTGTGTTAGGTTGTAGGAGGTAGAGCTGGTGAGTCCAGTTCTCAGGGCAGACAGAGCCTTGTAAAGCCCCACGTTACCACCTCAGACAGGGGTCAGATGTTATGGGCTGAGCACCACGGTTGTGAATCTTTATAAGATTTCTGATGCATTTTGTTAACTCCTGAATGTGTCTGCATGGAACTGGCAGTCGTCCTCCAGGTGAAAGGCTTCTGGGTTTTTTCCCTGAACAGGGAGAGTTGGAGAAGCAGCAAGGGATCAGAGGGTAAACTGAGGAGCTGGTGGGCCACCTGGTCCAGAGTCACCTGGGAAGGGCCGGGGGATGGGATGGGGAACTGGCTTTCACTTGGGAAGGATCCTCGAGTTTGAGCCTGAGAAGGTCCTGGGTGGGGTCCCGGCGACTGAGACTCGCACACACCACGGTACCCTCGGGCTTCAGCTGAGCCAGGTGCCACTGTGGGGTCAGCGCCCCTCTCCTTCCCTGACTCTGCAGCGGCCAAGGGATCGGAAACTTGTATCACTTTCCAGCTGTTGGACCAACAACTTGTTTATTCAGTACACAGTTCATTTTTATTGAGTGCCCACACCTGCTGAATGCCATTTGTGGGGCTGGGTACCTGATGATGAAAAGGACAAGATTTCTGTCTCCTGGGGGCTGTCTTCTAAAAGACAACAAAGCTCAACAAAGAAACAATTCTAACTCATCAGAGGAACCTGAAAGACACAGAGCGGTGAGCAGGTGGGCTACCAGTGAGACCACATTGAATGGCAGGTTCGTGAGGCTCTGTTTCATGACATACATTTGGGCTGAGATTTGAACAATGAGAACGAGCCAGCCACACAAGGAGTTTTTGGGAGAGCAGTCCCAGTGTGGGGGCACTAACACAAAGGCCCGGAGGTGGGAGCGAGCTTGGCAGGTTCTGGGAACAGGAGGAGCACTAGTAAGTCTGAAGCTTGGCGAGCGAAGGCAGGGCTGGGGGGCGAGTGCTACGACAGGGGTGGAGAGTTGGGGAGGGCCCAGGCCATGAAGGACTTTGCAGGCTGTGGTGCAGAGTTAGGCATTTATTCTATGAGCAACAGGAAATCATTAAGGAGTTTTGAACGGTAGGTTGATAAAGCCATCTGTAGAGGCTCTCTGGTTACCGAGTGAAGAGTGGGTCGAAGGGGGTCCGAGAGGAAAGGAGAGACAAGTAAGAGCTGTCATGAGAGTGGTCCAGTGAAGAGAGAAGAGGATGGGCGTATCGTGGCCACGTGGGGAGTAAGCAGGTGGTGACAGTTACTGACAGAGAATCTTAGGGAAGGGCCATCGGAGAACTATAAGGAGATATCAGCAAGGGTCTGTGTTTGAGAAGGACCCTTGAGTCTGAGCCCTAGCAAGTCCAGGGTGGAATCCCCTGATGGTAAACTTCGACAGCATCTCTCGCCCTCACGCTTCACCTGCGTCAGGTGTCACTGTGGGTCAGCAGTGGATTGGCTATCCAGAAGTAATAATGGCGGTCGTTGAGCAATTACTGCATCTGACCTTGAAATTCTCACATCAAAATCATGGAATAGAACTATTATGGATCCCTGTTTTCTAGTTGCAAAAACCGAGGCTCAGAAAGGTTAAGAAACTTGTTCTAAGTCACACAGGTTGGAAATAGCAGACTGCAAGTTAATGCTTTTACTACTATACTGTCAGTTTTGCAGGCTGTACTTGACATAACGTTCGTTGAACCGATGCTTCCTCTGGACACCTACTCCGTGCAGCATCTAAGTGAGAGGTGTGACTATGTGTGAGATGGGCTTCCTGTTTTAAAGGATTGACTCTAGCACGGAGGGTAAAGAGTGGCCACAAATGACTCTTGTAGGAACTAGAAAGTGATGTGTAACACACAAGAAGTAAAAACAAAGGGCTTTTAAGATTCAAGGAAAGCAGAGAGTTTTCCCAGCCTATGGGAGGGGGGCTGCAGAATCAGACACCGCCTCAGGGAGAAGACATCAGTAAAGGTGGGCCCAGCTGCAGCACCCAGAGGACAGCCGCCGGGGCGGCCTGCAAACACGGGTTGTGTGAGGGTTGTGCAATCAGCTCAGGGCATGTGTTCTCAAAGTACGGTCTGGGGACGCTTCGGTACACAAAGTCACAACTGTTCCCATTACAGGCTTGTTTTGCTCCTTCCCTCATGAGTGTGCAGCTGGGTTTTCCAGAGGCAAAATGACTTATAATATTGCAACAGACCCAATGCATAATCAGATATGAGCACCCAGCTGTCCTCTATAAAGCCAAACATCAAATAGATTTGTGAAAAAGTGAAACACCACCAGGCTACTCTGTTTTTTTTTTTTGTTTTAGTTAGTTTGCTTTTGTTTTGGAAAACATAGTTATTTTTAATAAAAATGTCCTTTTTACTAATGGATTTATTATTGGGTTGTGTTCAAATACACACATTGTTTTAGTCCTCAATTTTAATTTCTAACACAGTAAGGACTGATAGATATACCTATATAAATCAATGCTCTTTGAGACCTCTACTGGTTTTAAAGAGTGGCAAGGAGTCCTGAGACCCAGAGGGTTACAATCTGCTGATCTGGTGTAATAGCCGAGTGTGGCCAAGGTCCACAGAAGGGAAAGGACCCTTCAGGCAGTAGGCAGTGTTTGTGTCCCTGCTTCCAGGTGGGAGGAGAGCCCAGCTCCAGCCTCTGGCCCTGTGGGGCTGTGGGACTTGGTTGGTTTACACCATGCTGTGGAGCGAGTCTTGTCCTGTTTGGCTCCAGGAAGCCTCCTCTGCCACCACCTCCTCCACCGTGCAGAGTCCTGGAGGGCAGGGCTGCTCTGGCAGGAGCCTGTGGGGACTCTGAGCTGGCACTTCCAGGCCTTTCTTATTCTCACTTTTCTACCCAGGCTGCCATGAAGCCCGAGCGTCTAGTATATCTTTGCTGAAATCCTTAGTTTGATTCCTCCATGGAGCACAGCACCGAGGCCCCTCAGTCAGTGGGGTAAGGTTCTGCATTGTGGTCAGGCACCCGGGTTTTTGCCTTGGCAGTCCTGGTTTTTAATCCAGATGCTTCCACCTACCACCTTGTTGGGCTGTTATCTAACTACCCCAACCTGTCTTTGTCAGTAAGTAGGGGTGATGATGTCTACCTCGCAGGTTTGTTGAGGACAGTAAACGGGGACAGTAAGCTATGAAAAGTACACAGTGTAGTGCCAGGCTCCAGCAAGGCCTAAAGTGACAGGGATTAGCGTAGAATTAGGACTCATGGGAGGGGGCTGTAGGCAGGCAGATTCCGGCACGAGAGAGTGGACAGTGAAACATTAGCACAGTGCTTGGCATCTAATAATCACTTGATAAGTGGTAATTGCTGTTACTGATATGATTTGCTTAAGTGTGAATTCAAAGTTGTACCACATAGCACTTGCTTATGCTTAGAGCTGCACCCTAAATACTATTTGGATATTTTGGGTTCCATCATTTGTTTGTTAGTTCATCCATTGATTCATTCAATGAACATAGTAAGTGCCTCCCAAGGTACCATTCTAGATGCTGAGGATTCAAAGTTGACTTCTAAAAAGGGGAACAATGTAACTAGAAGGTGGACAGTCGGCTGTGGGGTGCTGTACAGAAGATTCGGGCACTGGGTCAGTGAATGGGTAAGGATGCAGGGACATCTCAGCCACTACCCCCTCCTGCTTGGTGACTTACAGAACCGTGTTCTGGGAGGACATTAGCATTGTACAGTGTCGGAGCTGATCTTCTGCAATGACAGTCCAGCTCCAGAGAGCCCTTGGTCTGAGTGGTTCCCTGTGTATATGAGAATTCGAGGTCCTGTTTCCCAGTCCAGATCCTGACAATGCTCTCTGTACTGCTTCAGATCCCCAAGGCATTCTGGGTAGGTGGAAGGATGCAAGAAAAGGGAAGGATGATGAATTTTGGTCAGTTTTACAACAGCCAAATCAATGACTCAGGAGACAAAATGTGTTGGGCACAGAGTGTCCACCATAGCCCGGTGTGTGCCGGGAGGGAGACAGTGTAGCCACATGGTTAGAACAACTATACATTCTCGGGTCATACTAAATGAGTGACCTTGGCCTGTCTTTTTAGCTCTTCTCAAAAGGAGAATGGGGGTACAGTGAGAAATTATATTCAGCTAGTAGGAAGGAAAAAAAAAAACCCAAATAGTGACTTGAACAAGTTAGGGTTTTATTTTCCTCTTGTTCAAGTCAGTGAAAAGTCAGATCAAGACTTCTATGATAGTTATGCAATCTCCTAGTGACTCAGGCTGCTTCTCCCCTTTTTTCTGTTTTCTTTTCCTGCTATTCTTAGTGCACTTCCACTTTCTTCACTCTTAATGCACACTTACAAGATGGCTGCTTCCACTCCAGCCATCACATCAAATGTTTCTTGCAGGAATATAGAGGAAACATGGAAGGAAAAAAAAGTTACCTGTTAACCGAGTCACTTGTCTTTTAAAGACTGTTTCTCAGAAACCCTGCTTACAGGCTTCTCACATTCCATGGCCAGAACTTGGCCGTGTGACCATCTCCACCTGCAAGAGCTGCTGAGAGAATGTTTTGCCCAGGTGCTTGGCAGCTCCTAACCAAACTAGGGTTCGCTTATTAAGAAGGAAAGGGATCATGGATATTGAACAGGTAACTAGCGGTCTTTGCCATAGGAGTCAGATAATATTACCTATCCCCCTAGGGTTTGTGAGGATTAAATGAGATGGTGTGTGTAAAGCACTCAGCTCAGTGCCCAGGCCTATAGAGAGTGTTTATCCATGAGAAGACGGTAACCCCTGCCCTCAACCAATTTGTCCTTCTACTGGGGAGATAGAGATTATAATAGAGTAATGACAGGATAGTAAACTGTAAGACCAAGGTACAATTCGGTCACTTTGCAGGATCACCACGGCCAGTCCTTCTTCCCTCCTGCACCTCAGGACTGTGTGACAAAGATCACAAAAATCTGACCTCGGTCGAGCACTTCTCATTGCGATTCTTTCTTCTGGCTTTACATGCGTGATCTCATTTGGTCCTCAAGGCAGCCTGTTGTGGGTGGGTGATATGAAGTAGTCCCATGATGAGGAAACTGAGGCTCTTTGCGGCAAGCCACTAGCCTTCCACACACTCATCTGGGGCTAGTTGGGTTAGGAATCCGGGTCTGTGGGAATATGAATTTGTGTCGTGAACCAGCCCAGGCTCTGCCAAGCCCCGGGTCCTCCGACAAGTCCTGTCCCTTCTCTGGGCCACAGATTCCTCATCAATAAAACACATTGAACTACATGAGGTCGAAGGTAGTTTTGGCTCTGACAATGCAGCACTCTCTCTCCTATGAACTGTGAAAAGAAAATTAAAAATAAAAGATAAAATTGTGATTCTCATACAGATGTGAGAACGAACACATGTTAAAGATTTTTATTTAACTCATTTAACGAGGAAACAGCTGTGCTATTGCCACCAGTTGTAGGAGAATCCAAAGAACCGGCACATTTAGAAGGCAGGAGTATTGAACTGAATTTGCAAATGGAAACAAGTAGTCCCCCGGCCCCCTTCCTGCAGGGTGGGGAGGGTCATGCCCCCACTGGTCAGAATTTATTTGCAGGTGTATAGACAAGAATGATTTGGGTTTTGCATGGCTACCAGTCATCTGCAACATACAGCATGAAATAGTTCCCGGAGGCAGATCAGACAAGGTGGGCGGGTGCTGCAGACAGTGCCGAGTTTTCCGTGGAAGCTTGCACTTCCCCTCCGACCCTGCGCCTGAGGACTGAGGCCAGGGTTTCCACCCTGCAGACTCCCTGCCCTTGGCAGGATGGGAAAGGCTGTGGGAGGCAAGATCAGGGTATCTCGGGCACCATTCACTATATTGAAATGCAATTGTAACAGGGGTCGGCCTTGAGTGACAGTGACAAGTGGCTGTTGTTTGGTGGGTCCCACGTCAGGGCGAACACTGGCCCAGCAGAGAGACAGTGGAGCGGGCTGCTGTGGCTCTGTGAGGACTCAGTGAGGCAGCTGCTGGGCAGGTGGCATGGTGGGGCTGAGGAGGACGGGGCGCCCCCTGCCCATGACGACTGCATCCCAAAGGTGCAGCTGCTGGTGTGAGGTGGGTGCCATGCCAGGAGCAGGGGAAGGACCCACCTTGCCCTCCTAGGAAACACACACTGTCCAACTATGGTGCTGGGTGAAGGGCAGCAGCCCAGCTTGGATCTTTCTGGGTTCCTGTGCTGTTCACCTCATTCTCAGGACTGAAGGCAGCACACGCTACTTGCCAGCACCTGTTCTTCGTCCCCTAGGCCAGCCGTACATTTCATGTCTCTTCTCTGGCAAGTTCCCACCAGTATGCTGCAGAGCTCACAATGGTCGCACCAGTATTACAGCCTGAAGTAACTAGTTAACTACTTACGGAGCCTTGAGCACCTCCTCTAGGCCAGGCAGAGACACACCAGGGAAATGTGAGAGACAAACAGGCACAGCCCCAACCTCCAGAGTGTGTCAGTGGGGGGCAGTCTTTAAGCAAACAGTCATGTGAGGAGCTCTTTAATATGAACTATGGTGTACTCCGGAGAGAAATATAGGGTGCTGGGTCTGTTTTTTAATTGGAGGAATCAAGAAGGCCTCTCCGAAGAAGAGACTTTTATTGGGATATCCCACAGACATGTAGGAGCTCACCTGGTCTGTAATTCGGTTTTGGTCGTTGGGGTGGGAGGTGCTTCCAGGAAGAAGGAACAGCAGATGCAAAAGCTGACATGCATCTGAGCGAGCGAAGGAGGTGATGTGGCCTCCATGGAGGGAGCAAGGGGACGGGAGCTTGGAAAGGGGGCAGAGGTCATTGTAAGCATCTTTGTTTTTATTCAGACCTTGAAGGTGACCACAGAGGAGTGTCAAGGAGTAAAGAACATGGTCTGGGTTTTGGCCGCTGGATGGAGACTAGGATGGAGGGGATGGGAGTGGGAGCTGAGACTGTTTGGTGGCCGTCCTGAGAGAGAAGGACCCACTGACCGTTGAGTCCATCTTTCCCCCATGCAGAAGGTGCTGAACTGATGGCTCAGACTCCCCCAGCGGGCTGGTGGACGAGCCAGGACTCGAACCCTGGTTTGGCGATTTCTAGGCCAATAAACTTAACCATTGCATCGCACTACATTTAAGTAAATGACTTTCTTTAAATGTTTGGCAGACATCACCAGTAAAGCCTTCTGGTCCCGGACTTTTGTTTGTTGGAAGTGTTTTGATTGCTGCTTCAGTGTCCTCACTGGTAATCACCAGGTTTTGCTCAGATTTTGTATTTTTTCACGGTGCGGCCATGGTAGGTGGTATGTGTCTAGGATTCGTCCGCTTCGGCGTTGCTGTCAGATGTGTGGATGTGTGACAGTCCATAGCAGCCTCTCTGTATTTGCATGGCACCCATTGCAATGCCTCCCTTTTCATTCCTAATTTCGAGTCATCTCCCATTTTTTCTTGATTAGTCTAAAGGTTTGTATGTTTTGTTTATCCCTTAAAAAACCCAGCTCTCACTTTTGCTGATCCTTTCTATGGTCTTTCTAGTCTCTATTTCATTTATTTCTGCTCTGATCTTTGCTATTTCATCGCTTCTCTGCCTTGGGGTTTGGCTTGTTCTCCTTCATCTAGTTTCTCGATGGGTAAAGCGAGGCAGTGGGAGCTGGGCCATGACAGACCGGAGCTGGGCACCTTCCTCCTCCGTCGACAGGGCAGCGATGTCCTAGCCCACCTGAGGCCTCGGCACATTCCGTCTTTTTCCTGTGGGCTGGAAATGGTTAAAGATATGCCTGGCATTTAGAAAACATTTCCGCCCAGCTGGCTTTACTCCATCACTTTGCTGGCAGGATGTTTTAGGCACCTGAGTATAAACCCTTTGGCTAAAGGGTGTGTAGGAAATAGTTGTCCATTTTGGTTGGCACCTGGAGGACACACAGGAGAGTGCTGGGAAAGGAAACTGGAAGGGGAGCTTGTGACCGAGGCGGGGAGAGTCTTGACACAGAGGGAAGCACCTGGAGTTTCTTTCTCAGGCCTGAGGAAGCCACCTAGGGACCCGGAACTCGTAGCTGACATGCTAGCGCCCTGTCCTGGCGCAGCTGCCTCCTGTTCATTTAAATGTTCTTTCCTTTCGCCTTTGTTTTCTCTTTGTCATCTCTGCTCCCAATGGAGAGCACTTTCAAAAGGCTAGACAGCTGTTTACATCTCCGTTTTAGAGAAAGTGTGTGGTGCGGTTCTTCCCTCCCTATGAGGACGCCTTGTGAATTACTCTGTCTGTGAGAAGGGCGGCCCTTGCTTCTGTCCTGCTGTTTCTGCCTGGGCGGAGGCTGGGCAAACAGGTCTGCCCTGCTCTGGGGTGTCCCAGCAGTTCTCGGGGACGTGGGAAGAAGGAGAAGGAAGGCCTCTGTTCGCTGTTTCTGAGAGGTTTCTGGTTGACATAATGCGTGATGATTGGCTTGGGGGAACCTTTGCTTGCTCCTAGGTGAGGTTCCTGGGCATGACCTACATGTGCTGGAGGGCAGTGCTGCCCAGGAATTTCCAAGCCCGACTTGTAACCCGTGGGCTCTCTGACCCTGTTTGCTGTCACCTGGTGAGCCCCCTCCCTTCATCTGTGATGTGAGACGAATCCCTCCTGTCCACACACAGGGGCGTTTGAGGGCGGAGCGGGAGAATATACAAGAAAAGTGTCACATGTCACACAGATGCTAGTGAGGTTACTGTGAAAGTGAGAAAATTGTCTCAGTGGAAAAAAGGGGGTCCTGGATGGTGATGGGGAGCAAGGCCTTGCCCCGAAGTGGAGTAGGAAGTTCAAGGGGCTCATGTCATTCAAGCAGATGATTTTATTCAGATGGCGAGAAGAGCCCTTTAAGGCACCACATCCTCACCAGCTCAAAGCAGATGGCCCTGGTGGAGCCCAGGCCTGTGACGGAACGCTGGAAGCTCGAGTCCTGGCTGACGTCTCTACCTTGGATCACGTTCCTTCTAGCAGTGTGGTGCCGATGCCTGGTCTGCCTTGCAAAGCGAGCATCTTAACAATGCTGTAAATTTGTCATCAATTTGTTGAGAGAATTAGATAAGGCTTGGCAGGTAAAGCTCTCAGCCAAGTGCACGGCCTATTGTGGGCGTTAAATAAAACCTGATGTTATGAGTAGTTGTCGTCAGCTCTGGCTCACTGTTGGGGGAGAGCGAAGGAGGGCCAGAGTGTAGGCCTGCCGGGGAGCAGACTGGGGAAACTGAGGCCCGGGCCTGGGAGCGGGTGTGAGTGGGGGAGGCACTGGCAGTGTGAGAGAGGATGCGGCACTGGGAGACAGATGACCGGGAGTTCAGATGTCACTGTCTCCGTGCTGTTGTCCTGGAAACCTTGCAAAGGTGACAGATCATTGCAGTTGGACCCTCCTCCTGTCTCAGCAGGTGCTTTCCACCCTTGGTGGCGAGGAGGAGGAAGGGAATCGGATTCTGGCTTGGGACCAGGCGGCAGTCTCCAGGGAGCCCATGACGCCCTGCGGCAGCTTGGCGCAGTGTGCTGCAGAAGGCAGGCCGGCAGGCTGGTCTGCCGAGCTGTTTGCGGGGGTTTGGCGGCATGGGGGTTTTATGGCTGTGGCGGTGCAGGCTTGCTAGTGGCTGCTTGTGGGAAGCATTCTCACTCGCTTTTTTATTACCAGCATCCCAGACTGTCTCTCTACAGAGCTTGTTCCTTTGCCCAAATTCTCCTTCCCTTCTTCCTGGGTTTGTTGGAAACAGATGACAGTGGAAGCGCAGAAACCGACAAAGGCACATGATACACACCATGTACATGTACACGCATAGATCCTGTGTGACCCCCTCCTTCTGACCCTTTCGAATCTCCACGCATAGGAGACAGGGGAACGGGCCCTGGAGCCCTACGGAAGGCTTGCATTTCAGCACACCCCTCACAACTCAACCTCCTCCTGACCTTTCATGTCCTTTCTCCTCCTTCCCTCCAAAGATTTTCTAAAAATGCAGACGCAAAAATTAATAGTCAGCGCTGCTGTCTAAGCCATCCATCCACACATATTTAGGCTGCCTCTCCGAATACAAGGCCTGGCATGTTTATCCCCAAGGACGACACAGGTAACAGTGTCATCCTCTGATGACAGCACCCACACAGGGACAGGGTGGGGGTGCTGGCCAGGAGCCTTGGTTCTTCTCTGCTCCTTCATCTGCTGTGTGCCTTGGTCTGTCCCGGCCCCTTTCCAGGGAGTAGTCTGCCCGTCTGAGCAGTAAAGATTTCATCCTCGGTGACCTCTGTGTTCCTGTCCCACCTCATGGCCGTGATTCTGTTGCTGCGATTCTGTTGCACTGGCCGTCTTGGCTTCCCCAGCCCGTTTGCTCTCTCTTTGGAACAGAGCGTTGCTGGAAAAGGCCGCATCACAGCACCTTTCATTTGCACCTGCTCAGGCAGGGTCTGCAGCCCCGGCAAGGCCCTCCAGCTATTTCAGGGGGTCCTCAGGGAGAGTCCCATATGTGCTACAAATAGATCTGGTCAGCTGTTACCCGGCATCTGCCATTTCCCCCGTCTGGACACCCTCTGTGACACCCACAGCTGACGCTCTGCTGTGCGCACTGGCTGGGGGACGTGACTTCGCTAATGTCCCCAGTGCCCAGAGGAACGCCACCTCCCGCCAGGCCCTGGTAGTTCCCTCAGATCCCCATGGCCTCCCAGGGGCCTCAGCGGTGTCACTGTCCCCACCATGCCCCATCCAGACCCCAGGGCCACTGCAGGGATCAGTTCTCACTCTGTGACTTAATGATTCTTCTGCTAGTCTGGCGGATGGGCCAAAGGGCCATTCCTATGTGGGGTTCTGGGGCAACACAATCTAGAACCGCCCATTTTCGTCTGCTGGGGTGTGTGCTGCTTTGCCTCCCAGTGGCTTATGGAGTTTTTAGTGGGGGTTCTTTGTTCCTTTACCCTCTAGACATAAACCTATGAGTCCTGGGCTGAGGGAAAATGGGAGTGTGGGATATTGCACTGGACTCAGAATTGTTCTCTCTTGTGATGATAAAGGCTTTGGTTAAGGGAGAACGTGGAATGTGGAATGCTGTCATAGAATGTGTGCTCAGGGCACACAGGAACGTCCGTATTGTATTCTGAGCCATTTCCTTCACTCCTCACGGCTCCTGCGGGAGTCACAGTTACAGGGGAACACGGAACACGGACATCTTTTTACCCCAGTGCAGAGCACGAGCAACCTGAGCTCACGTACACAGCACGAGCCCGGAATCTAAGGGGACCTCTCTCTTTCTCCCATTCCAAACCTGCAGCCTGAGATCCGATTGCCTGCGTGGTTTAGGTGACTATGGTGACAGACCTTTCCCTTAGCGCCTAGCATAGTACTTGGCATGGAGGAGACAGCTAATCAGTACATATTGGTCGATTATTGAATGAGAGACTGAATATAGGAAAGGCCAGAGACACAGAGATGGAGAGAGCTGGGCTCAAGATGGATTAAGTCTTTATTTGTCAGATGAATGAGAACCTCTAGTTCTTTTCTCTCGATGGTCTCTGATTCCAGACTTTCTGTTATAAGTGACTAGTTTGATATTTCAGTATTTGCACACATGGCATGGTCCTTCCTCTCCCAGCAATAGGCCTGGGAATATCTACTCTGGGCTTTTGGCAATGTGTGTAGTAAAGTCAAGATTAAGAGCTATGCTGATAATTTCAGGAAATGACATCATCTACACCCAGATCCTGCTTGCTTGTCTTGTGTGGCTAAAGCTTCTATGCCTTTTAAGTGTAAGGATTAAGTGGGCAGAAGCCATAGGAAGACAGAATTCCACTCAAACTTAAATAAGTAAATTTTAAGATAAGGTAGGGGGTCCTTGGGGTAGTGAGTTCACCATTACTGAAAGTATTCAATCAGAGGCTGGGTGGCTACTACGTCAGAATGTTAAATGGGAGATTCAAGCACCAAAGGGTAAACTGACCTCTAAAGTTGTTTCTAAATGTAGGGGTCTATGTTTCTTAGATTTGTTTTTGTTTTTGCCTTGTATCCTTAGCTGAGGACATTTTTTTATTGCTTTTAGAGATAGAGGAATGGGGAAGTGAGAGAGGGGGGTAGAGAGATACATCATTGTGGGAGAGAAACATTGATTGGTTGTCTTCTCTTATGCACCCTGATTAGGGATTGAACCCACAACCTGGGTATGTGCCCTGACCAGGGATTGAACAGTGACTCTTTGGTCTATAGCAGGGGTGTCAAACCCATTTTCACTGGGGGCCACATTAGCCTCATGGTTGCCTTCAAAGGGCCAAATATAATTTTAGGGCTGTATACATGTAACTACTCCTTAATAGTTAAGTGAGAGCTTGGCGCTGCCGCCAGGTAGAAACAAGGTGGGGGGGCAAATTCGGCTCTTGGGCCTTGTGTTTACCACCTGTGGTCGACGGGACGATGATCCAACCAGCTGAGCCACACCGGCTCGTAGAGGGGTCTTAGCTTCTTGTATGTTGTTCTCGTTGTAAGTTTTGAGGAGGTCTTATTGGAAGCCATGGGTTAGACTTTCTCATTAAGCTCAGTACGGGGATGGGAAGGAGGAAGAAGACTTCATGGCCAGCAGGCTCTCCGATGACATCACTCATACTGTCTAAAATGGGGTTGTGGGATCTTAGCCCATCGGCTCCAGCTCACAGTCCTATTTCAAGTGTACCTTTTTCTTTTTCACGTTGCCTTCCCAGTGGAGACTATCTTTCTCTCCTAATGACCCCTACACTGATGGAGCTTATCATTAATAAGATGGACTTTCTCACACTAGACTGTGAGGTTCACCGTGCCAGTGACCATGTCTGTTTGATATCCTGGTGCACCCTAAGCTCCTAGCGTAGTGCCGGGCACACAGATAGACAACAAGTTCGTTGAATCAACATATTGGTTGATTGAGTGCCAAACTTCTCCATTCACCAGTCATAGAGTGCTGACTACTTATGAATTCAGGGACAGAGGCCCAAGATCAATACCAGAGATAGGAGACATACTTAGGACCATGTTTTAGTCCTTGACCTAGAACATCAACTTCACCCTTAAGATTAAGGGTCAAGTAAAGAGAAACATGGGCATGTGCTTGAATGCTGAATCTTCTGAACTCAAGGGTCCTAATGCATTTGGTAGCAACGTAAATCATACATCAGTGCATTTGGTTTTGCGTGGCAGGCTGGTAAAGGGCCGAAGTCCCACATAATGTGCATTTGGGAATATTAACTGTGGAGGAACTAGTCACCCCTGACTCGTTAGCTAAGGGGGATAGAGGGGCCTGTGCCGAGGAGGCAAAGTTAAGAGGGTTGTCATCACTTAAAATCCCTCAGGAACAAACTTCTTTCATGATCACCTGAAACCTGGCCAGCTCTCTTGCAAATGCTTGTCTTGATTCCAAAATGACGTGCTGAGAGGATAGCAATGATTCCATTCAGTCTAGACGACAACGTGGTAACGGCTTTGAGGGATGTTCAGTCTCAGTTGGACCTTCCATGCAGCCTGGCTATCCTCTCACAGGTTCCAACTCACACCCCTTCTCTGGTTTCCCCCCATGGCTCTTCCACAGACTCACCCCTTTCTGAAAGTGCTCATTCTGTTATGTTTCTCTTCACGCCCAGTGGATGCCCTTAAATGCTTCACTGAGAAGAGAGATTCCATCATCCTAGCTCAATCAATTGCCTCTCGTGATATCTATGAGCTCATCTCCTTCCATGTAACTTCCTCCTTCCTTGCTGTCTCAGGAAAAGAGACTCTTCCTCTGGTCAAGGTAGTCTCTTTGCCTGCCTTTCGGCCCTGTCCTTCACCCTCCCCTTGTGACCCTCGTGCTGCCAGTCATCCACTTTGTGGTCTTATCCTCCGTCGTTGCCCCTGTAACACTTGTTCTTTCTCGCCAGTTTATAAGCACAATCAGTCCCACATTCCCCACGAGCTACTGTCTGATTTCTTTCCTCCTCTCAGCAGTCAATTTTCTTCGGCAGTAGACACTGGTTTTCAGCATTTTAAAAAGAAATTTCACCTGAGGACATGCTTATTGATCCTAGAGAGAGGAAGGGAGTGTGAGAAATGGAGAAACATCGATGTGAGAGAGAAACATTGACCGACTGCCCCCTGTACCTGCGCTGACTGGGTATGGAGCCCACGGCATTTTGGTGTGTGGGACGGCACTCCCACCAGCTGAGCCACCTGGCCAGGGCTGGTTTTCCGCGTGTTTGTCACAGGCAGTTGATCAGAACCCATGTGCTCCAGCACTAGCGTAATGCCCTCTCCTCCCTACACGTTGAGCCTGCTCCTGCTAACCGGTAGTGACCAAGTCCTGTGGGTAGTTTCTGCCCTTTCTTTTTCAGCCTCCTTGTGCCATTTGCCAATGACTGTCTCCCATGGTCTCCTGGTTTTCCTCTTGTCTGTCCAGAAGCCTTTCTTAACGAGAGAGCTTCACCTGAGACATGGAATAGAGAATACGGCTTTGGGGACTATTTCTGAATCCCCCCATGGACAGTACGAAATTAGCATCGTTCTGGGTATGTAGGGGAGACGTGAAATCATTACATCTAGTGGATGCCATAGGATGTTCAAGTTGAATTTTCTCCATGCCTGGGAAAGGAGGGGCATTACCCTCTGCTATCTTCACGGGGTTCTCTCTTTTTCCCTCGCTCTCACTCAAATGCCTTTGTTCTGCTAAACTAAAGCCATCTCACTCGGTGACCTTTTCTAAGCCTGTGGCAGGAACCATCAGTTATAATCGGATGGCTTTGAAGACAAAACTCCAAACGACACCTCCGTGCCGAATGTAACCCATTGTGTGTTGCCTGCTGGACGGCTCTCCTTAGACCCCCCAGCTAACAATGCAACGTGCAGAACGAACCCACCGTCTCCTCCCCGGGTTTTTGTCCTTCTCTCAGGCGGTACCATCATTCAGCCAGATACCCAGGCCATACACCCAGATACCTGGTCGTGTCTGGGAGTCATTTTACACTCTTCTGCCCCACGTGCCCTTCCCCACTAGACTAATTCACTAAATTCTTTAGCACTTGCTTCCTTGAAATCTTGTGATCTAATATCTCATCTAAATTTAATTCAGGTCCTTAAACCCTAGATTTCCATCCGGTAGAAGCTTCCCAAGGGTCTCCTTATTTCAAAATACTTTTCCTTCCTCCCTCTCACCCTCCCCTCAAACCACAGAGTGATTCATCTGATATTCAGATATGATTGTGTTTCTCCCTGCTTAAATATTTTCAAAGTTCTTCCCACCCCACCAAAGTTCTAGTCTGCCAGAATGTATTTTTATCTCCTTGTCTGGTAGGGAAGGTCGCCCATGATTGGGCTCTGCCCCCTCTCTTCCCTCACAGTCTTCCCACCCAGCCTTTATTCCAACCCCTTTCACATGCTTACCTATTGCTTACTTCTTCCCTGGGCAATCTTTGGATTTATACTTATAATTTTTCCAGTTTATTGTGATTAATTGGCATTAACATTGTATAAGTTTTTGGCACACAATGTGGTGATTTGATACATATGTACATTACAGAGGATTACACCATTAAAGTTAGTTAACACATCCATCACCTCACATAGTTACAATCTGTGTACATGTGTACACATGTGTGTTGAGACCTTTTAATATGTACTTTCTGGGTAACTTCCGAACTTGCAGTATTATTAACCACAGTCACCATGCTGAATGGACATTGTGGCCCTAGAACTCACTCATCTTATAACTGAGGGTTCATACCCTCTGACTCCAGTCACTCATTTCCCCCCTCCCTGCCCCAGCCCTCGGCGACCACCAGTCTACTCTGTTTCTATGAGGTCAGTTGTTTTTAGATGCCACATATAAGTTAGATCATATAACATTTGTCTTTCTCTGTTTGACTTATTTTACTTAGTAAAATGCTCTGAAGATTTATCCGTGTTGTTGCAAATGGCAGGATTTTCTCCATTTTTTTATGGCTGAGTTACCCACATACACACCTTCCTTATTATTCACCTGTGGATGGACACTTAGGTTGTTTTCATGTCTTGACTTTTTTGCACAATGCTGCAGTGAACGTGGGGGTGCAGATGTCTCTTTGAGATCCTGGTTTTGTTTCCTTCCAGTACATACCCAGAAGTGGGATTGCTGGGTCATATGGCAGTTCTACTTTAATTTTCTGAGGGAAGTTCATACAGTTTTCCCAGTGGCTGTACCAATTTGCATTCCCACCGACATGTGTACAAGGGTTCTCCTTTCTCCACATTCTCACCAACCTATAGTTTCTTTTTATTGAGGTTTCTTTGCCTGTTTTGGTATCAGGGTAGTGATGGCCTTCTAAAATGAGTTTGGAAGCATTTCGGGGACCTCTCTAAACTCTTCCCTCCCAGAGAGAAGATTATAGCTGTGGTTTTTCTGTGCCTACTCTGTGTTGAGTTGTGTGTGTGGGAAACAATGGCATCTACCAGCCAAGCTGCAGCCTCCACTAGGAGGCAGCTAGGCTATGCTAGGCCCATGAGAGCTCTAAGACCCACAGGACACAGCCAGTCCTCTGGGGAAGCCCCCGTAGAATAGGTGGGGTGCTGAATACACGAACCAACCACCTTCCTGTCTTGAATGAAGTTGAGGGCTGTGAGGAACGTTCCAGACCCTATGGTGCTATGTCAGGGGCTTGGTCTCTGGCAAGAGGGTGTCCTGGATCTTTCTCCTGGCCTCAGTGACTCTGGGTTCTCATTATCCTGGGGAGTGGGAGTGTTTAATATAGTTTCCGACCTCTCACTGAGGGAACTTGCCCAAGAATCACTGGGGGCTGGGGAGGGCTTCCTATGTCCCGTTTGCTGATGCGGCTCTCCACCTGCACACTCCTCTCACTCCTGCCCCCATGACGGTTGGGAGCCCTCTCCTCTGAGGTCCCCACCATGCTCAGACACACACCGTGATCCCAGCACACAGCGTACTTGATGCTCTCGGACCAACTCACTGGGCTCCCCATCAGGCTGAACTCTTAGGAGAGACAATGCTGGCTTGGTCTCTTCTTCCATACTTGGTGTTCTGCTACAAAGAAGATGCTGAATTGAAGGTGCAGGAAGTCTTGAATATATAATATTCAAAGGCAGATGGTAGACTAATTATTTTAACTATTCAGAAAGAAGGAAATCTTAGATTCAGAATCAGATATTCGAGATCTCATCCCAGCCCATTGCCAACTGGTGGCCTATCTTTGGCTAACTCACTTAACTTCTGTGTCCTCTCCTTGTCTCTGAAGCAGTGACAGTACTGAGCACCTTCTGAGGAAGATCATGTGAGGTCAGGTATGTAAAAGGGACCGTAGAAATACAAGGGGTCACTGTTTTTTCCCTATTTTGAAGGCTTGATGATTATCTAAATCATCTGTACAAGGGAAAAGAGGTGTGAACAGTGATAACACTTCTCTGTTTAAGTTTTCTCTATCTTGCTACCATTCAAAGCCACATCTACGACTTTTCTGTTCTAGGGTTAAAAGAATAAGGAAGCTAATTATAAGCCAGCATCTGGTGTTAGCCTGTTATTTTCCAGGAACCACAGCAGAGGAAAAGGTGGCATCCATTTCTACAGTGTAAACCCATTCATTCATTCTGTTAATCTTCATTGAGAAAGCTTGTAGCATCAGACCCCGAGCTGGGTGCTGTGCAGAGTGTGGCGAAGAAATGAACAGGAACCATGCCGGTCTTTATGCCTAAGTCACAGAAGAGGAGCAGATCAGAAGCTAGAGGCAGGACCCTGGGAGGGCTCCAGAAAGAGGATGGCATTGGCCTTGAGAGATGGGCATGTTGTGGAGACACAGGGCGGGGCCTCAGGAAAGGAGTCTCACCAATGGTATCAACTTCCCTTGGGGTTTCCAGAGTAGGTCAGGCAGGCAAATGGAAAACAAGCAGAGACAGTGCACTGGGTGTTTCAGGCTTGGACTTGGGCTAAACAGAGGGTGTGGTCTTGTCCGTGCCACGGTGGAAATTTCCCTCAGCTGTGGACTGAGAGGCTGGGTAACGCCTGAGCGGAGCCTGGGACTTCTCTCCAACTTCCGCTGGTGTCGTTCTGAACTCTTCTTGCTTGACCTGACTTCCAGCTTCACAAGCCCCTTGTGGAACTTCTCGGTGAGCTTAATAACACTTACCTTCCCTCTCAGGGGTGTCATGTAGGATAAATGAATACATCCTAGGCAAAGCATTAATTGGGTTCTTCAGGTAAAAGGTGCTCAGTAAGTAAAAACACTAATGCTGTTATGAGTTTCCCCCCTTCTCTGTCATCCTGGGAAGCAGAAATGATGTTTACACAGCCAGGCAAAACCATCTTCTTCAGCACTGTAACCTTAGGGGAGGATAAAAATATGCACAGCAATGCCGATCAAGCTGGGCTCGGAGAAGCATTGAGATGGAAGGCCTGCCCACCGCTGGTTCCCCGGGGCCAGCAGCTTGCAAACCCCGTTTTAATCTTCGTCACCAGGAGAAATGACCCCCTAAAAGAACAGTCTTAAAAGGTAGCAAGGTGTTTGTTCTTGCAGATTAACAGCATCCCAGACCAGCCTGTGGATCTAATTTTGTTTCTTTCCTGGTGGTTTATAATAAGCCAAAGGAGACACAGCATTTTTTTAAATGGCACTTGTGTGGCCCTGCTAAAGTCTATCTCCCTTCTGTTTTCCCACGGAAACTCTCCGGTCGTGTACAGAGAGGTGTGAATGCTCATGTCCATCAGGGGAGGCAGGCTACGGTTGTCTGTGGGTCCCTCCGGTCTTGCTATCTTTTGAGGGAGAGACATCAACAGCTTCATTCAGGACTATCTTTTTAAGGATGTTTGTGTAGCAAACAGCTTCGGAAGACAGAGACAGCAGCTCCTCCTAGGGCGGAGGAAAGAATTCTTTCCTGACCAGGAAGATGAAGACAGCTTCACTCTGGGGCACAGATTGGGCAGGTTTGCTGGTGCCCCTCCTCCCTATAAGACTGGAGGTTCCCTAGGTTTTGGGTTCCTCAACTATACCATGAACATATTGTGTTGGCTGCATGCCCCAGGGCACATCTCTGTATTTCCCTGTAAGACTTGAGGGGCGAGGGAAACTGAGGCAAAGAGGAAGCTTCTGTGCCTGCTCTGCTTTGAGTAATCAAGTTCTTTGCCTCGGACCCAGGGGCCTGTCTTCTGTCAGCATCTGTGGAATTGTGGCAGGCTAAATCATTATCTCAGAAGATCTCACACCTTTCCTGGTTCCTGTGACCTATCTCTTACCCAAGTAAAGAGTTTAAAATGGTCTCATATCTGTTTTCATTCTTTTCATAATCGCGGAGCTCCGCGCAGTCTTAAATCAGTGCCTCGTTAGGGCGCCCGGGGAGAGCTCATGCAGGAGCCCCTGCCTGCGATTTCGCCTCCAGTCTCTTTCCTCCCTTCGCTCACATCCTCCACGGTTGCCAGACTCAAGTCCCCAAAGCCCAGCTTGGATGGCGCCACTCCCTCACTCCAAACTATCTAATGGTTCCCCATGGCCAGAATGAATGATCGACTCCTTAGACAAAATAAAAAAAAGCTTTAGAAAAGTCAGGCTTGGCTGTTGGTCTCCAGGCCGTAGACTTTACCACCCTCCACCCTTGAGCCGAGCCATACCATCCACGGCCGGCACGGTCTGCCATTTCCTGCCTCGCCTCTTTGTCAGTGTTTCTTCCCGCCGAAAGAGTCGTCTCCCTCTTCACGTCTGACTCGGAGTCCTACCACCTTTTCCTCCATGCCGCACACTACCTCGCTCAAGATGCTCCCTCCTCGTCCCGTCCCCCGACCGAAGCGGCCCTCGTCCCCACGGCATGCTTCTCCTTGGACTGCGAGCCACAGGTGCCGGTACTTGTCTGGCCTGCAGTTAGGGGGCACAAAGATCACACTGCGCTCTTCTCTGCCTAACGCCATCCTCCTTATTAGTGTCTTTTAAATGGACACAATAAGTGTTGGTTCAGTTATGCCGATTTGACAGGTGACCCTCAGGGAATTCAGGGAGGTGAAGAGGCTTGTTCAAGGCCGAACTGCAAGTCAGCGAGAAAATACTTGGGCCAGAATCTTCCTCTTCTGAGGTTCAGTCAAGGGTGTTGTGCCTGGCAGGTTTCACCAGCTAGGCAGCCTGATTTCGGCATTATATGCCTTAAGGCGTTGGCAACTACATGCTAGAGGGGAAGATGTTTGTTGCAAAGACAAGACACTAGACTCTAATGAAGAATTCTGCTTCATAGCAAAGCTATCAAATATTACCCATATTTTGCTGTGTATAATGTGCAACTACATTTTTGGCCTAAACTTTCAGGAAAAAAAATCTTTTGTTTTAATTTTTTAATTCAATTATTTATTTAGTTTATTTAGATACTTTGTTTTTGTTTTGTAAAGAAATTTTAGCATTTATTTTTGAACATACGTATATTGTTATTGCTTTCTAGAGTTATACTTTTAAAGCATGAGCATAAATAAAAGAATTAAAAAGAATATGATATGGAATTAGCACTACCTGTATATAATGAACATACTTATTTTTCCCTCAAAAGTTTGGCCAAAAAAGTGTGCATTATACATGGCAAAATACAGTATTTATTTTGATTCTGCTTATAATTTAACAGAAGGAACCCCACGGGATGGCAGGAGGCTCAGCAGACGCTGTGAGAGGCTGCCCACGGCTGGCAGCCAGGCTCTTGGGGAAGTCAGACCCGACTTGCCCACTGGAGAGCAGAGTGCCGCCAATGACCCCACCTAGGGGCCAGCGGGTGCTGGGGCTGCTGCCTGGGCTGTTTTGGGAGCAGGAAGAGGATGCCATGGCATCATTCTCATGAAGAGGGTGGTGTGGCCTTTCCTCCGGCTGCTGTTCCCTGGGGGTGGAGACTGGCGGGCTTTACGGCTGCGTGCCCCACTGGAGAGGTGAACACAAAATTCTCCCAAAGTGTAACACTCCTGATGCTACACATCCTCACCGACGTTCACCACGCAGGGACCCATAGTCTGCCAGCATGGCAAGAAACAGCTGGGCTGGTGTTGCCCAGTGCCCACTCTTTGCTGATAGGGACACTGAGGTCCAGAGAGGCTCCCACAGCTGCTCCTGTTCCACTCCAAGGCCCTCGTCTGTGGGGTGACCTTAACAAGAGGAGGTGATGTTGTTTGAGGCAACGTGGCGGAAACACTCATGGAATCCAAGTAGTGTGCCCTGTGGGTGACAGACCCCTTGCTAAGAGACACTGGCTACATTCCCAGAAGAGCAAAGACAGAGAAATAAACAGACTCCCAGACACAGAGGACAGACTGATGGCTGCCAGCAGCAAGGGGGCTGTGGGGGGAGGTGGGTGAAAAGGGCAAAGGGACTCAGGAGTACACGAGATAGTCACGAGGGTGTGAAATGCAGCCCAGGAGACGCGGTCCATAGGATCGGAGTCTTTATATGTGGGCGTGCGGAGGGCACACTGTGTGAAGCACATGGGTGTCTAATCACTCTGCTGCACACCCGAACTGGTGCAGAACAGCATGGAATGAAAACTTTAATTGAAGAAAATAATAAAATTCAAAGAAAAAAAGATAATTCATGGGACCTATAATTGAGATCGCATAGCTTTTTTTTCTATTTTAAAAACCAAATTAAGAAGCACTTCTTGCCCTCCCCACACAAAAACTGGGAAGGGGTGGCCGGGCGGACGCAAGGAGGCCGCCTCGAGGACATGGGACTGAAGCGCTGTCCTGTGCGGTGGTCGGCTCCTCGGGGAGTGTCCCAGGGAGCTCTGGTCCGTGCCTTGAATCACACTGGGTGCAGTGGAAGCTCTTTCATTAAAATTTAGAGGAACATAAACAGTAAATATTTTCAGGGATAATTACTCAGCGCTGGGCAAACCTCAAAGTGTTGAAAGTTCCAGCTCCCTTGGATCAGCGCCATAGATCCTGGGTATTTATCTAAAGCTTATCCAAACCATCTGAGCAGCAGAGATGGGTGCGATTTGGCAGACTCCCTTCACGCAGTTATGTTTGAGTTTAATAATAACAATGAAAAAAAACCCTTCACTAAGGAGACCTTGATTATTATTCCTTCAATGTCCCCACTGGCAGAACCACTTCCCCGCACCCCCTGCGGCCACCCCATCCGTCTTCACTTACAAACCCCTCCCCGTCAGCAAAGCTTGGTTGGCAACATGAAAACTTCCCTGGAATTGGTTTTCTGGAAGATTCTGTATCTGCTGGAATTTTTCAACAGCTGAACCAGGGGCATGGCCCTTTGCTCTTGAGTGTGTCAAATCTGGGTTGTGTTTATAAGCACTCTTGTATTCTCATCATAGAGGAAAATACAGGGAAAGTGAAAGACCTCTGCCCACCAGCGGCCCTGGGTCCAGACACCACTATGCCCTCATCTTCTGGGAGTTTGACCTTGAATGAGTCACTTAAAAACCTTGAGCCTTAACCTCCTTCTCATTTACAGAACAAGGATACGATGATCACTGGGATATTTTCTGGTTCTAAAATGTACAAAGACCCTCTGGAGCTGGAGTGGATGTTTGGTGTGTTACCGTGGACTCTGTGGACAGGGAAGCAGATGGATGGGGACAGTCACTTTGCCTGTTTGGGTACCAAGCACACCAAAGTGAGAAGAGCGGTGCATGTGAGTTACATCACTACCCAGGGCAATACATCATGCATTTTCTGAATGTGTGGTCCAGAAGCAAAGTAGCCCTTTAGAATTAAACATCTCTAGAAGGCTCCATCAAGGAGAAATGGGGATTGCTGGAGGAAAGAGAGGGATCGTGGGGCTGGACAGCATCAGCAAAGGTGAAGAAGCAGGGAAGGGCAGCATGGGCTGAGCCCGGATGGACACCAACGCAGTGTGTCCTAAAGTGCAGGCTGTGTTACCCTGCTGGTCCTTCCCCCGTGGTTGTAGGTAACACAGGGACTTGGCATTGAACACGGTAGAAATGTGGTGTGGGAAAGTCATTGTTTTCTCGGTTCTTCTTTAACCCCTCTGATCATGTCAGGGGGAGAGACTCACATTTGTGCTAATGTGTTTGAAGACCCTCAATAATTCTGTCCCACATTTTTTTTTTTTGTAAATCAAAGGCAGAACAAGTATTAGGCTCAGAAACATCCTCAAGTAACAGTGTAACTTAAATGTAATAACTTTGTTCTTGTGTTTATGTTGAGGTTCCCTCTTATTCATGGCAAGCAACATGGTGTTTCCATTTAGGCAGTGAGGTGAAGTTTCCTTTTCAAGTGATTTTTAAATGAAAAAAAAAGTCATTTTAAATTAAAATACTGAGTAAAAATGTGGTTGGCGTAAGAGTCTAGAAAACTCCAGAGTGCAGTGTGGGTGGGGGATGTTTGGGAAACTCTGACGTGTTTGTGAAAATCCTGGGTTCCTGGAGCAGGACAGGCCTGGGCTCAAATTCTGTCTCTGGTGTTTACTGGCATTATGACCTTGAGCCTGATCTTCAGGGTTGCCTGGACGGAGAAGAAGAGGAAGGATAATTACAGCTTCAGCAAGGCGTTTGCAGGATTGTCCTGACGGGAGCACAGCTTGCTTCTTGCCCATCCTTGCCCAGACGCTGCCTCTTTGGAAATAGACGCTTTCCCAGAACCACTGGCCCACCCCACCTTCAGGTCTAGGCTGCTTTCATTTCCACCTCCTCTTGTGCTGTTGCGCTCCATGGAGGGGAAGCTAAGGTGACACAGTGGAAGAAACACTGAACTTGAACTCGAGAAACTAAACTTTGAATGCAGGATCTAGCCCTTACTTACTGACATTTTGGAAAAGTTATTTAACCTCTCTAACCTTTAACATCAATATTAATAAAATGGAGATGATGATTTTGACTATCCAGGATTATTATGAGAATGGACATCAGTGTACCAGGACATTCCTGGCACATAGTAGGTCTTCAAAAACTGGCTGTCACTTCTTTCCAGAATGTATCATGTAGCACCTGTCAGCATATATCTTTGGAGTATTTTGTCTATGTCATTAATGTTCTGAGATCACAAAAGACAGAAACTTCTCTTTAGGCAGCTAAATTTCTCAGGAACAAACTGTAGGCTGTTAAAAATGTTCAGCATGACTGGGCAAAAGGGCATTTCAACAAATAGTTCTGCAACCCAGTCTGGCAGATTCTTGACATTGGCATGATCTTGACTCTCCAATTTCTCCCTCCTGACTTTTGACCTATAGAAACGGAAACCTAAGAGACATCTAAATCTAGCTTTATATTATGCTCAAAATGTAACAATCTTACTTTCTAGGTAGATTGTATATTCTCAGGTCTGTTTTCATTCCAAGTGATAGAAATGGAATGCAGTAGTATTAATTAAGGCAGAAAATGTTTCAACCCGTGCAAGTTAAAAAGGGGTGACTGTTTCATGTAGCTGGAAAATCTGGGGACTGTCGTCTTCAGGCATAGCTAGATCCAGGCACCCAATGATATTATCAGGACTGATAATTAAAGCAAATGTAATCTCATCCTTGATCATTGAAGCAGGATTTTTAAATGCTGCAGTAGACATGTGAGACATCGGGGTGCTGGCCATTCTCCTCTGATTACCCACTGTGTGGCCACTGTCATCCCTAATGGACGGCACTGACTGAACACTCCCTAGGTCGAGAGCTAGTGAAGTGGGCATGGCTAGTGACTTTAGGTGGTTCATGCTGTGAAGGAGCAGCTGAAAACCCCAAACCTCACAGAAACATCAGGGTGCCAAGGTATTGCCCCATGTTTACAAGAACCATAAAATGCTATGATGTTAGGGCTGAAAATGTCAATGAGAACCAAGGTTTGCTCTTAATTTTATAGAGGAGAAAATGGAAGCTCAGAGAAGTTAAGTGAATTTCACAAATTACACACAAATTCAGAGCTCTATCTGGTATTGTAACTCAGTTTTCCTGGGTCTCGATTGAATATACTTTTTCTTCTGTGCTGTACTTGTGGGTAGCTTAGTCGCCAACCGCTGAATCTGCCTGCCCCTCTCATTTAACCTGAATGCGTCTGCTGAGGATTTAGATGCCCCTGCACACCTCTTGCCTGGCCCCTCATGGACCTCTGCCCTGGGACACAAGCCAAGGTGCCTTGCGAGGAGTCAGCTAAGCAGCGCCGTGTGGAGGGACAGACCCAGGCAGAGGGAGAGCGTCGAAGGCATGAGGTGCTCTCCAAGGTTCTGAAGCCAGGAGCCCTGGTTTGCTGAGATGCTTCTGGCTCATGCAGATTGTGCTCGCTTGCTTCTTACTCTGCCGGCTTACACTCTCAAACGTGCCCCCCACTTGTAACTCTATAACTCTATTACTGGGCAATCTACTGCGACTCTGCTGTGTGCAACTTCCAGAGGTTTACTTCTGACTTCTTTTCGGCTCCTGGCATCAGGATCTGGAGGTTGATCTTTGAGGGATCACCTTGTCCATTCTTTTCAGTGATAACCGAGACAATGAAGGCTTGAGACGCTGGGTGACTGGCTCAGGATCACCAGCGACAACAGACAGGCCTCCAGTCACTCATTCAGTCATCTTTCCATTAGATTTTGCTCCCTCCCTTTGTACCTTGATGACTGCGGTCTAATCTCGGGCCTGCCTCACGTTTTACTGTTTTCTTGGTAGTGTCTGGAAGGACCATCTGACTGTGTGTCCACCGTGACCCTTAGCCATCCTGGGAATTCCCAGGTGCCTATATGTTCTGCTACTGGCTCACACAAGGCTGCTGTTTTGAAGGTTATGCTGGTAGACTCAGATGTTCCCATGGGCAATGCAGGGGCAGGTTTGCCCATGCACCTTGCAGCAAAGCCCCAGCACCTGTGTAGTTAAGAACTAAGGTCAACATACGAGGATAATAATGCAACAATTAATCAATAACAATACAAGAATAAACAGTGTGTTTTGCATATTCATAGCTGGAAACTGACTTTTGCCCACCCTGTATAGATAGGAATTTCTGCGTAATAACAACTATCCTAAAAGTGCTTTAAATTGTCTGTAAAGTTCACAATGATTCCATCTCTTCTCATGTTTGGCACAATCAGTGTGTCCTTGAGCGTTAGAACAGATGGCTACTTCTTTGGTGAAGCCCTGCATGGAATGATTGCCTTGTGTTTAGAAACTAATTAATACCAAACTAATATTGTGTCTTTCAGCAAAACAGGCACGGTCATTTCGCTAGGATGCCCATGCTCAGAGAGGGATGTGGGGACAGACGCTGCCTCGGGACCAGCAGGTCAGTGTCACTCACCCTGTGCTCAAGCCAGGGGCCACAGTCTTGTTGGAGGACATGGCAGGGACGCCTCTCAACAGTTTAAATTCTCTCTCTTTCTCCACCAAATATTCACCAATGCATTAGTGGGTATTAAATATGTATAATGCATGAATCTACTGTGCAAGACGGGTAATGAGAAAAATCCAACTCACCTAGAGGCCCCCAATCTTTTGATGGATGAGGTTAATGCCTAAGAAAATATCTCAAGGAGTTCTTCCCTCCTCCAAGGAGTTCTTCCTTCCTTCAAGGAGTTCTTCCCTCATGCGGTTCTGCGCACTCTTTCCTTCCCCTCTGTCTCAGTGCGCGGTAAGCCCCTTGTGCCCGGGGCTGTGTCCGAGGTCTCTCTCTTACCTCCATCCATGTGTCAGAAGGCTGAGCACACTGTGGCCATTCCAGAGATTCCCACATGGCAACAGCCTTGTTGAAGGCACGGGGGTCAAGTGGAAGCCTGGTGGGCTTGGGAGCAGGGGGTCCTGGTTTCAGACCCAGGCTCTCCACTCTGCTGGCTGCCTGAAGAACTCTCTGAAATTTTGTTTGCTCGGTTGAACGGAGTGGATAACAATCCCTAGCTTTAATTTTTCCCGTGCACTCAGACGCGCTGTGTCAGGAGGTGCAGGGACAGTGCTCAGCGCATGGCGGTGGTGGATAATGGGTGGTCACCCAGACTGTACTGAGCACCGTGCTGGAACAGCCACGGTCTGCCATGGTTCTCTCTTCGACGTTTCCTTAAATTAAGCATTTGGACTACAACTCTGGGTCTTTGGGATGCCCGTCCTCATTTTTTGCTGCTCATTACTATGATTAATTTAAACCTCACTAATTGGTAGGCCCCTCAGCGAACTCCCTCGACATCGTGGGGCCTCCATTTCATCACTTGTTGAGAAGTACTGATAACTTTCCCTCCTTCTGCCTCCCGGGTTGTTGTTAGAAAGTTTCACACAGGAGAAAACAGATGAAAAAGTGTTTTACAAATTTGAGGGGGTGCATGTCTGTGGAGAGGCCTGGGTTTGGGTTCAGCTTCCTGCCTGGCCGGCCAGGCGAGTGACCTCCTTCTTTCCTCACCCACACCCAGTGCCCCAGGTTAGTACGAACACGGAAGAGGGGTTAGGGTTGAAAGTGAAAGCGGACTATACCCTCTGAAATACCATATGTGTGTAAGGAACAATTATGTCATCATTGATAAAAGCATTACGTGCTCCGTAATACCAGGGGTATTAATAACATCATCCCTCAAAGGAAAAAGGACCTCCTGAAGCTCACTGAACTGTCTGAAGATCTGTTGGACTGATTTTGTCCTGGGAGCAGAGAGGGATTTAGGAAGATCTCACTTTGGCTCCATCGAGTCTCTCTGGGTTAGCTGTGATGATTTCATTTTTGTTGGGTTTTGTTTTCCAAGGGCTCGGTGGCGGGTCTAATTAATGCCATCAAAAGCATGACATTTAATTAACTAAATCACATGTTGAGCCTAATGATAACATATTTCAGCACCTGGTGGGCAGAGGTGGTCTCTTGGGCCATTTCTAAAGAGGCCTGTGATTTGGTAAAGAGAAACGGTTTTCTCAACGAGGTCACAGACTAGCCAGAGCAGATGCCGGGAGAGTGCAGGCCAGGCACGATCTGTTGTCTTCAGGGCTCTGCTTGGAGAGACCTGCGGACAAGGAGGAGGCATGGGGGCTGCTGGGTAGACTTCATCTTTTAAAAAGGCTTGTTGGGAATCCAAGGGCATATGAGGAAGAACTGAAGTTTCTAAATCGCCTATCTCGGGCCTTGGTTCATTCCAGTCCCCACTGGCAAACAGAGCAGGGGAAACAAAGCAAGACAGACGAGGACCTTGCAGGCGGCTGGCTGGCTGACTGGCTGGCTGGCTGAAGCTACATAGCCAAGTGAGCAGTCCCTCCAAGCAGCCAAGCATGTGGACGCGGGCGCCCTCTGCTGGACACCAGAGAATCTACAGTGATGCTTATCTGGGCATTCACCCCGGGGGAAGAGGAAGCTTGGGAAAATTCCCAGGGTCTCATCAGTCACCATGGAGCCCAACAAACTGTCCCACAGAAACTGGCCATTCTGTTCCTTAGTTTATGCACGTCTCTCTCCTTTGTCACCTCTTTCCATTATTTTCACCAAGACATTCACAGCACTTTGAAGTCCACATGCAATTCTTTTTTCGTTCGGTTGCTTTGTAATAAATCTGGATAAAATGACTTACACATGGCATCACCAACTACATCGAGCTGGCTCACACAGTTTAAACGTTTGTTTTAGAGGAGATGCAAGTAGAGGCTTGCAGAGGTAAAGTGACCTGTGCAAAGCGACCCAGCGCGTCAGTGATGAGATCACTGCCTCCCACTCTGGACCCCAAGGTGTGGTGGGTGACCAAGATTCGCTCTTTCATGGAACCTCAGAGGAAGGCAGCATGTCCTAGTGGTGGGCATGCAGGCTTGGAGAGAGGTGCTGGGTTTGAAGCCTCGCTTTACCTTGGGTTGGCTGTGTGACGTTGGGCAGGTTACTTGACCTCTCTGTGCCTCAGTGTTCTCTAATGGTGGTGGTGAGGGTTAAAAATGTAGGGCAGCACAGCATTCAGTACAGTGCTTGGCACATAGCAGGTGCTCAACAAGTGACATTTATCACTTCTTCTATGATTGCATGGTAGTATTGTTTGGGAGAGATTATTGGTGGTTTTATAATAGAACTACTAGAATAATTACCAAGGCACTGCCTAAATTGTTGGTTTTCTGTTGTGGGTTTTTTTGTTTTGTTTTGTTTTGTTTTTGCATTAAACATGAAGACCTCTCTCACTCCGAATGTAGGGGCATTCTAGGCAGAGTGAGCACACTGGGAGGTGGGAGTGTTTAGGGAAGAAATTTGTGCAGCTGATGTTCCTTGAAGGAACAGTATAGTTGAGGGTGAGACTGGACTGGCAGATCGGTGCTAAAGGACAGGTGACCTGAATGCCAGGAGCTCGGCTTTATCCCGTGTGCCCTGGGGAGCCGGCCGACTCCTGTGTTGGGCACGTTTCCGTTTCTCCAGTAGGACTTGCTTTCCCTGCTCCCGTGATGGACGTGAAGGCTGTCAGGATCCCAGACGGCTGCTGCCCCCACTGCACGCCTGAGCACGCGCCCACTCGCACATGCACGCGCCCACTGTGGGTGTTCAGTATTCCAGTCACCCCGAGGTCATCACCGTGGAGCTGGCGTTGCCCGCAGCCGCGTCAGAATGAAGAACGAGCTGGGCCGCTGGAGTCAGCCCATGGGGCCTTGTCGCTCATTGGCTCTGTGTCTGCTCCTGTGCATGTAAATCTCTGGCGTCGGCACCAAGACACCGAGGACACTGGCTGAGGGGCAGGGACGGTGGCACGAGGCTGCTTTCGTAGAGAGAGGAGGGAGAGGCCTCTTCCCACAGATGCCTTCGTGACTGTCCCCAGGAAGAGGGCCGTCAGCCACTTCAGCAAAGTTGCCTCCACCTCCCCGGGGGAGGGGCACGTGGCCTCCTGTCGCTGGTTCCACCTGACTGGGGTTCATGCCTTTCTCCCGTTCTTGCTTGGCACTTTTATTTTCTGGATTTTTGCTAAATTTCGTTTGCTAGGGTGAGTGGGAGCTGTGGCTAAGAGGAAGGAAACAGGTGGAATGCTGGTGGCCGTCGCAGAGGAAAGCGCCGTGCAGTTTGGTCTCCGGGTGCTGTTGCCCGTGGCTCCCACGAGGGACTCGGTGACGCAAAGCTGCAAGTGTCCCTGGTGACCCTGTGGTTTGTGGTGGCAAACTGGCAGGCCTGCAGGCTACTTATAGGTGCATCTGGTTTGACACCAGAATTTTTTAGTATTTGAGTGAAATGGCAAGATTTTAATCTTGAATGTTTTCATATAAAAATATTTCTGGCTGCTCTTAAAGACCAGACCATTTGATGACACTGGTTGGCAGTCACCCTTGGCAGCAGCCGGTAAGTAATAGGTGGCTTGTCCCTTCTTTAAACAGGCAAGAATTCCCTAGTTTCCCACTGTCCCCACCTGGCCCTGGGGCCTATTAACTTGACTGGCCTGTCCATTGTAGAAGTAAGTGCACTGAGGTTCAGAGAGGGCCTGTGATTTACCCAAGGTCACACAGCCTCCCCCATGGGCAGAGCAGGCTCCATTTACATGACATGATTTGAGGGTTGATAGGAAAGACTTAGCTTTGCCCCACTTCTCAAGTGAAGACTGGACCTCCCACCCCTGCCATCTGTTTCCTAAGAGTTGGCCATGGGCCCGAGACAGAGACTATTTGGCCATATATCCTGGCCTCCTTCAAATCCTATCACAGATCTTTCGCTGCTTCCACTGCCTTATGGAGTAACCTCACCCTGCCCCTCGGACTCACAGGCTTCACAGTTGGCAACAGTTTCTTGGCTGAAAGTGGCATCCCAGCATCACCGTGGGGAGCTGAGCAGAGGGCCGGAGGCCCACAGTCCTCAGCTCTCACGTGCAAGCTCACAAGGTGTCAGACTGAGTGTCTTCATCTGGCCAAGGGGGATCATAGCTGCAGGAGGTTGTTGTGCAAATTACAAGAAATAAAGTGTAGACTGTGCTTAGCATAGCCGTCGTCACACTGGTGACAAATAGTAACCCGGTGTCAGAGGTTATTATTCCAGAGAGACTCAGAGCCAAAGGTGTCCCGAGAGATTGTATTGTGGAACTGGCGATTTTTATGGCCAGGGCCGTAACAGGTGCTCACGGTGGAAGTCAGGGTGTGGAGGAGAAAATAAACTGGGAGAGGCTTTCCCCTCCATCCCCACCTCCCCTTCAGTCCCACTGCCCCGAGGCGACTGCCGAGGTGCCTGGCGTGACCGTCCAGGAATTTCACTGGCACGTGCACCACAGATGAGTCGCATCCTGTGTTTTGACACCGATGTAATCTGACTACACGCGCTGCTCTGCTACTCGTGTTTCCAACCACATGCGGTTGATCTCTTCATGTCAGAACATGTGGGTCTTCTCTTCCCCCGTTTCCAATGGCTGCTTGTTTTACAGGAAGTCTACACTATAGCTCATGGACCAACCAACTTGTTCTGCAAAGAGCCATTATTTTAGGCTTCATGGGACTAGGGTCTTTGTTCCATCTGTTCTTCTTCCTTGTTCTTTTAATGATGTTTAAAACAAACAAAGACCATTCTTATCCCAGAAGCCATACAAAAACAGGCTGTGGGTCAGTTTTGGTCCATGGCTGCAGCTTACCTACCCAGCCCACAGTGGGGAGTCAGCTTGCTGCTGTAAACAGTGCTACAGTAGACATCTGTGTACAGACAGTGGTGCATCTTTCTGTGTTTTGGGAGTTTATCTGGAGGGTGAATTGGTAACAGCAAAGTTCCTGGGATGAATTTTTAGGCCATGACAGACATTGCCCCAGTCTCTGCATTTTGTAGATTGCTCAAGAAATCCAGTGGAAACAACAGTCCACAGCCCTCCCAGCAAGTTGGCGGCAGGAGCAAGACCACACGTGACTTTCCCAGCACTTCACCAGGGATCTTTCCACTGTGGTGCTGGTCCTGCCCCTGGCTGAGGCCCTGCCCAAAACCTCTTTCGGGAAGTGGGACCGGAAAGGCCCTCGACCCCTCAAGCTACAGAGCAGGGTTGAAGAAACCAAAAAACCTGAATGTTCTCTGTTGGATTTCTTCTCCTACCTGCCTCTTATTTGTGCTGCCTGTCGCCATCCCCCGTCCTGCTCTGGGCCCACTTTTCCTGCGGTGGGGGGGCTGTCCGTGGTGATGGCTGCAGCTTCCTGTCTGTCTGCAGCATCCGCATGAGGTCTCTGTGTGGGTGTGGGGTCCACATACCCACAGACGGTTTGTGTTGGGTCCATGGAGGTTTTAAGTTTTAAATAGGTATCAACACTTGAAACTTCATAGAAAACTCTAGATACCTAGTTTTTTGTGTGTTTGTGTGTTTGTTTGTTTTCTGAAATTCAGAGCAGCTGGCGACTGGCAGGAGGAGCTGAGGAGCAACTCCCCACCTTTAGGTGGGACGTGGGTTTTCTAGGGCCTTCCCCTCCCGTGGACTTAGTTCCCACTCATCCGTGTGGTCCGTTCAGGTTTGCTGCCTGATCTCGTCAGTGTTGCGGTTTGCGACTCCTTAAACAGGGGATACCCCATTATCTTTTTGCTCTCTCGTGAGATTACTAGGTAGGGCAAGGGGTTATTACACTTTTTTAGTAAGACCCAGAGAGACTGCTATTTGAACAAGTGCAGAACTCGGGGTGGGGGCAGGGGGAGGGTGTTGCTGGCAGGACTTGCAAACAGCCCCAACCCCTCATCCATTGCTTCCTCTCTGGTGTTCTATCCTTTCCCCTGGACCCAGGATGTCCTGCTTCCCCTTCTGATGATGACGATGATGTTTATAATCACGGCTCTTGTTTAGTGAGTTTAGGAACTCTTGTTTAGTATGTCTTAGGAACCTTCTTCCCCTTAATTATTTTGAGCTATTGGTATTAACACCCCCTTTTCGTAGAAGAGGAGATAGAGGGTCAAAGAAAGTAAGGAATTGGTCTGCGGCCACACACTTACTAAACAGTGAGGTAGAGATTTGAACTCAGATCTCTCTGACCCCCAACCGCCTGTCCTTAACCTTAAGAGACAAGGCCAACCACTGGTCCCATTAAGTACCACTGATATGTGAATTTCAGAGGGATTCATTTTTAACCCCGAATGGATGCCCATCTTGCATGCTTGAAGCATAAGATCCTCCGGATACAAAACTCATCAAATGCGATGCTTTTAGCAATGCACTCGCCGAGGAGGAGCGAGAACCCTCTAGAGAGGTCAGAGGGCATCGCTGTTATGAGGAAGGAGGCGCCAGCTGTCAGGCTGGATATGGAGACGCAGGAGCATCTCTCCCGGTGTCAGGGAGAGGTGAAGGACTGGCCGGCTGCGCATCCTGCTCATTGTCCCGAGGCTGTGCTCCCGGCGCAGTCTGACTCGGCAGTCTCCAGTGAGACGGGACTGGCTGGCTTGTCCTAACCTTGCACATTTATAGGACCCCAGCTTGGAAGGCACTCTAGAGGTCATCTGGACCCTTCATTATGCTGGGATGTTTTCTGTAAAACCCTCCTACCCTACGCTGGAAGATTTCTGGCGATGGCAAATGCGGTATGCTTTATAACAATCCTTTTCCTATCTGTTAAAATTTTCTGTATATCAAGTTCAAGTCTCTATACACATTTGTTGCACTCTTCGCTGTTCTGTCCACCGGAGCACTGTCTCCTCTCCTCTGTTTCCGTCAGCCCTTCAGGCTGTGTTGCGGTCAGTGTGCTCCCACCAGGTTGTCAGTCCTCATAAATATCCACGTTTGCCCCGTGTGTCCTACCTAGAAGAGCTCCCACATTCCTTACTACCTGGGCTGGTTACCCCCTTCCTGCTCCCCCTCTCTACACCCATTTCTGCTGCTTTCTGTCCTGCCCCTGCCTCGGGAGGCTGACACTCTGGGCTCCTTCACCAGGGCTCCTCGGCTGACCAGCACCACCCTGGGTTAGGCCCATGGGAAGTAGGGGAGTGGGGTTGGAAGGTGGCAGGAGAGAGGACTGGGTCCTGTGTCCCACTTGTTTCCTGCTTCAGCCTGACTCTCCAGTGGTGACTGCATCCCTCTGTCTCTGCAGCTGCTGTGGGCGGTCCCTCCAGCATGGAATCTGGCCACACCGCTCTCTGCCCTTCCCTTTCAGCCTTGCGGGATTTGTGGTTCTCCCCCACCGCTCTTCTCTCAGCGCCCCAGCCTGCGGCGTTTGTCCGGAACCCTGCCTATGCTTCTGTCAGCGCGGACAGTGCCCAACTTGCCATGACTCAACTTACAATTTTTCGACTGCTTGATGGTGCAAAAGCAATACACATCCAGTAGAAACTGTACTTTGAATTTTGATTTTTGATCTTTTCCCAGGCTAGGCATGGGGTACGATGCTCTCTTGTGTTGCTGGGATTCTGCCCAGCTGTAGGCTAACAATGTGAATGTTCTGAGCATGTTTAAGGTAGGCCAGGCTGAGCTGTGCCATTTGGTAGGTTATAGGTACTAGATGCCTGTTTGACTTAGGATGCTTTCCACTTATGATGGCTTTATTGGGGCGTAACCCCTCATATGTTGAGGAGCATCTGTGATCCCTTCATGAAAGTCTCCACTGTGGTGCGTTCTGTTCTTGTAGGGACCCCTGAACTGGTGCTCTGTCTCACGGCCCACTGCTACAGTTGCTCACGTGCTGTCTATTATATGGTTGTTACTGTTGTTGACCTCTCATACTATCAGGCCTGGTCCAGGTGCCAAGATCACCGCATGTGCTGTTGGCCAGAGGCAGCCGTGCTGGCCCACTCCGAGTATGCAGTTACCGAGTGTGCGGCTAATCAGCAATGCCCAGTCATGTTTATGGGAGCAGCTGTCAAGTCCACCCCTGGAGCCAGGTTCTCTGGGTTCAAGCCCTGGCCCTACCTTAAACAATGAGCACGAGCAATTTCGCCATCCTCTCTGTGCCTCGATTTTTATTTCTGCAAGGTGGGATGATATCAGTGTTCATCTCAAAAGAATTGTGGGAATTAAGTGATTAGAACTTAGAGCAGTGCCTGATGCTGGGTGATAATTAACTCCGTCTTACACGATCGGGCATTGTCAGCTAAATGCAGACCTTTTCCTTTTCACCTGTTTTTTAAACCTTCCTTCACCAGTACATCGTTCTGAATACCACTGCTGCTGTGATCTTGCTATTGCCCCCTAAAAATTAGTTACCGAAGTACGGGCTGCAGATCAACAGCGTAAGCATCGCCTGAGAGCTGGTGAGATGTTAGGAACCTCAGCTCCCTCTCTAGACGCACTGAGTCAGATCTGCTTGTTAACCAGGCCCCAGGAGACGTTCGCATGCATTACATTGGAGCAGCTCTGTGCTGCCAGGTCCATCGATTCCGAATCATTGCCCTCGGCTGGGATGGTCACCGTCTCGCACCTCTGCCAGGGACGGTGGTCCGTTCCCTGTGGTCAAGGTCCCCGTAGACACTGGTGCTGCAGCTGGACCAAGCCAGGCAGCCCTTCTGGGACTATACTGTATTTTGTTGTGTATAATGTGCATGCGCGTTTTTGGCCCAAACTTTCAGGAAAATAAAACCTTTTGTTTTATTTTTTTAATTCAATTTTTAATTTATTTATGTTTAGAAACAAACTGATTATCATATTTCAGGGTATTATTTTGCATACAGATATTGTTATTGCTTTCTAGAGTTACACTTTTAATGCATAAGCATAAATAAGAGCATTAAAACCATTTACATAGATATGGAATTAGTAATACCCATGTATAATGGGCATCCCATTTTTCCTTCAAAAATTTGGGCAAAAAAGCACGCAAAATACATGGCAAAATGCACTAACTGTCCTGGGAAGAAGTTTGGAGTCCTGCCTTCACTGGTGGGATTTGGAGTCCTACCTGATTTTGGATTCTGCCCTACCACCTTCTCTATAAATGCGTGTGTGTATGTACACATATAATGCACACATGGCAAACGTACTCACCTGCAAGGTTCGTCGTGTGCGTTATTAAGTGAGACATTTAGTGCAGGCAGGCACACCGAAAGTTGGTGTCCTTCCTCTTTTCCGTGAGTCACATGATTCACGTCCAAAGGGTGACCCATTCCTTGAAGGGAAGTCTCTGTGTGACACAGCAGGAACGTTCACTTCGAACAGACCGGGGAGACCAGGTTCATTTCAAAGCTGCAGCCAGGGCCTCCGCCCGCCTGTGCCACTGCTCATTTCTCTGGCCACGTGTTCCTGAATATAAATTGTATCTGACTAGATAACTGTAAATGCAAGCATGATGTAATTAAGAAGTAAGGGAAGGGTTGCTGGTGTATAAATTTGAATTAAACACATTGGCATACACTGTTCACGTACGAGTGTCTGTGCTGTGGCTGCAGTCCAAAGGGGGATGAGGCTGAGGTTGCTAATTCCTCTCGACACTGATTAAAATGCGCCCGTAACAGAGGAAGTGCGATGGCTTCGTGTGGTCGATAGCTGAAAATGTTAACCCCGGGCTCATCCCAGGGCAGCTCAGGAGGTACCTGAGCACCGGCGTTCTTTCCTCCAGGAGCAGGGCAGCGGCTCCGAGCACGGCTCTGCAGTCCAGCTGTCTGGGGCCAGATGCCACCTTCTGCCACTCACCACGGGGCAAATCACCCCACACTTCTCTGGGGCTCACATTTCTTAACTGCAGTGTATGGAAGATGATGATTTTATTTGAAGGGCATATGCTTCAGAACACCCGTATTTCAAAAACCATCTTCCCACAGGACTGACAAAGAAAGGAAAGGGTACTTTTGTCTGTGATATTGTCGTTTGTAAGAAATATACTGTATTTTGCAGTGTATAATGTACACCCACGTTTCTGTGTGCAGTAGACATGGAATTACTGTACCCATTATTATGCCCATGGTATGTAGTCATTATACCCATGTATAATGTACATCCTTATTTTCCCCTCAAAAATTTGCACCAAAAATTGTGCATTTTTCATGGCAAAATATGGTACATTTGGTTTTCATTCCTGTTTTTGGCACAGAGCTCTTAAAAGTTTTGGCATTTCCTAAGCAAAGAGAGCAGACACCAGGGGTCTCTTGTTATTTAATGAGGTGACTTTTGGACCCCACCCACGGGTGGGGCTGGTGGCCAGTGGAGTTAACTCTGCAATTAGGGCGGTGGTCACCAGCCCCACACTGCAGAGGACCAGCACTGGTCAGGGCCTGTTAGGAACTGGGCCACACGGCAGGAGGTGAGTTTGAATGCAATGCGCTTGAATCATCCTGAAACCATCCCTGCCCCTGCCCAGTCTGTGGAAAAATTGTCTTCCATGAAACCAGTCCCTTGTGCCAAAAAGGTTGGGGACTGCTGGATTAGAGGGTTGGAATTTTCTGTTCCACCCGCCGACCCACTGGGAGGGGGAAAAGGGCTGAAAGTCAAAGTAACTGCCAGTGGCAGATGATTTGATCCGCTGTGCCGACAGAATGAGTCCTCCATATAAACCCAGAAGTACAGTGTCCAGAGAATGTCCTGGGCAGTGAGGACATGGAGGTGCTGGGACAGGGGGGCCTGCAGGGGGCATGGAAGCTCCCCACTTCCATCTACCTTGTCCTGTGCATGCCTTCCATGTAAAGTCATTGGAGAACCCACGGCAGTGTGTGAAGTAATGGCCGAGCCCATACCAGAGACTATGAATGCCCTTTCATGTCAAAGAAAGGGAGAATTTGGATTTTCTTCTTGAAATACATTCTTTCTTTTGATATCCCATCTCTGAGCTGTCTCTAAAGCATGCCCTTCTTTTATCTCCAACATAACACACCTTTGTCTAAAAATACCCCAGTCCCTGACCCCTGCAAGACCTCTATCCCCACCATAGCCTTGGTGTTCATGAGCTCCCGTTCCATCCACATGCAGGTCTCTGAGGGGGGTCTCTCCTAATGGTTCCACAGAGGAACCTTCAAGGTTCGAAAGCTGAAAGATCCTTTGTCCATTACTTTCCTCGAGGTAAACGGGCCTCGGTGTCAAGGAACAAAGGGTGTTGATTCCATCTGCACATTTCATTACATATTGAAAGACTAAAATATAATTTCTCTTTCTTTTTCATTTCAAAGTCAAATCACCCTCAGTTTTCTCTTCTCTGGTTTGCCTTTGCTTCAGCGTCATGTTCCAGTTCTGGCCATTTCTTGCAAAGTCTTGGCAACCAACCCAACTCTCACTTCCTTTTTACCCCCTTGGCTCAGCTAAAGTGCACTATTTCAGTGGCCACTTGTATTATTTTCTCTTTAATGCTGGATTCCAGAGGGTCACCATTCCCTAGCAAATCACTCCCTAAAGGTGGTTCCACCCACCCCCTGTACTGGGAAGCAGAGACTCCTGGGAAGCAAGATGAACCAAGGACCTCAGGGACAGTTCCTTGGTGGGGACTCTCTGTTCCCGCATCTGCCAAATTTTAATTTCCGGGACTGGTATTGCAGGTGGAGGAATGATCCTCGAGTATTCCCATCCCACTGCTTAAGTTCAGAGAACGTTCCAGAACAAAAGTGGGAGGGAGCTGATTGCACCCAACAGCTCCTTGTCTCGCCTGACAAGGGTGATTATTAGCACAACTCAAGGGAACTGGACCTCAGCTTTTCCAAAATGATCCCTTTCACATGGCTGGTGGCATCCAAGAGGGGCGCTGTGTTGGGAACTGGCAGCCCTGGGATCTTTCTGGCTGGGCAGGCTGTGAACTTCTCTGGCTTCCTTTGTCTCATCCATACAAGCGCAGGTTCATTTGCAGCATGAGCACATACTTCCTGAGCTGTGACAAATTCCAGGCATGGTGGTAGGAGCTGTGACCTGGCACCACATGACATCTCCAACCGCATGTTCTGTGACTTCTCTCCTCTCACTCTTCCAATTCAGAATGTCAGTGCCCCAGGATGACAGTGTCTGTCTTCCTGCTGCCAGTCCTTCATACTGTCTTTTACCAACCCTTCAGTGTTCCTAAACTATGTTACTCGGCCCTGGAAGTCTTTCCTTACTCCTGGGTCTGGATTAGGGATCTTTTCTATGGGTACCCATTGCAGCCCATGTTTGGGTATTCACTTTGCATTGCTTGTACTTTTTGTAACCAGTTCTTATCTGTCTTCTCCATTACACTGAAGTTTCTCAGAGTGGGAACCAAGCCTTCTTTTCTTTCATGTTCCCAGCCCTAACTCCAACAACAATAATTATAAAAATATTTACAGATCACTTATTCCATGTGGTTTCTTTAAACCTTCCATATCTATGACCTTAGTTAGATGTCAACCCTTTGAAGCAGGAACTATTTTTACTTCATTTTACTTGTGGAGAGATTGAGGCTCAGAGAAGTTATATTGTGTGTCAGGTCACTCCTTCAGAGGGACACAAAATTGGATTCATACTCAGCGGCCCGCCACCAGAGTCTCTGCAGTATGGCTTAGATGCAACTTGGTTAACTGCTGAATGAATGAATGTATCAGTCAGACTCAGGAATGAAATAGCAACACATTTGTGGGGAGCCATTCACGCATGTCGCAGTGTCATGAGAGGGTCTGCCCATCCTTAGAGCTGATAGCCCAGCTCCCCGTGGTCTGGCGTCTTGTGTCCCCTCCTGCTGATGGGCTGTGTTTCTGTGACGGTTCTGTTTGTCCTGGGACTCAGAGGAAACGGGGATGATGAGGCACAAGCGGAGGAGGGACTCAGGTGCCCTGGGCACCTCCTGGGCCAGTCTCCACTCGTTTGCTCTCTTTTGCTCTTTCCAATGGCCATTTGGATTAATTGCTATTCCCAGTTTTAAAGACAAGAAATTTAAGACTAATAAAAGCAAATGAACTTGTCTAAGATCTTATAGCTAGTGAAAGGGAAGTTCTGGCTTCAGATTATGTTCTTCTAACTGCAAAGCAGATTTCTGTGGCGGGGGGAGTGTTGTAATGAGTTTCGGCTGATACTCCCTTCCACCCCCACTCTCCCTGTCCACGCTACCTGTGGTTCTCACCAGTTTAGATTTTTGGATTTCTTTCTTTTCCTTTTCCTTTCCCTCCCTCCCTTTCTCCCTCCCTTCCTCTTTCCTTCCCTCCCTCATCTCCCTCTCTTTCTTTCTTTTGGTATGAAACTAAACCCCCTGCAGTTTTTCAGCAGAATGAGATTCTGATGGGAAGCGATGTGACACAGATGTGTAGATGTGAGAATGGGCCTTTAAAGATGTGCCTGTGAAAATGAGGACAGGCCTTTCGTGCAACCACCTCCCAGACCTGTTTCATTGCTTTGGCTAATCCTCTGAGGTAAGAAATCTGCCCGGTAAGTCCCCTTCTCCAACCCGCCCTCCAGCTGTCCTCTGTGGAGCCCGAGTCTGACAAGGAACACCTAACTGTTACGGAGTCAGATGTTGCTTAGGGTTTAGGTCTGTGGCCTGCTTTTTTGGCAAAATGCAGGACTAAATCAGTTAACCAAAAACGTCCTGATCCCCCAGGCTTCTGGTTCCTTCTCCCAGCCTTGTGGTGGGGAGGGGATAGGCAGGTGGGAGGAAGGAAAAAAGAAAAAAGACTGCTCTTCCCGACCCCTGCTTGTTTAGGTTGGCCAAAAAGTTTGTTTGTCTTTTTCTGCATGACGGCTCTGGTAGAGCTTAGGTGTCTTTAACTTCATTCAGAACAATTTTATTAGATTGTATTGTGACAGCTGTCATATAGCGTGCATTTAAAAAATGTTATAAAAATTGGTGAATTTTTGTGTAGCCAATTTAATATTGAATATGGAAGAAAATATGCAACTTTTCAGCATATTACTATGTTTTATTTCAAGAAGGGCAAAAATGCAAAAAAGATTTGTGCAGTATATGGACAAGTTACTAATTGAACTTGTCAAAAGTGGTTTGCGAAGTTTCATGCTGAAGATTTCTCGCTAGATGATGCTCTGTGGTCAGGTGAGACCAGTTGAAGTTGATCGTGATCAAATCCAGACATTAATTGAGAACAACCAACCTTCTACCGTGCAGGAACCAACATACTTAAGATAAAGTTATTGGTGAAAATGAAAAATGTGTGTCTTGTTTTATGGAAAAAACTAAAGGGACCATTTGTCCAACCCAATACTACTGAAAAGTTACAACTGAGAAGTGATGTCCAGAAACCCAGCAATTAGTTGATTTCCTGTCTTTCTCATAAGCACACACATCCCCTACAATTCAGATGAGTTTGATGGGCAGGGTTATGCTTGGCTGGGGCCAGCTCTGTGTCCAGGGCGATCCCCTTAGGTCTCCAACCTAAACTGGATGTGGCAGCTCTGTGTTAGTAGTCCTGGCAGCAAATGAATTTGGGAGTGGGAAAGGAACAAAGGTAGAGAATCAGGAATAGCAACATTTAAAAAAAACAGAAGAAAATATAGAACAATCATCCTGGGAATGAAACTTAAAAATCACATCCTCTATAGACTCTTAATTTGCAGTCTATGGACAGGCTTCAGGGATTTTTTAAGCCGCTTGAAATCATATGCAAAACTTAGTGTGTTTGGGCATTGTTTTTCTGGGGGAAGGATCATGGGTTTATTAGTCTCAAAATGCTTCCTGATCCTTCCAAGTTAAAGACCTGTAGTCTAATCTACTTACCATTGGATCAATATCTCCAGACACCTAATGCTGTAGATTTCCTACTTCACTACACTTCCTTTTTGTCCTGGTTTTTGGTTTAGAGCTTGAACAATATATTTGGTAGAGGTTTGGAGACATAGCTAATTCCAAAAACAGCACAGTCGGTATCATTGGCCTGTGATGTCTGACCACGGCTCCTCTCCCAACCTTGTGCCTTTGAAGGTCTTATCTTGCGTTAGAACCCATTTCTATTATTTGATTTGCCCGCACCTGGTATATGTTAAGATCCCGTTATATCATTTGGTCTACCTGAAGACAAGGTCACTCTGAGACTGTGAAGATCTGCAGCAGCACAGATGTGGCTCTGACATCGGGGTAGGTCAGAGAAAACTTTTCTTCTGCAGAAATGTTTCCTCTTCTATCTTTGAGTCTGACTAATATCCTCATTGACCTATGGTATCCTTGATTATTTTAAAAACTTTTCTGTTAAAATACATCTTACCCGTATTGAGAATATATGTCATAAATATAGAGCTTGATGGATGTTTATGTGTGTCCATCTGTGTGACCACCACTCAGATCAAAGTATAACACATTTTCAGCAGCCCAGAAGGTTCCTTTCTTCCTTTTTCCAATTAGTATAAACTTTCTCCTCCAGGAAACCAGCATTATGACCTCTATTATGATAATTTTGTTTTGTAACTTCTAGAACATCATGTAAATAGAATTATACGGTATGTGCTCTTTTATATCTAGCCTCTTTTGCTCAACATAATGGCTATGAGAGTCATCCTTGTGAAGTGTGTCAGTAGTTCATTCTTTTTAATTGCTGCATAGTATTCCACCATATCATCTATTCTGTTTCCTTTATCCATTTCTTTGCTGTAGTTTGTTTGGATTGTTTCCAACTTTGGCAATTACATTCTTGTACATATCTTTTGATGGACATAAGCACTCATTCCCCCTGAGGAATGGACTTATTGGATCATCATGTATAGATATGCTTAGAATAAGAAGCTATTTTCTACAGTGGTTGTACCAAAATATCGAATTTTAAGCCAGCCAGCCTTAACACCTACCTCAGAACTTTCCCAGACCAATCTGCCTGTGTAGCCATCCAAATTTATACCTGCCCTAGTTTCCACACTAACCCCTTCCCTACTTCCAAATCCTCCCACTTTGGCTTTGTTGAGTGATAGAAAGTTGGGTCTGGAGGAGCCCACAGCAATCACACAACCACAGTGTTTCCGAGGTGGAGAAAGTGCGGCCCGAGTGTGGGTGGAGGCGGGACTTGTCCAGTGATGTGGGACAGGATCCCAGGTGCCCCAGGCTGAGACTGCACGGCTGTCCGTCCTGATAGCAGCAGACACGCCCCTTGTTCACCTCGTCCATCTCCCAAGCTCCATAAAGCCCCCGACACGTGGAAGTGCTAGACATTTGTCAAAAAGAGAGAAATGAAGTAGAAGGATTCTCAGAGGTCATTGAATTCAGTGTTGGCCACATTGTGAGAACGTGTCAGTGTGGTGTACAGAGAACATTTTAGGGGGTAGCTTGTTAAATAACAGCGAGTCCATTGTGAGAGAGGGCTCCCCTTTTCACTCCTCTTTTAATCATCGCAGTTAGCTGGAGGGGGGGACATCTCCATTTGCTGCTGCGTGTCACCTCATTAATACTTGTCAATCCACTTTCTGAAAAAAGAAAAAAGAGAGCAAGAGGCTCTATTGAGATTTTCATGGTGCTTATTTTCATTGAGGTAGCATTATATTAGTTTCAGGTTTACGACCTCATGATGCGGTACTTGTATACATCATGAAATGACCACCGCAGTGAGTCTAGTTACCATCCGTCATCATGATGCTTTGGTTTTATTTCAGTTTTTCCTCTACTTTTTACAGTGATTACCTTCTCCTTAGGGAGGAAAATAGAAGTTTTCTATTCATGGCTATGGTAGAAAGACCCCTTGTTTTCAAATATATTTGTGTAGGCCTAAGCAAAAGCAAGTGGGTTCACTGGAGGCAATGTTAGATAAACAATAGTAAAAGGGGCGTGCGGATGTGATGACACATCATGAGAGCGGTCAGGGATCGACTGAAGGCTGGCCGACATCTGTCTAATTCAAGCTTGATATTGACTAGATGGGAGGCCCGAGCCCTGGGAGAGAGGCTTGAATGGCTCTTGAACTTGGCTGCAAGGGCCCTCAGCACAGTGGTCAAGTGCTAATGCTGCTGCTGTGGGTTTCTTTAGGAAAGAAAGACAGAGCTGTAGCCCTAGGCTCTCCTTCTACAGTAAAGGAGACTCCAGGAGTTGCCTAGGGCCATTTTAGAAGCCTTCTGCGTAATAAACTTGTTTTTCCACAGAGACTCTGTAGGCAGTTTATTGTCTCCAGAAGGGTAGAAGTTTGGGAGGACACTGTGGCTTTTATTGTTTAGTCCCAGCAGCGTTTCTGGCCTCAGTGCCAGGACAGAGGCTGCTGAACAGCTCCTGGAAGAGGACACGGGCTCTTGCCTTGCCCCAGCTCACACAGCGTAGATGGCTCCCTACTGGCTCCCTAACTGTGTTCTTCTTTAGTTCGGCATTCAGAGCCCTCAGGGCCAAGTTCCCCTTTCCGTTACATCGCCCATCATGTCCCTAAACTGTCCCACCTCCCAGCCAGATCTAAGTGCATGTCATCTCATTAACATGCCTATTTTTCTTGCTCTGTGCCTTGTTCTCTAGTGTTCCTTGTTTCTGAAATGCCCTTCCTTCCTCCCTGGCCATGCACAACCTACTGACTCACTCCTTATGAGCCTTTTAAGATTCCTCTACCAGGGTATGGTTTCTTGTCCCTCTGTTGTGAGCAGGATCCATTCTTTGCTTAACAGCCTACCTAAATGTGATTGCCTAGTCTCCATCAAAGGGAGTATCTTATTGAATTATCACAACAATCCTATGAGCTGGGCACTGCTATAAGAATTGTCATTTGATGGCAGAGGAAGTTGAAGCACAGACAAGTGAAGGAACTCGCCCAAGGCCACACTGCTGAGAAGCAGCTCGGACAGAGGTCTTTTGGAGTCCAGAGCCCGCAGTGTTAACCAGGACCCCATCCTGATCACCTTTCCTGCAGCCTGCAGCATTCTGCCTTCGAGGTGGTTACCGTAAATGAATTATGGACAGCTCTGCTTAACTCTTCCTGAGAGGCTGCATCAGTGAGGCACACATCTGAGGCGAAGATAGAAATAGTAAATGCCTTTTTCTTGCTGTCAGTGGATTGGGAAGCTGGGTCTGGCAATGATGTCTGCTTTGCACCAGCCCGGTGCTATAGGGTCCTGATAACAAAGCCGTGGTGGGGTGGGGTGGGGGTGGGGGAAGGAGGCAGAGTGCATTCTTCCTGCTTTGATGCGGGGACAGCTCCTGGCCCACAGGAGGAATCGTTTCAGCTTCAAGGAGAACCGGAGCTTGGCTCTGGTCCCTGGGCTGCCGCTGCCGCAGCCTTGCACAGGCAGCTCCTGCCCGGGGACACTATAAATCGCTGGACCATGGACTTGACAGCCAGCTGCGATGTGATCGGAAAGCCAACAGAAGCCTCTGCCAAGCCTTTGGTCGCTGTTTCCTTCATGGTTCTCTCATCTGTCATGCCAGATATAGTAGTCTCTGGGACAGTCATCTTCTTTTCAAATGGGGACACAGGGGGCAGACAGTCAAAGTCCCAGCGTGGGAGAGTGCATTAACCCTTTCAAAGCAGTAATCCTTTATCTCAGCAGAGTACTTCCACACGCATTATCGCACTTGATTTGCATTCATTTATTCATTCGTTAATTTATTCATCCACTCATTGAACAAGAAGCTATGACTCAACTACCAGATGCCAGGCATCTTTTTCTGAAATCTTCTAAAGAAAAGAGGGAAGAAATGTTTCCATTTTACAGATTAGAGAACTGAGAGGGGAGGCGATGGGGAGCAGACCGGGTCAGTGGGCGGGAGCCTTGCATTCTAGTTCCAGGACTGCTGTTATTATCTGAGTGAAGTTAGGACAATAACTTCCCTCCTCTGAAGGAGAGTTTGCTCATTGCTTCTCATGAGTTATCTATATCTAAAATACATTATTTAAAAAATAAAAGTTATACTCGTACATGGTTAGAATTTAAACTTTCTAAAAGGTATAAAACCAAGCGAAGCACCTCCTTATTTTTCCTCTCGAATTCTAGTTTCTCTCTCCAAAGATGACAATGCTTTTTCTGGAAAACAGTGTGTGCATGTGTGCACACACGTGTGTGAAACACATGGGAATGTGCTATGCTGAACCTTGCCTTTTTAACTAAACAATGTCTTGGAAATTATTCCATGTCAGCAAGACAGATCCAACTGATTCTTTTTAAAGGTTACTAATTATTAAATTGTAATAAATGATTTGATCAGTTTCCTATGGGTAGAGACTTGTTTTATTAAAAACAATGCTGCAGTGAATTTCTTTGTACATTTATCTTGACATACATTTGGGTGAATTCCTAGCAAAAAACTGCTAGTCAAAAGGTAAGTGAATTCTAATTTTTGATAGCTATTGTTATATTGTCTTCCAGAGTTTGCCTTAACATTTCAACTAACAGTGTATGAATGCCTATTTCCACATAACTTTTCTTTTTGTGTGTGTGGGGGAGGCAACTTTATAAAACCTATCTCAGCCCTGACTGGTGTAGCTCAGTGGATTAGCTGCTGTTCCGAAAACAAAAGTTTACCGGGTTGATTCCCGGTCAGGGCACATGCCTGGATTGTGAGCCAGGTCCCCTGGTTAGGGGTGTCCAAGAGGCATCTGATCAATGTTTCTCACACATGGATGTTTCTCTCCCTCCCTTTCTCTCTCCCTTCTCCTCTCTCTGAAAATAAATAATTAAAAATTTTAAAAATTCTGTTTTAAAATAGGTAGGTAGAACTTTAATACCTCCAAAATCCCCCTTTAATTTTTTTGGTTATCTTTTGAGCTGTTATACATGTTCTAGTTATATATACAGTTTGATATGTAAGGGTAGAGAAAACAACTGTTCATATGTGTGATAGCGAAGATTTATTTCTTCAGATTTGTCTAACGATATAAGAAAGAAAGACAAGTCCACATATGAAAACTCATCTGAAGCTGCAAAAGCCAAAAAGTGTGAGATCGAAAGGGAGGCGGAGGTGCCAGAGTGTCAGGAACAATAAGAGTGAGTTCCCAGGACATTTAATTATTCCACAAGGACTTGGCGTGTGCGGGTCCTCGTCCTCTGAGTGTAAGCTCCTAGCAGCAAGGTTCGAATTCTCCCTGGTGCTTGTCCTTACAGAACTCAGACAGAAATGACTGAACCCAGATGCTTCAGGGACTACCTCGGGCAAATACCGTATCTTACCAGGGTGCTGTAAACAAAAGCTCTGTAAGTTTATAAACAGTTAAAAGGTCTGATACTGACTTGGGTCAATACCACTCACCCCCTGGGTGATTCTGGGCAAGTCTCTTTACCCCTGTGGACCTCAGGTGTGTTCTCTGTGGAGCAGAGTGGGGATGGGACCTGATTGTTCCTCATTATTGAAGTGCTGTGTGTGTGACCCGTGGATGGATGTAATATGGTGTGTCTGTTTACTTTTATTTTTAATACAGATTTTATTTTTAATCAAAGCTGGAGTCAAATACTTCTATCAGGACTATTATGAAAAAACATACCACTGGATCCGACAATTTTAAATATTTTTAGCTCAAAAAAGCCTTATCTCTAAGTACCATGCATGTAGGGCCTCTTTGTGACTTTGTTTTAGTTTAGACATAGCTTCCTATATCCTGTTATAGAAATAAAAGTTGTCTTTCACCCAGAACACTACCTCCCTCAATGCACCCAAGTACGTCCCATTCCTCTACCTCCCAGTGTAGTCACTGCCCAGTTAGTTGCATGAATAATCCAAGTTTGCATCCTATGAATGCTATTTACTTCTCAGCCATTTAGAACACTATACTTTTCTTTCTGACTTTCTGTTTTCTGTGGAGCAAATCATTGTCTCCTCTTTATTTGTTTAGATTTTTAAAATATAATTTTCTAAAATTTATGTCCACGTGCAATACCCCTCCCCCCACTTGTCAATATCTCCTCTCATTACATTTACACATACTAGGTTTTCTTCTCAATTAAATATTCTTGGAGACATTATTCTTAGAGGCTTGACTCGCTTTAATCTGGTTGTAATGCTCTCTGGTCTGCTGGCCTGCCCTCCCTCGGAGGTCTCTCCTTGTCTTCATGCTGAGTTGTTCCTTCTCTTCTTTCTTGCTTTCAATTCCATGCCTTCATTTTTTTTTTTTGCTTTACTTTCTTATCTGAAGCACTTTGTTCAGTAGTTTTCTTATGAAGGATGCACAGGATGAAAATTAAAGTAATTTGCATGTCTGAAAATATCTCTATCTCTAAACTTAACTGACATTTGTTTGGGGATAGAATTCTGGTTTGGAAGTTACTTTTCCTTATGACTTTGAAGGTATTTTCTTCAAGCTTCTAATGGTGATAAACCCTAAACCTATCTGCTTATTGATTCTTAGCACGTAACCTGCTTTGTGTGTGTGTGTGTGGGCGGGGAGGTGGAGTTTTAGATCTTTACTGTATTCCCAGCATTCTGAAGTTTCCATTCATGAGCCTTGGCTTAGCTGTGTTTTCATTCCTTGTGCTGGGTTTGTTAGTGAGTCTTTCAATCTCAAAAATTAGATTTTTTGGTTATTGAAAATTATTTTGAATTTATTTCTTTGACCATTTTCTCCACTATTTTCTGTTTTCTCCATTCTTGGAACCTCTATTATACAGATGTCGCATCTTCTGGAGGAATTCTCTATTTCTCTTATATTTTCTTCTGTATGTCTCATTATTTGTTATTTTGCCCTTCTGTTTGGGAAACATCTTCAATTTCATCTTTCAATCCCTTGCTTAGCTTTTTATTTCTCCTATTACATTTTTAATTTATAAGAGTTCTTTCATGTTTTTAAATTACTCCTTTAACAGCATTGCATTTTTACTTTGTGGACGCAGCCTCATCCTCACTCTATCTGAGGATATTAATAGGAGGTGTTTGTGTGTGGGGGGTGTGGGGTGTCATCTTCCTGAATAGTCTCTGCTTCCTGTGTCTCACCAAGTTGCTTTTATCCTTATCTGTTTGCAGTCTCATTGTCTGCTGTTCATCTGTTAGGCTTTCTTGAGATATCTAGTCACCTTTGGCTATCTACTCATATTGAAGACAGGGGACCACAAAACTAATTGGAAATTTTGTGTGTGTGTCCATACTTACATTTTAAGGTTCTAAGTTTGAGTTTAAGGGAGAAGTCCTGGTGTTGACTCTTTAAGTCTTTTGTTCTTGAGCCAGTTAGAGCCCCCATGTAAGGTTCTTACCATATCTTTCCTGGAGAACATGACTGTCATTATTTTGATAGTCTGGTTGGCAGAAAAAAAAGCCAAAAGTCTCAGTATTCAGATTGTAACTATTTGCTTAGTACCCTCGCTTTGAGTATTCTATCTCTTTCTCACTTCTTCCTAATGCCTGCATATTCAGACATCTTGGTTTTATTCAATCTTCAGAATAAACTTCCAGTTCTGGGGGGAGTTTGGTCAGGATCAGTTAGAGACAGTTTCCCAGCAATGCAGATGGAGGGACATCTGGAAGCCTGTTTTTTAAAAACCTTCTCTTATGGAAAGTTTGAAACATAACCTAAAGTACAGAAAAGAGTATAATGAACTCCCATCTCCCTAACACCCAGCTACAATGCTTATTAATACTTTCCCAATTTCAGCTACTTCGAATGTACTTATAACTCATCCTTCTGTGTTCAGTCCAGTCTTTGCCTGTTTCCAGAGGCCCTTGTACCACCAATCCCTGAGGCTTTTGGAGATTCTCAATGGAAACTGGGGTTTTCCCTCACCCCCTGCACAACCACCTTGGAATTCAGCTTTCTTGGTTTTACTAATGAAGCTCCACTTTTCTTTCTATTTCGTAGCATCTAGGTTTTTATTGCTGCTGTCTTTTCTGTTGATCTCTTAGCCACGTTAAAGTTTCAGTTTCCCCACAGATCACATGCTATCTGACATCTGAGATTTTCAGTGCTGGACAGGTATTTGTTCCAGCAGAAATTACACATAGAACAAAAAGTTACTAAGTACGTACCATGGGTCAGAGGTAGTTAATTGTTTTCAAATACCCACTTATTTAATCCTCAGAACAATTCTCAGATGTAGGGGCTATTATTACCCCCAATTTATATGAAGGTGCTTGGCATTTTGTAGGTTCATAATATATGCTGAGGACTGCAATAAAATCAGCCAATGAATAAGATCAGTTGAATAATCACTGAGTGCCAAGTTAGAAGGCATTTGAACCCATCCCTGCCTGGCAAGTAAGCATTAAAACATTTACAAGGTCAGAGTTTGTCTCTGTCCTCCTGTTCTCCTTCAATATCTACTTTTCCTTGTCCTTGTACCAGCCTCAAGGACAAATGCTGTCCCTTCGTTTGCCCTGCCATTTCCCCAAGATACCCCACCCGGAATGTCTGCTCTGCATACAGATCAATCAAATAGTATTTATGCAAAAAGTGTTTATAGAGTACCTACTCAATGCCAGGAGTTCATGGTGAGAAAAAAAAATAGCTGTAATTCATAGAGATAGCCAAGTCCTTGAATTCCTACTATGTGCTTTGTAAGGGATAGAAGAGGTATGACAATATCTGTGCCCTCCAGGCACTTATAGTCTGGATGAGAAAGCCTAACAAGCACACAGAAAATTAGAGCAGACTTAGGAACTAAGTGGAGGGAGACTTTGCATAATGCAGTAGCTGCTCCAGAAAGGGAAATAGCAGCGTGGGTGAGGGTTAAGCATCGCAGCAATGTGTACACAGACTGAGGATGAGGAATCAAAGATTTGGGAGTTTCTTCGTAGATGTCTAACTTACCCACTAGAATGTCAAGACCTTGCCTGCGTGGTTTCCCTACATCATCAATGCCTGAAACAGTACTCAGTAAAGCGTTGCTGAATGAATCAATGAATGAGTGAATGAATGAATGAATGAATGAATGAATGAGTGTATTTTAGGGAGGAGGAGATGAAGGTAGATTGATGGGACAGATCCAGAGCATCTGGCTGTACTTTTCTGCCCTGAAGATATTGTTCTGATGTCCCAGGTGTTAGTAAATTATCTCAAACAAATCTCTAAAAATCCTTTCTTGCTGAGAGAACCTCTGGTTCTGTGATTCTAATCCCTGTAGAAATGCTAATAGTTGATAATTGGTTAATGTTGGTTAAAGTTGGTTTCCTCCTGGAGCTATTTGCATTTTAACACTGGACTCCTAAAAATGCCTGCATCTGTAGCTAGAGGAATTTTAGGTGCTGAGACAGAACCAGGGAGGGAGATATTTGGGGGCTGCCAGGGAGGGGGCCCTGAGTATTAGTTCACATGGCTTTCTCTGCTCTATCTACCCACAAGGGTGATTTGGGAAGAGTGATTTGGGCAGCTGTTCTCTTATGTCAGGGAAGGTGGGAATTTTAGAGTTTCTTCCAGTTTCCTCTTCCTTTTCCCTCCCCTCCACTCCCTGTGCGCTCCATCCCTCTTCTCTCTCTCCTCTCCCTCCTTTCCTTTCTTCCCTCCTCCCCCTCTGCCTCCTTCTCCTCTTGTTTCTTTGTCCCTGAGTCAACCATTGTACATCTCATCCTCTCCACCCTGTGGCCCCCTAAGTTATGTTCCCATAACTTGTCTGCCGGCTCTGATTTCTATCAGTGATGGGCTTCTAAGCCTCAACTCTTGACTGCAGGTGAGTCTTTAGATTTCTAAGAGAACAACCGGGCAGGTGGTCTTGTGAGTGTGTATGAGAGAACACAAACAGGTGATGTGGGGTAAGAAGAGAGCAGGAAGAAGGTGTGGGATCTAAATGGATAAGTAGATATACCAGTCAACTGATCAGTTGTTGGATTAATAGGTCAGGGCTTTGGTTCCTATTGCATTAGTGCTCATTAATGTTCTGAATGACATTTCAGGCCTCACTAGTGTTAGTGTCCCTTTCCCATTGTGGCTTCCCACAGGTCCTTTCACTGCAGTCCATGGACTGTCCACCATGTTCTCAAATAGGATCCCCATGTTTTCTGCCTTGTGCTTGAATTCATGTTGTTCTTTTCACATAATGTACCCCCTGCCTTGTTCTCTGTGTCACAAAATCCTATCTCATGAAGCATTTTCTCACAACCTCCTTATTTTAGTCAAAACCTGAGTGAACTGAAGAGCAATTTATGCAAGAGTCTGAGGGGAGAAGTTCTGGACAGAGGAAACAGCAAAAGGAGAGCTTCTGAGTCTGAAATTGCTAGGTGGATTTATAGACCAGCATGGAGACCAATCAGTGTCTGATTCACCTTTGTATTGTCCTTAGTGATGCTAAGATCTGATTGAATGAATCAGTGTTATTTCAGTGTTTTCAGGGTTAGACTCCTGAGTGGGAAAGGAGACATGTATTTGGTACTGTTTGGGATCCAAGGGTTTCACATACATTTCCCCCTTATTCTCAAAATAAACCAATGAGGTAGATGTTATTCCCATTTTAGAGATAAGCTAACTGAGGCTCAGTGGGGTTGGTGACTTGCCCCAGGCTATAGAGCGAGTAAGAGTTGAGATGGGATTCTTTCATGTGTCACTTAATACGTGGACAAGACTCTGGTTTTTCAGCTTGCAGCAATGATGGGCCAATGAACCTCAGTTTGCTAATGAAATTCTTAAAATCTGTGGCTACTTCTAGCAGGTGTCATCTAGAAATACACAAGGGGTCAATTTCCGGATGGACTGCCAGCTTTTGAGTCCTCCTCCCTCACCAACCCTCACCTCAGCCTCTGTGCTTGCTTCTCAAACTTCATGGTTGGGGCTAGGGAAGAGGCTTAGGTGTATCTGCTCACCCCCTTGTTTTCTGACTATTCTGAGCTGCTTACCCTCTGTGGGCCTCAGTTTCCTATCTGCAAAGTGGATGCCCTATCTAGTAATACAATACAACTATGATAAAAAAATAACCACAATATTAACCATAACCACCCTTTATTGAGCACTCACTATGGAGATACTATCTGCATTGCACTGTGATCAGTCAGACCCTTCAGATGGCTGCGGCCTCCGTTGATTTCTGACTGAAACTGCACTAGTGACCCCAACAAAGAATTCCCAACTAAGCTCTTCTAGAGTGTTTAACTTGCAAAATCAAGGCCAAAATAAAATGATTATTTTAAATTGTTCTGTTTGGGGGCAATTTAATCTGTGGAAATCTATAACTGCAACAGAATTTCCCATGGGTACTTTGTTCCCCCCTTGTGACCCACCTGGGTCAGTTTCCTTTTTATGTATGTTCTTATGCAACAAAATTCCTGTTCTACAGAGCACTTGTCTCAGTTTGCAATGATATAATCTTTAGTGTAATTATTTGGTCATCTGTCTCTTCTACTAGATTGGAAACTTCATTATAAAAGAGCTGTGGCTGTTTTTGCCTGGTGGTTTTATCAGTTAGTAGTGATCTTGGCTGCAAGTTCAGTGGTTGTTTTCATCCATGTTGAGGCCATACTCGACATGTTGTATTTTCATCCTGATTCTTGTCAACTCTCTGTTCAAGAATGAAGCCTCAGCTCTACATATCTTTATTCAACAGCCCAATAAGCAGGAAGTAAAAAGATAAATAAAAGGGCTTTCCCCCCATGCAGATCTTTTAGTTTTACAGAAAGTCTCCAGCATACTTCTCTTTATGAACCACTGATCAGAACTGAGTCATGTGTTATGCAGGAGAGTTAAAATAGCAGGCCAGAGCTTGCTAGCAAGGTTGACCCTCCACTGGCATCCTGGAACTTGGTATTTGATCCATTCCTGAAAGCACAACGGTAGCTTATGGCTCCTAAACTGTTCATACAAGCAATGTAATGGGTGTTGAGCACCTGCTTTCCTTTGAGAGTCTGGAGTTTTGGTGCGTGCTGGGCAGAGGGTTTGGATATGATCAGTCCCCAGTAAAAACCTTGGATGCTGAGTTGAAATGGGCTTCCCTAAGCAGAAACATTGTACACATGCCACTGCATTTTTTTTATTGCTGGCAAAGGAACCCTACTCCTCTGTCTCCTCACCAGATGGAAGTAGTGTAACAGAGCCTGTGTATGCATTCTCCAGATTCTGCCTTGTGTCTTCTTCCTTTGCTGAGCCTATTGGGTAGCCTTTTGCTATAATAAACTTTAGCCATGAACTTCTAGGAAAGCCTCAAATTTTTGCATGTTCTTTGAGACCCCAAAACATGTTCAGTGGGAGACCCATAGCAATCAAAGAAGAATGGGACACATTACAATGACTAGTATAGACCATTGTGCATCCTTTTGGCCTTGGGAGGAACCTACCCCAACACCTGGACACATATTTGAGGTTCTGGGATTAACTGAGTGGGGGAATATGTATTTATGTTGGAGAGTAATGTTAAAGCCTGGAATAGTTCCTGGCACATACAAAGTGTATCGTATACACATTTTGAGGGAGAGAGAAAATGAAGGAATTGAACAGAACCAGATTTTGTCTTTGGATATCACTTATTTCAAAGTTTTGATATCAGCTATTACATCATACATAGTTATGCCTTCTTTCCTTTATACTCTTTCGACGGGAGTCCCATAAGAGGGCTCATAAAAGGACCACGTGCTACACAGATGGGACGGTTCTCTGTCAGTCCACATGCAGTGGCTCAAGGCCAACTTGCTCTGCCCAGTTGGAAATTGGGTAAAACAGCACTCACTTCCATCCCATCTGGTGTTGTTTTGCGAGTGGGTATTTTGGAAGTTCTGTTGGGTTGATTTGGATGGGAGTTTCTGTATGTTTTCTTAAACAGTTCCTGGATCAAGCCAAAATAATTTCACTTTGAGAATTCTTACTTTTAGCATCCTTGTGTTTTACATAACTGGTTCCTCATGAGGAAAGACTAGGAACTTGTAGGCAGCATTTTCTTTGTCGGTCGCAATGCCGGGGAAATTGTCCACCAGGACAGCCTAGAGGGGAAAGAAGGGTGCAGTGGGAGCGTTGCGCTGAGAGGAGAGTGAGGGAGGATCTTGTCCCAGGCGGGGCTGTCTGTGAGTGATGGGCAACTCAATGCAGCGGCGCTGAGCACAGCACATGGTGCTCACAGGGGTTCCCACGGCTCTTCCACTGAACTGTTGTCATCCCTTCCAACAATTTTCCTTTTGCTGCCTGTGACAGAAAAGGATATTTTGATTCATAGAATATGAATTCCAAGAATGACTTTAGATTTACATCAGTCCAAACCAGTCCAAAACCCCAATTTTACAGACAGAGAAACTAAGATAAAGGGAAGGAAAGGGGCTTGTTTAGTGTCACCAAGGAAATTAGCATCAGAGCCACCATGAGGAACCGGAACTGCTGATTGTCAGCTACTATGCTTTTCATTACAAACCAGAGGCCTCCAATGGCAGAGTGTGTACTAATAATATTCCTCTAAGTTCATACAGATTTTTAACAACTTTCCAGATCCTTATGATTTTCAAAGGTATACTCATATTTAATTTTACTTTTAAAATATTCATTTATTTATTTTAGACAGGGGAAGGGAAGAAGAAAAAGAGGAAGAGAAACATCAATGTGTGGTTGCCTTTCAGGTGCCCCCTACTGGGGACCTGGCCAGCAACCCAGGCATGTGCTCTTTGGTTTGCAAGCTGACGCTCAGTCCACTGATCCACACCAGCCAGTGCTTTATTTATTTTCTTATTTATTTACTTTCCAAGAAGTTACCCAGAAAAAAAGTCATCTCAGTTCTCGATGGCCAGGTTTGGGTTACCGGCCCATTTGTGCAATCACTGGCAAGCAGAAAAGACTACCATGACTTTGAGACCCAACAAGATCCACTCCCAGGGAGAGTGGGGCAGGGCCCTCTGCTGTTGTGAAACATGTCCAGAGATGTGAAGTAACCTATCCCAGTTCACATAGCTAGCAAGTGACAGAGAAAGGAATGAGATCCAGATCTGCCTCACTCTGCCACCAGTGTTCTTAACCACCATGCAAAGGCACCTCCTGTTCTTATTTTTCACGCTTTCTCTGCCCTACCACTCACCGGGTTCCCAGCCTGCTTGCCTAAGTCATTTGGGCTGGTGGTTGCAGTGTGGCCTCCTTGCCAGGTCTATGTCAGCAATCAATCCCCATCTCCTGGGCATGAAAACCAGCCGATTAGAGCTGTAAGTAGGTGTTTAACAACACGGAGGCAGCCAGAGCGTCCGTCAGCAGTTTCTTCCCCTTGTCGCCTGGGCATTAGGAAATGTGCTGAGAGAGGCACCCTGTCCACTGCTGCTGGGGGGAAGGAGTCTCACTGGAGCAGGTGATGGGAGCAAAGTAGAATGACAGGATGTCAGCCCTGAAAGGTCCCTTAGACCCTGTCTAGCCCAGCTGCGTCATTGTCCTGGTGGGGAAACTGGGGCCCAGAGAAGGGAAGGGATTGCTGAGGATCATACAAAATCATTTTTTAAAAAGTTTAATCCTCTTGACATTTCAGATTTGTATTATTTTTTTTAAGATTTTATTTATTTATTTTTAGAGAGGGAAGGGAGGGAGAAAGAGAGAGAAACATCAATGTGCGGTTGGTTGCTGGGGGCCGTGGCCTGCAACCCAGGCATGTGCCCTGACTGGGAATTGAACCTGCAATGCTTTGGTTCACAGCCCGCGCTCAATCCACTGAGCTATGCCAGCCAGGGCCACAAAATCATTTTTGCATTCAAGACTGGAGCCTGGATTTATCTACTGGTATTTCCAAGGTATTCCAAAGCCTAACTCTCTTATAATTTTCACTCATGAAATCAGTTTTTTATGGAAATGATGTCTGAAAAACAAAGGTATTTGGCACTCTATTGTCTAGTCCTAGTTAGGTGTCCCCTGGCAACCTCCTGACAGAAGTGATCATGGACTTGCATTTGCACAGGTTAATTACTCAGGGGCAGCCCTCGGGGCTTACCATTTACAGACTGGACAGCCGCCTATAGCACACCCCTGCTCCTCTCCAACTTTCCATCTGTCTTTCCAGCCACGTTAGCTTTTCAGTTTGATCGTTTAGGACAAGTCCTGGTATTGGAAAGCTCTAAAGGCAGGTAAACCTTAGAACCTCAAGGTTTCAAAGAGAGAATGTTCCTAGCATGAGAAGAAAAGTTACTCAGTAGGTCGGAGTGTGAGGATTCCTTGTGACATTATGGGATGGCTTGAGATTGCTAATAACTCATGTGTACCCATGTACACTTTGGGGGAGTTATAAGAATTTAAGCAGTGTTTGTTGAAAACCAATAAGGATGATAATAGTAGCGACTACTAGTTATTAAGCCCTACTCTGTGCCAACCACTGTGCCAGGTTCTTCACATTCTTTTTAACTTTAGTCTTCAAAATACACTTCTTTTTATAAAAAAATTATACGTCAATTACAGTTTACATTTTATGTTATTTTGTTTTAGTTTCAGGTATACAGCGACGTGGTCAGGCAGTCATATACTTTACAAGTGGTCCCTGACATTTCCAGCACCCGCCTGGCACCGTGCACAGTTATTACAGTAGCACTCACTGTATTCCCTGTGCTGCACCTGTCCCCAGCCTGTTTTGTGACTGCCAGTTTGTACTTCTAAACTCCTTTACCTTTTCCCATCAGTCCCTCAAGACACCTCCCCGCTGGTGACCACCAGTCCATTCTTTGTATCTATGAGTCTGTTTCTGTTTTGTTGGATCATTTATTTTGCTCTTTAGATTCTACGCATAAGTGAAGTCATATGGTAGAACACACTTCTTATATTTATTTGCTTATTGTCTGCCTCTGAAGATTAGAAAATCTGTTTTATAGTCAAAGGAATGTTTTATTTACTGGTATATCCCCAACTTTTGGAACAGTATCTGTTACATAATAGAAGCATATGGATAATAGATATTGAATTAGGACCACGACGGTAGAATGATGAGATAGGTATTGCTCTTTGTTGTTTTACAGATATGACAGCGGAGGCCTAGAGAGACTAGTTGTTAAAGGTAACTATATCAGTTTTCTTTGGTTGCAACGAATAGAAAAATAATTTTGGTTTAAACAAATGGGGTTATTTTTTCCCTCAAATGAGAGTTCTGGTGCTAGTGCTGCTGTTGGTTCCACTTCAATGATGCCGTTAAGAACCCAGGTTCTTCCTAACATTCTGCTCTACCTCCGCCATCTTCAGGGTGCTGTGTGTTTCTTTTCCTTTGTGCTTGTATATGCCTGGCCGCAAGATGGTTTTGACGTGGCGTACTTGCTTCAGACAGCAAGGCTTTTTCAAGGAAGAAGCAAGAGGATGGGAGCAGCACTAGCCACATGTGTTTCCTTAATCAGGAGAAGTAAATGTCTTCACAGAAGCCTTGGCTTATATTCATTTAGGTCTCACTGATCAGAGTTATATCACATATTTACTCCTAGCTGCAAGGGATGCTGGGGAAGTGAGCATTTGCCTTCTCTGGCTTTATAGAGGAGGCAGGCAAGGGAGATGGGGATTAGTAATAGTTCTACATTAACCCACAAATGTGTCTAACAGTCAGGCAGATAGTAGTGTGGAGCCAGGACTGGAACACAGGTCTGCCCCAAAAGTCCGTGCTTTTACCAGCCAAACATTAGCCAACCTGACTTTTACTCCTGATCTCAATCAAAAACGATCAACTTAGGAATGTCTTGTTTTATTCTGAGGCCTAGTTTCTTTATTTGCAAATTGAAGGAATGGATTAAATAAAGTCTGTGTTTTCCCTGCTGGCTAGAAGGTTGTATGATTTCATGTCACAATCTGGCTGACGACCACTTTTAAAAGTCTTTTCGAAAACCAAAGCAAAATCAAAGGCACCATATCAGTGGAGGAATATACTTCCCAGGATGTAAATGCATAAAATGAATTGATTTTTTGGAGTTTGTTTTCATAGATCGTGGTGTGTCTGTGTGCATCCCTTTGAGATATCTGATTCAGTTTTAGATGGTGACTAAAGATTGATTTTTGTCTCTTGTGATTTGTAAAGCTCAATTGTTGAGATTTCTGTTTAAACACTTCTTGTTCCATCCTTTCTTTTTCTGGCTCCCAGGGCAGCCCAGTCTGTACATGTCCGACTTTGATTTGATTTACTACTGCATCTTGGTAGCGGTACTTTCTCCAGTACAGTTTAAGACCAGGGGCATGAATGCCGGTCCCATATCTTTCATCAGCTATGGGGCCCTGAGGAAGTCCCTGGAAGGCCCATGATTTATTTAGGATATTTGGAGCAGTGAAACATCTCCAGAAGGTCTTAGTTACTCAGCTCTCTGCTTGTTTGATCTCCTAATTAGCTGTCCTTCTTAATTCATTTTTCACTGGCTGGCACAGCCTGCCAAGATGCATATTTGGCAGAACCTGTACAGGTGAGATCAGCAGAAAAAAAAGGAACTTCGAGCAGCTAAAGAAACTTCGGGATCTTCACACTCATTTTCCCCTCCCTCCGCCTTCCTATTCTAGGTGCTATCATCAGGGGAGGAACAGAACTTAACTGTGGAGACACCAGCAAGGAGGAGGGGATTGGGAGACGTGTGTTGACAAGAGGTAGAGAGATTCAGGGACCAGGGCTTATTCCAGTGGGAGGAATCAGGACACTGCTTCCAGGGAAGGCATCCATTAATTTAAAATGCCCATTTCGGAGGAGATAATATTGATTGAAGTTATTGGGGGCAATTTGACTATCAGTTTTTAAATGTATATATCCTGCTGTGTAATTCTGTAGAGTTCCATAAGAACTCCATTCGTAGGAGTTATAATATGGAAGTACTCACCAAAAAATGAAAATGCATATTTATTTTTAGTGAAATATGATGTAGCCAAACAATTGAATATTGTATAGACAGGAAGAAGAATATAATATCTTTATGTGTACTAATGTGAAAATATGTCCATTATACATTCCAAATGAAAAATCAAGACACTCTACATTTTGTGTAGATACCATTTTTATAAAAAACAAGTTAATAGCTTATAATACAGAATGGGCTAGATAGAGACTTAGTAAATCCATTCAACTGCTAACTGTTTATCTCAGCAGAGTGGGTAACTAGGAAAAAAATCTCATGCTCTACGTTATGTTTTTCTACACCCAAGTTTGAAAATAATAAGCCCCTATTATATTTATAGTTAGAAAATAATGATAAAGGTTTTAAAAATACAGTTGAAGTTTAGTTTGTGTGAGAGATTTTCTTTTCTCATTACTCAAGAGACTTTAGTGCACATGGGAATCACTACACATAAAGGAAATGTATTAATTTCCCCTTTTTTCTCTTTCTCTTTTCCCACTTTTTTTAGTCCTCACCTCATTCTAGAGCCCTCATTTCCATCTGAGCCGCCTTCTCACTTGGACCCCTTCAGCCCCGCCCAACCCTGTCAAGCCCCCGTGGCCTTGTCTGAGTCCTGAGTTTGTTTCTCTATTGCTCCCGGTGTGTTTCCCATAGAGATGCCCACACAGACCACTGATGTTTCAAACACTCTCCGGCATAGCAGCCAATGGGCCACTTTGCAGGCAGACAGAAGGGAATAGTCCAGCACACTCTGCTCCACAGACGCATCCTCTTGGTGGCACGGGCCACTATTTTCCTCCCTTCTTAAAGATGATGGAATTACATTAAGTAAGTTCTAAGGATCTTAAGAAAATATATTTATTTACTGCTTTAAGGTTTTCTCACTTTATGCCTCTTGCATTTGTTGGAGAAGGGAAACTTTTGAATACATTTCTTTAAAATAGGCTGACAGTGAAGCGGGGTGGGAAGTCAGCAAATTCCAAGCCTTGACTTCACCACCACCCCATTCTATCACCGTGGACCATTCGCTTGATTTCCTTGGCTCTCAGTTTTCTCTGCTTGGGAGTGGATGTCTGTCTCTTGCCTATTTGTCATGAGGAGATACTTGGGGATGAAAGTGGGCACCAACCTGGCTTTCATTCCAAGGGTATGATGAGAATCAAATGGGCAAAGACAGAGGTATGAGGGCTTTGAAAATCACACAGCAGTTTTTCAAAGTCAGCTCTATTGTCATCATGAGCCAGAAAATCTTGGCTGGAGGCCAAGCCACGTGTTGTAGGAGGTCAGCACCATCCTCAGCCCCCACTTAGGACAGCAATGGCCTCTCCCCAGCTATGACAACTGACAATATTTCCAGACATTGCCACTGTCCCGTGGGGGGGGGTGGCAGATCGACCCTGGTTTGAGTACCACAGATGGGGAGGCATATATTGACTTCGAGCATTATATTGTATGATTGTTAATTACACAACTACTTTGAGAGGGAGCAGACAAAAAGAAGAAAAACTGACATAAAGTGGAATTCCAGAGAGTGCCAGAGATGACTCCAGTGAGGAACAGAAGATAATACACAAATGAAGACAGTGCCAAATACAGCATCATTTCTGGGCAGTGATATTTCCTGTGGGAACAGTCTGTACCCCAGAGGAAGATGGAGAGATCAGTCTTGTTGAGGAACCCCTCCCCCAAGGCACAGGAGAGGAAGGGTGGACAGTTTTTGCCAACTTCTATTTATAGCTGGTGATGGGAGGAGATCTTACAGCAATATGAAGAATACAGCTTATTTTACAAGGTCAGAGACTTACAGAATTTCATCGATGATAAAGTGTTTGGTCAGATCTCCCACTCAAGTGCTATACTGCTCGGTGTAGTATTCTTTTGTTTTTCGTTTTTTATTTTATTAAAACATAATTGACACATACTACTATAGTGATTTCAGGTGTACAACATGCTGGTTATACATTTATACATCTTAAAATGTGATCACCATGATCTATTAGCTATTTGACCTTGAGTAACTGATTTACCTTCTCTGAGCATTTGTTTCCTCCCTTCCTCTTTGATTCCAGAGGGCCGTCCATCTCGTCTGGTTTCTTAATAACATAAAAACAGTTGTGAGCAAGCCTAATCATTGTGCCATACAGGGTTCCATTGCACTTCATTGTGAGTGCCTCAGTTAGACAGAGCAGCCCCAAACATTTTATTATTGTCCTATTTTGTGGATGAGAAAATTGAGGATGAAGAGGAGCTTTAAATCCAGCTCCCTCATCTCCAGACGTCACTGTTTCACAGCAAAGCACTTAAGGTGCAACACAGCACACACGGCTGCTGTTGGTTGTTCGTCTCTGTCTCACCTGCTAGACCGCAAGCAGCTTGAGCCATCTCTGCACCTACTCCCAGGCTCCAAGGGCTGCATTACATGCACTGTGCTATTCTGAAGCTCTTATGCCTTAGTCTTAGAGAATAAAGAACTAATGGTGGAATTTTTCACACTGGGACCCCACAAGGCAGCAAAATGGCATGCAGAGAGCCTGGGTAAGTCAGAAATGTTAATCTTTCCAGGCATCCAGTGACTAAAAGCTATTCACAGATTCATGAACTAGGATGAAGCAGAAACTGAGAAATCATTTTTCCAGTGCTTTGGATTTGGAAATAAGGAAGTGCAGAGGAGTTAAGTACTTGTTTATGCTCACGCAGTGTGTGGGTGGCAAACCGGAGTTGAGACCCGGCCAGCTCCCAGTCATTTCCTGCCACCGTCAGTGGGATGGTGCTGTGTAGGGTGATGGATCAGAGTGTAACTTCTGGATACAGGTTTCCTGGGCTGTGAACTGAGAGCAGAGCAAAGATGCTTCACATCTCTGACCCTCCCTTTCCAAAACCTACAATAGTTCCTGCCTCAAAAAGTTGTTCTGAATTTGAGTGAGAATAAGTGCAAAGTGTCCCGAGCTCGGCGCCGCTCAGTGATGTACTAAAGACTCAACAAATGTTAGCAGTCGTTATTATTTTTTAAAGATTTTAAAGACATTTCTAGCTATAGGTTTTTGTGGATTTTCTTAGAATGCAACTTGTATTCGCTTTTTAAAAAAAGGACATGGCTTCTTTATGTATTCTCTTTTGAAACCTACATACTCTAATAGATTTTGATCATTTTTTGCTTATAGTTCTTTGCATTCTGGCACACTCACACAGTCATGTAACCACAACTACAATCAAGATGCAAAGCAGTTCCATCACATATTCCCTTCTTGTTACACCCTGCACTTGCTCCTAGGCCTGGAAACCACTTATCTATTTTCTGTCTCTTGATTTTGTCTCTTTCAAAATGCCATTTAAATGGAACCATACAGTATCAGTATGTAGTCTTTTGAGCCTGTCTTTCTCTTAGAATAATTCATGAGATTTCTTCATGTTATCATATAGAAAGAAAGGAGGAAACATGAAACCTGACAAAGTCAATTCTCTTACTTTTATAGCTCACTTCAGATCCCAGGGACAAAATAATCAGGTTTTAATTGAGCCAAAGCCATCCCCAAGGACTTCAACACATCTTGTAAACAACGTTGCTAGTGGATCGAATGCCCAGAGGCAGAGAGAGTCCTAGGAAGAAATTGTTTATTCATCTCACTTTTTCTCCCTTATTAGCAGTGTATTGTTTTTCCTGTCTGTTTAACATCTATAAACAGAGCTTTCCCACAGATAATTTAGAAAACTTGCTTGAAATCTTCAGACCTGTGCACATCAATTTCTTCCTATATATAGAATAGTGGCAAGTACAAGGGAATGAGTCCACAGTCCATCTCTCAGTGGACAAACATCTGGTGCACAATTTTACTTCTCTTTACCACAATTCTCTTATCTGTAAAAATAAAATATTGTGCCAGCCATTCAGGGTTTCCTACCCTTTTGGGTTATCTTCACTAGATAGTGAAGAGATTAAAATGGTGACTCTTTCTGCAGCATCCTACTGCCCACATGGTGGGCAGGGTATTTCCTAGGGCATTGGTTCGTGCAGCAGCGCCGCAGTGCAATGAGTAATTTCTATATACCAGGCGCTCGACTAGGTTTTGGAGATAACAACGACGAGGTCAAAACAAATATCCTTGCCAGTATGGATTAGTGAGGGAAGTGAGAATAAAGCAGATATCATAAATGTATAATTACAAACTGTATTAAGTTTTAGGAAGCTGAATAATAAATGAGCTATTCCAAAGTGGGTTCTCTGATCATCTGACATATGCCTGCTAAATTTCATGGGTTTCCCCTTTTCTAAACAATTCTGTGGACTCTGGGAAAGGACTGTTTCTCAACAGGGATGAAGAATGTTCTCATCTAGTCTTAAGAGTCAGGAAATACAGTCAAGTAGCTTCAGCGAGCAGTCTTGGGTATAGCATGATGAGTCAATGTCATTTTGTCGCCTAAAACATTAATATCTTAGTAAACAATGTCTGATTTCATTTCTGTATGAAGACTTAAAGAGCAGGAGTTAATTTGTGTTTGAAAAAACACACACATGCTCTCTCTTCAGAATTGATTCTCAAGCAGTTGGGTCTTCTGATGACTCAGAATTATCATCATGAACATTAGTCTTCTGCCTGTAGGACCTATCGGTGGGAAGGACCACGTGTCTCCTCTACTCTGAGTATCCCTTGGCTGTAGTTTTCTGAGCTCTTACATCTGCTTTTATAGTGTTTCTATTTTTTTCCGTTGTTGTCAGCTGTCAACCTACCTGTTCTCAGTGTGTTTACCAATGGAGAATTGTTTGTGAAATAAGAACAGGCTCTGAGGCAGATCAGACACCTTCCTTTAGCAGGGCATGTCAGCTTTAAGCATGAAGGATTTTGTGTATTCAAATGTCAGTTTGGGGTAGTATTAATAGTTCAGATAAGCACAAAACATGTCTAATAAGTGAGGCAATTACTGGAAATCAGAGAAATGGCAGCCAGTTCAAATCTGTTATGTTTGTATGTTTTTTTGTTTTACTTTTGAAAGTGTTTTGTTTTGCTTTTTAGCTTACTTCATCTTCACTGAATCAGAATGGGAAGAGACAAACGAGCAGAAAACTCATGAGCAGAGTTGCAAAGTGATTTATCTCAAGTCACTTACTGAATTGTTGACATAATTATGGCCAGAATATAGGTCTCTTGACTCTCAGCGTGAAGAATTTAGAAGGGCAGGAGAAATAAAGAGAATAAAACTCAAGAAGCAGACATTTTACATTAACTCATACTGGTGAATTTTACTGCAAGAAATCTCAAGTGTTTGGGGGAAAAACTAACTTCATTTTGGCCAAGTATGAATTTCTAGACATGCTTGAATCACCCATAAATGCATGCTGTTGGCCCTTTTGGCCACTTGGGTACTTTAAAGTCCAATTTTCTCTGTCAGAGTAAATTCATTAGTGACTGCCACATGGGGAAGTTGGCGAAATGTCAGAGAGGATGGAGAATGCATATGAGAGGGAGAACTTCAAAATTAGGTTGCCATATCAGATAAAGAGAAATGCAACATGTCATGGCTTTGGCATTAATTTCTTCCTTTCATTTATTTTTTATTTGTTCAACAAATCTTATTTGGCAAGAGGTGCTCTACTTACACTACGCCCCAAAGGTCTAAAGCTCACCACAACTTGGCACCTCCCTCAAGTTGCTTACACACCACGAGCAAGGCTAATAGAAATGTCTAAAAATGAGATTGTAGGGGATTTTCTACAACTCTGTGCATATACTAAAATTTATGAGTTTTATGATACATAAATCATACCTTAATAAAGCTGTTTCAAAGAGCCAATTAAAGCAAAGTAATTACTGCTGCGATAGGGATAAATGCAGGCAACTGTGGGAACTCTTAAGGGCATCCAAATTCAAAGAAGTAGGAAAGGCCTCTAACGGAAGTGATATCTAAGCAGAGACCTGAAGGATGAATAGAGGATACCTAGGAAAGGAGACGGGAAAGATTGAACTGAGCAACAAAAGGAACGTGAGCACACGTCTGAAGGCAAGAGAGGGCATGCGTGGTCTATATACTGGAAGAGACAGAGTGGTTTAGTTTTGCAAGCGTTCAGCCTCAGGAGGGGGAGTGACACGAATTGAAGGTGAAGAGGAATTTGGAATTTATTCTGAAGTCATTATGGAGCCATTGAAAGTTTCAAGGCATGGGAATGTAATGAGTACCTTGTGCATTGGAAGATCACCCTACCTTGTTTAGGGAGAGAAAGTTGAGAGGGAAGGAGACCAGCAGTGCAGCTCAGCCTATAAAATTGCCGAGTGAATTTGAACTATGTAGACGAATTTATAAATAAGGTAGGAGTAGAAGGACCTCATGACAAATTAAATGTATTTGGTGAGGAGGTTGAAAATGTCAAGGAAGATTAGTTTGTATCGGGGCAACTACATAGCTGAGAGTGCTATTCACCAAGAGAATGAGTAATAGGTGTGCATCAGACATAAAGAAAGCAGAAGGCAGTGAATTCAGCTTTGGGCGTTTTTAAATTTAGATGTTTGTAGGACATCTAAAGGGTAAATAGCTATATATTCAGATTGGGGTTACAGATTTTGGTGGTAACCAGCACGTATCTGATCACTGAAGTCAACTAGTTAAATAAAACTTCTTAGAAAGAGAAGAAAATATGCAGCAAGGAGAAAAGAGGCCAAGGATAAAACCCCAATGGATGTAAAAATTCACCATGTGGGCAGAGAAAGAGGAAACGTGGAGGGAGATTTAGAAGAAATAGTTGGATGCGTGTGAGGAAGAGCACTATAATGTCATGGAGCTAAAAACAAACCATTCCAAGGACAATGTCACACAGATATTAAAGATTCATCTTAGAAATGGACTAAAACTTGTCCCTTGGATTTAGTGACAGGGTCATTTGCACTCTTGAAAACAGTCATTTTAATGGGGTAACATGGGAGAAAGCCATGTCACAATAGGAAGAAGAGTGGATGGGAGGAAGGAAGGCACCATGTGGTGGTAGCTAGCTTGGCTCCAAAGGAGAGGGGAGAAACAAGATGTCTGGTACAAGAGGATAGAATTTTGTCGGTTTTAAAAATAAGACTGGAGAGACTCTTACATGTCTAATTGCTGCTGGAATGGATTGAGGAGACAGGCAGGGGTTGATAATACAGGAGAAGGAGGGACTAGTCTATAGGAGTGAAGGAGAAGATGAAGTCCAGAGGCTTCCATTGTCTCTGTGATAGGAAAATAAGAGGATGACAACATCATAGAGTGATAGGTGATAGTTGTCTGCTGTGAGTGAGAGTCAAGGGGAGTGGTGGAGTAGGTGGCTTGGAAGGTCAAAGAAGGTTTGGAAAATCATCTGTGTTGAATAGGAAAGGGCATTGAACAAGGGACCATAGGAGAATTGCCAGAAAGCACTTGAGACAGTGACTTTGTAGTGTTGCTGAATTAGTATTTTTTCTAGTAGACAGAGCTGTCCTGATGTAGGAGAAAGGAAGGCCAACTGTTAGATTAACTCAAGGTTGAGGCTTTGGATGAGCAAAGATAATTCAGAACCTTGATTAGGTGATAAATCACAAAGCCTCAGTTGGGTATTATGGAAGAACATACAGGAAGAGACTGATGGAAGAGATTCCAGGGGCCAGACTTTTGAAAAGGAGGATGAGCAGGTATGGTTGGAGCCATGGGGAACTAAAAGGGTAGGGGGAACTAGATATAGTGAGGGGTGTTTGCATTTAATGTCATGGGTCAAACAGTTAGAGGGGACAGTGGTAACGTGGCTAGTAGTACGTGGCTGAAAGAATGGAGACGAAAGTCAATGGAGTTGAGGATTGAACACATCAAGAGGCCAGGTATGGGATATAGTCCAAACTCTTCCCTTGTCTGGCCATATTATCTAAACCAAGGCAGGCAGTCAGCAAACCCATTTTGTTTGTCTGCTCTGTGCCAGCATTGCAGACAGTGGTGAACAAGACAGTGACAGGCCCTGTCCTCAAGGAGAAACACATTCCAATGAGCAGGGACTTAAAAATATAAACATATAAGTAAGTGATGTACTTCAGGTACCACTGTGTGCTTCAAAGATGGTAAGGTCTCAGATAGGGAAATTAGGGTTGAGCATATGCAAATAGGCAAGAAAGGCATCTTAGCCAGACAGACTAGCATAGGCAGGGTGCAGAGGAAGCAACTTGCATCCTCTGAGGGCCTAATCAGTTCAGTCTGTTTGGCTTACAGATGCATTGGCTGATTGAGTCTGTGCTCCACCTGCACTCAGAGCCCACACAAGAGACACTCAGTGCAGAGGTTCTTTGCCCCGGGTGAAAATGTAGACAGAGTCAGAAACTCAAAGGCTTAACTTGGGGTTTCTAGACGCCTCCACTGGCCTTGTTTCCTCTACAAACCTTTAATCCAAGTTTGTTAAAATTCCTGAAACTTCCCAGGTCTCTGAAAGGCAGGATAGCAACGAGATGATACTGAAGTCCTAAATCCCCAATGGCCCGGCTTAATCGAATGGACATATTTCATTAAACAAATGCCTCTGCCATCTGCTATACTCCAATTAGGAATGCATGAGGAACATATTTCTCAATTATGTTGGAGGAGATGTCTGGGCTTAGAGGCCCTGGCAAGCAGCCTTTCCCCAGGCAGCGCTCAATGGGGAGACCTGTCTCTAGCTTGTTGTAGCCTCGTGGTTTTGTAAGCCTTCTCTCCGCTCTGCCGTCAGCTCTGTATTACTCCATTCCCTTTTGGGTTAGAACTGATCTGATCCAATGCCCCAAGCAAACATGCTACATGCTGGTTTAAAAATCATTGTGTGTTATTATAACAACTAACCTTTATTGAAATCTTTGTCATGCCCAGGTACTGTGTTAAGCATTTTGTGTGGATTATTTTATCTAAACCTAAGAACTTCTCTATTAAGTGGGTAGAATCCAATTCAATAGATGAGGGGAAATAGAGACTTGACAATCTTAAACAACTTAGCCAAAGTCCCACAGCTTGTCAGTGATGCAGCTGGACTTTGAATGTAAGCCACCTGGCTCCGGAGCCCTCATTCTTACCCAGTGTGCATCACTAGAAGTACCAAGCTGACAATGTACAGAGTGATAGGGTGCCATCCTACTTCCGCAGACCTCATGGTCTGGTGGGAAAGAAAATTTAAAAATTAATCAGGATGGGTGGAGGCAAAGGAAGTGTTGAGTATGGGCTGGGAGTGGAAGGCATAGCCTCTTGGATTCCAAGTCGAAACAGTGGTGTAACGTACTCAGAGCTTTATCTCGTATTCCAGGGCTGTGGGCTGTGGAGCAACCTACCACATCTGCTTCCCCGCCTATGCCCCTGGCTCCTAAGCCTCCTGGCATTTAACAAGTCAGCTGTGCTACCCCTTAGGCTTGCCTCTCCCCCATCAGGGCTGCTGAGGTTGTAGGAGAATGACCCCGCATTGTGCCTTTCTACAAACTTATGGGCACCCATCTCAGGTGCCGACCTCACATGGTCCAGTGATCCTTTTACCTGTCCCTAGCCCCACATTGCTTGGAAAGACTTTTACCAGTCTTCTCCACCATCCTCCAGTCTCATCGCCTTGTCTTCGATTTCCTTCCTCTTCACAGGGAAAATGTAGACCATCATACGGTGACTCCTGTAACTAACAGCACTTCTTTGCATTTCCTACCCCTACCTATCTCATCCTCTCCATCTCAGTAGAATAATAATGAAATTAACCTTTGACCTTCATTCCATGCATTTGATGAGCCAGACACTCCTGAAGGCCTACATGTATAGCTCCTTCAATCCTCACAGCCACATTGGGAGAGGGGGACTATTTTCAATCCTCATTTTACAGACAAGACTGATGGGGCTCAGAAAGGTTAGGTAGCTGTTTCTCAGCATTACGTTCTCATGGCTTTTGCTTCTCATTATGTATAGTGTCCCCACGAAACTGTACCTTCTTATGTGATGTCAGCCACCATTTCTGTACTCTTGGCCAAATCTGTATTTCCAGCCTACAGTGCTCCTTGAGCTCCCAGTTATTCATCTACCTAATAGACGCCCACTGACATTTCAAAATTAAATTTTACCTCCATTCCCATCACCACTTTTCACTGGAATTGCTCATTTTACTATGTTTGCTCTCTCCATGGATAAAACCACTATTAGGAATCGTGGTGAGATTAAGGTGGTAATATGATGGCTCTTGGTTGTGTGTGAAAAGAAGAAAGCTGTCCTGAGACGGCCACTGGTCTCTACAAGATCCTCAGAGGAGGTTTATGCAAAGCAAAGGGAATAATCTGGTTGGTAGCTGTGGGTTTGGGCCCCGCACTTGGTACAGAACTGAAAGTAAATCAAGTGCATGGATGGAGGGTTCATGTCTCCACTCTTGGCTGAATCTGAGGGGTTTTGAGATGAGGTGAGTTAAAAGATCTGTTCTGTTTCTAATCTGATGGCTAAACTGGGATCCCAGCTCTTACAAGATAAGCACTATATGCAGGGGAGTGCCAAGACAGAGAGTGCGTGTAAACATCTGTAAGCTTTTACAGGCTTGGTCCTAGATGCTCTAGAGACAGAGGGAAGAACATGGCTAGACGTTCTTCCAGGAAAAAAGTAAAACGGTTTCCAGGAGACATTCCTTTCTCTAGGCTCTGGGGAGAAAGAGGATCAGTCAGACTCTGACTGTGTGGAATCAGGTAGACGGGAAAGTGCCTATCGACTCACATTGCAGCCTAGCAGCTCCTTTTCAAAGCCCCTTTCTCTGGCGCCGGACCACTGTGCACTGTCCTGGACTTGAGCTGTCCAGGTCACCATTCCTTCTCTTCGGGGGTGAAACATCTTGTCCTTGATCCCAACCCTAAGGAGGAATGAGGAGGAGGCTTAGGTGAGAAATAGCCAGAGACTTTGAATTCCTACTTCCAGAGGTCCTTCTTTTATCAGCTGTGTGGCTCATTTTTTAACCTCCCCTCACCACCGTTTCTCCATCTGTAAGGTGGGGATAACAACGCTACCTGGAGCATGATAAGCCGTCATCCAACGGGCTGTGTGGGGGAGAGTGGGACTGCGAAGGGGAGCTCTGGAAGCAGGAGCGCAGTTGTGGCTGTGGGCCCACTGTTGGGAGAGGACGTGGACGAGGTCACGGTGGGGACGGTGGCTGTCCTTGTGGTGGGGGTAACCCGACGCTGGTTTGTCAGAACAGAGGACCACCTGATGTTTTACCTCCTCCTCTTGCTTGTCACATTCACTCCATCAACAGCTCTCAATTTTATTTTGTTAAGTTATTTCAGGTCTCACAGTCCTCATCCTAGTTGGAACCCACGTCATCATTTCTTTGGGCCCAGCAGGTGAAATAACATCCCCAGGATCGCACAGTGAAGATCCAGCGCTGGCCTGGGTCCCCTTCCCTCAGCCAACTCACCCAGGGACAGGGGAGGATCATAGCCAAGAGCTGAATGACGGAGTTCACTTAGGGCTCCCACACATGTTAACCACATTATCTGGGCATGTTGTCTACCTGCTTTTACCCCCCAGCTGAGCGGGCAATAACAGTATCTACATGTAGGGTTGTGGTGAGGGTTAGACGTGGTAATGGATTTAAAGTGTATATTCCTTTCCTAGGGCTGCTATAACAAAGTCCCGCAAACTAGGTGGCTTTAAACAAGAGAAATGTATAGTGTCACAAGTTCAAAATCAAGGTGTTGGCAGAGCCAGTCTCCCATTGACGGCCCTAGGGGAGAATCTTCTCTTGCGTCTTCCGACTCCAGCAGTCCCTGGAGTTGTTAGGCTTGTACATGTCTCCCTCCAGGCCCACGGCTGGCTTCTCCCCTGTGTGTGTCTGTCTCTGTGTCCAAATCCCTCCCTTCTTTTTTAAAAGACACAAGTCATACTGAATTAGGGCCCACTGTCATTATGTCATTGTAAGTTGATTACCTCTGTAAACACCCTCTCTCCCAAAAAGATTACACTTCCTGGTAGTTAGGCTTCCACATATCTTTTTGGGGAGGACACAATTCAACTGTAACAAAGCACTTTGCCCAGTCTTGGGTACAGAGTAGACGTTCAGTAAATGTTTTCCTTCTTTTTACCAAGGAGCCTCTTCTGTCAAAGGAGAGCTCAGTGCTGAGGAGTGAGACTGATGGCTTGGACTCGGCCATGGCTCACATCGCATGGTTACACACTCAGCTCTGGAGGCAGGCGGCCTCTGTGTCCTCAGGGAACGTCATCAACATTGTGACACTCCAACATGTGTCAGCCATGGGGTTCTCTATGGTTCCTTCTCTGGGATGCTGTGGAGGTGGAAAGTTAGCCTCCAACCCTGGGGAAGTCAGAGTGATGGCTTGCCCAGAGGTGGGAGCATGAGAGGCAAAGGGGGAGGCCTTGGATTCTACCCCACCCAATTTCTGCTTAATGCTCTTCCCGACGCATCCAGATCCTTCTCCCAGCTCGCTATTATGCTTGTTTTGTGTCTACTTTTTACAGGATTCTCTTCTGGATTTCTCTCCCTGTGCAGTGGAAAAAACAAAGACATTTTTGTTTTGGTTTTGTATATATATATGTGTGTGTCCACATATGTATATATGTGTGTATATGTATAAAATGCTGGTCTATGAAGTCATCATCATCCATTATCTAAGGTTATTTAATCTGATCTTCCATACTGTTATTGAATTGAGGTAACATGTCTCTGTGTCTGTAGGGACTGGGGAATTAGAGCATAAGTCCCCAGAAAGATCTGCTTGGCCCTTGAGGGCTTTGAACTGTGGAGTGTTCGGGCTCTGCCTCCGAGTTGCATGTGTTTAGAGGTTCTCGCCTGGTCAGGCCATCGCACTGGATGTGCTGTTTGCCTCTGGCTTTAAGGGAGATAGTGAAGGGATGCTGAGACCTGATTTCTTCTCTAGGCTGTCCTTGGGCACGTGATCTCCAGTGCCTTCTGTTCACTCCCCAGGAAGTGCACCTGACGTGGGCTCAGGGCCTGGCTCCTCCAGGTATTTCTGGGTGGGTGCACAGCCTGATGTTCCTTGGGAAGACATGGTCAAGATTAAAGCCCAGATCTCTTACTGTTAGTTTCTCAGTCTTGCAGACTCTGCTGTGCTTACTTGTCATCTCACGTCTCTCCACACCTCCACCCTGTTCTTCACCTGTAAAGATCTGTGTTCAGTTTCTCAAGTGTTCTACGCTTCTTCATGTCTTGGGATCTTTGTATATGCTTTTCCCTCTACCTCAGAAGCTCTTTCTTTCTTCCAGCTCATCTTTCTGGGCTCAGCTTAAATGTTCCTTCCTCAGGGAAGCCTTCCTGAGAGTTGTCCCAGACTTGGCCAGGTCCCCTGAAAGAAACTCCCCTAGCTTCTGTACCTTATGGCATCTAGCCCAACTATATTTCAATAGTTATTTGTGTGGTTGTCTTTTGGGTGTCTGCCTCTTCTACTACTCTGTAAACTGCAGAAAAGCAGACACTTGCTTGTTCAAAGCTATTTGCCTGACACCGTACTTGATTCAATAGACACTCGGTAAACACTGGTTGCACGACTACAGGAATACTCGGCGTGCCTACAGGACTTCATTTTGGGATAGTCATTTTACATACTGAAAAAAGGATAAGTCAAACCCAGCTAATCATTTTTTTAAACCTGGACATTGAGTCTACTAGACCAAGATTGGGCTCTGTGGTATGTGAACCCTTGGTTATTGGAAACTCTAGAAGATTCTGTGTGTTTTCTCCTAGCAGAGAAGTTGTCACACAAGTCTGTCATCAGCATTGCACTAGAATTACAGCACGAGGTCACAACCCTGCTACTCATTAGCTGAGAGATTTTGAGGAAGCCACTTAAATTTTAACTCAATAGACCGATCAGTCCCCAGTTATATATCTAGTTGGTAGTGTCAGCCTGAAATAGATTTGTCAAAATCTGTCAAATGCTGGAGGGGTGGGATCGCTGATCTCCGGAGGGCTCACACTGGCTTTGGGTAGTGGAGGCACCTTGTCAGCAACTGCGTCGCTGGTGGCTCTGGGTTCTGAGAAACAGAAACTTGTCGGAGGCATAAAGGTTACCTCTGCTGTCCAAGGCGGCCAGTGCGTCACTTACTGTGCCCAGAATAGAAACTGGCTCAGGAACACAGTCTGAACATTTCTGAACCTCACCCAGATATTTGTTAGTGGATATTTTTCTTCCTTTCAAAAAAATGGATATGGACTCTGGGTGCTGGGAAAACAGGCCCAGACTGTGAGGGAAGCAGAGTCCAGGCTACTGGAGGCTGAGCCCGGGCTCTGGTCGGGCTGGGAGGACGGGTGCTGGAGTAGAGGGAGCGCCGGCCTGGGAGCCAGGAGCTCTGGGTTGTCATTGCAGCACTAGTGCCAAGGGCAGGGGAGGCATACGCTTCCTGGTCTCCCGTCTCCTTTTATAGAAAGTGGAAAGAGTCAACTTTGATCACCTCAATGGTGTGTGTAAAGCTCCAATAAGCACTGAGTTTAAAGTATCTCAGAAACACAAAGCCCTCTACAAACAGAAGGATTCCAGCGATTGCTTCTGTCGCCAAGGAGGACATGCTAAGCTTTCGGCGTAGCCAGAGTGTGGGGAGAGCCTTCTGGGATCCGTCACTCACCTCACTGGGACTCACCTTCTCTGCCTATCAAGAGGGACAAGCACATCATCCTCTGCAGGTTCACTGATTTGCTGTGAAGACGAAATGAGCAAAGTGATGACAAAACACTTTTAAGTGTTAAAACTTGTCTTCTCTCGCTTTATAATCCTTTGCCTGCCTGCCTTCTTCCTTTTTTTCCCTTACACCATCTGTACTGAGCGCCTGCTCTGTCTGAGGCATGGTAGTTGTCGTGGAGGACACATGTGCAGGACACTTGATGCGTGTTGTGCCTTCAAGGGATACTAGGGTTTATTTGGAGAAATAGACACGGAAACACATAAATGTAATATGATGCTTTGTAATGACATTGATTGAGCACTTCCTATGTGTAAGGCACTGTTCTAAATACCCGTATTAACTCGTTTAACCCTCACAAGTGTACAAGGGTTCCAGTATTTTCCCCAGTTTTAAAAAGGGGGAAACTGAAGCCTGGAGGTGTTGGGTAATTTGCCTGAGATGCAGATCTGGTGACTCTGGGAGATTAGGCTGCAGAGCCAGTGATCTCAACCACCAAGCACATGTACAAAGCATGGGAGAAGCAAGGAAGAAAGGGGTAGTGGTAACCCAGGGAAACCAGGGGAAGCTTTAGGGAGGAGACGACTAACCTAGTTTTCTAGGTGGCAGGAATGAGAAGGGCATTCCAGGCAGATGGCACAGCTGGGGCAAAGGCATGGAGGGGTGCACTCCCCCGAGAAACCACAAGGCCCTCTGTGATTTGGCCCCTGACCACATTTCCGACCTCCTCACCTTCATGTCTGCCTTGTTCGCTGTCTTCTAATGACACGGTCCCTCTTGCTGGTCCTTAGACATACCAGGCTGTTTGTTTTATTTTTAATTTAAAACAATTTTTTTAAACTACAGTTGACATTCAATATTATTTTCTATTGGTTTTGAGTGTACAGAATAGTGATTAGACAACCATACACTTTACAAAGTATTCCCCCTGGCATTGCCAGCATCCAGCTGGGCAGGCTGCTCTGGTTCCGGGCATGCTGTTTACCCTTCCCTCTCCTGAGACTCTGTCCTCCGGTTCCTTGTGTGACCGCTTCCCCGCTGCAGATGTCACCTTTGCTGAGAGACCTCCCCTGGCCACCATGGCAATTATAATCACCTCCCCTCCCTTGGCTGCTAACTCACTCATTTCCTTCCCTAACTTATCCTTCTGGCACATAATACTTCCTGAAGTTATATACCTCTTGGTTGGCTTTAGTTTTGCCTGCCTTTCCTGATTTGATTATAATGTCCACCAGGGCAGGAAACTCATCTTTCTTGTTCACAGCTGTGTCTTTGGGGCTTGGACTGGTGCCTGGCAGACAGAGACTGCTCAGCATTTACCGAGCGGTTAAGGGTAGGGTAGGACATAGGGTTTGATGGGATAATGTTGTCCCAGTAGGCAGGGTGCATTCTTGAGTTCTTTCCTCACAGGGTTCTCTTGCCCCTCCCCCAGGGGGCATTTGGAGTTGGCAGGAACATTTGCTTGGTCACAATGAAGCAGGAGCATTGCTGACATTTAGTGGCCAGGAGGTCAGGGATACCGCCTTTTCCTGTGATAGATGGTACAGTTCTGCTCTGCATAGCTGGGACAAAACAAGGCCCATCCAGATGACAAGCACACCCCCGTAAAAATGGCCTTCAGGGGACAGGGCAAAAGCACTACTGCAGTTTCAGCCTTTCAGCAAAATGAAGGGTCAGGAATGGGGCTTGGGTTTATTCATCTGCATAGGTTGAGTCTTTCCCGTGCCTCTGGGTTGCCTGTGCTGGTGGAGGAGAAAAACGTGTCGTGAACTGCAGGATGCTTGGTGTTTTAGTTCGTTAGGGTCTCACATCAAGCATCTCTTCACTCGTGTAACCTGACTGCTGTTTGCAGGAAACATGTCTCAGCTGTGATTTCATTTGAATCTGACAAGTCTCCTGGTGAAGTAGTAGAGCAATAAGTGAAAACATTATGTATCTGTCATCTATCTGTCTGTTTGTCTGTTTGTCTACCTATCTATCTAACTACCTGACAAAACAAAGACCCTAAGAAATTAAGTGATTGTCTCAAGGCCACGTAGTGAACGAATGGCAGATCTGATACTAAAACTCCTGTCTCTTCATCTGCTGTTGTAATGCATGACCACAACATCTTCAGACCTTTATCATTGTTTATGGAGATAGGAATGATGATGATGATAATAATTATACAACAGTTTAATAATTTGGTGCTTTCCATGTGTAAGGCTCTGTGTTTTAGATTCATCGTCTCATTGAATCCACCTCATAATTCTACGAGATAAGAGGAATAAGATGTGGGATTTGGGATTATGTTAAGTTGGTTTCAGGCAGAGATCAATCTCATATTTTCATGGCTCCGAGAAAAGTGAGGTTCCACTGCCTGCTCCGTGAGTCCTCCGGCCTCAAAGATGGTTTTTGCATGCCTCTGTCCCCACCAAATACTACAGGAAGCTGGTGATGTCCAAGGCCTCTTGTGTTCCAACTGGTTTCCCTCCAGCTAGAGGAAGAGAAGGGAAGGGGAAGGGATGAGTGAGATGTTAGTGCAGAAGGGGACGGGACTGGTGGCTCCTTGAACTTACTGAGACACAGAGTCACAGGTGTGGCAATGACTTGAGATGTCTAAGTCCCTTCCCATGGCAAAGCCTGCTCTTAAGTTTTTTCTGATGGGTAGTCAGGAATTGCTTTAACTTGAGGATCTCTTCTGATGAGGACTCACTGCCTTCCAAAGAGGCCCTTCCCAAGGCTGGACATCAGAAATGGTTAGAGAGTTCTTCCTGCTCCAAGAGCCTTATCTGAGTTCTTGAGCTTACAACTTTAGCTTCAGCATCTTTTCAATGTCAATGTTGAAATTCTCCTTTATAGGGCAGCTCTCCATATACTTGGAGTCAGTTCTTACCCTGAATTATTTCATTTTCAGGGTGAGTGGTATGAATTTTTCCAGCCATTTATAGTCACCTGCTGTTTCCTTTCTCCTCATTTCCTGAATACTGTTGTACAGATGTCAAGTTTGTCTGTAAAATCCAGAATGGATAGAGAACATTCTGGAGGGAAAGACTGAAAACGAACATGTAAACAAATACATGGACAGGAGAATGACAGGCAGTGGCAGCTGCTAGGATGGAGACAATGCAGGCAAGGTGTGTGGTGGGGGGTGCAGAGGGGAAGGACACTGTTTTAGGTTAACGGACTCTGGAGGTTGATTTTTACGGAGGGTGGGGGTGGGTGTAATAGAAGGTTATTAAGTTCAAAGAGCAATGCAGATGTGAGCAGGGTCTTAACATTCATTCGTGACTTTGGCAGACTTTTAGTGAGATTTTAGTGAGTGAGGGCTGTACGCTGGGCACTCCACTGCATGGTGGGGCAGAGCAGAGACCAAAGCAGAACAGTCCTTCTTCCCTATGCTGCCCACCCACACTGTGCTGCTGAGTCTGGTCCCTCTAAGTGCAAGAAATTCTGTCATCGGTGACAGCAACGTGTGACTTGAAGCCGGAATTTCAGGATCAGACCTTTTTGTTTTACTTTCTGTGTTTTCAGATAATTTTTTTTAACAGAGTGAAATCAATGTTTACCTCAAAGAAGCTAGCCTTTTTATCATCCTACAGCAATGGTGGGGGCAGGCCTGTGGTTAAGACGGACCTGTTTTAAACCTGGCCCTGCCATTTGACTCGGGCATTTCACCTTCTAGAAGATCAGTTTCACCTGCTAAATGAGGCTAATTTGACCCCTGCTTTGGGTTTGGGGAGGAAAGAGTGAGAGGAGTCAAGTCATGTGTTTGACCCTGGTGGGTGACTAGTTTTCCAAGTTAGCCTAGGACTGTCTTGGTTTTAGCACTGAAGTCCCACGTTTCAGAAGCTCCTCAGTACTGGGCAGCCTGGAACAGTGAGTCCTCCTCGTCCAAGTTTAAGTGTTTAACAAATTGTAGTTATTAATAGCAACGACAGTAATAGTTTCGCTCGTGGTAATGTGGGGTGAAATTTACAAGGTCCAGTGTTCTCCTGCTCAGTCAGGGCACATTTCTTTTTAAATTTCCCTTGCAAAGCTGGAAAGTGACATCTGATACCTCAATAACTCTGACTCATTGAACATAAATCACATCTCTTCTTCCCCTGGAGTTTATAGCTTTTTGATTTAGGCTAACCACAACAATAGACCTGCCCGACCCATAATGTTGGTTCTAATTTAACCCTCTGTGGCCTCAGTTCCATCATTTATAAAATGAGAATAATTTCCTCTTTCCTGCTGGTTTTAGGGGCAATTGTGAAGATCAAATGAGACAGCAGGAGTTTGCAGCGCAAACTTAACTGCAATTATAAAAATAGAGATTGATTTCTTTCTTGGCTGTGAATTCAAGGATAGGAACAGAGTTTTGGAATCCTGGGCCCCTTCACAGTTCCATCCATAGGAGCCCCTCAGTGGGTTTATTTGGTAAATGAATGAATGTGTGAGTGAGTGAATGCATGAATGAATGAATGAATGAAAGAGCAAAGGAGTGAGTCAACAAAGGGGCCCTCTCTGGTGTCAGTTCCTTGTGGTAAAGAGGAGAGGATACAACCAGCCTCCTAAAGCCAGCTGGTGTGCCCAAGGCCTGCCACAGCCCCACCCCCAACCGAGAACAAGTGTGCTTCTCCCTGACCTGCCTAGTCCCAGCGCAGGCAGAGGTAAATTCTGCCCAGGGTCAAAGCTGGATTAATGGTCCATGAACATTTTATTTCTCTTCTGGCTGAGCACAGTAAATATCGATGGCAATGTAATGTTGTTTCTTGTTGGGGGCAGACTGAGGGAAACAAGAGAGGAGGAACTGACCTTTTAGCTTAAAAGAAAAGAGTATCGGAGAGACAGTGTCACATCAAAACACGCACACACTCGCGCCCATGCACAAATGCACATAGTTGGTGACCCTCCGGGATAAACTTATCTTGGTAAATCATAGTTTTAACCTCTCCTGAGTTGTGGAGACCCTTGGGAGGGTCTAATGGAAAACCCTGGGCTGCCCCCCTGGAAACCACGTGTGCGTACATGCACATTAGGTTGGTCCTGCAACGTCCTGGGACCCAGAGCCACAGGAGGAGTATCTCTGATCTCAGTGAGGAAGAGATGTGTCATGGTCCCCATTTCGAATTTAGACTGCAGATATATGTTGTTCGACTCTAGGGCACTTTAAAACCAGTGGTAAAGAACTAAAATCAGATTTTCACATAAAAATCCAAATGTCTGGCACACTCAGGCTTGCACAGTGGCCATCACCTGGGTGGGGCTGTGCTATCTTTTTAAATTTTTTTTTGGTAAACAATTTTTTTAAACCTCACCAAGAATTTTTTTTTAATAATTGATTTTAGAGATAGGGGAAGGGTGTGGGGTGGGGAGAGAAAGAGAAATGTGAGAGAGAAACACCGATTTGTTGCCTATTGTATATGCCCTGACTGGGGACAGAACCTACAACCTAGGTATGTGTCCTGACCAGAAATAGAACCTGCAACCTTTTGGTGTACAGACCGCACTCCAACCGACTGAGCTACCCAGCCAGGGCTATGCTGCCTTTCTTAATCCCACAAAGAGCTCCCCAGTTTTCAACAGTCCTCCCTCACCTTTGAGGTCTCTGAGTCTTGTCTCCCACTCTAGAATGGATTAAGATTAAGAACACTGCTTCTTAAAGATACTTCTTCTCTTGGGTCCAGGAAGAGAGATCCTCAGGAAACCATGAGGTCAAATACCCTTGGAAGCTGCCCTCAAAGCAAATCTCACGTGCAACCCAGTATTAAAAAATAGGAACTGGTAAAGGAGAAGGTGCCCTGTTTAAACGGGACACGTGGGTCTAGCATCGCTGCCAGGGACCTGCCCTGGCCTGGCTTCAGTGGCCCTCAAAGCACCACTGTGGGAGCCTTCAGGACTCCACAGGTCAAGTTTGAAAACTTCTGTGTATCAGTCAGAAACTCCTTCAGCGTCATGTGACAGAAACCCAACTGGAACCAGCTTTGCCGAGAAGGTAATGTATGGGTTTAGGTAACTCTGGGTGTATGTCCTCAGGCAGGGCTGGATCCAGGAGCCAAGAGGATGTTAGGGAGGGTCTCCATTGTTCTTTGCTTTATTCTGAGTGGCTTTCATTCTCAGGAAGTCTCTTCCCATCTGGAAGACAGAGGGCTACCAGGTTCTTCGCGGCTGAGAACCCTGTTAGGAAAAAGTTTCTCTTTCCTAATACAGTCGTTCCATCAGAGCCCAGGATATGGTTTCATTGGACCATTTTGGGTGAGTGCCCTCTCTGAGCCAGTCGCTGTGGCCAGCAACATGGGACCAGGCCTTGACCACGTGTTGCAGCTCCATTCACGGGGACCCAGGAGTGAGGTCAACGCCACATGAGCCTCGTGGGTGAGGACTAGTGTAGGACGAGTTCCCTAGGGCAGTGCCGGGGAGTAATCCCAGAGAGAGGAGGCCTAGATGCTAAAGAGGCACCAACAGCAAAGGTCTTTCTACATCGACGTAGGCCAACTTTTCATTTTACTCACAAGGATGTGGTGATTCTGACTGTGGAAGGAACTTGCCCGAGGCCGTGAACCTAGGGAGGTCAGGGCTGAAGCCCAGACCCAGGGCTCTGGCCTCCTATCCTAGTGTTCCTTGTCTTTTAGGCGCTGGCCCTTCTTTGTCATCTGTTTTTCTGTAATACTGACAGATCTGTTGTGGAATAACAGTAATTATAGATGACAATAAATCAATCCCTGGATCATAGAATTTTAGGGATAAAAGGGGCGTAAGTGGGCTTATCACTGAAATGAGAAACTAGGCCAGGACAGACTGACTGAACAAGGTTAACTGATAGTTTATAGCAGGTATCAAAGTGCCCTCCCATCTCTTATCTCATTGGACAGTAAGAATAATCCTATGACACGTGGAACTCGGGTGATATTTTTCCAAGTGTTTTCTCATCAGTGAGATTGTTTTATCCCCACAGCCGCTCTGTGAAATGGGAGAGGACATGAGTTATCTACTCAGGTGACCAGATACGAGTACAGGCTCAGAGAGGGTGACGTACTTGCTCAGGGCCCTCCCGTGTGTCGCGGCAGAGCCAGCTCTGGAGCTCATCTGTCTGGCTCTGGGTTCTGTTCCCGTGTCACCCTTGCATCAAACAGTGAATTTATACTCAAATAACTTCTACTTAAGCCAAAATCTAAAGCAATTTGACAGATTGACTACTCTCACAGATTTCAGATCTTACCATTGTTTCATGCCTGCCCTGTATCAAAGCTATTGCAACCGAGGGCCGTAGAGTTTAATTCACAGGAGTAAAATTCAAATAATAGAATTTTGGGAAAATAATATAAATGGGTAAGATGAGATTAAATTTAGAGAATTTTAGGTCTAGAAAGAATTAGAGACTAAAAAGGAAGAACAATTCTTTTCTCAATAAGTAAGAAAACTGGGGTTCAGAAAGTTTATATCATTTACCTCATGTCCTATAGCTAGTCCATGACAGACAAGATGTGGGCCCCCCAACTTCCTGTTACCCTAAAGAAGTTGGTGATTGAGAGACAGTGTTCTGTAGGGTAAGACACTAGTGGACCTTCTAAGAAAATTCTGCAGAACTCTGGGAGTGTAAGGAACACCAGCCACTGGCGGTGCTCGAGGTAAATTTTGGTGTTACCCAGACATGGAATGGGGCAACACTGATTCGAGCTCTGAGAAAGTAATTCTCTAATTTTCTTTCATGTTTTCCGATTGCATAAGAGGGACGGTCTCTGTTGGACTCCAACCTGACCTTAACAGGTCAGAATCTCCGGTGCTTGCTAACTTCCCTTTTCAGAAGAGTATACGGGCCTCGGGCTCAGATCAGTGGATCAGCAGGAGTGCCTGGCCAGAATTTAATGGTGCACATGGCAAATGATACTCATTTTCAGTTCACGAAAAGTATATAAGGTTTCTTTAGAACTTAACTCAAGTTCTATTCAAGATCTATTTAAGTAGAAATGAGTTGATTTTTAAATGAATCGTATACACATAATAGAGGTCAGACTTGGGTAACAGTACACATACACAGCAGGAATCAAGCTGCCGATGAGTAAGGGAGGTTGGGGAGTTACCGTATATGATGCGGGCTGGAGGCTGCCCTCTGTGTCGTGTTGAAGAGCGCACCATCTTGACCTCAGAGGGAGGCAGATTGGACTCACAGTCCCGCCACCAAAGTTAGCTATGTGACCTTGGGCTAGACGCTTCCGAGTCAAAAGTAAATAATAATACTTCCTTTGCAAGGCTGTTGTGAGGATCAAGAAATGTACATGATAAGTACAAAGCCCAGTGCTCGGCCCTTAAGTGCTAAAGACACACAGAGGGAGAGCTGATAGTCATGGCTGAAAGAAAGGAAAAGGAAGGATGGGAGAGAGCAAGGAAGCTCCCACAGCAGACTCGTTTTTCATCTCCTGTCTCCTTTGTTTCTGTTGAACTGGCCAGGTAAGATCACAGCTGGTTAAGTACATCTGGGCCCCCAGGGGCCTGTTCGTCACTTTCTGCAAAGGCACACTGCAGTCCTTGAGGTTATGTGATCAGGGAAGACAGGGGGTTGGGGCGGGGGAAGATTGTCCCCAAGTTCCTTGATGGAAAAGCAGCCTTTGGGGCACGCTGCAAGGTGGATTCATTTGTGATTCCTGCGTAGGAGGCCTTTGCTGCTGGGCTGTTAAAGAACAAACAAAAATATCCCTTAAAAAAATAAGCTCCGGTCTGGTGAAGCCTGAAATGTAATCCTGTGGTTCGGGCCCAAGAGAAAATCTTCACTAAGCTTTCTGCTGGGCTGCTGTTTGTTGATTTGATTTCTTTTAAAAAATGTGTTAAAATTATTATTTATCTTGATTTCTGAGTCTTTTGGCTCCTCCTCTGTCGCCTTAGACAAGTGCCTCACCTGTCTCATCCTGGCTCTGTCCCCAGTTCCACTTCAACAAGCGGCACCCCTGCTGTGAGCGAGGAAGAGAGCGTGTAATTGCACCTCAAGGTCCCCTGGTCAGCCTAAAGGGAAATATTAGAGAAAGGGATGTTTTGTTCGGCATACACTGGACAGCAGTGGAAGAGTTGGCCCCATGGAGCCATGATCACCCTGCCCTTGTGAGCATGCAAGTCAGAGTAGGCGACGTCACATGAGGAGGCTGAGGGCGTGGGGGGATAGAAATGTGAATAGTAATGTAAGGAGACCACGTGGGTATCCTCAGGAGCTCACATTTTTTAGTTGTGAATGTGGTGAGTGTAGACTTAATCATTCCAGTAAGTAACTAGCATAAATTGAATGTTTACTGTGTCCCAGGGAGGATTCTTTCCAAGATTTAGGGAAAGCATGTGTCTGCTCACACCTTGACTTTGGACTTCTAGCCTCCAGACTGTGAGAGATCAGATTTCTGGGTTTCACACCACCAGGCTGGTGGTGATTCGTTATGTCAGTCCTGGGGCATGACTCTCCGGCCCTGTCTTTCCTTCGTTTTCCATTTTTTGGGGGAGAGGGCTGTCGTTCTAATAGACATGTTGTAGAATTTTACTGTAGTTTTAATTTGTATTTTCCTAATGGCTAGTGATGTTGAGCCTTTTTACCTGCGTAGTTCACCACATGTATGTCTTTGTTGAAATGGCTATGCAAATCTTTTGCCTTATTTAAAAAACAGTTGGCTTGTTTACTTTTATTGAGGTTGGAAGATTTTTTTAATAGGTTCTGGATAAAAGTGCTCTCCTAGATATGTGTTTTGCAATATTTTTCACCAGTCTATGGCTTTCTGTTTTATTTTCTTAACTGTCTTTTGCAGAGCAGAAGTTTTGAATTTTGATGAAGTATAATTTATTTTTTCTTTTATAAATGATGCTTTTTATGTTGTGTGTAAGAAATCTTTGCCTAGTACAAGTTGCAGAGATTTTTATCCTATGTTATAGTTTAAAACTTCAATCTAGGGTTCATTGATAATCTTGAAAGAAATTAGAGGATAAATATCTAGCTTTCATTTTGATCCACATATTTACCATTTCTAGTGTTCTATATTTCTGTAACTCTAAGGTTTTATTCAGTGTCATCTATGTTTAGTCTGAAAAACTGCCTTTGCTACTTGGATGTGCAGGTCTGCTGGCAATTCGTTGCCCCGACTTGGTTTCTGGGGAGGTCACTCTGGCTTTCAGATGACTGCCTCCTTGTCACGTCCTCACATGGCCTTTCCCTGGTGTGTCCAGTTGGACAGAGTGTGAGCGAGCTCTGGTGTCTCCCCTCTTTTCTAAGGACGCCCATCCCGTCGGACTGGGGTCCGGCCCTCGTGCTCCCATCTAACCCCGACTTACTTACAAAGGCCCCATCTCCCAAAACCACCACACTGGGGGTTCAGGGTATAACACAGGAATTTGGGGGAAGCCTCGTTCAGTTTATGACAGCTATAGACTTCCTTCATGTATTATCTGAAATGACGAGGTCACACAGTGAGAGTGGTGTAGGATCAGTCAAAAACTTGGATTCCCTTTTAAGGTGAAATTATAAGAGGCTCGAAATAGCAACACAGGTAATCAAGGCAATCTAGCAGAGAAGGGAGAGCCCAGTCCTCACACTCCATGTCGCTGGTATGTGCATCAAGCCTTGGTATCCAAGAGGTTGGTGTTACCAATAAACCAATAAACTACACACACACACACACACACACACACGCTCCTTCTCTGTGCCAAGCTCTCTCCTAGGCTTTTCTATAGAAATCTAAAACACAAATCCTAATCTCAAGGATTTTGTAATCTCATTAAAAACAACAGTTTAATTACACATAAAACGATTTTTAAGAACTTCGAGATTAAAAATTTAAGAGCTGGGTGGAGTGATTTAAAACTGTGAAGGGCTATGGTAAGTGAGATTCGTCAAGGACACGTGATGTCTGGGAAGGCTGTGACCCAGGGAGGCATGTGGGTTTGGGCATGTGGATTAGCTGGACAAGTGCTGGGTCTGCTGCGTTACTGATGTCTCTCCTCACAAAGGCTCCGCTGTTCACCACAGGCCTGTAGTTCCAGCTAGAGGCTAAAGGATTTATCAAAGATCTCCCTGAAAGCCGTACTAACTGGATTAGCCACTAACAGGGTTGAGGCTTTGAGTGGGATTAACCCCAAATGCAATGAATTAGTTCCTCTTTTTTATCCTTTTCCTTCCTTTCCCTATAAGTTGACATTTTGGCAGAGCCATTTGGGACAGTGGGTATAATACCTGGGTTTAGTTTCTTGGAGTTAAAGGAATCTGGACAAGTTTATTAAGTGACTTTTCCCTGTTTTTCACACCCTGGGGGAGAATCAATTCAACAGTGAGAAAACCTTACCTTTCAACCTTGTATCACAGCGTTTCTCTATGCCCCCACCTCATAGGCTCAACCACTGCTTTAGCATCCCTGAACATTTCGGGGAGGACTGGAGGACAAGAAGACACTCCAGACAGTCCCGATGTGGGGGCCACAGAACTGCTCTTTAGGAGACTAGTTCAGGGTGCTTTAGTCAATAAGATCTGTTTCTAGAGAGTTCCAAATTCCCGATGGTACTATCATGGTTTCATGGGTGGAGAATTGTCAGCAAAACCTTCTCATCTCTTGTTCTTGCTTTTTTGTCTTCCTCTTTTTTCCTCTTATTCTTGCTACTTCCATATTTACTGAGTATTATTAGAGTAAAACTAAGCTTTGGGTATATAAAAATGAGTAACAAGTTCATAGCTGATCCTTCATGCTTTCCAAATTGAAATGAACGTATAAGCATATTCTCTTGCTGTTGGGAGCCTCTGGCTGGCACTTAAGTCTGGTCATGTAATGGCCCCACTCACTCTTTCATCCTGCACCTGTCCCCCCAGTGTCCTCTAATCCAAAGATGTGCATCTCGGCTCTTCAAGGCAGTGTGAGCCTTCCACATGCCACGTTTGACATGCCGATCTCTCTATGTGGATTTCCTTTTCTCTAACCCTGTCTTGACCCTTCCAATCCCCTCGCCTTCCTGGGCAGTTTTTCAAGCATCATTCCACTCTAGTTCCTACAGTTCTCTCCATTCTCTGCCTCTACTTGTTCTCTGTACTTGTTAATAATTAACGTGCACTCAGCAGGCTTTACCCTTCACTCCTGGCCAATGCTGCTAAACTGGAATCTGTTTCCACGTGTGTTGGCCTCTGTCTGTTTCAGTATCATTGAGGACCTTTATTGCTTTTCTCCACATCACCACACACTGAATGATTGCTGTTGCAGCTTGTCAGGTCTCCATTGGGCACCTAATCCCAGTATTGCCTGAAGTGGTTTTAAGACGTTCTTCCTATAATCCCTCCACATTTTTTGTTGGCACAGACACTCAGTCTCAGCTGTGGCTCAGTGTAGGCCCCGGGGTGATGAGTCAATCTGTAACTGAAGTCTAGAGTTCATTTGAAGTGAAAGTACAGTAAATACATACAAAAATTGTAATTAACTGACTTTTCGTTGGTTTACCTTGCATGAGTATTTTGTTAATTAGCATATCCCCATTGCCCAGCAGAGAGACTGGCACACAGTAGGCACTTTAATAGCTGTTGAAAAGAATTAATAAATGGCCTCAGTCTGTGGTCAGGATTAGGGCCCCTTTGGCTGGAATTAAGGCTAATTCTGTGCAGGGTTTGATGGTTTCAGGAGTAAGCCTGGTTGTTTGTAGCTGAGGTCAAGTTTTATTCTTTGAGTGGAAGCAGAACACAGTTTCTGGTCATGCTTAAGGCTGAGTGGCAGGCTAGGGTTGGGAATCAGATCAAGGGCCACAGGAATAGGATCCAAATTCTGGTCCAAATGGGATCAAATTCTTGATCTCTTCCTCATGGTCATTAAGTGCTGAGCCCCAACATTCACTATCTATGGTGCAAGTCTCCCCAGACACACTACCTGATTCAGCGTAGAGAAGTAGATACACTCTACCATGTTGATACACTTACCTACTGCAGGTAGTTCAAAGGCAGTTTTCATCTGAGTTTTAGGCAAGGGGATTTCTGACTTCATCTATTGAAGGCTTCACTTCACAGCTTGGAAATGAATGACCTAACTTCAAGTCCAAGGTTAGGGATTCTCCTGCAGTGACGGTTGGGCAGCAAAGGAGTTGATGACTTATGACTTTAAATCATCTGTCCTGGTTGTGCGTTGGTGCCTGGCGCCTCTGTTGGGGTGTCGCTCTGACTCTGCTGCTGTGTCTGACTTGAGCTCCTCAGGCTGGCTGTCTCCCTGCTCACCTCCCGTTTTCCTGCGTCCTCTCCTGGGTTTTAGCAGTCACCTTGCAGGGTTCTTGCTGAGGCAGCACTGCTCCCAGATGATTAATAACTTGGAAGAGAGCTCTGAGCCTGGTGATGGATTAATCCTAGCAGAGAAGGAGTAACTAGGAGGCCAGAAGAAAAGGAAGGGACCACTGGAAGCTCTTTACCCACAGCAGGCAAATCTATCCCCCACCTAGATCACTGCTGGGGTATACAGAACCCCCTCCCTCACAGGCATCTCAGCTTCTGGGGTCATGTTACTATTTCGTGATCAAAACTTGTTAGAGGAGGGTCCTGTGGTCTAACCTCTCCTGTGAGCCCAAAGACCCAAGTTTTGACCTTGAATTTGTCATAAATAAATCGGTGTACTTTGCACAAGCCATTTAGTCTTAGACCTCATTTTTCTCATCTGTAAAACGGGAACAGTAGTCTCCATGAGGATTAAAGGATTAAAAGGGGATACATTTGTCAGGGCTTTGAAAACTGAAAGGTTCTGTGCAAAGGTAAGGATCAATTCAATGGAGCTGCCCATACAATGTTTTTTTTACCTTAGAAGATGATGTGAATATGATAACTTAAAACCATGAATAATATGAGCATGGCAAGTACCAGAATAGGTCAGGGGGGTACATATTTGGCTGGGATGATGGGCATTTTTCAGGGACTTTTATTGAAACATTCCCTCTTTTGGTTGAGCACAAACAGATACTTATTCACATAGGTACATACACATGTGAACACAATGCAGATTTTTTCACAATGGAGGGTGCGACTTGAGAACAGAATTATTATTTCTTGCAAATTACTATGATTATCAATGAGCCATTTTTGCTATAGATTGTTAGTATTATTAATGTATTATTATTATTTAATAGAAGGAAATATAGACATATTTGATTCAACTCTGTCATTAGCATCCTCTTTGAACCTATTACGAGCGAGGTGTTTTGCCCACAGTCTCTGAGGCAGCATCTTGGATGCGGAGCCCATGGCACCTCGGAAGCCTTTCCTGCTTGTCGCCTGTCCTCTTGGATGAGGAGCCTTCTTAGAAACCTCACCCAGTTCATAATTTTGGAGCACCTACAACATTGAGATTGGAGATCATCTACAACAGACAGACGTACTCTGTTCTCATGAGGCTTGACTTTATCGTCCTGTTTGCTAGGTGCCGTTCTAAGCACTGTGATGGAAGAGTCAACAAAATAGGCAAGGTCCTTCTTCTCAGGGAGACACTCAATACACAAATAATCAAAACTACGTTAGGTAAGTTTCATAAAGAGAAGCAAATAGGGTGATGAAGTGGAGGGCACCTGGAGGGTTACTGTTGGTGGTGGGGTCAAGAAAGCTCACCTCTGAGGATGTGACATTTAAGCTAAAGCTTGAATGGCAAGAAGGAACAAGACCTGCAAAGATTTAAGACAATGAAAAACAAAAGAAAAAAAAGAAAAGGTCAGCATAGTTGGACACTAGTGAACAAGTGAAAGGATGGGAGATGAGACTGATAAGGTGAAAATTGTCTGGGAGGCTGTTTGATTCTAAGTACATCCGGAACCCACTCCTTTCAAGTAGTAAAGTGTAAGTGATGTGCTACTTTAGTATATGTTTTAAAAGGTTAGTAGCTTATTCTGTTTATTTGCAGACAATGGATTATAAGTTTGAAATGATAGCAAGCTCAGGGAGACATGCAGAGGTAGGTATTTCAGTAGTCTAGGTAAGAAATGACTGAGGTTAAGACCAGGATGTTAGTAGGGGAGATGAAGAGAAGAGGAAGCATTCAAGATATATGTCAGATTCAGTGGAAAAATTGGATGCTGGGGGTAAAGAGAAATTGCTACCGTTGTATATTTTAATATGTTTACTCCTCCATCTCTATTTACAGAACCTGGAGTTCTGAAGTTCAGAACCTGGTCCTTTAACTATCCCTTACCCTCAGTACAATGCTGGGTATAACGGGTCTATGTTGAATGAATGAGTAAATAAATGCATCCATTTATATAAGAATGCAAGTGGAACAAATGATCTTGAAGAAAGTTATCCTTTTTCTACTTGAATTTGTAAAAGTTCTATATTTATATTTAATATATATTTTTTGCTTGTTTTTCCTCTTTGCAGCTGAGTTTTAATGACATCAGAGCAGCATGATAATAATTATATTAAGCCAAGTAACCCATGACTGGCCAGTAATGATTTATAGTCTTCAAACAGTGGTCACTTCACTTCCTCAAGGTAGATTTTATGAACTTCATCTTCCATTTGCCTTTTACCCAGTTAAAGTTTGTTTCTCCCTATAACCTAGCTTCTGGGCACAGGCTAGTTGTAATTGACTAAAATTGATTCCTTATTAATGAATGAATTAAAGAAATGAGGGCTAAGTAATCAAGACTGGAAATTTGAGCTGCAAGTTTCAGCAGGTCAGACTTTCTGCAAGGCCTTCTCAACCTAGGAAGCTAGGCTCATTGTGTGGAGACTGGTATGGATGGAGAAAGATTTAAATTGGAGCTGCTTTTCTGTAGCCTTTGGAAAGCTGCTGATTCATCTTCTAAACTAGGCCAGATCAAAAGCAAAGCCAAAGCAAGTTTCTCAGGCTTTTGCTCCTAGAGACAAAAGATAGTCTGGCCTTCCGCATACAAATACAGTGGATGGTAGGTTGTATCATTTTATGGGGACTACAAAGACCCCACTGACTGCCTGTTGCCCTGCTAGAAGGCTTGCAATGGCCATTTTGCCCTGGCCAGGCAGCTCAGTTGGTTAGAGCATTGTCCCCATATGCCAAGGTTGCAGGTTCAATCCCCAGTCAGGGCACATACAAGAATCAACCAATGAATGTATAGATAGGTGGAACAACAAATCGATGTTTCTCTCTGTCTACCCTTCTCTCTCTGAAATAAATCAATAAAAAGAATGCCCATTTCTTCCTTGATTTAAAACATGGAAGATTCCCTTGGAGATGCTAGTGCTATGAAAAAATTAGATTAGATGATCTACTGTCCACTGCTGATGATTTAGGATGTTACCATTCTTAATCTCTGAGTAAAAGTCCATGGGTTTATAGACCCTTCTTCAAGTCAAAGGTAGGTACAAGCTAAGAAATCCATTCCAGGTTCTTCCAATCCAAGCCATGGTCCTTCCGCTGCCATGGTCCAGAAACAACTGCTCCGGCCAAAGGAAGAAACCTGGTCTTTCTGAGATGCTGGAGCTTGAGAGCACACTGGAGTTCAGCTAAATTTATTCTCTGTCTGCCCATGAATCCCAGTAGTTATTCCCAAAGCATCTATCAAACCTCTCGACTGTTCATTTGGGAAAATCCAGGCCTGCAGAAAGAAGAGAGACTTGCCTTAAGTTATTCACTGGGTGGCATATCTGAGACCAGAGAGAAGCTAGATGTCTTTGTTCTTTCCCAATCCTTCCACCGAGGAAAGACGCCCTTTTAATTCACAATTTATCCTGATGTGACCATCTTCCTAATCACAGAATATGGAGCTACCAGCACTATATTAACAAAAAAAGATGCCATTTTCTAGTCCCCAGTCATGGGCTGCGTGGGGACTTGGGGAACTGGAAATAAATTGCCTTTATTTACATTGATTGGATTCAGGAAGATCACAGTAAGAAACAGTTGAGACTCATGAATCTGGAGCTGGCTAATGAGAACTGAGCTGCATTCCATGGAGATGGGAAGGGTTTGCTAAGCCAGTCAACATCTTATTTCTAATTTCAGGACTTTCCCTTCTCTCAAGCCATTTAGAGCCATTACATCCTAAATGAGAACACTAGCCCAAATTAGGAAATACAGAGACTTATCGTTTTCTATTACCTACTAATAGCGATGTTGCCTGTTGGATGTCCTTAGTTAATTTTACTGAAGTAACAGATGAGAATGATATGGAATTAACATATAATTAAAAATAGAGGGTAGGACAAAAGTAGGTTTACAGTTGTGAGTACATGAAATGAAGCTTATTCTTGTATTAAAATTTATTAATCATTGCATTATTTTCCATATGAACAACTGTGAACCTACTTTTGCCCCACCCTGTATAAAAGTGCATGCTTCTAATTTATGTGGAGATGTGTGAAAAAAATAATTCTCTCAAAGCTTTCTTAAGTATTTTTTCTAAATACATTAAAAATACGAATTTGTTTAATCAAAAAATACTAACTTGTTTGCTTTCTTATGGGAGCCATTTCAGCTTATGGCTTAAGTTAAACTGAAGTCAGAATGACCCTACTTCGACAATTGCCAACCATATAGCCCTAGGAAGTTTTATCAGTATTGTTGAGCCTCAGTGTTCCTAATAGTTTATAAACATGGGCATAACAATTCCAGCTCTGGAGATTGTAATAGTTAAAATCTGTCGTTGTAAGGTTTCAATGAGGCCGTGCAGGTTCAGTGCAGGGCCTCTCAGGCAGGTGTGAACTAGTGTTTAGTGAATGTTAGTGTGACTACTATATTTATTAATATTAATGTTAGTCATTTCAAATGTTGGCTTCCCACATTCAAACCATCACAAATTTTATGTTAGTGGGAGATGACAAAGGCTAAATAAGCAAAGGATACATAGCATCACTGTAAATATTGATGACGTCAAACCACGTTGAGCTTAGCAGACCCAGGTCTGACTTTGGAAGGGAGAGACTGGATAGTCATTTACAGCAGAGCCTCCATGAATTTTGAATTATTTAAACCCACCCACTTGAAAGGACATGCATCCTACATTGACACCTAGACCATTATTTTGATATATGGTTCCTTCCAAAGCCCTATCTCAGTGTAACCTATGTCCCACTCAGGCTGCAGGCTGGTCACACTCTTGCTCTATTGACTTGCCAAGCAGAATTATTTATTTGGCACCAATAATATGCTCTGTACTGTGTGGCACCTGGTGATAATATCAGCTTGGGGTTATTTGGTTCTTCTCCTCCAAGGAATTGAGAGGACATTCAGATACACGGGGGAATGATAAGCTGCCACATTGCTCCATCTAATTTATAGAACTGGGCCTCTTACAAACTACTTTGGGATGATCATAATGTTGAGATGCACCTTGAAGAAAATGACAATGGGAATGGAGAGGAACAAGAACAGAGGAAGAGGAAGGGAGGAAAAAACTGAAAAGAGGAGCATGGAAAAGACAGATAATGAAAATTCAATTTCATTGCTGCAGGGGGGCAAAAAGCATCACTGAGCAATGCTAGAGGAATCCACAGAATGAAAGATGCCTCCAAACCATGTCACTATCATTTTCTTTGGGATTCAAATTCTTGTCCCGGCATTCAAGGACGGCCATAGCTCAGTCACTCCAACCTATGCAACTTCCTTCTGTCCTCAGTCTCGCCTGAGTCAGACCACCATTTCTTGGCCTGGAGTCCCCCCTTCACAGGCAAACTTGAATTAAATTGAACTCCAAAATAATTTATCATGATCTCTGATGAAAAAGTCTCAGCTCTGGGAAGTCAGTGGTAAAACAGTCACATTTTGGTCACCTCCCCAAACAGTAATAATCCCTTCTCAAATAAGTGAGCTAGTGGGTTCCCAAACACCCAGGGTTATGGAGAGCACAGTACCTCACAAGACGAACCAAGCCAGGGTCGATAAGCTCTCAAGAAGGGTCTTCTCGAGAAGGGTCTTCCTTACGTTGCCTTGAAATCTGTTTTCCTCTGGTTGCTGGTATTGTGGAGGACCAACTAGCTATTGTTCTGAGTACTTTATGTACATAATTTCCAAGCCTCCCAACAATTTTGAAAAATACATATTATCACCTTCATTTATTTAAATGGGAACAAATAAGACTCAGGGAGGTTAAATAGCTTTTCAAAGCTCACATAGCTTGTCAGTGCTGAAGTCATGTTCAGGGCCAAGTCTGTTTGGTTCTGTAACCCAGTCTCTGTCCACTTCTAACTGATGGCATTTTCTCCCGTTTCAGCTACCCAAAGCTCCACTTATTTTAAAGGTTTCCTTAAATCCCAAAGTTCTTCTACAAACAACATCTTGGGTTATTCAACTTTCTGTTATGAGCCCTTTTAGTGGTTCAGTTCTATAAAATTCTTAAGGCAGCTACTTCATAAGATCATGAATTGTGAAGTCTCTTCTACTGTTAACTTAATGCTCATGTAAATATTGTTTCATTATTTAGACTCATGGAATGCAAGAAGCAGAAGGGGCATAAGGAATAGTAAAAATGACAATAGTTTGGTAGCTACATGAGTATTTACTATAAACTATCACTCTAAGTGATTAACTTGCATTAATTAATTTCATCCAAACAAAACCTTGTGAAGTATAAACACACATTATTTCCACTTTTTATGAATGAGGAAAGAAAAAACAAATCAGTTCATTTTCCCATGTTTAACAGCTACATATTCAGTCAGTTCAATCTAAAAGTCTTTGAAATGGAAAAATTATTTTGTAAAAAACTTATTTGTCAGCAAAACCTGATCTGACTTGAACTGATTTTGTGGCAAAGCCTTGTCTGACCTGACATCACTGTTTATATTCATCTCAGTGTTAATATGTATATGTTTTACTGCAAGAATATTTGTGTGTTTGATTGAGAACTGCTCCAGACCTTGCTAGGGCTGAGGGTGTGTCGTCTGATATTTGGATATTACTTGCCAAACCCTGCCCCCACCCCAAAACCTGTATTTGGAGATGCATCTGGCCCTAAAGGCTTTTGCAGAAAGAATTTAGATATATATAGTTAGTGGTAAAATGGTCACTTTTCAAGTCAAGCAATTATTAGTTACCAGAGCCTACTTTCATAACAACCACACTAACTTTCTAACGTTTTTACACAAAATATAAGAAAACCAAAAAATAAGGGGGGACAGTGACTTGACCAGAATTAGTGGTGACATATATATTTTTCATATTTTGGCACCTTTTCAAATGCAACACTTTTTCTGTGTTCATGTTGTCCCTCAGCTGAACTTTCAGCTGGTTGGGGACAGAGGCAGTGCCTGAGACTCAGGCATGTCCCTCCTGTGCCCGCCATGGCTCAGTGGTTCAGAGGAGGCAAGCTGTGGGGTCCCAGGCACCTGTGTTTGAATTGCAGCTCCATGCTTGGAGGCCAGCACGTGGCCATGGGCCATGTCCCTAACATGCAGTGAAAGGGCACTCTGGGGACCAAAGAGAAAGATGGGTGTGAAGTGTGGTACCGAGCAAACAGTAAGCAAATGCAAACTAATGAAATTTTTAATGATTGAATTTAACCTAACAGGCTTTGGTCTCCCCTTTGCTTGCACTCTCCAGTGTTAGAAACACCCCTGTACCCCAGGCCCCCGGCCCCACCGTTTGCTATTGGGAAGGACACACTCTCCTGGGAGCTCTTTGTTTGGTCGTCAGCCAGCTGCTCGTGGCCCCAACTCAGTGAGGCCAACATGGGAGAGAAAGTGATTGATCTTCCATTCCAGAAAGCATGGCGTGGGGAGCTTGTCTTGAGAAACATCATTTCAGGCTGCATATACAGCGAAGGTCTTCACAGGAAAGCATTCACAGTTATTTCACAGAGAGTAAATATCCAGCCATTGATGAACCGTCACTATCTAGTTACTGTCATACCTTGGTACTCCTTGGCTTCAGAACTCATCAAACCCTGCACTTGTGGCATTTTGAGGAGAAAAAAGTGTTTCAGCACTCGGCGCTTTCTAGAACTTGTGTGAGCCACGACGATGCCCTGCAAGAGAAAACGCTTCATTGTTCGGTATTCATCGGTTTTGGCCCTTGTTGGGAGTTCCGAAAAGAATTAATGATGAGTACTGAGGTACCACTGAATTTTCAAACAAGGAACGATATTGCGACGAGAGAACCCTGCCCTATCCTGTTAGGCAGGCCACGTCAGGATGGACATACACCGAACAGCAGCTGGGCCAACGCACCTTTTGCTCTCTGTTTGAGAATGTCTAAGACATGAACCAAGGGTCTGGGTTAACCCAGATGGTGAACACCAGTTGGAAGATTGCCTGCATCAGAATCACCAGGGAAGCTTTTAAAAATATAGATTCCTGGCCCCACCGCCAGAGATTCTGTATCCAGTTGCTCTGCTAGGACCCAGATATTTATATTTTATGTTCCCGAGTGGTTTTGCTACGTAACCCGGCCCTGAATAATTTCTCTAAGCAAAATATTGGTCTACGAATGAAAGCCCAGTTTTCCGAGGTTTCTCATGTGTAAAAGGGAGGCCAGGTAGCCTGTCTCTAAGTTTTTCTGGCACTGATGATTCATGATCATATTTCTGAAAGCAAGAACCGCAGTATACGGTTGCAGGCTGCACAGAAGAAGGTTAGTGGGTTGTTGCTGTTTGCTAAGGTGGGCACATGGCTCTAACACAAGACAAACTGAGGATTCCTGATCCCAACAATTAGAACAGGAATCCAGAGAGCCCCTCCCTCCTTTTAAAATCATTGTGGTAAAAAAAACACACACAATGTACCCTCTTAATAAATTTTAGAACGGACAGTGCAGTATTGTTAACTGTTGGATACAAGCACAATGTACAGCAGGTCGCTAGAACTTTCCCATCTGTCGTGACTGAAACTTTATACCCATTAAACAGTATCTCCCCATTTCTCCCTCCCCCCAGCCCCTGGCAACCACTATTCTACCTTGTGCTTCAGTAAGTTCGACTGTTTTAAATGTTTCTCATAAGTGAAACCACGCAGTATTTGTCCTTCGGTGACTGCCTTTTCTCCCTGAGCGTAGCATCCTTAGGGCCCGTCCATGGTGCCGTGCATGACAGGGTTCCTTCCTTTCTACGACCGAGTAGTTTTCCAGCCTACGTTTGCACCACGTCTTCTCTGCCTGTTTATCTGTTGGTGGACATTTACTTGGGTTCTGTGTACCTCTTGCCTGTTGTGAACAGTCCTGCAATAAAGCTGCGAGTCCAAACAGCTCTTAAAGACCCTGTATTCAACTCTTGGATAAACACTCCGGAAGTGGAATTTCTGGATAAAATGGTAGTTCTATTTTTAATTTTTTGATGAATCTCCTTGCTGTTTTCCATAGTGACTGCACCATTTACATTCCTGCCAATAGTGCAGGGTTCCAGTTTGCCACATCCTCACCAATACCGGTTATCACCTGTTTTTGTTTTTAAAGAGCCATCCTAACAGGTCTAAGGTGATATCTCGCTGTGAACCTGCATTGCCTGGATGACCAGAGATGCTGAGTATTTCTTCACGTGTCTGTTGGCCATCTGTACGTCTTCTCTGGGGAAATGTCTATGCACTTCCTCTGCCCATTTTTCAAATTGTGTTATTTGTTTCACTGTTGATTTGTAGTTCCTCATACATTTTGGATATTCATCACTTATTAGATATGTGATTTGCAAATATTTCCCCCATTCCATAGGTAGCCTTTGAGTGAGACATGGTTTTGAAGCAAGAAAACAGATTCTTTTCTTTATTCTTTCTCTAAAATTTCGTGGATAGTCGTCAAGCCCTTAACTTTTGTTGGCTGTCTCCATATCTGCCAAAAGGGATATTAACACCATTCTCAACTAATTCTTTTGTTTTTAAGATTTTATTTATTTATTTTTAGAGAGGGGAAGGGAGAGATAAAGAGAGGGGAAAAATATCAATGTGTACTTGCCTCTCAAGCGCCCCCTTCTGGGTGCCTGGCCTGCAACCCAGGCATGTGCTCTGGCTGGTAATTGAACAGGTAACACTTTGGTTCACAGGCCGGTGCTCAATCCACTGAGATATACCAGCCAGGTCCCATTCTCAACTAATTCCTTAGCTTATGAGCCAAATGACTTAATATTTATTAAAACACTGTATTATTCACTTAAATCAGTAGCATTTTGCCTTCCATTAAGTCACATGTAGCGTGTGTTATGGAGAGCTAGTTTTGTTTAGGTTTCTCTGTAACGAGTACTGCAAAGAAGATCGTTTTTTAGTCTCTGTTAGATGGTGGGCGGCTTGCTTGTATGTGGGTTTTGAAATGCCTGACCATCCATCTCTCTAACTATTCATCTATTTATGCAACCACCCAGTTAAGAATATTTAACTTATCATAATTATTGTAATCACGCTAATTGTAATGACATTTTAAGTGATTATTGTAATCATAATTATACCTTCTGTCTGCATGGCCCTGTACAGTTTACAAAGCACTGCGGTATGCATTATCATAGCCGCCCCGAGACAGTAGTTTGTCTCTATTACGTGGTTCTTTATTGGAGGTGGCCCACTTAGCCCAAATTTCAGCTGTATCCTTGATAATGAGAAGCAGAAATGGCTGTCTTAAATAATTCTGTATCTCTTTAACACATCATAACTCGTATCCTCGTGTTAATATTATGAAGCTAGTTAGAGGAAGTGATTAATTACTGAGAAGGTACCTAACGGTCAGAGAAAGCCCATGACTTGACTAAAATTAAATAGAAAGTCTGAATGTCCTGAGTCAGCTCCTCTCTCCAGACTCTGAACCCCTGTACTCCTGATGAACCCCAGTACCCCCAATGAACCCCAGTACCCCCATTCACTTAGGCATTCCTGTTTGCCTCATCCCAGAGAGTTCCCATCACCAGCCCACTGCTACCTCCTTCTCTGCAGTGCCTGGAATGAAAAAAAAAACAACGTGTCACTCTTCTCCATGCCCTAACCCCATTCTGTCACTCCTGCCTGCATGCTGGTGAAATATGCTTTTGGCTGGGGGGAAGAAAATTTGCGAACCGCCAACCCAGAGAGAGATGGTTGTGACGGGGGCTGAAGCAATGCGTTTGACCAGGTTCGGGAGGAGGGGGCACTGTTCTCTGGGGAGAACTGTATCCTCTGTGGCCTCTGTACTGGTAAAGGTCACCTTGTTTTCTGTGCCAGTTTTCATAAATTCATTTTCTAAAGGGCTCTGTATACAGGAATCAGAGTGTATCAAACATACAAGAATAACAGTATACTGAAGAGACATTCGAATTCATCAGCACAGCCTTGTGGTTTTATGGGTAGGTAAACTGAGGCCCGATAAGTCTGCAGGAACTTAAGTTGAGTAGCTGTACATGAGACGGCAGGGCAGAGCCAGCCCAGACCTCAGGGAAGCCTCGCCTAACTGCAGAGAAAAGGTTCAACCACCAAGCCTTTCCAAAGCTCGTTAGGAGTGGTTAATTACTCTTCCAGAGCACCCATAAAAACAGAAACTATGTAGCTATTTATTTACATTTTGTTTATTGTCTTTCTCCTCCATTGGACTGGGGGATTCCTGTGGGAAGGAACGGGGTTTGTCTTGATTACTATACTGTCTTCTGTTCAGCATAGTGCCTAGCACACAGAGAATTCTTAATAAATACTTGTTGACTCAATGAACAAATAGGCAACTACATTAAAGATAAATGAATAAACAAGCTGGGAATAGCGCCCGAGCTTTAAGATGCCAGAGTAGAAGTGCTCCCTTGGAACCAGCCGCGACTCCATATTTTATATCTCACAACATATTTCATATTTAATGATGGCACGAATGCATTTTTCTTTCATTTTGTGTACAAAGGCAAAAGGTCTCCTTGCTTTTAGGATGACAAATACAAAGTGATTTAAAATTATATAGAATAGGCAGGACTGGACCAAGCCCAAGGATTGGTTCAAAGGCGGGGACGTGAGCTGATGGCATAGCCGACTGGCGCGGTGGGAAGGCTGACTGTCCCCAAGAACTGTTTTCCTAGTCTCTGTTAAATTTTCCATCCCCACCCCCATCCTGTCTTCTGCCTTCCATCCCTTACTGTCCTTCTGACCCTATTCCTCCCCCGTCCAGGTAGACAGACCCGTGGCTGGTGAGCCACATGAAGGGCCACCCTACTGAGGGTCGCCTGGGGTTACAGCTTAGTTTGCACAGCTGCTTGACTTGCTGAACCCTCTTTAAGGCTCACAGTCAAGTCTCTTCCCTCCTTCTGCCCTTGTCCCCAGATGTTTGTGATCTAAGGCAGCCATGTGGCCTCGTGGCACGATGCTCCTGTTTCGGTCCTCCCTAAGTCCCCAGATTGGGAATAGGAAGATGGTGCTGCCATATCACGTAGTCTGGGTGGACTTCCTGGAGCAGCAGGACTTAGAGATGTTTAGGTGGCTGTGATGGACTTCCTGACCATCAGCTAGATTTTGTCTTTTCACCTTCTCACCTGAGCTGTGGAGCAATGCATTCCTCTGTGTGGTTTTGATTCTCGCCTCCCTTCTTCATTGCAGTGCTAGTTCTTATCGCAGAGGGTACTGTCTTCATTTAAGCACAGGGATGTGAAAGTGGGTTAGTGTCAGGCTGACATGACATCTCCCTTCTGACCTAAACCTGACCAACCACTAAGAGAAGGAGCAGACCAAGGGGTACTGGGGGTTAGAGTGTCATATAAATCTTGAGTGGGCATAATTCAGCTCATAACACTGCCCTGTGCTCAGGGAACTGATGATGGGTGGCTGCGAGACCAGGCTCAGTGATGGCAAACTCCAACTGGCAGAGTGGGAAAGGTGAGGAATGTGGTCCTGGGGATGGGCGAGCAGTCTAGCCTTGGGAATTTAAGGTTTCCATACTTTTTTCCTCTTTCTAGAGTGATAGGCATACTTTCAGTCCTGCTTTATTTCCATGAACTGAGATAGAGTTAAATGTAAGGCTTTCATCCAAGTTCAAAAAAAATCAGCTGCACTGATACATGCTGAAGACATTAGCAATGATGAATGAAAGATCATTACTGTTATTTAGCTTTCTGTGTGACAACCATGACTAGATTATAGGGGTGTACTGACGAATCTATATTTAAGTCCCTGCTTCTACTTTTTGCCAACTATGCAGATAAATAGGATATCAACAAAAGAAAGCAACCAAAAATGTAACTGATCATGCAATAATAGACACTTAGATGTACCAGCCTAGTGCCAGGCACTGTTCTGAGTGCTTTGTCTATATGAACTACCTAATCTTTACAGCAACCCCTAGGACGTAGGCACTGTTATCATACCCATTATCTGGATGAAGACGTTGGTAGGAAGAGGTTAAAGTAACTTTCCCAGGATCGCCAGTAAGCTGCAGAGCTGGGGGAGAGCCCGGGCAGTCTGACACCAGAGCTCTATACTAGGCTGTCTTCCGCTGAGGAGTTCAGAACTGGAAACTCTTCTAGAGCAGTGAGTTTTCTGATATGTTTCAAGTTACCATGTGGAAACATCTTGTGTGTATTCCGTATAAGACACCAGGGCAGATCTAGAATCAATGGCTGTGGGGGGAGTGTTAAGCAGTTTTCAACTCAATATTATGAAGGGCTTTGAAATAGTTCAACAAGGGCCAGGCTACTATAGCAGATATAGTCGATTGCCTGTACCTATGACAGCCAAGTCCCCCTTCTCTTTGTTTATAAAACTATTCTTTGTTCAGGGGGCAGTGGGTCCGACACCAAGGCACGATTCGCAGTTGGTCAAGCCTAACCATGTCCTTGGTTTAGGGATGAACATACAACCCTGTTCTGATCAAAGGGATACCAGGAAAATCTTTGGGGGCCTGGGGAAGGTTTTCCACTTTGGTTCAAGGGGAGAGATCCATAAGGAGAAAGCCTGCGGTGTGCACCCCTTTCTTCTTGCTTTGTTAGTGTCAGAGGAGGAAAGTATAATTGGATCAATGAGGAAAACCATCACCAAGCTCCCATAGGATGGAAAGAGCTTCCTTGGTGATTCTCTTGAGCCACTAGCGAACCCTGGTGCCTCTTACCTTTAGATTTCTTGTTACATGACGTGTTTCTTAAGTATGCTATGTCTTGTACCTCAAATCTTCCTGATGTGGCTACCTTGGAAGGTAATGAGCTTAGTGTCCTTGGAGGTATGCAAGTACAACCTAGAAGCCTACTTCTCAGGAATATTGTAACAGAGGAGCAGGCTTTAGATGGGGCTGTTACTAGAGGACGCTTAAGGTCACTTCTAGTCCTAATAGTGCTTGGTTTCCTAATAGTCTTCACGTTCCTACCAAACCCCAGTCAGAGTCACGCCGCGTGACTCCCCAAGACTGTACCAAGCAAGGCCGGCAGCCACAGTCAACTTTCCCTATGAGTCACTTGTAGTGTCAGGCCCTGATAAAAAGGCAGAGGCTGTGATGTCATGGCTCCTCCAATGACACAGCATCAGGGGACAGCCAGAAATAGGCCTGTGGAAGCCTTTGCCACCGGCATTCTCTTGTACTCTGACACAGTGACATTTCTCTTAGCTCAGACACCAGGCTGCTGGGGAACTGGAGGACTGAAATAGACTGGACGCCTCGTCACCCTCCTAGAATTACCCATCTACTCCCACAAAGTTCTGGGGACACCCAAGGTGAAACTCGCCCAGCAGGACATTGAGGACACGGGTTCCTGATCATGGGGGGCCGCTCACAAAAGAAGGCCCCAAGAAATGTCTTGAACTAGCTTTGTCCTCTATGCATTCCTGAGATCCAGGCTGGAAATTGGTGGAGACTCTGGTCTGTGTCCTCTAGCCTCCTGGCCTAGTGGGCTGCTGGCTGCTGCTGAGGGTAGCAGCCAAGCCCTTAACCGCCCCAGCCATCCAATGGAATACAAAGAAGCTGGAGTCAGGCCTCTGGTACTCCTGCTTAGAAACAGTCTTTTACATAATATTGACAATCACGGCAGCAGCTAATCTTTGTTGGGATTTTAGAGGATCAACAGATAGTACCTACTTTCTTCCCTAAGTCTAAACCAATTAAGAGATAGATGTAAGAATCAGAAAAATGGATGTCAAAATGTCAGATGTGTTACTGGTGAAAGCAGGGCTAGAGGATTTGGCTTGGGAAGGAGACAACAATAGATGCCTTGCTACTATACCCCAGGAAAGAGCTTTCACAGACCAGGTGGGCTGGGTAATCACAGGCCTCCCCGACAGAGTGGGGGTCTCCTTTGGTGAGCCTAATGCATGGTTAAAAGCAGACCCCAAAGTACCCTTCCAAGTGCACACCCTGGTAAACCTCACCTCTCCCTGGGGGACTGTAAGGGTGGGAAGGGAGGCCAGGAATGTTAGACCAGCTGAAGTCCCTGCACATGGAGGCCTGGTGAGTGAGGACTGTTCCTCCCAATGGTACTGGCTGGACCCTTAATATTTGCTACATCCTGTGCCAAGTATCTGCATAGACTGTACGGTGTAATTCTCCCTTCAGACCGAGGCACAGAAAGCTGAGGAACTTTCCTGAGATGACAGGACCAGTGTGTGCTGAGATAGGGTCCACACTGAGGTCTGGGCCAGGCCAGACCTGCCTTGCAAGCACGGTGCTGTAGAGCGTCCTCCTCATGACTCCGGCTGGGCGCTCTCAGGACGCAGAGGGACATCGGGTTCTGATCAGGAGACTTGGGCTCTGGCCCAGGCTCTGCTACTCCTTAGCCCCCACAGCTGTGATGTCCTCACTTGCAAAATAGGGCTTGTGACACGTTTTCTGGGAAGCTCGGGAAGACTCCGTGAGGTCGAGTGAGAGCACAGATATGTGTGGGGGTGGGGGGAACAGAGCTCACAGAGGTGAGATGGCATGCCCGGGACCCAGAGCTCACACGCAGCAGAGCCAGGGTTTGAACATCAGTGACCCGACTTCAGAATCTGTTGTCCTAACCGCTAGAGCAGGGCCGTAGAAGCTGGGGCCCTGAGGAGAGCCCTGAGCTCACACAACATTCTCAGTGGTGTGGCCCAGCCACTTGCCTTCCGGCCCCTCCGTCTGGCTGCCTGTGAAATGGGGGCACGGGCCCTTGACTTCCTAACCCCTCAGAGGTGCTGCGATGCTTACGGGGGATGAGGTGAGGAAAATGCCATCTTCGAGTGACAGCGCTCTGCAGGGAGACAGTGAGGGCTGCCATTTTTGTGAGATGTGGCATTGGGGGCAGTGAGTTATTTCTGGGATAAATTTGTTTCTCACACTCTCATGGACTCATTCACCTGAAGAATTTAAATATTGGTAAAGGCAGCTTTGCATCACAGAAATTGGATTATTTCAAATAGAATCGCAATGAAAGTCTTCAGCTAATTCAAATAATTCAACTCCAGCCTAGACAAGTTTCAGATTTGTACTCAGCCTTATGAACATAAAATAAAAATGTCAGCTCTGCATATAGTACTGATGTGCAAATGTTTTTAATACTGTTCTAAGTGCTGTAACTATATTAATTTATCTAATGTTGGTAGTAAACCCATCAATAGACGTATTATTATCTCCTCCGGGGAAGCAGAGGCTCAGAGAGGTAAAATGGCATACCTGGGTCTCACAGCTCGTAAGCAGCAGGCCCAGGATTTGAACTTGAACCTAAGCAGTCTGACTTCAAAATCTATTGTCTTAACAAGTAGAGCAGGACATTAGAAGCCTAAGCATGGCCTTCAAACGGCTTGCAGAACAGCTTATGACTAGTTGAGAGGCAAGAGTTAAGTGGATGATAGATGAGTCAGAATGTAATACCAGACTTTGCTGCATTGAACCACGTGTCGACTGATGCCACTGGACTGTAACTTCCAAAGGACTCAAACAAGGCCCTGGAAGTGGTGGGGACAGGTGGTGTCTGACCTTTTGGGCGGTAGGCTGTGAACAGGTAGGTAAAATGATGGGACGGTCCATGTGTTACTTCGCCCTGCCTAGTGGGACTCATTCCTCCAGAAAGCACTGGCCAAAAAACACCACTGAACAAAGAAAAAAAATGTGTAGGCTGAAAGAAGAGAGTTCTGGGAATAAAGAAAGGACACTATTCCAGACCACTTACTACTCACGTGCTAACTGGTGCCTCTGCGTCTTCCTTTGTAAAATGCAGACAGTAATTCCTGTATTGCCTTCCTTGCAAAGTAGAACTCGTTTTGAAAATCATAGAGCACTACATACATTTTCAATGGGGTAATATTTTTAAAATATCCTTGTTTTTATCTTTTGTCTTTCCAGTTACATGAGCTTCTCCCTAATTAGCTGGAGGTGTCTTTTGCTTAGAGAAAAAAAAAAGGTTAGGAATGGCAGAGGCGAGGGGTACAAGAAAAGGAACATCCACAAGAAACCTGGCTAGAGGCTTGAGAGGGAGTTGCCTCGATTCCTTTTGCTGCCCGTGTAGCACATCAAGGGCACGCTTCACCTAAGGGAGGTCTCGGCAGGAAGGCTGAGTGGAAGAGCCTGTCCTGCCTGGCTTCAAAGGCAGTGGGAAGCAGAGGGGAGAGAAGGGAGTCGGAGGACAGAGTGCAGGGACATGGCCCTAATTTTCTCATCCCTGAGCTGGCTTTGGCCCAGGAAGCAGGCAGCTCATTAGATAAATTAGGGCAAGACTGAGAGTGGATTTGCTTCTTCTCCAGCCTAGGGCACAAGATGGACCTGCCAGGCCCACGTGGTGTAGGCTGGTCCCAGAAATATCTGAGAGCACGTCTGGGGTCTTGCCAGAGTGAGTTCCGGTGGCTGGGACAGGCTGACCTGCAGTACAAATGGCAGTTCAGACACACCAGGTGGGGAGAGTGGCGTTCCAGCCGAAGTGCAGAGAAATCCATGCCGCTAGCAGTCGGGGAGGTGAGGCCCACATAGCCCCCTGTCTGTGCTCTGGTTGAGGCAAGAGAGCAAATGAGAGGAAATGTCATGCCAGCCTCCAGTTCTGCTGTGTGGGCCAGAGGGTGAGCAGAAACCAGGTAGACAAAGGGTGTGATCCCTGGACAAGGATGGACGACCATCTCTCCACCCCTGCTTATCACCGTGGATGCTTGTAACTCACCCCCCCAACCATCACCCCATACTCTACCCAGAATTCATCTCGGTGGAGAAGCAGGGGCAGGTTATTTAAGAGATTAAAAAGAATTCTCATTCTAGGGAGACTGACACTACCTAAAGTGACAATTTAGATAAGAAGAGATAGAATTTAAACTACATTGATCATTTTGTTCATTTTTCTACTAACTGTCAGATGGAAGTTGCAGACGAATGAAAGTTCAGTAACAGGCAAAATGAGTTCATTTTCCATCTCCATCCAGGTTGAAGTGCGAACAAAATTGTGTGATCAAATTACATATCCTGTTATTGTTGTGAAACCTTTCTGCCTGAGAGTAACAATCTAAATATCGTATTTTTAAATATCTGAGGGACATTAACCTTTGACTGAAACGAGATAATGTGTGTAAAGTTTGCTGGCATGCATCAAGTGCTAGGTGAATATTAATCTTTTTCGTGGTGTTTGGGGTCGATGTCAGGATGCACAAGTCTGTGTTTGGATCAGGGCTCCTTGTCCTGCACTCGGAGCCGGGAGCCCGAGTGCTGGGCGGCTGGACCCTGGGCGGCGTTGGCACTTTCCCTCTGCGTTCAGAGCAGCGATCCCCAGACCTGGGTCTGCATCAGAATCACCTGCACCGCTTATTTAAAAGTACACATTATTTCTCCCGTTTCCCCTTGTGATTGGGAGTCAGTGTGTCTGGGGAGGAGCAGAGGCATCTTTTGAAAACCATTAAAAAATCAGCTCAGGTGGCATTGCGAACCCCAAGGGGCACTGCGGTCGCCTTCAGGTGTCTGTTTCCTTTGCTGTTGTTGACTCCAGCAGACGCACACAGGGTGGGCTGGAGAAAGTCTCGTCCGATTATTTATGTATGTATGTATTTATTTATTTTCTAGGTTTTGTAGGCGCCAAGCTCTGTGTCTGACCAGCTTCACGTCTGTCGATTCCCTAAATTCCCAAAGAAAACAGATGTAAGGCTTGACGAGGTTTTTGCTGGCCCGGGTCGGAGAAGACGGCATCTCTGCTCTACTCCAGCAGAACAGAGGCCTGTGTGCCGCATGCCCAGAACAAAGATCAGGTGCCCGGGGACGCCTCAGCGCAGACAGAGTCATCTTCTTGTTTTCTCTCTGCTGCCGGTCCCCGTTTTCGGGTCCCAGAGGCGCATGGCTACTGTTAACTCTCCGACTGAGGATTCTTCCTGTAGCACATGCTGCACGGTAGGCAAGGTACGTGCCACAATTCCTGTAAGAAAAATATTCTTTCTTTGGGGTCCCAGCCCTTTGATCCCACCTCTGCCCCCACTTTTCAGGTGCCATTGCCTCCCTGTGGCCTCTCCTGCACGGTCTGAGTCAGCGTTTTCTGTTGGCCACCTGACCAAGTGGTGCCCCGGCTGCCTCTGGCAACTGGCCATTGTGCTGCACGTAATCGTTCCAGTAAAACATGGCTGATTAGCATAGAAATCTCCATAAGGCCTTCTATTCTAATTTGGCTGTTAGAATTCTGGTCCCTCTCGGAGGTCACGCTAACCTAGTTAAGGCTCTTGGAGAAAATACTGTCGTTCCAGCTCATTGCATTTGCATTAAAATATATTGTCCTTCAACTGACACGCTAACCAGCAACCCATCATCTGCAACTTTGTGCAGAACCTGAACTGCGGGGCATCATCCGTTATTGACGTTGGGATCTGGGAAGGGCGGTGAAAATATATGATGGGCACCGAAACATTAAGGTCCGTAGAGTTCTAGCTGTGTGAGTTTCACTCCGGATAAACTGAAAAGATTCTGATGAACAGCAGATTACTGCAAAGTGCAAGGACGCTAACTGCTGTGCCAGTGTCGAATCCCATAGAGATAACATGGCACTGTGAGAGCGTGAACGCAGCGTCAGACTGCCTGGTGGAAATTCCTGCTCTAGCCCTGGCCAGGTGCTCAGTTGATTGGAGCATCGTCCCGATACGCCAAAGTTGCAGGTTCGATCCCCAGTCAGGGTGCATGTAGGGATCAACCAACAAATGCACGAATAAATGGAACAACAAAAATTGATGTTTCTCTCTCTCCATTCCTCTCTCTCTCTCTAAAATCAATAAATACAAATTTAAAAAAAGGAATTCCTACTCTACTACATAGGAAGTTTGGGGATTTGGGCGGGTTATTCAGCTTTTCTGTGCTACAGTGTGTGTAAGGCAGGAGTGATAACAATAGTACACATCTCACTGGGTTATTGTGCGGCTTAGATGAGACCATCCCTATCAGTAATATGTTACATGTGCTCAATCAGTTTAGCTATTCGTATTAATTAATTATTAATATTACATATGCTCAATCAATGTTTACTTTTTTGGTCAATAATGATGACAAGCCTACAGAATGGTTACTTCTTCATGTGTTTCATTGATATGATTCTTAAAAATCTATTTGGGACAAGATATCTAGGTCTGGGATTGGCATAGTATATGAGAAGGGATGGTTTCTACTGGGGCAAAGACTACATTCCCAAGAGAGAGAGCCTTCAAGTTCCTGAGTACCCATCACTGCAGGCCCAAGAAGAGGGTGAGGGATCACTTTTTAAGGATGTTTTAGATTTTGTAATTGGTTGGAAAGTTATAAATTGCTTAGAACAATACTTGATGCCATATAATAAGCATATAATAGTGTTATTTATATTATTATTGGTATAAGTAATGTCATTTTCATCTTTCCGTACCTGTATTACCTTGCTTAAACCTCATGACAACCTAGTGAAAGAGGCACCATGACTATTCAATATTACTGATGAGGAAATCAAAGCTTAGAGAAGTTTAGTGACTTTCCCAAGGTCACACACTGTATTTTGCTCTGTATAATGCACACCCACATTTTATACACATTATACACGGGATTACTATTCCCATGGTATATAATCATTGTAACCATGTATGATGTGCCTCCTTATTTTTCCCTCAAAAATTTGGGCCAAAAATTGCGCATTATACATGGCAAAATATGGTAGCTTATATTATAGAACTATGATATGAACCAACTACATTGCGTCTTTTGGAATTTTTGTTTGCTTAGTTTGACTTGTTGTGGGATCTGTCTCTCAAAGCAATCACAGAGCTATGAAAAATATGTTCCAAATTATATCCTTCTTTTAAGGTAGAATTGGACCTGTTAGATATTCAGTGATAGGCAGTGAGTTTTGAAGGTCCTTGTATATAATATGTGGCGGGGAACTGAATGTTGGTGTCCCAGAGTTCTTATGTTGAATTCCTAACCACCCACGTGATGGGATTTGAAGATATAGGGCCTTTGGGAGGTGACGAGGTCGTAGGGGTGGAGTGCTCACAAACGGGATTGGTGCCCTTATAAAAAGAGAGCCCAGCGTTCCTCCTTGCCCATTCTGCGACATGCGGTTACAGCAAGAAGGCAGCCAGCTGCATGTGACCCAGGATGCTCACTCTCACCAGATAGCGGATCTGCTGGGACCTCCCAGCCTCTGGAACTGTGAGAAGGAAGTGTGTGCTGCCTCAGCCAGCTCAGTCTATGGTCCTGTTATCGTAGCAGGCTGAATGGACTAAGGTGCATATCCTTGGAAGGAGAGGGGTCACAGCCTGTAGTCCCTAGGAATTCCTTATGGGTTGAGCTATCATTCATTGTTTTATGGCCATGAGATGTTATCTGCTTCACTTCCAGGCTTTAGACCAGACTGTGTCCAATTCTTCCTCAAGCAAAATCTAATTTTAAAATATTTTTTACAAAAAGAAGCATCTATATCCTCCCTTTATGACCTTTAAATAAAACAAGACTGAAAAAAGATCAGAGTTGGAAGAAGCTGTAAAGATCATTTAAACCAACTCCTTCATTTTGTATGTAAGATGGAGACCCAGGGAGGGGATAGGAATTGGCAGGGCTTTTTTTCTTTAATTAACTACTATACATCATGGTGGCTAAGAGTGTGGACTCTGTAGCTAGGTGGCCTGGGTTTGAGTCAGTTCCGCTACTTCCTAGCTGTGTAACGTCTTTGTGCCTCAGTTACCTTATCTGTGAAACAGTGGTGATGGTAAGACTGACTTCATAGGTTGTGGTGAGGATCAAGCGAACGCCCATGCAGAGCACTCGGAGCTGAGGCTGACTCCGAGCAAACTACATACAGGTGTTCACTAGTCTCGTTCTTGTTGGCACTAGGAATTGAGTCTCAGATTGCTTGACTCCCTGTCTAGTGCTCCTTTACATTTCCACTCAATCTCTTCCACCCAGATCTTTGTATCTAGCTGAGTTTCATCGTGCCTCAGTTTGACCCATGCCCACTTGTTCTATTTGCAGTCTGAATATATGTGTCTGCTAATATCTTTCTGGACATGACCTTCACACATTATGACCATAGAACTCTGAGGTCACACAGACCTGGGATAGAGTTCCAAATTCACCACATATGGTCTGCCTCCTTGCACCTCTGTTAGCTACCACTCCTATGGGTTTCTGTGGCTTTCTGACTTACTCTTCACATATTGGAGTCATGGAGGTGCTTACATGCTTTACTTATGAGCCGAGAGTTTGATGAAAGTAAAGACTGCATCTCAATCATCTCCTCCTCCTCCCCAACCCTCCAGGTAGGTGTCCGGCTCTGGCTGAGCCTGCATAGTAAGTGCTCAGTAAACATTAAGCGAGTTGGGTTGTTGCACCTGCTACAGAAAGCAGAGGAAAGAGTGGGAGCAAGCCTGAAGGGGCAGGGCTGGGACAAGATCCTGGAGCACCTGGGATTTGAGTCACATTCAGCCTTTAGTATTTAGGCAATGAGCCCAAGACCATTTTGGAAGCCATATGCTTCATCTACAAAATAGACAGGAAGAGCAAGAACTAGGACATTGTATCTCAAAGTATGGGAAAGGTACGGAGACATTTCAAGTATGAATTATGATGAATTACATTGGATTATGAAGTGAGGCAATTATTCTCTTTTCAGTTCTATTTCAATCCATCTGATTATTTTGAGGAGACATTCTCAATTGGGTGCTAGTATTTTAACACCTATCTACCACTTTCTAAAGTACCTTTTTAACAAAGAGAAAACACATTTCAGGCTCAGAGCCTTGGCAGGTATATTGGTTATCGATTGCTGTATTAATGTATGTAGCAGACATTCGACAAAACCTCAGTGCCTTTCAACAATAAATCTTTGTTTAGCTCGGAAGACTGGGTTTGCTCTCAAGTTTAGCAGTTAGATTCTCAGCTGCTTCTTGGCTGGAGCAGTAGGGCTCTGCTTCATGCATTTCTGAAATGCTTCCATCAGACCCACCTGGGCATGTTCTCATGGCACAGGAGCAATAACAGGCCCTAGCTTTTCGTGCCTCTGCAAGTGCCAAGTCTAGGAACAGCACTGGGCAGAGCAAGTCCTATGCTGAATTCAGAACCAAGGGAGGGAGAAAAGGGCTCTGTCTTGGAAGTGACAGGAACTCAAAGTCATGTGTCCAGGAGGCATGGGTACCATCAGGGATGACAGATCCATTAGTGATCTCAGTGTACCCACAACAGCAGGCAGGATTGTCTAGCTAGAATTTGATAGGGTGTTTTTTAAATTTTATTTTCTTAAACTATCTCTTTGTGGCAGGTGATACAAGTTTTTAATTATGGTAGTAATGTAAAGTTTTCTTAAAAAAATGTTTTTATCCCACCCAAGGACATCTTTTCATGGCTTTTAGAGAGAGAAAGGAAGAGAGGGAGAGAGAACACTGATGTGACAAAGAAACATTGATCTGTTGCTTCCCATACGCTCCCCCCGCTGACCAGGGATCGAACCCACAACCTTCTGGTGTGTAGGATGGTGCTCCAGCCAACTGAGTCACACTGAGCAGGGTTAATTTTTTTTTGTAAACAAATTTATTTGAGACAAAATAAGTGGTTATAATGAAAAAGTCTTTTTTAAAAAGTAGCCCATGTGATACCCAGGTATGGCAAAAGTCTCCAAACAAAGGAAGTGACAAGTATGGGGATCTCTGAACCAGGGTAACTGCAACTGGGACTGTGAGCATGGTGTGCGTATAAGAGATGTTGCAGATTCAGCAAAGTAAGTTTAATAACTACACGGTTTCAGCTGAGTTCGGTTAAGTAATCATGTACCAAGCATCAACAACCTTCTTGACACACTGACAGAAGCCAGAGATACAAATATAAAAAAACTGGAGGTCCTTGTCCTAAAGCAATTCATGATCTAGTGAGTGACAGACACATTGCAGCTAGCTCGGACAGTCTGGGGCAAACTGTATATTTAGTCCATGTGCCCTGGGTGTGTACAGAAAAGGCACTAAACATAGGCTGGGGAGTGGGCCTTGGGGAAGGGTGCCCAGCAAGCTTCCTGGAGGGGGCTCTAGAAGAATGAATAGAAGTTTCCCTGGTAAGACAGGAGTTAAAGGCATGGAGAGCACACAGTTCTCTTTGGGAATGTTCATTTTTACTGAAGCAAGATGTTTGGAACAGTGGGGTTTGGAGGCAGCTGGGTACTAGATGCTCTGTCTGCAAAGCTAAACAGCTTAGGGTTTCCTCTGTCAGGGACAACTGGGGGTCAGGGACCTTCTCAGCAGGAAGAGACGTATGTGTGTGTGTCTATATGTAGACATATGCACACACATTTATAGACATGTATGTATATGTATAAGACACACACACACACACATCTGCCAGGAGGTTTTTTAGCTTCTGTTTGCAAACCTTCAGTGATAGGGTCACATTATTCTACAGCTGAGCCTGTTATACCCTGATTTTCCCAGATGAAAAAGACTTGAAGGACACAAAACTAGCAATGGGGATTGGGTCAGTAGCCTAGGCAAGCGCCACAGAGGGGCTGAAAGGAGTGGGGGGTGTCTAGATGTAAAGACCTTTGGTTAATGCTAAGAGCTACAAAAATGTGAATTGTGGTTGTGCCCACTTTGGAGTCCAAACTGACCGCATAAACAACTGCCAAACCACAGAAGTACCTAGTGTCCCCTTATAATTGGACAACACAATGCTGACACCCAGTGGCTGGTTCAGATTACGCGCAGCTCAGAGAGGATCCCGAGGGAATCGGCAGTCCGCTTGCCCAGCCTCAGCCGTCACAGCATCCCAGGATCCTCCGCTGAAAGGGCAAGTCTAAATTCAGCTAGAAACGGCCGGCCATGTGATGTGTTTGGCTCCACACAAAGGATGGTTCCCAGTGAGTTTAATGCAGACAAAAGAGCTAAATTAAACCTGCAGATGAGAACAGCATTGCATCAAAGTCAGTCCCTTCTAAAGCAGAAGCAAAGGCAATTACCCTCAGAGTTCCTTGGAGAGCTCTTCTCCAAAGCTCCGATACAAAAATGGAATATTTAAAGGTCAGGTTCTCAGTCAAATCAATAAATACTCTGTTTGTATGGCTGTGTCCCCGACTCCCTGCTTTGGATGAGAACCATTCAGCCCTTGTTCTGACAGAGTCAGGACATGTTAGAGCAACAACGCACTTGGCCGATCAGACGGGAAAACAGGTCCAGGGAGGGGTGGTGAGTTTCGCAAGGTCTCAGAGCAAAATGATAGTAAAAAGGAAATACCAATGTGCTTTCTGTCTGACCAGACTTGATGGCTGGAGCTCCTACAGCCATCCTGGACCATGTGACGAGGGCTGCATTCTAAAAATGATGGAGCAGAAAGATGGAAAGAGTCTGGGTCATGGACAAATTCAGGGAGCTGCCATTGCTATTCTGGACTGCAGACCTTCACATTTTTAAGAATCCTCATTCATTTTTGTCTTAGTACATTTGGGCTTCTATAACAAGAATGTCAGACTGGGTGAGTTAAAGGACAAACATCTATTTCTCACAGTTCCGGAGGCTAAGAAGCCCAAGATCAAGGTGCTGGCTGAGTCAGTGTCTGGTGAAGGCCTGTTTCCTGGTTCATAGACAGCTGTCTTCTTGCTGAGTCTTCTTGTGGTGGAAAAGGGTGAGAGAGCTCTTTGGGGTTCCTTCTATGAGGTGTGAATCCCATTCATGAGTGCTCCACCCTCATGGCCTAATTGCCTCCCAAAGGCTCCACCTCCTAAGACTATCACATCGGGGCTTAGTATTTCAATGTATGAATTCTGGGGGGACAGAAGTATTGAGTCCATAACAATGCCCCAAACTTCAGTTACCATCTGTGTGTTGATGCCCAGCATCTACTTGATACCACTGTTTGAATATCACAGAGAAATGTTCAGAACCAAACTCAGGGTCTTCTCTACACATATTCGTTTTCCCACATTATCTTCTATCTTAGTAAATGACACCTCTGTCCATCGCATAAACCAGAAATAGAGGAGGTATCCTTGACTCCTTCCTTTTTTGTGTCTTCATAACTAAAGCATCACAAGGTTGAATATATGACTTCCTAGATATCCCTTATGTTGATCCCCCCATTACTTAACATCCTCCCCACCGTTGCTCCATGCCTTCCTGCTTGGTGTTCCCTCTAGTGCTTCTTACCACCCGACACGTATTTTACTCGTTCGCTTATTGTCTCTTTCCGCCCTATCAGAATGTTAGCTTCTGTCTGCCCTGGTTGATGTCCCACTCCTCCTTCCTCAAACGCACTTATTATATTGGACTTTATAATTTTCTTTGTAGAGCTTATCAGCATCTGAAATTATATTTATTTGTGTATTTATGAGAATAGAAACATTGCCTTTCTTGTATATGGTTGTTGGCAATTTTAGCAAGAAAAGAATTTTATCTGCTTGGTCCACTCCTGTATCCCCAGTACTCAGACCAGGGCCTTGTACAAAGTAGATGCTCAGAAAATGCTTGATGAGTGAGTGTGCACAGGTGTGTGCACCTAGTGGACCTGCAGTTCTTGGGATGTGGCAGCATCGGTCAGGATGCATAGGATTAGCAAGTGCCTCTTTATTACCTAGAACTCAACTACCTGTGCCTTGTACTCTGTGCTTTATGACTATGAAAGACAATGCTCCCTATGGCAAGGGCTCAAAAAGGTGGTCTGGCCTGACAGAGAACAAAATTATTTGAAACCTGGCTTCTGAAAAGGGAAGTAGGATACCTGGAAGATGATGTCTCAGGCTAACCTGGTCTGCTCCCTTTATTTTCTGCTACTTTCCTTTATGGGCCACATTTGCAAGGAGAATGGTTAGTCACTGGCTCATGACATGGTTTAGCTGGTTCCTGACGGAGTCCACTTATTTACTGAAAAAACAGTGACCTACTCCATTCCAGGCACTGTGAGGGAAGTACACGGAAGCTCTCCTGCTGCCGGCGAAGTTCATTCCCGTCCCCGTGTTTGATTTCCTCTCCTAGCAGCAGGCCTGAGCTTGCCCTCTCCCTCTCTCCCCCTCCTTTCTTCTCTCTCCCTCTCTCCCTTTTCCCTTCATCCCCCACTGGTTTCAAGATAAGGTTTATTTTTACTCCACGACAACCTGACATTAGTGTTCCTGGTCAGCCCGAGGATGCCTCCAAGATTATTTAGAGACCCAGACACTTTCTCTCTCATAACTTGGAGCTCTTTTAGGGCCTCAGGGACCTTCGTAAATGGGGAAATAACAGGAAGGATCATGCACAGCAGTTTTTTAAAAGTCAAGTGCATGATCTCTTTAGAGTGTGAATTATACAGCATCTTGCCCTGCCTAAGACCCACTTGCAGTAGAATAAATCCCAAACTTTCATGGCGACCTAAACACCCTACAGGCTTAGACCTGGACTGCCTCTTTGATGTTATCTCACACAGTTGCTCTGTCCGCACTCCCTCTGCTCCAACACATGCTGGTTTCTTCTCCCTTGTTCCTTACTCTACTGAGCTTTGATCTGCCTCAAGGCTTCTGGGATTTTTGGCCTCTCTGCATAGATGTTCCCACTCAGCATGGCTGGCTGCTTCTCTCGATTCAGTGGAATTCAGCCTAGAGGGGTCCTTTCCACCTGCCCTTGTTAGTGCCCCCTTACCCCTTCCTCAAAGATACTCTATCTCAGTACACTCTTTATAGTCTTTTATTTTCTTTGTAGCACTCCTCAATGTCTGAAATGATCACGTATTTGTTTATTCCTGGGGTAAGTCCCCATGTGTTGTACCTGACTGTCCATCCCTGTAGTTGGAGAGAGCCTGGCACCTGAGAGGTGTACACTTAGTACACATCGACCGAATACTCACCATGAGGCAGCACTCTTTTTAAGTGCTACACAGGGATTAACACAGTTAATTCTCTCTCTCTCTCTCTCTCTCTCTCTCTCTCTCTCTCTCTCTCACACACACACACACACACACAAATCTATGCCATTAAAAAAAGTTGAAGCCCAGAGAGGTCAGGTAGCTTGTATAGGGTTACACAGGTAATAAACTGTAAGCCTGGAATTCTGATTCTGTGACCTTGACCGCTGTATCGTATCACTCTCCCCCCATCCCTGCATTGGAATCCCAGTTTTGGAACAGAATTTGGTGTCATCCGATCACCTCATCACCGTGAGATACTCTGTGACATTCCTTCGGGGCTGTCCTCACTTTTCACAACCATTCTGGGGCGGGGCACCCACTTCCTCTGGAGCGCACGCACTTCCTAGGGAGTGTTAATTTCCCCCTCATGGGCAGACACAGTCTGCCTCTCTGTAGCTTCTCCCCAAAAGTTCAGTTTCTACCTGCTCAGCCCTCCAGGGAAGCAAGCCCTCAGCAGTGACAAGGCCTTCCTCCAGGTTCTTCTCGCAGGTAAATAGTGCCAGGTTCTCCAAGGGCGTGGTATGTCTTCCTTACCTTGCAGGGACGTGCAAAGTCTATCTGGGCAATAAGTGGGAGAACCTATTCTTTGCTCCCATGCCTCCTCTGGGCAGCTGTGGACCATGAGTTAGTGGGGTTTCTAAACCCATCACATCTGATCTCTCTGAATCTCATCTCACAGCCAGGATGGTATAACAAAAAACCTACATGGCACAAAGGTAATTCCTCCCCAGGACTCCGAGCTGTTACCTGCTGCTCCTAAGATGATGCTATTAGCATTACTTACAGCTCCTGTTCTTCCTACACAGCTTGAAATCACAAGCATGGGAGAGACTGATAAAGAAACTGGCTTATATACGCCTTTCCTTTCATTGCTGATAGGCTTGTCCCTTGAGGGTTTCTTGCTGAATAATGGAATTGTAAAGTGAGGAGAAAAATTATCATTGGGTCAGGGAGCGTGGAGATCCATTGAGATAGACTATCTGGAGGTTACTGATTCAGGGCTGAATAAAACATTTTCCAGAGAGGGGGAGTGGGGAGGGAAGGGGGAGGGAGGGGTGAGGGAGGGGAGGAGGAGGGGGACAGGGGGAAGACCCTGTTATGTGGTACAGGGGAGACTGACCTGCGTAAAAATGCCCGCTCTGTGTATTTGTTTGTGACTCAGGCAAGTTACTTTACTTCTCTGAGCATCTTAAAAACAGGGGGACTATCCCTAGCTGACCCCGCTGGTGTAAGGTTTAATTACACTTTTGTCTTCTGCTTGCCGTAGGTTCTCAATACACATTACTTCAGATCAATTGGACTCAACTGAGGTTTCTTTTATTTGTTAAAAGTCTGTGTCCATGGGATTTAAATCTCTCCTCCAGGCATCTGAGCAAATCTGCCTATTAAATAGGGTAGCACTGTGGTGCGGCTGAAGAATTTCTAGTAATGACAACCGAAGATGCTGAGTGTGGCTCACTTTTGCCAAATGCTTTCTGATGTGCTATTTCATTTAATTCTTGTGACAACCCGATGAAGTAAAGATAATAATTTCACATTTTGCACCTGAGGAAACTAGGACACAGAGGTCACTTAACTTGCCCAAGATCCCAGGTAGGGTGTGACTGGTCAGCGAGCACTGTAACCCAGCAGCCCTGGACCAGCATGCTGCCATGTGCTCAGGTGTTCTGATGGGATGCTGTTTTCCTTCGCTGAACGTCAAGTGCCTTGCTGGGCTTGTGGGAATTAACCTCGTGTTACTTGTGTCTGCGTCTTCTGGTCTAATACCTGGCAGGCAAGAGGCATCAAATAGGTGTTTATAGCCTTTTAAAAGTTTTGTTCGTATGGGTAATAAACAAATTCTGCAGGAATGGAGCTTAATGGGCCAAGCGTACTAAGTAAGAGTTAATGAGTGAGTATTAGTTAATGAGTATGCCCTTCCCACCCACCTCAGACCTTGCAAAGGTTATATTCAATACCTAGCCCCATTCTTAGCTTACCTGAGCCTTGAACCTGGAGCATTAAAACTGCTGTGAGAACTATTGTGGGGAAAAGTAAAGTAGCTAGTCCAGAGAGTGAGTGTTTATAAACAGAGGGAGAGAAATGCTGTGAGGATCAGACATGGCTTAGGGGAGCAACATGGAGTAGTCCCAAGGGAGTAGGGGTGCAGGGCAGTTTCTGATCCAAGCCATGTGAATCTTTGTGGGTTAGGTGTCTTTATCTATCTGTCCATGACTCTGAGGCAACCAATCCACCCCTACACTGCGTGGCCAGCATGAATGACAAGGCTTCCAGTCGCCCTTGATTTATTATCTTTCCTGACCTTTCTCTCCTTGACCTTCCTGCCCTTTGCAACCTTTCCTATTCCTAGCCTCCAGAGCTCCTGACCCCTTGCCTCATCTCCATTCCTGGTCTCCTTCTTCAGCCCGACCCTTGGGGACTTCTCTGGTTCTGACTTCCCTTGTTGGTTAGGATGAACTCTGTTTTCTGGTGTGTGTTTTTCCTGGCTGCTCTGAGAAACACACACTCACAGGAGAATAATGCCCTTCAATTAGCCTCATTTCTCCAAATGAGAATTGACCCTAGGGAATCTTCTATTTCTGATGTGTAATGATTCTATTCACTCATCTCTGTATTCATTCTTTCCATCTTAGTCTGGTTGAGCTGCTATAACAAAGTACCACAGACTAAGTGGCTCATAAACAACAGAAATTTATTCCTCATGGTTCTGGAGGCTGCGAGTCTGAGAGCAGAGTGCCAGGATGGTGGAATTCTGGTGCGGACCCTTTTCTGGGTTGCAGACTGCTGTCTTCTCAATGTGAGCTTGCGTGACTGAAGGGGGCAAGGGAGCTTTCTCGGACCTCTTTTATAAGGGTGCTAATTCCATCCCAAAGGCCCCACTCTCCTCATACCATCACCTTGGTGGACAGGATTTCAACATATAAATTTTGGGAGGATGCAAACATTCAGCCTATGATGCTTTCTTTAATCAACCAATACATGTCAAGTGTCACTTCCTGGCCGGGCACACCAATGCTAGAATACCAAGTGCTGAGGGCACAGTTCTTGGCCCACGGAGCCCAGCATGTAAGGGGATGTGCCGTTACAGCATGGTGGTTAAGAGCATGCAGGCAGATCTGCTTTCCAAAAACACACAGCTCTGCCACTTGCTAGGTTAATAACCTCTGTTATGCTGGTCAAGGGGTTTAACCTGCCTGAGCCTGTTTCTGCATTTGTAAAATGGGTATATTACCTTGTAGAATTACTGTGCTATTAAGTAAAATGCATCAACACTTATTAAGCGTTCCATTGATGTTGGATACTGTTTTTATTAGTGAGGGACAAATAAGTAAAAGGTCATAAGAATATAGTGTGATCAATGCAATGACGGAATTATAGGAGACCCTTACCCAGGTTTCAGAAAGCTTTCTGGAGGGAGTGACAGACCAGCTAACACCTTACGAGTGGTGAGTGAATGAGCATGAGCAGTGATGTCAAAGCAGAACAGAGCATTCCAGCAGCAGGAGGAGCACGTGTGAAGGCCTGGACGGGAGAAACCGCATGTAGTCGGCATGTAGGTTAGTGAGTATGGCTCGAGAACAGTTGTGAGAATCAGTGGTAAAAAGCAAGGCCAGTGTCCTGCTTTATTTCTTTTTCTTGATTCTCCTCTTCCTCCTGCCCCTTCCCAGACTATGGCCCTGTCTCTTTACCCTACTTTTTTCTCTTTGCACTGCTGTGATTTGCTAGGGGCAAAGGATGCCCAAGAGAAAGTTCCTTCCCCTGGGTGACTTACTTACAGAACTGCTGATGCAGGTGCCCCATGGAAAACTTGGAGCCATATTCTATTTAGAGACATTTCAGCCTTACACAGCAGATCTGGCCACTGCGGCTTGCCTCATTACCCACTAAGGGGATGTCTGCATGGAAAGAAATGGTTTCTTCACCTTATTCCTCAGGCAGATTTGTCCTGCGCTGGCCAGTTTGGGGAGTGAGCAAGAGGTCACTGAGATGGACTTCCAACTTGCCCCTGGTAGGAACACGGAATGTCCAGTGGGGGGACACTTTATGGACCACTTCTACTGTACTGTGACATGGAAGAATGAAAATTCCACTCCTAGGCCCCAGGAGCGATAGGGTATAGGAGTCGAGTGGGACTGGTGGGACGAGAGTGACAGTGATGTTGACAGTGGGGGAGAGGCATTGCCAAGTTGTTCAGATTTGCCTCTCCCACCTACCATCAATGGCGAATATGTGGCATGTCTGCCTTTACTCCTATGGCAGTGGCCAGAGGCAGCTCTTAGTTCCCTTTAGGCTGGCCCCAAATGGGATACATAGTCTTGCGTGGAAGGAATTCCCAGACAACCGGAAGTTCAAGTTGTGGCGGGCATTCACACATCAGGAAGATGAGTCTACTAAATTATATCCTATAGCTGTGTTAACTTTCTTTTAACATCATTTGTTATAGGGATCATGATTTGTTATCCTCTTTTATGGGCTGGAAAGCATTTTCATGTAAACGATATGACTTGGTCTTCACAGAGAAAAGATTTGTACCATTCCCGTTTTACAGATGAGCAAAGAGATCTCAGGAGCCCAGTCCTTTCCGGTCGTGCTGGAACCATGACATGTGGATCATGATCCTGCACAGAGTACTCTTCCTAAGGGGATTACCCATGTGTGTCGATTCAGCTTACAAATCAGAGATGATGGGACAGTGTTTGACAGCTTCTTTGTGCCCTGTCATCCCTGACTGTTATTTTTTGACAGAGCCCCTATTGTACCAGTTCTGATTTTCTATTCCAATGCCTGTGCTCCTTGCTACATTTTGACTTTTTTCCTCACTTAAAATGTATATGCATATGTATATGTATATGTATATGCATATGCATATTTCTTCTCTACAAGTTACCAGACACATTAGCTAGTCGATCTAAGGAGTAGTTCCTAAGGGACCAGAGGTTTTGGGATTATTAACATGATGTCTAGAAAGTTTTATTGTTGTGACACTTCCCATACTGGTACTCCAGCATCCTCTTTATCCATCCGATTTTAGTCCATTCTTCAAGGTCCAGCCTAAATCCCACCTAAGAAGGCTTAGGTAACCTTCTCGGGTCATGGACTTTTCTGCCTTAATTGATCACCTGTAGCATCTACTGTGCATTATCTTCCTTTTGACTTGTGTAAATTCTATTTGAAAATTGATTTACATTTGTAAGTCACCTGTTGCTGCTTAGACTGTGAAATCCTCAGTTGTATGTTTTCCCTTCCGTTATAAACCCCCAAACTCTTGCCATCGTGTTGGGTACCAGGAATGTTGAATAACTACTTGATGACTTTGAATTTATCTCTGTGGGCTTCAGTCTTCTTGCTGACAACCTGTGAAAACATATTTTCTATTTGCTCTAAAAATGAAGAAGCGGCTAATAGGTTTGGTTTGAGGACCCAGTGACCTTGAATTTGAATCTTGGCTCTGCCACTTTCTAGAAATGCAACCTTGACAAAGTTTCTTTACCCCTCCAAACCTTATCTGTAGAGTGGTGATCATGCCAGTATTTATACGGAAAGGACAACATGAAGGTTGAATGAAGTCGTGAGATTTTTGAGCCCGGCGCCCGGCACATCATTAAAGCACAGGGAATGTTAGTAGTTATTGTAAGTGCTGTTGTTATTCTTCTTACCACAGGCTCTGTCAGGGAAAATGCCCTGGATTTTTAAAAATGGTTTGGAGTTCTGACTCTAGGGACATATACTAGTAAATCAAAAGCCCTATTTTAGGTCCATATGTACACATTTGTATGCTTGCACTTATTTATTTATACCTAGCCTCATCCTAAACAAGGATTTAAGGCAGCTTATTAGCATGCAGAGAATATAGCAAAGTAAAGTAAATCTTAAAATAAGAAAAATGATGCACAAGGAAAACCAGGGAAGAGAAAAACAAAACTTAGAAATGAGTATAGCATTTAAATTACATGCCACGAAATATTTTAACTCTGATGGTGGTGAGCTACAAATCTGATTTTAAGTTTCTGAGGAGCAGAAAGTAGAACAAAATCAGTTATCCAATTTACAGGGCACAGAGGGTAAAAGCGATCAAGCTACTTATGAAAAGGGTTAGGGTTTTTCCTAGTGGGATTAGGAAGGATTCTCCTATGGCGCAGAGAGGAAATTATGTGATATAATGACATCCTTATGGTGGCTTTAAAATAGGCCCGCAGTTGTGCTTTGAGACACTTCTTCTGAAGGGGGCTCTACTTCTTCCTCTCTGAAGTGTGAGCATTTTAATAGTAGGACACATAAGACATTGTGGTTTTCTCCTTGCTCTCTCTGGGACTGTTCGTGCTTAGGGAGGCCACCTGCCGTGCGGTGAGCGTGCTCAAGCCGCCCTGAGAGAGGGCCCCACGGTGAGGGATTAAGGCCTCCTGCCAATGGCCATGCGAGTGAGTCAGTCAGGAGGCACATCCCTCAGCCCCAGTTGGGCCATCGTGTGCCTGCAGCTCGGCCTGGTATCTTGACTACAATCCTATGAGAGATCCCGAGCCACAGCCTTTCAGCCAAGCTGCCTCCAGATCCCCTACCAGCAGAAAATGGTGAGATAATACATGTTTGTTGTCTTAAGCTGCTGAATTTTAGCATATTTTGTTACACAGCAATAGATAACGAATACAATCTTAACAGCTTCTCAAAGTGACCCCAGTGAGAAATTTCAAGAGGATGCTTCTCATGATGACCCACAGTTTATGACAAGTGCAAGTTACGTGCAAAGTGGTCAGGGCTCAGGCAGACGTGAAAAAAGACATTGAGAGCTTACAAACTTCCAGGGGGAGACATATAGACAGACAGACCATCAATGTGGAGAGGAATGGATGTGTCCATGGAGGTACAAGTTAAGCCCTGGGAGCCTAGGAAGAAGCATTGAACATTGTTGAAGGTTTTATGGAAGAAATGGCATTTGGGCTGGGTCTTGTAAGCTTGCATATTATTAGAACTCTTTTGGTTACAAATGCAGAAACCTCACTGTCTTAGATCAAGTTCCCCGGGAAAAAGACCCTGAGAGGAAGCTTTGCATGCAGGGAGTGTGTGGGGACTGATCTGGGGGATAGCATTTATGAGGCGGCGAGGGAAGCGGGATTCGGTGGGGGGAGGTGTTGAACGGCAGTTTGGGGAAAGCAGATTTGGAGGATTGTCTGGAATCGAGACCAGGGGTCTGGGCCTGTGCACCCTCCATGGGTCCATCGTCTGGTGTGAGCTGCTTCTGGGGAGGAAACACAACCTTGGTTGAGGTGGCTTTGTGAAGCAATTGCTGGGCCCTTGGCGCCTGTGAGTGCTGTTGGAAGGAGTGCCTTGGTCTTGCAAGGATATTAGGGTGGCAAACCACAGCAGCCATTCTACCAGCGTCTGCTGACTTGGGCAGCCATCATCATTACTGTCATCGTTATCATTGCTTATTGGCTCACAGATCCGAAAGCCAGCGGACAGAGTTAGTTTCATGTGTGGCGGGATTCACAATCTCAAACAATATTATCAATAATGTGCCTTCCTCTCTGGATTCTATTTCTCCTTTCTTTTGGCTTCATTGACACTTTTAAGCTGTGGCAGAAAAAGCTGCTGAAGTTCTAGGCTTATATCTTGCCACCTCAGCATCTCAGTGCAAAGTGCTGTTTTTCTAATAATTTCCAGCAGAAGTTCTGGGCTGACTGTCTGTCATTGGCCTGCATGAGTCACTGGCATGTCCCTGAACCACTCACAGTGGCCAGGTGACTATGGGCTTTGACTGGCCCAAGCTGGGTTGTGTATCTGTCCCAGAGCCGGAGGGTAGGGCCCTCCCCACAGAAACCTACATGAACTTAATCACATGGAAAGGGTGGTTTCTCTAAGGAGAACTGGAGTTTTGTTACCAAAAGCTGCTAACCAGAAGTCTTCCATGTGTGGATGGGATGGCAATAGGAAGTGAAGGGATAGAAGGTCCTTCTAAACCAAGGAGTAGCAAATCTAAAGTGACTGGCAAGTAGCATATATTTATTCATAAATACATTCGATATGTAGAAATCTGTCTGTCTCCCCTGATATGAATACAGACCCATGCCCCTTTAGTCAGGGGAAATGAGAACGCAAGGGGAGTGATAAACTATGCAGCTAATGTTTCCATATGCATATGAGTCCAACCGCAAGAGACATTGCGCTCCCCTGGGAAGCCCGTCTGAAAGATGATGGGCCAGGGGAAGGAAGCTGGGAGGAGAATGAGGTCTGGCAGGTTTTGCTTGCAGCTGGAGCAAGGCTGAGTGAGCCAGCGATTTTCCCCGAGGCTGTTCATTGTGACCAAAGTGGCTGGGATTGGCTGTGGCAGCCTGGGCAGTCAGCTCTGAACCACATGATGACAGAGTGTGGACCTGATAGGAATTTGTGTCGCTCTCTGAAGGATGGCAGCTTTGGTGATTACAGAGGCCACCGGGAGTGAGGAGTTGTTTAGCACAATCGAAAGGTCAGGGTGCCTAGGAGAGAGTGCCGGCTGGGGGAGAAATCGGGAGACCTATGCTCGGCTGTTCACACCTGGTCCTGGTGCAGGCCAACTGTGTGTGCAAAAGGCAGACAGCTATGAAAAGATAGCAACACGCTCTCGGGGGGCCCACTCCTAACTCTGTGTCAGGATATGAGGAGACAATAGAAGGTGAGTTTTGATAGGTGCAGGGGTGTCATACCTTTCAGGGTCAGTGATCAGACACCCCAAGAGGAGGACCTGGACATACAACAGGGAAGATTGAGTTTAATTAAGTCACTGCCCTGTCAGATAGTTTCTGACCTTGCTAAGAGAGATAAAAGAGGCTTTAACCATGACATTGACTGTACAGACATAGAGCTAGAAAAAGAGATCATCTGGTTCTGCTCATTATTTGAAAAATGCGGAAAAAAAGTTAGCCTCAGTTGGGTTTTATTTTTGATGACTATATAGAAAGATATTAACAATGCTAGGGCCTGCACTCAGTCTCACAACTCTGCCTTCCTTGATTTGGAAATAACTTTTGCCACTGGGGGCTCAGACAGCACAGACCAGCTAAGTTAATTTATACTTCCTGCACAACAGGAGAAACGAGGAGGAAAGGGTTAGCTAGGCTGCAAGGGGGTTTCTCAGGGCAGGCGGAAGGTGTGGCACATCTGTGCGGCGAAGATGCGGGTGATTCACCTGAATCAGTGAGAGACCGTGTGACCCGGGGGAAGAACGCTGGGCACCAGTTTCCCGGAGTGTTTTTATGAGAAGCAGATACCCAGTCATTCGGGGGAAATGTTTATCCTACTCTGGAAGACTCACAGGAAACTTGAGCTCATGAGAGCTCTGAGAAATCCCACAGTCAACAAAACTGCTTAGCTACTTAATCAAGGGTTTCCCAAACACCTTTGAATTCCTTTTCCTTTTTACTTTTCATGCATAATACCTGTTAACATCTTATAGAAAGTACAGCAGGTCCTCAAATAACATCATTTCATTCAGTGTTGTTTTGTTATAACATGGATGAGATGTTGTAGGAACTTACCTCTTTTTTGTATCAATTAGCCTATGGTAAAATTGACTTTGTCACGTGTCATTTCTCTTAAAATCGCAGAACCTATCGACATCAGGAAGTGAGGACTTACAGTACTTTGAAAAATCCTGTAATAAATTGTCTGACTTTGGGGATGTCTCTCTTAACCTCAGTCTTTCTCTGCAAAATTACATGAGTAGGTTAAGTGTTTTCTCTAGTTCCCCTTGAGCTCCTTTGAGTCTCTTATTGCACATTTGTGGGGTAGGTGGGGCTAAAACTAGAAGCAAGAAGGCAGGGCGCGCTTCCCCAAGCTACCATCATCTCTTGCCTGGACCACTGCAGTAGCCTCCTGTCTGGTCTGCTGCTTCTAACCTTGTTCCTTCCAAACCATTCCCTACCCTGCAGCCATAGACACTTTCTAAAATGCAGATGAGATTGCATCAGATCTCTGCCCCCAAACCTTCAATGCTCCCCTCAAGATCCAAGGCAGAGTCCCTAAGACTTTGCATTATACCAGAAAGCCTTTGCTAAATAAACCACCAATTCACAGTGAAATCAAACATTTTTTAGGTTAAAAAAAACCTACCTTATTATTTAATAGAAATGGAGTACACCAGAAAGACAACTTTTGAATACCCAAAGCACATTCTACAGACCACATGGGAGATTTTAGAAATGCAGGGACTTATGTCCTAACACACACCATCTGAATCAGAATTTGCATTTTAACCAGATAATCTGTGTGAACAGCTTGAGGGATACAGTTTTAGAGAGAATCCAAGTCACTGTCCAAGCCACTAAGGAGGCCTTAGGGATCAGTATTAGAGTACATGCTTTAGAATCAGGCCTGGTTTTCAGTCAAAACTGTGTTGTGACCTTGGGCATATTCCTTAGCATTTCTGAGCCTTGGTTTCCTTATCTGTAAAATGGGAGATTGTGCCTAGCTCACAAATACATTATGAGGATTCAAAGATAGGACATTAGAAACAGCCTTTATCATGACAGTGTTGGCAGATGAATACATTGGGGATTTGGTATTACCCATGGGGGCGTCCAGTATGTGGCATTGCAGTCTAAGGGGAAGAACACAGGAGGGTGAGCCAGGGGTAGGAAATAGGGGTGGGATTTATGAAGTCGTTCTCCACAGAGTGAGTGAGCACCCATGATGGACCAGGCCCCTGGAACGAGCTAGGGTTACAGTGGCAAGCAGTGCACAATGGCAACCCCCCTACCCCCAGCCCCACCGAAGCACACAGCCTGGCACGTCAGAGACATCCTCAGCAGGGAGCCGGAGTGCCACTGAAAGTAGACTTGGCCACACTCTGTCCTTGGTCCCAGACCTAGCTGCCCCTGAGCCCCCATTTTCAGCTAATCCTCCTCACCAGCTCTGAATTCTTCCAAGAATTTCTCCTTGGGGAAATACAAAGGATCTCATTTTCCCCTCTTGCTCAAGGTATCCTTTTGTCCATTTGGAAGGGGAAAAACACCCATCAGCTCTTTTAGATGGAAAATGTCTTTTTATTCTTTCCTTTTTCTTATGTAAAACTGTAGCTTCTCAGGGCTTTCTGTGTGATGGAAACCTTGGCGTGTGTCTATTTATTGCAGACTTTTGGGTGACCCTTTCGTTTGCCGAGCAATCTTTCCTGTTTACACAGAGCTTGGCAGCCTCCAGGATGGTTTTTCTAATAAAGACATCTCCCTCTCCTAGCCTGGCGGAGCTGGAGGCCCTCTGTGGGTGAGGCTTGAAGAGAAGGGGGAAGGGAGGCAATGAGGGGATGAGCTGATCCTTGGGTCTCCCTCATCTCCCGCTGCCCGTCAAACTACCCACCTGTGGGTGAAATTTCCCCAAGTGCTCAGAAGGTAGTTTTGATACAATCAAACATCATACTGGTGTGAGGGAGGCTAGAAGAAACTGCTGGCTGGTTTCTATAATTTGGACAAAACTTAAGCAGTAGTGTTCATTGGAATTTTCCAGCAAATAGTTTTGGAATAATTGGGACTTGTCAGCTGCAAATGCTGTCTCGGGTGCCGCCTGACTCTGGTGGTGGCAAGAAACAGCTTTCTGAGGAGTCAGGAGGAATGAAACCCTTTGTCTGAGAGAAGGGCCGCCCCCAGGCCTGAGAAACGGAGTTCCATTTTAAGTGAAGTCATTTCTTAAAGAGACACCTGAGGAAACCAGGTGGAGGCCGTGTGAGCAGAGAACAGCGACATGCTGTTATCCCGACAAAACAGAAACCAAGGCAAAGCAGGGAAGCCTGGAGCCAGAGGCTGACCTGAGACCCAGTGGCCTCCAGGAATTGGGAAGTCAGGTCGTTCACTCTGTTGAGATAGAAAACACGATGTCTGTGGGTCTGCTGCACAGTGTCTCCCCAACTGTGCTTCTTCTCTTCTTCCCTTTAAGCTTTTTCTCAGTTTCTTAAATCTCTGGTTTGTTTTTTGTTTATAAATGCTAACAGTATGGGGTTCTCATTTATGATGTAGCTGTGAGATCTGGAAACAAATGCTTAACCTTTTAAGCCTCGGTTTCTCTACCTGTAAAACAATCCACTTGGATCAGATTATTTTTAGAGCTTCTTTCACTCTAAAAATCGGATTCCCTAGAATGCTATACTGTTTGACAACTAGTTGCAACAGCAGTGTGGCAATTAGCAATTAGCTGGCAGCTAAAACAGAGTGTAAGGTACAACAGGAAACATCTTAGTTGAGATCTTAAAAATGTTCCTTCACTTTTAAAGCAGTGTGAGCCGTGCTGCACTTTTGTCTATGGTGTGTGTGTGTGTGTGTGTGTGCAAGGGAAGACATTAGTGAAAAGTCTATATGGAGTTGAGGTTGATTATGCAACAATACAAGGGGGGATGAGCACCTGGCAGGATGCCATTATTCCATGGGCACTTCTGATGTCCAAGGGCAGACATTACTAATCGATCTTATCACTCGTTTTAGTCCTTCAGGGAGCCACTAACAAGACTGGGATAGGATCTACTTGTCTCCCCTACCACAAGGCATAAAAGTCAAAACACTGGTACTATCAGCAACACTCGCTAACCCTTTGAATATTGGATGTTAAAAAAAAAAAAGGAAATATTGGACGTTCTTCTCATTTGACCATTCATTCACTCTTCCGTATTTTTTAAGTTCCTACTACCTGCCAAACACAGTTGTAGGTGATGGTGGTAAGTAAAGAGCACAGCACACAAAAGTCCCTGCCCTCAGAGCTTTTGTTCTAGTGGGAGCAGGGAAGGAGACAGACAAGAACAAATAAATAAATAAAATATGCAGTGTGTTAGATGTTGGCAAGTGCTATAGAGACTCTAGAACAAACCTTGGCTGGTGTAGCGCAATAGATTGAGCACAGGCCTTCGAACCAAAGGGTCGCCGGTTCGATTCCCAGTCAGGGCACATGTCTGGGTTGTGGGCCAGGTTTCCAGTTTGGGGTGAGTGAGAGGCAACCACACGTTGATGTTTCTCTCCCTCTCTCCCTCCCTTCCTTTCTCTCTAAAAATAAATAAATAAAATCTTAAAAAAAAAAGACTCCAGAGCAGAAAAAGGGTAAGCGAAGAGAGTGCGTATGGACTGGGAATTGGACTACGATTTTAAGTCAGATTGTTATGAAAGGGCTCATTGAGGTGACATGTGAGGAAAGACCTAAAGGAGGCGTGAGAGGTGAGGTGAGGATGAAAGGCCATCCAAGGTCAGGTGCTGCTGAGGTTGCACAGAGGAGCAAACATTGTTTTAACATAAGAATGTCCACTGGTGAACTGACCACCAGTGAAATTAGCTCCACGCAAGCAGTGCCTGCTGCTTACCAGTGGTTTCCCACCCACCCCACCACTGTTTCTATTGGCAGGTGCACTGGTAATTAAAAGATACTGTGGACACCAAACAATAACAATTCAAAGTATCTGTAAAGTAAAATCACCAACTACTGCTCAGATGATTTCATGATGCTGTTGAGGGTTGTTGGAAAAGTGCTTGAATCATATGCAAATAAGGATCTGAATTTTCTCAATGAACGATTGAAGAAGAGAGAATCACTGAGAAATAAACACAATAAGCTCTTTCAAAGAAAATGTGTAATTGAAGGATTACGAGAGGCCTCTGGGAAAGTTTTTATTGTTGTTAAACATTTTTGAAAATACGACCCTGCCAATGATTATCTGTGAACATGAACATAAAGAAGGTTGTATTTTGCTTTGTAATTTTTTTTAAACGTTTGCCCTGAGCCCCACCGCACTAGATTTATTCTCTGTTGCTTCTTGGAATTAGCATGGGGTTACAACAGCACCCTAAACATAAGCTAGAGATGACGTATTTTTAAGTATTTTGGTTCTGTTTTTAAATTGAAACCCCATTGGTATCTCTTCTGCTGTTTTAGATAACATTTTAGGATTTGTTTCACGTGGACTCACTTTAAACTATCTGATTTCCTTTACCAGTGGGATTTTTTTGAAGAGGCAAGTTAAGTTTGGAGGGATGAAGGAACCCACTCAGGGTCACATGGCGTGAGGGTGACAGAGACTGGGCGATGCCTTTTCTGCGCCTCCCAAAGGAGATGAAGTTCCATGAGAACCGTCCTCTAGCTGATACGTGGTTCGAATCCCCATGGGAAGCCAGGGCTTCCAGACAGCTCATCAGAAAACCAGCGTGGTGACTTTTTTTGGAAAGATTTTTTTTTCTTTTAAATAGAAATGTATTCACCCCTAAGGGAAAAAAATAAGTGTGGACATGATTGTGATTTAGAAGATGTTTTTCGTAGCATATGACACTGTTCCAGGGGCAGCGTTCTCTTCCAAAGCCTAGAGGAAGAGGATGAAATGTGCTCATTCATCTGCAGAATATTATACTGATGCCCTGAACAACTCCTGCCCTTCAGGTATCGTGTCAGACCTCTAATTTTAATTAGAGAACAGAGTGTATACTGCATTAAATAATGAACAAGCAATTTTAGGAGTCATAGTTTCCCTTTTACTCCTAGGGCTCTTAGAGAAGAAAGAGATGCTTTCTTGAGTTTGTAGACTGTTTACTTTCGAAACACCTTGCGTTTCCTCACTTGACACATAGCTTGAGATCCCTGTTGTTCTGAGGAGTGCTCGGGGATTTCCGGATTTGCATTTTGCTTAAATCCACAGAAAGAGCTATTTTACTTACTCTTCACTTCTAATACAGATCGATGGATGAATAGATAGAATTCGGTTTCCATAAAAACCTATACGTGGAGTGGACTTTAGAGATCATCTGATATCCCTTTATAATTTTAACTCAGCGTTGTACAGAAAGGCAAAGCAAGGTGCCTGGGTTGTACAGCAAGGCGGTGACAGATCTCACACCTGAATTTGTATCTTCAGTATAATGGTCCGCTGCTCTGATTCATCCCAATATGAATGTCATTCTTATATGCATTTATGCATGATAGCCGGCATAGCCTGTATCCTACATGTCTGCCAGAACCATCTTTTCCTTCACGAACTCAGTGCCTAAAGAGCAACATACCACATTCTGCAGCTGAACCCATGAACTTGGCCGCCTGACATTTTGATTATGAGTATGTCATATAAGTAAGTTTTTAAAGTTTTCTCTGCCTCAATTTCTTCATTGGCTAAATAAAGGTAATAATAATACTTCCTTCTCAGGCTTGTTTTGAAGATTAATAGGGGTGATTGACATAAGCAATTGGATACTTGGAAATGCTTGCACTAAGCAGGATAGAGCTCAGTAAACGCTAGTCATCGCTGTGGTCATCTTCACTGTGAACTACAGCGGCAGCAGCATCTTCCCCATCCCTTCTGGATTGCAATTGGCCGGCTGAAGTCAAAACCCACTGAATTACTCTGGGAGAATATCCGATCCAACCTTGGTCCGATGACTTACTTTTATTTCCAACGTGCTGTGAGGGTAGCCAGTCTTTGCTTGAATACCTCCAGTGCCGGGGAACTAATTTCTTCCTAGAGTAGACCATGCTAGTTCCAGAAACGATTTTAAATACAACTAAAGTGGGCTTTAAAGTCTCTAATGTTTAAAATAAATTGCCTGTCCTGGTATCATTACTCACATCTGAAATGATTTATATACCAATTATTTAAGTGTTTTGTTTCTACTGTTTCTCATAAAGATTATAGATCAGTTGGATGCTTGTTTTTTCCTTGTCTAAGCATGAAGGTTCCAGAACAAAATTTGGAAACTGGTTGAAGAGGCAGGTTGCACCAGCAGTCTTCATTTACAGCCTGACCTTTGTCACTAGTTGTCATTCTGGGCTGAGGAGGGCCACTGTGCCCCAAGGCTACTCCTTTCCAGAGCCTGTCACTTCTCTTGCTTCGTCTGGCTGACTGATCACTTGTGGGTGTTTGTGAATCTGTCGTGTGTGCTGGGCGCTGTGTTTGATCCTAAGGGTACAGTGATAAACAAGATAGATAGGCAAGTTATATGGCCTCCCGAAATTTAGTTTCACAACTGAGGAAGCATAGCAAGCAAGTAAAGAAAGATGACAATTTCAGGGAGTGGTAAGTGCTATGCAAGATTAAAACTGGGCAATAGGACAGAATGTTGTGTGGGGGTTCAGGAGACATTTAGATTAAACAGTCAGGGGCGGGGGTGACATTTAAGTGGACATCTTCATAGTAAACAGGTACTGGCCATAGGAACCTCTAGGAGCTCAGGGGCAAGCAGAGGGAGCACTGGGCAGGCATGAATTTGGTGTGCGTGAGGTGCAGATTGGCGAGCCTCCAGGGAGCTCCCAGGGTATGTGGCTGGATGGGTAACAAGGCCCAGAAGCCAAGGAGAGCAGGTTAGATTCTATTCTAATTGCATCGGGATTCCATGGGAAAGCTCTGAGAAGTAGAATAATACTATACAATTTGCATTTTTAAAAGATCGCTTTGGCCTGCGGATGCATTGTTAGGGTGGCAAAGGTGGTTGCAGGAGGTCAGGTCAGTGGAGTGCCGCAGTGGTGCAGGCTGGAGACGGTGGCAGCTGGAGGCCTCAGCAGTGGTGGTGGAGTGAGGAGGGCAGACGCAGAGAGCACTCGGGAGCTGACAGGAGCTGCAGGGGACAAGGCTCAGCACAGAAGTCAAGGGTGAAAGCATAAGCTCAGAGAGCACTCTGCCCAGGCCCAAAGTGAAAGCTGTGGGGCTGGGCGGAGTGCTGGCAGTGTGCTGGAGCAAAACCTGTCCAAGAATTGTTAACTGACCATGGCCGTCAGGTTAGCCAATGTGACGTTCAGGTTGTCTTACTTTGTCTTCCTCCAATTGAGAAAACATTCCCAGGGAGCCGTGAGGGTATACAATATGCTGATCAGGATCACTTCACAGGGATGCTGTCTTCCTTCAGCTCCGTGAAGGAGAGATGCAACGAGTCACTAATTACAAAGCAGAGCAGGTTGAAGTGGCTATAGTGAGGGTATCAGCAGGGCCTGGGCCAGAGCAGAGAGAGGAGCGGTTTGTTTGGTGGGCACATCAGGGAAGACTTCCCAGGGAAGATGCTGTCTGTAGGAGAACTGGAATGATAAAAGACATTTTAGAGCTTTTGAGAAAAGGCATTTCAGGAATAGGTGGAGGACTAGGTTGTGGGTGGGGGGCGGGGAAAGGGGCACATAGTAGGATTACTGAGTAGAATCACAAAGTAGGGTCTCAAAACAGATGTGTGGAATGAGTACCTGGACTCCCACTGATGCCATATCTGGGGCCCGGCCATTTCCTGTTTGCCTGACGCCAGCCCTTGAAATGGGATTGTCCCTGGGACCCGAGATGTGGATCTCACACTGCCCAGGAAATAAGCAGGATTCTTTCACCTTGTGCAGAGAACCGAAGGGCAGGGAGGCAACCAGCTTCTCCCAGGAGGCCAATAAAGACGACACTGGAGATTGTGGATGGTGAGCTTGTTCCAAAGGTACCACTGGGTATCCAGGCTGCCTGGCAGTAAACCACGCTGCCCCAGGCCTTGGAGCACAGAGCTGGCTGGCTGGGTGCAAGGTGTCTGGGGGAGCAAGGACAACAGATCCAGGAAGTGAGATGCATGTCACAGAGGAACCCAGAGACTGATGGAAACCCTGTGTTGCCCAGATGGGGAAACTGAGGCTCTGTGCGAGCCATTGCCCCCCAGCTAACATAAAATTAGTGGCAGCACAGGTGCCACACCGTGACCCTGATTAATTGCCTTGAATGAATTTTCTATTCTGCCTCCCATTCATTCCCTGTCTTTGAGGTCAGAGTGTTTTGCAGCCTCAACTTGTATTCAGTCTGGTTCCAAGACCGCTGCTGGCACGTGCCACCGTGGTACCCCTTCCGCAGCCCTGCCTTTGCTCCCAGGGGGCCAGGCTGACTGCTGGACAGAAGCTTAGTGGGGCCCCACCCCAAGGAATCCCAACATCTTTATACTGAAGTCCTTCTGTGCAAGGAAAGGACCCTTCAGGTATGGTCCTTGTAGAGCTGTCTTTAAAGTCCCTGTCACTGAGCAAACCTACATCAACCCAAGTTCCACTGGAAGGGAATGGAGCTATTCCTGGAACTTGATTTATTTTGTGGTGCCTCCCCAGAGGCTAAAGCATCCTTTTCCTCCCTGCAAGCTGCACTCTAAATTGTTCCCCACACGATTCAGGGACAGACGGTGGCTTTGGCTCCTACTCTTTCCCTAGGCTTCCCTGGAACCTTCTCATCTTACTGCTGGGGTGGTCCTTTCTGTTGGAAATGAACAAGGAAGAGACCAGCTGATCATGGGGAAAACTGGGGCTGGGGCCTGTGTAGGAGGAATGAAGGGGATGTGGGGTGAAGATGTGTGGGTAGGTCCATGGGGAGAACGGTGGCAGGGAGCTGAGGGTCTGGGGGAGGGGTAGACATATGCTGGGGCACTAACAGGCGAGGGTGGGGAGCACAGAGTCACATGGAAGAATCAGTGACCTTCACGTCAACCTCATGCAGTGGGCAGGGCTGATATGGTTATAGTAATATACTGTGACATATAGGAAGAAAAACTGGCTGCAGGCAGGATGAAATTGGGACTGGAGCCGAGGCATGTAGACTGAAAGTTTCTCCAGCACTTTCTACACCTTCCTGGGCCATAGTCATCTGGCTAGAGTGACAGTGTCTGATGTCCCAGGGATGCCACCCCCTGGTGAGCTTCAGGCACAGGAAACACACACTGAATCATGGCTAGAAATGCCACCTTCGGGCTCTATTATTTTTCCTCCAAATGAAGAAAGAGAAGTAGCAGTAGTCTTGTAAACCCCAGAGCTGGGGTCTAGCCCCTGTCTGTTTGGTTTTCAAGTCTCTACACTAAGCATCATGTCCAAGGTCAAGCCAACAGTGGCACACTTGAGAGTCTGGGCTCCTTAGGACAATACTTCTTTTATTTGTTCTAGCAAATATTTGGGCAAAATAATGGAGGCCTACTTAATATCCTTGACTCTATCTTCATAAAGTTGGAATAATTATCTTGGGCAAATTAAACAAAGGTATCTTATCTAGTTCCTTCTGTTCCTCACTCTCGTTCCCCTCCAATGTCCTAAAAAAGCATCATTATTGTCTCCTAAGGGCTAACACATCACGGAGGATAAACTAGACCACCTCCTGATCATGTGAAATTTTGATTTCCCCCAAACATCCATTATACTGGCTTCCATGCGGACCCATGGGGAGGCTGGGACACGCAGCAGGAGTGAGGGCTTTGCAGTCAGGCGCACCACTCCCAGCCTGCCCGCTCCATGACCGCAGGCCAGTTACTCAGTCGTTCTGGGCGTCGTTCTCCCTCACAAAGCTGAAATGAGTGGCAAAGGAGAACGGGATGGGATCAAAGGGAGAAATGAGTGGCAAGCACGTAGCCGAGGCCAGCTGGTTCACAGCTGGCCCTCACTGAACTTTGGTTTTCACATCATAACTGTCTCCCATTCACAAATGAAGAAATGCTGGCCCAGAGAGCAAGGGGACAACACAGGTAGTCGGTCCTTTGTCAGGACCGAAGCCCACAGCCCCGCATCCCAGATGCCCTTCACCTCTGTATATCTACTCAACCACATATTCTTCGGACAGAAATGAACCTAAATTGTCTCTGGGAAAATAGGATTCATCCTGTGGCCTCCTTGTGACCTCAATTCCCGGGATCGCAAATCATTCTTTCCGTCTCCCCCGACCCCTCCGGGTTGGGCCTGGGAGTCCCCTGGCCGCCACAGTGTGCACGCACATTGCTGGGGAGAACATGCTTGTCACGTTCCCACTCTTCCTGCTCTCCTGTGGGGCAGCCTGTCCTCGTGAAAATAGGACAGAGGGGAGGAGAGGGGGAGGAGGAGGAGGAGGAGTATTGGTTCGATCTTTATCAGCATTTATCTGGAGCAAACTTGAATTGGTTTCTTTGGGAGGAAAACTTCCTCTGAAGACCCACAAGGAAGCAGAAGATAGTACAGCCACTCAGGCGGCCCAAGGGAGGCATGAGATTATAGGAATCCCTCACACTCCTGCTGGCTTTAAAACACTCAAAGCTTTTCATTATTATCACTCAGTTTGATCCATTTCGGCAGTCCCGTGAGGCAGGCAGGAGAGAAAGTCTTAGCCTTAACTAGGCAAACTGAGTCATGCGGGAATTACAGGCCATACAACAACAAAAACCATGTATGCCTTTGTCCATTCAGCAAATACTGATGAGCTATGATGTGCTGAACCTACTTTAGTCATGGGGAGATAATACCAGACACTTATCTGGCCTCAAGAAATATATGATAGTGGGAAAGACCAGTACAAGCACATAAGTAGGAAATTATAACAAGTATGGTTAACACAATGATATAAATATGCCAGGAAATTAAAGGGAGGGGAGGAGGAATACCCAGTTTAGCCTGTTGGGAAGTTGTATCAGGGAAGGCTTCCTGGAGGAGGTAACACTTGGGATTTGAAGACTGAAGAGGTGTAATCCAGATGAAGGGGTTGGGAAAACAGCATAAGCAAAGGCATGGCCTGGAGAAATGACTTGTGAATAAAAAAACCAGGAGTGAGAATTCAAGGAGACTGTAGAATTTAGATGTTGAAGTACCCTGAACGCCGTGATTTTATCTTGTAGTCCCGGGGGGATGGGGTTGGAGTGCAGGGGCACTGAGGGTTTTAGGTAGGGGGAAGCAGGCTTAGTTTCACTTGGATTAGAACTCAGATCCTTGATGTTCTGTTTCAACACTCCAGTACCCTGACGTCGGCTCTTCACAGCTGGGGACACTTATTCAGCCCTCATCATTAGGCTCAGCCCTCCTCAGGCCCCTGGAACCCGCGGCTGGCCCGTGCAGGAGACGGCATCTCTAAGGCTGTTCTCTTCTGGGGACCCACCCCTCTCCCTGCTCTCAGCCCTCAGCAGAGCCCTCCTGCATATCCAGTCCTCTCCATCACTCAGCTTTAGTCGCCAGCTCCCACTACCCCTACCCCCCAATGTGGGAATGGCCCTCCTGCTGTGAAATTCTGCTTTGACCTCCCCCCTTTCTTTAGCCCTGGGGGCCCAGGGCCTGGAGCAAGGATCCCACATCTCACAGCCTGGACTCCAGATTTTTTTCCCATTCCCGCTTATCTAACTTTCTAGTTTATACACAAGTCCCCCTCCTCTGAGCCCCCTACCTTTGAGACCCGCTGTCTGTGCTCTCTTCTAAGGAATGTGAGCTGCTCGTTGGGGTCCTCATGGTTGCTAACTGTATGGCCTTAGGAGGCATCTGAAAGCCCCACTGCCTCATCTGTAGATGGAGGATAGTATAGGGCAGTGCTGTGACTTTTAAATGAGATAATGCATGGAAAGCACTTAACATGGGGAACACAATGCATTATTATGAGCTTTTATTTCATCAGTGTCGTACTAACTTTGTAAAGCATCTCATTCAGACAGTGGGAGAAACGGAGCAGCGTCATTAGACTCTCTCTTTGCAGAGAGTACAGACACCGTTTAATTCATCTAAGTGTAGGGGCTTCTAGGGAGGCAGAAGGGAAGTCAGGAGAGCTTCAGTGACAGGCATGGAGGTTAGTGGTCAGATAACCCGGACTCTGGTCCACCCAGCCACTAACTTCTCTGTGACCTGGGGCACGCACAGCGCTTTCTTTCTCCTGCTGTTGTTTCTTTCACAGTGGCTGATGCAGTGGCACTAGATGAACACTCTCAGCTGCTCTCCTCTGCGGTTCTGCCCCTGTGGTCTACACTAAGTCCTTCCTCAGCCTCTGCGCAGTCTGGCCCAGCGCTGAGGTGTCTCACCAGGCCCGGGGTCTGCTGTGGCTGCTGATCCAGAAGAGGAGCTGATGGCTCTACTGCCCATCAGACAGGTGCCAGTCCCCCCTTCCCCAAGCTGGCTGCCTCTCTGCTGCATCGGAGGCCAAGGCTGGGGTCTGGTGTGCTGCTCCTTTCTGCTGTCCCACATACTTTCTTGAGCTCAAGACCAATCTGGGGCATTGGTTATGGTTTTTGCTGGACTCAACACTCTTGCTTCTTGCCTTAGCTCCTCTGAGGGGTTTTGTGCCTGCTCAGCCAGCAGTTGGCAGGGGCAGAAGATGGGCCCGGGGCCAGAAGAATGGGATGGGAAAAAAGTAAGGGAGGCCAAGAAGTAGGTATGCAGTATGGACTGGGTGGGCGAGTGGTGGGATGGAATGACTGTGACTGTGTGGATGGATGAGTGGGCAGTGGAGAAAGGGGAGGGAGAGGCAACAGGAAGACCAGCGCCAATGCCCATCACTGTGAAGGCACTGGATTAATATTTGCTGAATTAACATTCAAGAAAATCGGGAGAGGGAAGAAGAGATGGAAAAATATAAAAAGAAGAGAGAGTTGGGGCAGGAGAGGGAAGGGGATTGGAGAGAAAGAAATACCAAGAAAAATGCAAAGAAAGAGAGAAATGGAAGGGAGGCAGGAGGGAAGGAAGGAAGGGGACAAAGTTAACAGGCAGGGAGGAGAGTGGGGAAGAAGTTAGGGATGGCAGGAATATTTGAAGGTGGTTGCGGTAGGCAACAGAGTGAGCAGCCAGTGAAATCGGAGAAGCGTGCTGCCTATGGTTTCTTCCATACCCTTTGCTGGAGCTGCCTGAAGTTTCAGCTTCAGTATAAGAAATTTGTGTGTGTGTGTGTGTGTGTGTGTGTGTGTGTGTGTGTGTGTGTAAAGACATTGTCCTCTATTAAAATCCAGAATTTCCTGAGCTGGGAGAAAACAGGAGGCTACCATCAGGTCAGCCTTCTCACAGCCCACCTGACAGCAGGTGTGGGTGAGATGCCCATAGGAGGCGGATAAGCGAGCCTGAGCGGGACTCTGGGCCACATTGTGAGGCTGTGGTGGACAGGCGAGCACCGCAGGGGTCTGGGCCCCATGGCAGGGAGGTGGGGGCCTGTGGAGACTCTCCTGCATGCGAGATCCCTTGACTTCTATGTCACCTGGCCTCTGCCCATCCTGAGAACTAGAGGGCCCAGAGATCCCCGCTGTGGGATCCACACACCACTGGTTGTAGCAAAGGGTTTTTTGTTTTGTGTTGTTTTTGGAACCCAGATGAACATTTATTTTATTTGAATCGCTGTATTTGTGCTGATATAGTTATCCCCAACTGATGGAAGTGATGCTGGTTTTCCAGTTATAACGGTGATAAAGTTTCCTGGTTAAAATCTAAGTGATGAGAGCTGATGTAAAGAAAGAGTATTAAAGAAGTGATGACAAAGCTGGCATCGGAAGTGACAAGATGGCCTAATAAAAGGTAGGGGTGCACTTCTAGTTCAGGCTCCTCGTTTCACAGACCGGGCCAGTGGGGCCAGAGGGGGGAATGACTGGCCCAGTGGACCAGACCTGGGGGTGGAGCTGGGCTTGAACCCAGGTCTCCCACTCCCAGCACTGAGCTTTCTGTCGGCCTGTGCTGCCCTGTAATACTCCTCTGATAATCCTTCTCCAAGCGCCAAGCAACTGATCTGTTAATTAGGGGCCTGCTGGACAAATTCTAAACATCCTATTGCTTCCATTCAAGGATGAAAATAATACATTTGCCTCACAATTACTTGTCAAAATAGCTACCTCCGAACTATGTCAGAGTTAGACATGGTATGATGGTTGCGAGTCATTCCTTGATTTGTAGAATAAGCAAATGTTGAGAAAAATGACATATAAATCAAATTTATATAAATTGAATTCCATTTTTCCATTCATTTGCTTTATCCTAGAGGTGTTTTATCTTAATTTTTTAATTCTTTCCAGTTGGTAATTGCTCTAAGACCTTTCTTTTCCTTTGTAAAGACAAGAACACTGTGCGGAGAGCCTGGAAAAAATGAGTATTGTTCTGCCACAATCTCTCAGTGTGATCTTGAAACACCTAGAACCTCTTTGCTTCCCAACTTCCCCAAATGGAATGAAAAGTCTCAGGGTTTGAGGAAGAGAATCTCCATGAGCCTTTTTCTGTACCTGTAATATCAGAGGCTTTTCTGATTTATATCCTTGATCCTAACCGGCTTTCTCTCTTCTTTAGCCTCTTCATGGTTAAGAACCCATAAAAGTTGAACCACTGATAAGAACAATTCAAATCAGGTTTATGTCAGAATTAGAAGCATGGGAGCAGGGAGACCTGGGGAGATCTGGCACAAGGCGATGCACTGGACAGCTTCGGAATTGTCTGTTCTGTACCCCTTTGCGAGGAATTCCCCCTTGCCCCGTCAGAATCTTTGCCAGATGACTGATTGGCTGTATTCCGCTATGATCTCACCCCTAAGACACCGCTGATTGGTTCAGGAGCAGGCAGGCACCTGTGCAAAGCTGGGCTAATCACTGTCTCATGGGGAGTTTGACTCTAGTCCCAACAAAGAGAACCTCGAGTCCCCTTCGAGTGTTTATACTGGTAAGATGCATGAGTAAAGCTTTAAAGCTGTTAGTAGTCATTTTTGGTTTTAGCCATGAATGCTATGATCCTTCCAGGAAGGAGCAGGCCTGACCTGAAGCAGGCACACAGGAGGAAAGAGAAAGAGCAAAGAAGCTGACTTCTGATGGCACTTAAGACTTCAGTCCTATTGTTTCTGAGGCTCAACTATATTTTATCCTTACCTTCAATGAGACAGCCCAATGTCCTTATAAATTATTCCCCGGTACACTTTTTGTTGCTAAGACTGGGTTTGTTCCCTGCCACCAAGGGGATTCCAACAAATTACAGTGGCCCCAACCCAGGCCCGCTGAGTCAGAATCTCTGGTGCTGGGTTCCAGACATTGGGACCTAAAACGTCCTTAGATGACTATCATGTGCAGCCAGGCTCAAGAACCTGCTTAAAGTTACATGAAGACAAAGCAGGTAGCCAAACAGAGTGGAATGTATAAAGATTCCCCTAATGATTCAACTTTAAATAGTGGAGGGCCCTTGAGCGCAGTTTCACATCTGGTCCTCTGTCTCCTCATCTGCTCAACAGACATAGCATCCTTATCTAATCTGCTTCTCAGAGCTGCTGTTCTGAGCTAAAAAAACACTCTGTGGCAGGTTTATGCTCCCCCAGGAAGCTGGCTTCCAGCTAGAGATCAGCAGGCAGGAAGATCACCAGGGAGCACTCCCAGGAGCCATGCCGGGGACAGGAAAAGAAGGAAGCAGCTTGGCAGAAAAGAAGGAGTTCCCACAGGGAGCTCTGGTGCTGGGCAGGCCCGGCCGAGTTGCTCTGCATCGGCCTGAGCAAGGCAGCCTTTATTCCCATCAGTCCCCGCAACAGACAAGACCCATTCTTCAGTTGAGGCCTTCTTCCCTGCAGGGGCATCTGAGAGGCACATCTCAGAGTTAGTCAGCCCAATACGTGATGCCCATTCTTTGGTAAGTAGTGGAAACTCCTCCAACTCCCCCTGGAGCCTTGTCTACCTGTCGGAGTGGTGGGCCCTGCTGTGGACTTTGACACTCAAACAGAACCTCCAGCGAACCCCTCTCTCAACCTCGATCCAACCAATCTCCGCATGGTTTGGCTTTGTCTTTGAATATTATTGTTACAGTTTTTTTCCCTTTGTCTTTGCTACCTTTGCCTTAGTTCAGTTTGCCATCATCTTATCTGAATCATTCCAACAGATTCCTAATTGGTCTCCATGCCTCCTGAAATCTCTTTCTGAAATCCATCCTGCACATGCCTGAGATGCAGAGTGTCTCAGTCCCCTGCTTAAAATCTTCCAGTGCTTCCCACAGCCCTCAGGACACAGGCTGAATTGCAGTGTGGCCTGTGGAGTCACCCTCATCTGGTTCTGCTGTCCCATCGCTCACTTCCTCACACCAAGCTGTTTATAGCTTCGATCCTACAGGGCGCTGCTCCGTGCCTTCTGGCCTTTGCTTATGTCTTCACTCCCCTTGGAATGACAATGCCCCCCTCTTCTAGTTAATTCATATTCATCTTTTAAGACATCACTTCCTCCGGGAGATAATCCTGGACTCTTGGCCCTCCAGGGCTTTTGCCCAATGGAACTCATCTGTGTATGTTACTGTGTTTGCTTCTTATTATTAACAATTATAATTCTAAGATCTAACATTTATTGACTGCTGACTTGGTACACTGTGCTAAATTCTGTACATAGATTGTCTTAGTTAATCCTCAAAATAACTTTAAGGAGTCAGTACTGTTGTCATCTCTATTATACAGACGACCAAGTTGACCCTTGATGAAGTTACTTGTTCAAAGTCATGCAGTCAGGTAGTTGTGTTACAGAATAAACAAGGGGGGCCTGGGACGATATACTATTACTGAAAGAGACTCAGGTCCGTCATGTCCGCTGTCTTATAGGAAAGATGGCTCTCAATGCCAGAGATTCGTGAAAAGGAAAGGAAATGTTTATTTAGTGCTATACAAACTTAAAGTAGTGACCTAATGTCTTTATCAGAATCTTAAAGTCTCTTAAAACACCCACAAACGCACACAGTCCTTCCTTCCCCTTTGCCCAGTCTGGGGTACCATATCTCAGGAAAGGAAATAGAAGTCCGTGGCTCAGGCAACCCCCAGTTCTTCCCAGTAATCTGTGCTCGGCTGGTAGACCTCCCTCAGTTCTCGGCACCCTCAGCTGTGTCACCGGAATCTCTGCTAAAGCTGGGTGGTGGTTCACCCTACTACTGCTGTGGGGGTCCCCACTCTGGCAAAGCTGCGTGGTCCTCTCTCCACCAGGGCCATGGGAGTCCCCACTCAGCCAAATCTGTGTGGTTCTCTCCTCTATGGCTGCCATGTCTGGGTTTAAATCCCCATGCCAATCTTCCTCTGCAGCCCCATTTCCGACTCCTCCCACATTCGGCCACACTTGCCCTCAATCTGCTGTCCTTTCCAGCTTTTCTGGTCACCATTATGGGTCTGGGCAAGAGTCACCCCATGTCGTGGAGCCAATCTTCTCTGAGCTCCCACGCAGGTGCTGTAACTCAGGGGACCTGGCCCCCAGTCACATCTTGGGGGGGTGGTCCCTTTCCATCCCCCTGGTCCAGAGCATGGCCATAGCTATTTAGCATATTCAAGTGACCAGCCTAAGGCTATAGGTATGTTAAATGACCAGGCCATGGATTAGCTGCAAAGCTGCCCTGCATGTTCTTGCTCTGTGTGCCCCTTCCCCCAACTCACACCTGTGGGAGGAAGGGATAAAAAAACATCTTAGAATCTCCTGGACACCTTGAGTTCTGGACCCCATTTCAAATGTCCATTTGGGGTCCCCCCTCTTGGCTGCACCCTGTAACAGTTGGGATCTGAAGTCAAGGCTGATGACATTTTCTCACCTCACTCATTCTCTCACCTCAAGGCTCATTCATTTTCTCACCTCACTACCCAGAATGATGCCTAGCATGTAGAGAGCGTCTTTTGAATTCAACATGGCACAATGCCTAGATCAGGGTTTGTTTTCAATAATTGATTTCCTGCACCTCGTAAAATAGCTTTCAACCTACTTTAACATATATTATTATAATAGCAATACTAGTGCTTGATATAATTTTCACCACTATACGGGAAAGCAAACGGAGACCTTTAATTTGTTAATAATGCCCCGGCCCAGAGGTCCCTGGGTTCTGATCCCAGACCAGTGAGCACAGAGAAGCATGAAACCAAGATTTGACTTAAAATTCACCACATTTGTTTTTTATCTCAGTAGAGGTGACATGTCTGTTGATTTCTCCACATGGTAAATATAGATCCTTATCATTTCTCTTAATTTTCAGATTGTGTGCAGTAGGTTAAAGTAAATAGCAAACACCTGTTAAGTGTCATTTACTCCTCCGTGTACCCTCCCCCCAACCCCAGCAAAGTAGACTTTATCATTTCAGTTGCATGTTTTTGGAAACAGAGGCTTGGGAAGTCAGAGTGACTTGTTCAAGGTCACACAGCTAACACGTGGAGGAGCCAGGATTCAAATGCAGGTCTGTCCAATTCCAGCTCTTTGCCATTCCATCCTGTCTTTCTGCAGTCCTGCCCACCTGTGTTCCTGAGAAGTCTGGCTGGTCCCCAGAGGTCTGGGCCACTTCTTAATGGGCACTAATGTTCTCCGGCACCTTCCGTGGCTGGTGCAATGGCTCCCCTGGGGGAAGGAGATGGCTGCTCGCCAGCTCTAGCTCGGAGCCCTTTAATTAGGTAATTAGCAGGTAGCTCCCTGGGGAGCCAGGCAAAAACACTGCGGCAGAAGCTTGAGCAGAAAGGGAGCTGCTGTCTTGGTCTTGTACAGGTACATTTTGCAAGAGGGACCTGAGTGTTTGTGAAATCTACGGAGACAGAAAGTGCGTTCGTGTTTACCATGGACTGGGGTTCCGGCTGGTGGCGGGGGGAGGCACTATCGTGGTGATAGTTTCACAACATTGCCAATGTATTAAATGCTGCAGAATTGTACGTTTTTAAATGATGTCATGTGTATTGAACCACAATGGAGTTCCATAAACATATGTATAGGCCAGATTTGTGGACCATTTGCAAACAGGTGCAGTGCTCCCGCCCACCTCTGCATGTAAGATGGTTTCTTACAGCCCTTTGGGCAGTAAAACAAAAAAACAAATAGCCAGCCATAGCTGTCTGTGGCCTGAGTGTGGGTGTGGCTTGCTTTTCCCTTCCGTTAATCCAGGGAGATAGCAGGGCATGGTAGAAAAAAGCCTGGGCTTGGGGGTCGAGTAGACCCATGTGTGAATCCCAGCTTGCTATTTATTTATTGTGCTGCATGAGGCAGAACTTAACTTAGCACTGAACCTTGGTTTCTTCATCCATAAAATGAGAAAGAATGATAATTGTACTTTCTTTATAGATGTCGGTGAAGATCAGAATTTCTATCTGTGGAGCCAGGTGATCATAAAAGGTGACCATAAATGTTAGCTGCCGCTTCTTTTTTTCTCCTCCTTTCCTCTTTTCCTTAACTCCTCCTCCTCCTCTACCTTCTCCTCTTCCTCACAAGTAAACAAAGAAGAAATGCTATGACTAGGAGAAGAGACGGAAGGACAAAGGAAGAAGAAAAGGCTTGGGAAAACAGAATATTCAGTAATTCATAAAGCGACAGCAACAGCAGCAATCTTCATAGTTCTGGTGTATGTAGACAGTCCTGGGAAGTCTTCCGATTGTCCCTCCACTCGCTGTCTCCTCTACTCCTCACTAGTATTCTAGTAACACTCAGAATGGACTCCTTGTCCCCACTGGGCAGATGAGGACACAGAGACTCGGGCAGGTCAAGTCAATGGCTCCAAATCACTCTGGAGTGGCAGAGCCAGAACCGAGACAAGAACAAGGTCTAACTCACTCAGAGCTTGCTGCTTTCTGCAGCCTAAGCTATAGTCAGAGCTGCTGGACTAAACATTCATAACATCTTTCATCAAAAAGAGTCACTGAGTTTTGTCATACCAGGAGTCTGTCTTCCTGCGGTACCAAAGGATTCTGTGGGAATATCACACACAGTCCTGCTTCCCTTCCCCAGGTGGCATAATCTGAGTGAAGATCATTAGCACTGTCATCTGGAGTCCTGAGTTCTAGTCCTAGCTTGGCCGTGAACCCAGCCTTGTCCTGAAGCCTCCGAGAAAACAGCTTAAGTCATGGTACTGTCATCGCTACCATTCATTCATTTTTCACCCAGCAATTCTTTCGTGAACAGGCATTCTGCTCAGTGCTAGAAATAAATACAATAATGAACAAGCAAAATGTGTTTTTTCCTTCTTCCCTGTGGAGCTCATATTCTAGTGAAGGACACAAATAAAACCTTTTTTCCTCCCACAGAGAAGAGAGGTGTCTTATTTTCATATTACAAGGCCCTGTCCTCCTAGTGCACTTTTGAGAAAATCTCCTTCACACTCCAGCCTTAAGTTTTCTTATCTGAAGTAGGAAGTTGGATCATTTAGTCTAGTTGCCAGGAAAGCACAAGAGGCCTGTCACTGCAGCGGTGTTTTCTGGGGCTCAAATCAATAAGAGACAAATCAAAAATTCAATCGAAAGCCATATATGGAAGACTCAATATTTGAGAAATAGGAACCTCGAGGCCATTTTTCCTTGACTCATAAGAGTAAAGCAGAAATAGAAACCACCATTTAAAAGAGGAGATATAACTTCCACCTTTTTGAGATTTTTTTTCTTATTCAATTTCGTTTCTTTATGAAACATAAATACACCTTAGGAATAGAAGCATTGGAGAAGATTGAAAAATGATTGCATTTTCTCTTCCATCCCCACTTTGAAACTTAAAAATCATATTCAGTTTCTTTTTATTTACCAAAAACTATAAACTTCCAAAGCTTGGTAAGAATAACCAGAAGTATGAATTGTGTTGAAGAAAGGGTGAGGTCTCAACACCCCTCCACCCCCTGCCCCGTCCCCTAAGGCTCCTGCCAAGCCCCCAGGCTCCCCTCTTTGGAGGGGATGCTGCTGCCTGGGAAAGACCAGGTCCACAATCCCTCTGAGCCTTCAGCATTCAGGCCCTGCCACAGTGGGGCCTGGAATGCATCCCGCCCCTTTACTCTTTGAGGGCAGGGTTCAGACTTTACAGCCAAAAAAATGTGGATTCAAATTTCACTTTTCTCCTTACAATGTGGCTTTGGACAGCTCAGCCTCTCTGAGACTTGGCTTCTACCTGCACAGAAGGGGTTAATCATGCTTGTCTTGCAGAAGTTCCAAAGTCGAGGGCCAACAATGCCTTGGCTCAGGGTAGATGTTCTGGAGAAATTACACAGGCAAATCTGTTCATACTGTGACAATGATGACCTCAGCATTTCAGACTTGAGAGGACAAACCCTAATTCTCTCCCTTTCCCATTAACTGGTGGATAGCACGCACGGCGCCCATGCCATCTTGGTGGAAGGTGAATTTCTCCAGGTGGTGTCTGGCTGTGCTGTGTCCCTAGAGAAGTGCCTGTCTCTCACTCCCTGTGGTTTGCGGGGTGCGGGGGTGGGGGGAGGGGGCAGTGCCAATCACAGGACCTTCTGTATCCTACAGAGTCGACAGGTGGGCCAAGACAGGCCGGTCAGATGTTTCTTCCTTCGAGCTTGAATCTTGATGGGAACACGTAGGAGAGGCAACAGCTGGAGCTGAGCCGTCCTGAGGCTGCACAAGTAAGACAGTTCATAATTCCACCCACAGGAAGCTCGACACCTTTCTTCTTTCCTGATGTCACAGAACCATGACACGTGGGAGAGTCACTCACCCTCTTTGTATTCTGAGTGCTACCCAGTGCTGCTTCACTTAACTTCCTTTTTCTCTGCAGGAGTTACAGCAGTGTCTGTTGCTGAAAAGCACTCCGACATGTGACAGAAATACCCCATTGTGGATTGGGCCTCTCCCCTTTTAATGTAGTGTGACTGCATGTATTAATTAACACACCTTGAAGAGCAATTTGGATCTACCAGCATATGTGTGCAGCCTTCGGGCCCAAAGGGGTCTCAGGGCATCCAATTGAATGTCCTCATTTAATACCACAAAATCCAAGACTAAGAGATGGAGTGTGACTTGGTCATTGTCCAAAGTCATTTGGTGGCAGACCTGAGTCCAGAATTCATATCCCCTGACCATGAGCCTCATGTCATTCTTGCCATCCTTACTTTGTGCGTGCGGACTGGGTGCTTCGAGCTCAGCCCCGCAAGGCCACAGTAGTAGTTGTCATCCTCATAGAAGCTAATGAGCTTTCCCTTGTGTCGTGTCCGACAACTGTGACCCTGAGCAGGTTGCTGGCATTGCAGGCTATTTGTCCAGAAGGAAGGATGAGGCCGGCGTGAGAGAGTGAGGTTGGGTCCCTGTCCTTGTACGACAGAGCTGCGCACTTTGATTTTCTGTCCTGCCCTGGATATGCTGACTCTAGTCAGTAACTTGCCTTCTCAGCCCTAGATAGATGGAGGACTCCCATTTCTGAAACAGCAAAAACTGGGAGAGAAGTTCTTTAAACACTGGAAGAAATAGGAGAGACAGTTTGCTTTTCCCATTAAAGGTTTCAGAGAATCCTGGAACAAACCCGAAGGACGAGGACCAGCACTGGTCCATCTCTGTGAGCGGCAGGGAAGCAGAAGGAAAACAGCCAGGGTTGTCCTTGTTCTTGGGAAGCAAGATGGCGGTTTAGTGTGGTGCTATCTGTCTCTTTCTCTCTCTCTTGTTTTTTTAATCCTATCTAGCCCAAGGGTACCTTCATTGACTTTAGGGAGAGAGAAAAAGAGGGCGAGAAACCCAGACGTGAAAGAAACACTGATCAGTTGCATCCTGTACATTCCCCCAACTGGGGACTGGACTCACAGCATAGGCATGTCCCCTGACTGGGAATCGAACCAGCAGAATTTTGGTATATGGGGCGATGCTCCAACCAACTGAGCCACACTGGCCAGAGCATGGTGTGACCCTCTCAACCAAGGGGAAAGAAACCAACACTGGCTAATGTGTGCTGAGCACTTCCTGTGGGACAGGCAGCAGATTCATGGTGCTGAAGCCCCACAGCCACCGGGGAGGAAGTATTCCCATTTCATAGATGAAGAAACAGGCTCAGGAAGGTGAGTCCGTTTGCCCAGGATCGCACTGCCAGTGATGGAGTCGTGCTTGAGACCAGAGAGACCGTCAGTCCCGGCACGTCTTCAGTACACTCTACAGCTTCCTGCCCACGAGACTGAGCCCTAACGCATTCTCCAAGTCTGCAACACGGTGGGCAGCGTCTCCCTCTGCATACACAGAGTGGGGGAAAAGTTCGACTTTGCAAATTTAATCATTCCTTTTTCCTCCTCCCCTGAACCAACCTTTACCAAGTGCTTGGAAAGGTCCACTTAAATCCATAGCCCAAGAAAAATGTATCTTTGTGATTAATATGTGTTAAAATGAGGAGTGACATGGTAATAAAATGGGAAAGGTTTGGGGGCCTTCGGGGAAATCCATCTGACTGTGGGCTGCAGTTTCAGTAATGAGGCTGCTATTTGGCGGTCAGAGAGGTAACGTTTTGTGATGCAGGTGGAATGATTAACAAGGTGAATGCATCTGCCTGGAGGAAGGAGGGGTGGAGGGGAAGTGCCTGTGGGAAAATGGCTCAGGGTGGGAGGCCACGAGCCTTTTCTGCTTTGTTTGCAGGAGCCATGCAGGAGAATTTACCAGAAGCTCAGGTGCTGGGAGTGGTTTGCTCTCTCCTCTCCCGTGTGCTCTCCCTCAAATTCATTCTGAGTGTCATTCAGAGTGTGTGGGGGGAAGAACGGGGACGGGAGAGAGGCCAGAAGGAATAGAGGGATGTGTTTCTTTTGTCCAGGATTTAAGTTCAATAACTCTTACTCTGTTTTGCTGCAGGGCTGGCTTCCTGGAAAATGAAGTGATAGCTTAAGGGGTACTGGGGTAGGATTAAGCAGGTGTTGCTACGATTATACATAGCCAGAGGACCTAGGAGTACACAAATCCTGAAAAAGATATATGCAGAGATAACTGTAATATTAGCTGAGATTTTTTACCTTAAACCCCAAAGTAAGGGTGGGCTGGATCAGGTGTTAGCTTCTTCGTGTGGAGGCCAGAGGTGTTCAGGAGGAACGTGAAGCCCATATTCCCCCCAATTTAGGTACCTGCCAGTTGAACACTAGGAAAACTTATGCCTGTTGATAACAAAGAGAAAGGAGCAGAGAGAGAGAGAAAGAGACGGAGAGGGGGAGTTTGGAAAGGGAAAGATGGTATCCTGCTCCCACTGCCTCCTCAGTGAAGCTGAGGCCTGGCCACTGCGCCTGAGGAAGAGAAAACATTCAGAAAGTGGAGGTGGCTGAACAGAGGTCCTCCAAGAAGGAGGTATCAGCCCTGTCTCTCTGAGAGTACTACTTTCAGAAGAAGCAGGCCAATCCCTTTTCTGGACTCTGGCTCACTGAATAATCATCAGCCTCCTTCAGTGTCTGTTTGGGGGTGGAGTGAGGGAGTGGAGAAGGTGGTGGGGTTCGTGCCTCACAGCCCAGTTCATCCTTGGGTGGGGCAGCAGCTGTGGAGGCACCCACCAGGCCAAAGGGAAAAAAGTTACTGCTACTCTCCGTGTTCACAGTCTCCTGCCCCAGTTACATCTCTCTGGATGAACACAGTGGGCTTCCTTATCACTCTGTTCTGTTTGTTGCCGGAGTGATCTTCCTGAAGCTCAGCTCTCATCCTGTCACTAAATGCTCAAAAACATGCCATGTTTCTTGCTGGCTAGAGCAGCAATGGACTATTTGGCCCGACTTCTGTTTTTATAAATAAAGTTTTATTGGAATAGCCACACTCACCATTTGCATATTAACTGTGCCGCTTTCATGCTACTACGTCGGTGTTAAGGGGTTGTGACAGAGAGCTATGGCCAACACCTAAAACACTTACGGATGACCCTTTATTTAAGAAGTTCACCACATCCTGGTCTAGAGAAATGTGCCCAAACTTTTGTTCCTAGAACTTGAGCTCCTTGCCAATGTGGTCCCAGGTAATCCCTCATTTTATTTACCTCCGTTCCTCTTCAAGCACCGTATGTCCTACACAATGCCTTTATGAATCTTGTTTAAGAAAATCTTGCCATCTTCAAAATTGTAAAGATGATCTCATACATTTTCTTCTATAAGCTCTATTGTTTCTTTTTCTACCTTTATATCTTAAATCTTTCTGGAAATGATTATGTGTGATGGTATGTATAAGTAGGGATCGAGATTTGCTTTTTCTCCATGTGAATATCCAACTGATCTAATTTTTTTATTGATTAAAAAATTCTTTACCCACTGTACGACAGTGTCACCATCATCAAATGTTAGTTTGCAATTGTCTTGCATACTGTGCCAGGAAACCTCTGTGTATACATTAAAGTAGTGTATAATTTATGATAGTGTCAAAACCCATCTAATTTCTAGGAATAGATATAGCAAAAGATGTGTAACCTTCTACACTGAAAACTATAAAAGGTAAAAGATAGAAAAAAATAATTATAATATATGAGAGGGAACCTGCAGAAAACCAGAATTATCTTCTAATGGGTGGCTCCTTTATAGTACAGGCTTTGTCCATGAGGTGAGTGCTCTAGGATCCAACCCAACAGCATCAGTGTACCAGCTGGTGTTGTTGTGAGAGGCTGCATTTGGCTCCAGTGAACTTTTTTTGAAGACTCTTTCAATGTGTTTGTCCATTTTATGACGGGTGATTTAGAGTGCATCTGCCCACACCTGCCCACGGGCTGAAAGTTTAGCAGTTTTTGACCAAAAAACGGCATGGTTGTCACACTCTGCCCTCCCTATTCACCCAATCTTGCCCCTGGCAACGTTTTCTTTTGTTTCCCTGGATGAAAAAAGTCCTCAAAGGGAAACGTTTTGCCAATGTGGAAGAGGCGAAACAAAAAATGGCAGAAGCACTAAAAGGCATCAAAATCAATGAGTTCAAAAACTATGTTGCACAGCAGAAAAAACATCTTGATAGGTGTATTGCATCAAATGGAGAGGACTTTGAAGGTGACTGAAGTTTAAATGTGTAAGAATAAATACACAATTTTTGTAAATAAATTCCTTTTTGAGGGTTCCCCTTGTATGTGTGCTTAGACATGTATGTTTGTGTGTGGGTTCAATAGCTTTCGTAATCAATCTTAAAATACGGTAACGTAGGTATGCAGCTTTTTCTTCTTTAAGATTTCCTTGGCTCGTTTTGGCACTTTAAATTCCCATAAAAAATTTAGGATTAGACAGTCAACTAGTATTTAAAAATCTGATTAAAAAAAACCCAGTGAGATTTTGAACGGGGTTACATAGAATTTGTAGGTGAATCTGGGGAGAACTGACATGTTTACAGTTTGCCAATACATCTAATCCATAAACATATTTCTCCATTTACTTAGGTCTTCTTTTGATTTACTCAATAAAGTTTTGTAGTCTTTAGTGTAGAGGGCTATACACCTTTTAATGTAGGAATTTTATGTTTTTGATGATGTTGTAAATGATACGTTCTTTCAATTTTTTATTTTTCTAATTTCCACTGTTACCAACAGGTGAAAATTCAGCTAATTTTTGTAAATTGACCTTGTATCTAGCGACCTTGCTTAATTTACTTATTAATTCAAATACTTTACCTGTAGATTTTGGTTTTGGACTTTGCACGTGCATTTTCCGTCTTTGTGCCTTCTCTTCCCTTATTTTACGGCAGCAGCCAGATCAGCACAATGTTGGACGAGAGCAGTCCTGACATCCGGCCAGCTCCTCCCGAGCCTGGGCGCCTGCCGCTCACCCCGACAGGGCTTCTCACTGGATCGAGCCGGTCCTGAGACACTGCCTTAGTGAAAGGAGTTAGTGGGCTGGAGAGCTGTGTGCACGGGTCCCTTAGGGCCGGGCAGAATTCTTCGTTGCCTCCTCTTCCCTGACTGTATTTTGGAACTAATCTTCCACTACATGTGGAAGACCAAGTTTGCTCGCTGAGATTCTCTGGGTCGAGCGAGTCTGAGGCTCTTTGATTGGTGTACAGAACAAAGACACAATCACCACGCTTACACACTGAGTGTCGAAGGCTTTGTTTGTACTAGTTCATTTGTGGCACCAATGATTCTATATGTTAGCCATCATGATTTCTTTTGTACAGACAAGTAGCCTGGGGGGTTGAAATTACAAATTTAACCCAGACCACTTAACTGGAAATAGAGCTGGGTTTTGAACTTAGGCAGTTTGATTCTAGAACCCTTGACCACCGAGCCATACTGATCTGCTCACACCCAGCAGAAATTTGCCTCCTTATAATTTCTTTGAGCCCATACAGAATAAATGTCTTCTCTTTCCTACGAAACCCCTTCATGTGCTTGACGGCGGCTTTTATCAGCCTTGTGAGTATTCTCCAGATTCAACAGTCCTTGTTTTTGTCATTCCTTGCTTGACGAGGTTTGAAAACCTACTTTGCTTTTCTAGTTAGCAGTTTCCTTCTCAAATTCCTCTGCAGCCCTGGCTGGGGTGGCTCAGTGGATTGAGTGACAACCTGCAAACCAAAGGTTGCCGGTTCAATTCCTGGTTGGGGAACGTGCCTGGGTTGTGAGCCAGGTCCCCATTTTGATGGGTGTGTGAGGCAAATGATTACATTGATGTTTCTCTCCCTCTCTCCCTCCTTTTCCCTTTCTCTCTAAAAATAAGTAAATATATTTTAAAGAAGTCCTCTGCAGGCGTGGTGCTCGGCGGGGTGGGGCGGTCATGACAGTGCTGGAATGATTTGAACTGTGCAGAGAGCACCTTACCCCTCTTTACTGTGAGCTCTGTGCTCTTCGTAATGCGTCTTTGAGATGGAAGCAACTCCGTACACATTTCAGAGATCAAAGATTTCATTCCGAGCTTGGCAAAGCTCTGCACTAGCTTTGTGACATTGGGCAAGTCTCGAGATCTCCCCCAAGCCTCCATGCTCTTGTCTATAAAATATGGGACCATGAATGCTACCCTGGTTATCCCCCAGAGGATGGTGGGAGACTCATTTGCAATAATGGATGGGAATGTTGTTAGCAAACTGTGAGGAGCTCTATCAACGTCAGTTATTTTTAGCAGACACATCACGCTGTTGACACATACTGAGTGAATGTTTGTACAGAGTGGAGCTGAATTCAGCCATAAAGAGAGTGAACAAAAGGAAATGTAGTGGCGTTCAGGCAACATAAAAAAAAAACCGTGAGAGTTGGGCTGTGTAAGGGAGAGAGGGTGCAGCTGGCCCCAGAGAAGGAGGACTGATGTCAACCAGAATATGCAGCCACAGTTTTGGGGAAGCTGCCATGGTCCACAAGGTCCAAGGGGACCAGGACGTCCTATCAGATCTGGTGACCTGAGATGCTGAATTGTGTGTTTTCTTCCAGTGAAATTGTGAGGCAGAGCCATTCCTTGCCTCCCTTCCCCGCTCCCGTCCCACCAGGCTAATTATTATAAAAATTCCCTGTCATTGCTTTGCAACGGTCCACAGCCTAACTAATTTAAAAATGCAAATGAACACTAAATTACAGTCAGCTTTGGAGCCCATTTCCTGCCCGTGCACCTACAGGAGGTAGGCGTCATTTCTATAGCTGGAAATCAGTCTCGGGCACCCTGGGTGATATGATAGTGACCAGTGGCATGGCTGCTGATGTCACGAGATGCTCAGCAGATGGTGGGTTCCAGCAGCACCATGGACTCCCCATCTCGGGCCAGTCTCTGCCTCTGCAGTGGCGTGCTGCAGCGGCTCGCCATTTCTCCTGCAAACCAAGGGGCCCGCCCCCTGCCATCTGTCAGCCCCACGACAAGGCAAGGGATGAGCCTGTTCTGGTGGCTGGACAGCTCTGCCCATCCACCACCCCTCCTGGCTGTGAGCTTTGGGTCAGAAAGCCTGTGTAATGATTATGACAGTGAGGACAAAAGGGGCCCCCGCCTGCCAGCTAATCCTTATGTTACTGGGTCCCACAGCGCATCCCTGGGACTGGGCCTCAGGGACGCACTGCTCTACATGCAGGTTCCTGGGACTCGCCTCAAACCTACAGGATTGGAATTTCTACAGGTGGACCCCCGTCGTGTCTCTCTCTCTTTTTCAATCAGTCTCTTAAGGTAAATCTTATGCATACTAAAGTTTGAAAGCTACAATCTATTTCTATAAAATTATGAACCGCTGGGGTAGAAAAAAGGTCTAGAGACTGCCTAGCCCAGTGATTTTCCAACTTGGCGACTGCACATTAGAATTATTTGGGAAGCTTTTGAAACTCGGTGCTGGAGGGTTTACTCCACACAAATGCCATCAGAATCGTTGGGGTGGGGACAACGGCTATCATATTGTTTTATTTTTATTTTTTTCAAGCTCCCCAGGCAATTCCAGCAGAGAACCAAGGCTGAAAATCACTGCTGTGGTCCAGCCCTCTGATTTTACGGTTGGGGACAGTGGCCGCCCAGAGGTGCTATCTCAGAGAAATAGTAGGGACCCTATGAGAGTCAGTGGTACAGACAAGATTTCCGGACTTTGGATTGGTATTGCTTCTTTATATGCCTTTATTTTATTTTTTATTTAGTTATTTTATTATTTTTTCCCATTACCATTTATGCCCCTATATGCTCTTCCACACACCCCTCCCTCCCCCAATCACCACACTGTTGTCCCTATCTGCAAGTTCTTTCTCTTTCTTTTCTTTTTGGCTGGATCCCATCCCTCCATGACCCCTGCCCCCACAGCCATCAGCCTGCTCTCTGTGAGTCTGTCTCTATTTTGCTGCTTAGTTCAGTTCCTACCACACCAGCTTTCTTCTCTTCATTGAATCAATGGCAACCCTGTTTCCCTGTGTTCCTTTTCATCCCGTAAAAAGTAAAACAGCACATGATGGTTTTCTTTCTAAGCCAGAGTGTTCCCATTCTCACAAGGTGAACCTTTGACCTCACCCAGAATGATCCCTGATTGGAGTTACGACCTGAAGGTCAGCTGTGGCCATAGACTCACCCTCGCTTTACCCTAAGTACCCAGAGGCCCCCTGTCAACGGGAGAAGGCTTGTTGAGAACACGGACGTGTATGTAGCTCTGGCATTAGCCTTGCACATGTGACTTTTGAGCAAGTGATTAAACCTCTTTGGGTGCCCGTGGTCTTGCCCCACACAGAACACACACAGCCGCACTGAAGTGTTTTGCTGAGGAAGGGACTGCGTTTCAGTAACATAGCCTGGTGACAGCCATCTAGGAAATACTTAATGAATTGAGTGATTAATTCAGCAGTGCAAGTATAAACATCACAGGATCATTTTCCCAGCTTATCTTCTCCCCAGTACAATTTACATATTAAAGCTTATTTCAAAAGATTAGTCTGCAGTGAAAGTTATGTATATGCATCTGTTTCCAGCTCCAGTGAATGGCTTAGTGCTATCTAATATACATTTTCCACAACAAAATTGTGGTGAACAAAATAATTTGAACTATCTTTTAGAATGTGATATAATGGAATTTCCTTTAGATGGGTCGTCATCGTATCTTTACTTAACCTAGGTCCTTTTGACATTGTGTAGGGGGCATGGGCAAGAAATTTAAAGGATGAGAAATATACCAAACCAATGAAAATGCTTCTTGTGTTTCATTAATACATGAGTTGAGGTTCTAGATTTTGTAACTTAACAATGTATCTTTTATTTAGAAAGATCATTCAATTATCAGTAAGATCTGCGCCTTGAATTATTCTTTCCTAAGTCCTTGCCTTTCACTCAGTTATACCAACAAGCGTATTTGATCAAATTTCGAACTTTGAATCAAACGAGTTTTCAGTTCATGACCAGGGTTGGCGGTCTATGGCTGTGATCAGGATGTGGTCTGGACAGTCACTGACACCTGTCAATGGACGTGAGCCAGGTGCTACTCTGGATTCATCGTTCTGAAAGAGACACGCTCCCCGTCACCCTGGGATGTGCGGCCTGACAGGAGAGCCAGGTGGTAGTGGCCGAATGATCACAGACGGAGCTCAGATGAGAGATGTGTCTCTGTGAGGATGTTTAGTGAAGAAACCCAGCCCAGAAGGGAGGGTCGGGAAGGCGTGCCCGAGGGATGACTGAATGGATGCCTGTGTGAGGAGGGGCAGGAACGCAGGGGCAGGTTCGCAGAAGGCCCAGTGCAGGCAAAGGCCCTGTGGGAGGAGCAAGCTTGAGTTTGAGGAGCTGGAAGGACTGGGAGCTGGGAGGGTCGTGGACACGATGCACATAGGGTGGTGGAGAGTCAGGCTCCAACTGGTGGTCCATGTATAAGAATCAGACGAGGAGGGTCAGTCTAGAGCTGACTTTGGGGTTCACTAAGTGACCTGGGTTGAGGCTTAATCCGGGCATGATGGTGAGACTACATTTAATGAGTGTCTGCTGTGTTCCAGGTAGGTGAGAGGTGGGCCAGGCTAAAGGAGTAAAAGTCGCTTTATAGTAGTGGTTAAACCTGTCAGCTGTCGGCACACGACCTTGGAATTGCATCAGGACTACAAAATGTGAAAATTTGTTCATGTCATTTAACTTCTCTAAGTTTCCATTTTCTTACTAGTTAGAGGGAGGATAAGAACAGACTTTTCAAAGGATGGTCGTGAGGACCAAATGAGTTAGTGTATAAAAAAACACCACGGAGTACCAGACACACTGTAGATATCTAATATTAGCTGCATGCAAATCAGCTAGAGCCATAAGAAAAAAATCAATCCTTGTTTCTCAGTCTGGGCTTTAGACACCGAGAAAACCCCTTGAGCACCTCAAGGGACATTTGGGGGGGAACAAGGGGAGGTTTCCTGCCAGCTGTGTCATCCACCCGAGGGAGTCAGCTGGCACCTCTCTTGTCCCTTTAGACAGCTTGCCACTGGCTGGAAGGGTGGCAGTGGGCCAGTCACTGAGTTTAAATAGAATTTTCTTTGCAAATTGACATAGCAATGAAATTACCAAACTGCTGTGTTTATCTTTCCAAATAAAAGACAGATTTTAAGTCTATTATACCAATGTAATTGAAAGTCAGAAGTCAATGAGGGGGGTATGCTGTAGCTTCTGTGCTGGTGGGAGACCCTGCTCTCCAGACCCCCAATTAAGTATGGCTGTGGAGAAATTAGGGAAGAAGTTCTGCTTGCAGCATCCCTGTGCTCGAAACTGTGAAGATGAGCTGGATTCGTAGAGTGATAACAGCTCACCATTGGGAAACTGGGAGCCCCATGTTCTCTCTAAGGATGCTAATGTAGCAACTTGGATTTCAATTAAGATTCTGCTATCCCCATGATAGAGTCCTCTTAATCCTTCATCAAAGGTGCTGCCTGAGTAATCAAACCTTGCTGCAGGCTGCAGCTGGCTTTGTTTAACCCCAGCTTTCCTGCCAGAGCTCTCTGAGACAAGCTCACCTGTTTGGAATCCACATGTCCCCCCTCCTGTTGTCTGTATGTGAGGAATTGCAATGCCGCCACGTGGTGCGGGAGGCTGGCTGGAAACTACAGAGCTGGGAACCTCCACAGGAAATCCCCAGCCTGGCTGGCCACCTGGCTTCCCATTTTGGATCTTTTCCTTGCCTTGGTGTTATGTGTGTAACAGCGGCTCTGAGGGAGGTGGAGGTGGGTTTCTGTCTCTTGTAACTCCATTAGTCCCCACTCAAGTTGTGCCAAATTAAAATAATAATATTGCCCTGGCCAGGTGGCTCAGTAGGTTGGAGCATCACCCCATACACCAAAAGGTGGTGCATTCAATTCTGGTCAGGGCACGTACCTAGGTTTTGGGTTCGATCCCTGGTCGGGTTGTGTACAGGAGGCAACTGATCGGTGTTTCTCTCTCACATGGATGTTTCTCTCTTTCTCTTCCCCTCTCTTTCTCTCTCTGCAAATCAGTGAAATATATTTTCGGATGAGGATTAAACATTATTTTAAATAATAATATTTGATGTGAAAAATTGCAGACATTCTATCAACCTTTGTGAAAGGAGCATCTTTAAAAAAGACTTTGCTTTTTAAAAAATATTAGTCATGTAACATCTAGACACTCTGAATGTAACTGAAGATGAGTGCTGGGCAGTTGCCCACCCTCAGCCTCTCCTGTGCGTGTCTCCCCCACCAACACCAGGTCCTCCTTTGCTTGCTCAGCAGCGACCTTGGTTCACCCCCAAGTGCAGAATGGAACTCTGTCTGGAGACACTGATCGTCCTCTCATCCAGGCGGAAAAACGAGCATCCGTAACGGAAGGTTGGTAACAGTGTGCTATCTGAAGAGAGTGGAAAATAGAATTTCGCTTGAAGAATATTGGCAACTGAGTATTATTTGCAGAATATTGATTTTCAAGTGATGTTATAACAGCTTTCTTGATAGAATTGTTTAGAGTTCTCATCTGCCGGCTTTTTGTGTGGCACTTCCACTGGAGTGAATTCGTGGGCCAGTGTCATTGACGGCAGGCAGAAGTTGCTGACTTACAGTGCCTCTGAATTTCTCTGTCATTTCCACCTGGAGTTGAAATTCCCCCTGATGTCTTCACTTAATGAGGACCTCAGGGTGACCTAGAGATTCGAGCATGTCTGTTTTTATTGGGGAACATGGAGCTGCAGTGAGGTAATTGTCAAGATGAGGCCCAGCTTTCACGGCAAAATGCCTGTGGTCTTGAAAGAAGTCGAATGACGTGGGTGTCATCATCCGTGAAGCGGGCCAGCTGCCCTCTGCACGGAAATGTGGAAGGCAACGTTTCCTTTTTGCTTCAGTGAAAAGCATTGGTAACAAAACCTGGGTTTGGTGTCTGTTCCCAGCACCCCTGAGCCAGGTGACCTTCTTTCTCTGCGCCCAGTTTGCTCAACTGTAAATGAGGTGTTGGACCAGACGGTCTCAGGATTCAAATGCAGTGGAGAGGGGCTGGGGGCCTGGGGCCTGGGGCCTGGGCTTCAGGCCTACATTCAGGACCAGCACTGACTGGTCCTCAGTTTCCCATAAGACAGGGAGTTTGAACGAGATGCTTTCGGGGTCCTTCTCAGTTCTGAAGGGTGGACGGCCCACTGCTTGAGCAGGAAGGCGGTGATCAGATTCTGGCCCCGGGACCATTCAGCTGCAAGCTGCCTCATGCCGAGAACCTGACAGAACAGAGTGAACTTGTGACGGAGGGTGGTTCATCCTGTTCCCCAGTAGGCACTTTCTCCCCCATTTCCTTGGACCACTTTGGGCATGCTCAGAGGCTCAGGCACGCTCCCTGCTCAGCTTTGCAGAGCAAGTGTGAACGTGTGGGGCAGCACTGGGAAGGCCGCTTCTGTCTGCACTGGGAGGTGTTCAGAAATCACCATATGCTGCAGGAGTCGAGGGGGGTGTATATGGGAGGAGATGGATAGGGCCAACTTAGTTCGACAGTAGTTCAAATGAAAAAGTTTTGGGCTGGGGAGGCAAGTTCACATAACTGCCTCATAACAAAAGTTAATGGAGGCTCAGCTAGATTCACCTATGTCAATATAGGAATTGATGGTTACAGCTCTTTGTAGGAGGGAGGGAGTGCCTAACTCCAAAGGATGTTATTCTCTGGAGATGGGATTCAGTTTTGTCTGGGAGGGGAGCATTAATACAGGGTATGCCTAAGAAGAGAGATAAAAAAGGAGACAGGTAAAACACACACACACACACACACACACACACACACACACACGTTCTATAAAGAATAGTCAAAGATCCTGGGTGAGGGTGATTGGCTGAGTGACAAGGAAGAACCCATGATGGGGGGCACGTGACTAGTAAGAGGAGAAGGGCAAAGACTGCCCTTCCAGATAAAACAATAGTCAGTGGTAAGGAGGCAAAAATGCTGGCTCAGGATGAAGAAAAACGTGTTAAAAATTTTACAACAGTGGAAGGAGTTTTTGCATTGAGTACCAGAGCTCCTTGTTTTGGGGCTGAGGTTGAGTTGGGAGTGCTTCCGTGGAGGCTGGGTGGTCTGGCTTCAGAGACGTAGCATTGGATAGGACATTTAGCAAGGACACTCATTTCCAATTCTGTTATTTTATGGTGGATACATCATTACGATGAAACCTGGAAGTTCCTGTTGTGGCACCTTTACGAACTGGCGATGTGATCCTGACCAGATCATTTAATCTTTCTGGACCTCAGTGTGCTCATCTTCAAAGTGGAGAAGGTGACCCCTGTCCGGCCGTGTCCGACCATGATGTTACAGAAGGCTTGTGAGGGGTAAGAGCAGGCACATGAAAGTGCTTTGACCAGGTCCCGCAGAGTGAATGACATGTTCACGTTGTCCAGATTCTCCAGTCACTGTCTTCAAGGCTCAGGGTGAGACTTGCCTGGGTCAGAACCCTGGCTCTGCCTCTTGCTGGATATGCGGTCTTTGACAAGTTATTAAACTGGCTGAGCCTGTCTCCTGGTCTAAGTAATTGGGCTGGTATGGATAATATTGATCACAGGCCGTCATTGTGAGGATTAGAGGCATAATGTGTGGGGAGTGATTTTGGCAGAGCCTGCCACAGAGCACCCCTTCCATGAGGCTTTGCGCTGCTCACCATTGCTAGGGCCTCAGGCAGCATTTGTGTCTGTGTGGCGTGTGGAGCCAGTGGCTGGCAGAGATGTTGGGGTGTATTGCAGACGCCGTCTGGAGGGGCTTGAGCCCACTTCTGAGTGCCCGAGGCAGCAGGGAATGTCCATGCAGATACCTCAGGGAGGTGCAAACCCAGCCGCTGAAGTTTGTCAATTTGACGACCCCAAATGTTTTCTTTACTCTGGAAGCTCATAGTATTCCATCATAAATGTTTCATAATTGCCTTATGAATTATTCACCTGCAACTTAATAACCTTAAATTTTATGGGATTATTGTTTTTATGGGAGAAAAACATTACCAACCTGGGACCCCGCTGTGAAGAGAAAGTGCTGATGTTATCAGTTTGTTATCACTATGCAGTGGAAGGGTTTTTTTTGGTAATTATGAAATATAGAATATTAATAAAAGAGCAAATAAAACACTAAAAGAGGAAGGAAAATCCTTATATTGCTCTTAAAAAATTTTAATCTCAAAGCTGTGTTTGCAAAGTTTTTGCCTATTGCCAAGAAGCTGGCCCACCTTCCTTATAGCAGGTGTCATTTTCAAGGAAAACCATTCCTTGTTTCCCTTCCTTACTTATCTGGCCTTTGGCCTTCCTATATGTTTATCCACTACTCAAAGGTTATTTTAGTCTGTATTCACTAGTAATTTTAAATCAGTATCATCCTCTCACCATCCTAGATTGTTGTGGTGTCAGTTCCGGAACGTCCTTGGGGGTGTGGAAGCAGAGTATGGGAGTGCAGTGGAAGGAGCAGTCGCTGGGACATCTGAGTCTGCATCCAGACTGTCATTTGATTGATGTGTAACCTTAGCAATTCAATTAAGTTTTCTCATTTTCCCAGCCTTGGTTTTCCTTCAGATCAAATGGAGATAGTGATGTCCATTCTACCGACCTCACAGAAATCTTGAGGAAGTCCAGTAAGATCATAGATGAGACAGTCTTTTAAAGATAAAGCACTATACAGATGTAAGGAAATGGCCCCGTGACACAGGCAAGGGAAGGCCGGGGTGTGAACACGGCTGAGCCCAGGGGAAGGAGGAGCAAGTAGATCAAAAGGGAAAGCTGGTGCCTAGCAGATAGCGGTAAAGCAGCTTACTCCTTTATTCAGTTTTGAATTTTTATTGGGAACAGAAAAGAACAAAGCAAGACCACCCTGTCCTCTAACACCAGGTAGGGTGCTTACTCACCAGCTGTTATTAAAAAAAAAACCCTTTTGTTGCAAATCATGGAGTATGCGCGCCCTTTTTAGAATCAAAGACTAGAAGGAGGACAATAGGAGTCACAAAAGGACTATTTCAGTGTCCCTATTTTGCAGATGACAGCACCAAGAGCTGATGAGGAGGGTAGACTTTAGCCCAAGATATCATGTGAATTAGAGGCAGAAGCAGGGCCCAAAAGCCTGGTCTTTGATTTCTAATACTGGGCACTTGTCTGCCTTAGAAAGTGCCATGAGCATGCTAGAAGAGGGGCCTGTGGAAGGAGGGCAGGGGGCTGCTAGTACAAGTGGGTTGGGGGCGGGGGTTGGGCGCGGTCGGGGCTGAAAGAAGAGAGCTAAGAAATGTGATTCTGCTGCAGGCAAATGAGCCTCTCCAGCAGAGCTTAGAAATCAGTGGGGCGGGTTTTTTTTTTTTTTTTTTTTTTTGACTGGCTAGAACTGAGTCATCCAATTAAAACAGGAACAGGTGCCCCAGAGGCTGCAGTGCCTCTTCTTCCCCACAGTTTGCACTGACTTCTAATAACATTTTATTAAAATTCTCTGGGTCCTGATTAATTTTCCTGGCTACTTTCTTTCTTATTGCTCTCCTGGCCACGGGATGAGAACAGCGAGTGCTGTAAGGAGTGGAGCAAATAGTCGGGCTCAACTCACTCGGTCTAAATGACTCTCTGTCCTCTGTGATGGAGCGTTGGGGACTTGTCCCCATGCATTTTGGGGGGATGGTGAGAGATGACACCTGCTGGTGTCTGTGAAGATAGGGCATTACCAAACTTACCCCCCAGAGTATCATCTATAAGAAGATTATTGATTTGGTTACTTGAGGGTCTGCCTGTTGGCTAAGGGAGGAAAACAAGTCACATTTGCTGAGTGCCTGCTGTGTGCTTAGCATTTTTTTCTGTGTTTCTTCTCTAGGTTCCTTGAGGGTCCTGGGCCTGTGCATTCTTCTGACACAGTGTTGTCAAGACCTGTTTTCCCAAAGGCTCTGTGAGCAGCTTGAGGGCGGGCACTACCTCTTCCCCACAGCAGATTCTCAGTCTCACTGGGATGGCAGCGCATAGCACGTGCTCAGTAAATGGGTGTTCACTTAATGAATGACCCTTGGCTGACAAACATAGGCTTTCCTATTCGTGTTCACCACCACCTTACTTTCATTCTTATTTCCATTTTATGTGTCACTAAAGCAAGGCTCAGAGGAGTTGCCTAAGATCACACATGTAATACATACAGCTCTGCATGACATAAAAAAGAATAAAATCTATCAATTAAGCATGCTGTCCACTTCTAGGGATAATGTCTTTTCTCTGGAGACCTGCTGAATTTCAGCTTTATATCCCAAGATCCCAATGAAGTGTTGCCTTTGAGTTATGTTTTGGACTTACCCTCATGGCAGACAAGATGCTACAGTGTCAAGCTTGCCTTGTACCGAAAGTACTTGATGGACCAAGAGGTGGCCTCAGAAATGGCAAAAGTGGATATAGTGGCATATAAACTGGAGTCTTAAGGAACTGTGGTTATTAGAAGGGAGTATAATTCAGGAATTATCTTGTCTGTACAATATTACAGTTCTCTCTAACCCTGCCAATGTACATGTGAAATTATGGACTGAATAATTATGTAATTATTAGCATTCCTAGTGGTTGTGGAGGTTCTGCTGGATGACAGAGCTGTGTTAGTTAATGAGGCAGGCAAGAGGAGAGGACTGGAAAACCCTCATATGCAGAAGGAATCAGAGAAAACATGGAGGAAATAGAAAAGCAGCAGGAAGAGGCAAGTCTCTGGGAGCCAGATCAGGGATGGAAACACTTAAATGGAAGGCATTTAAAAAGAGAATTTTTGTTCGGTGAGCATGGCCAAGAGATAGGCTGCAAGGGGTCAAGGAACTTTTGTGAAAATGTCTGTCAAATTTGCGCATGTTTATTTCACTGGAAAGAGGATGCATAGTTTTCACCTTCCAAAGCGGTCTGCAACTTTTCAAATGATTATGAACCAGTGGTTGGGGCTAAGTAAAAGCAAATCAGAGTGTCCTAGGACCAGTGTTTCAGAATGGGAGGGAGGGGCCTAACACGGTCCCAAAGATTGCATTTGACAGATGGGTGTATGGGCAGGCTTTAATGGTCAACATTTTTTGAGTCAGCAATGTGTTTACAGTGTTACTTTAAGCCCCCTTTAAGGCCCTTTCAACACTATGTTATGGAATCCTCACAAAAGTGCTTTGAAGGGGACCCTATGTGGTCTCCATTTTACAGGTGAGGAAAACTAGGCCTTAGAGATCATGTAAATCACTCTAAGTCACATCATTTACAAATGACAGAGCTGTGATGGTGACTGAGCCGGCTGGTTCCTAAACTTGTCATCTAGTTAACTCTACCCTCTATGACCCCTCTGGAGGAATAAGAGGAGGATGTCCATCTGGGAGGGTAGGAGATAGCATTTTTGTGTGTCTTCTGAGGTCACGTGGCTGTATGGCTCCATGCCTGTCTCCAGCGGCCTCGGGTTGAGTGATTGAGTTAACTGTGTGGGAAGAACCCTAGTGGATAAGGGCAGGGGCTATGCTGGTCCCAGAGAACCACCACGGGAAAGTCACCCCACGATGGCCCAGCAGCAGAAAGCTCTAGGAGACTGGGGTGGCTGGGGGAGCCTTCTGTTCATGGAGGAACTTTCTGGAGCAGGCTGCTGGAAAGACTGTGAGAGCTGGGGCTCCACTTTTAGAATTTGCCCAGAAAGCGTTCCATGGATGTCCCTTTCCACCATCATGTGGGTCCAAGTGGCCTTCCCGGTGTTTCTCTGTTGTTTAAGCAGCAGCAGCAGCAGCAGCAGCAGCAGCACAGGACAGTGGGAGGAGTGGGCTCTTGAGCCACGTATGCCTGGACTCCACTCTCAGCCCAGGCCCCTCCTGCTGTGTAGCCTTGGTCCAATTTCTTCACGGCATGGAGTCGCCTTTCCCTCGCCTGTGAACCTGCAGGCAGTGCCGCCAGTGCCACCCCCCTCGCAGAGCTGCTGTGAGGGATAAATGAAAGGATGAAGACAAAGCAACCTGCAGGTGTAAGCGCTCAACCCATGGTAGCTGTTGATTTCCCTCCAACCCCAAGGAAGACCCATGTCCACCATTTGCAGAATGTCCCCTGACCCAAATAGACTGCCTTTTTTTTTGGCCAGGCCCTTAAGCTCCTTTTTACTGTCTCTCCTCTAATGCAAGATAAACTTTGCTTCTTCCAATTCTACACACACTCTATTTTTTCAAGGATCCAGGGATACATAGCCGATTGTTAAACTTTTGTCATATGCTGTTCGAAGAATATTACTAACTTAATCCTTATAATGCCTTGTGAGGTGGTCATTATTACCCCCATTTTACAGATTAGGGGACTGAGGAGCCGAGAAAGCGAGTTGCCCAAGATCATGTAGCTTGTGAAATAATTGTAATGTAAACCAGGGCAGGATGGCTCCAAAGCCTGTATTCACACTCTGCTACTATACCTTTTTTTAAGTAAAGACTTTATTTATTTATTTTTAGAGAGAGGGGAAAGGAGGAAGAAAGAGAGGGGAGAAACATCCATCAGTTGCCTCCCATACATGCCCCAGCCAGTGACCAGGCCCTCAACCCAGGCATGTGCCTTGACTGGGAATCAAACCATTGACCTTTCACTTTGCTGGATGACACACACCAGTCAGGGATGCATTGTCTTTGAGGGGTTTTTGTGACAATTCAATGACTTACATAAAGAGCTTGGCCCGGTGCTTTATACTTAGTAATTGCTTGGCCTGTCTTCCCTTCCGTCCAACTGTAGGAGGAAATGGGGCTGTGAACACCCTTAGAGAAATAAAGCCAGTGTTCCTTGCCAGGGTCCCTGAGCTGGATTTCCGATGGTCCAGAAAAGCCTTTACATAACAGACGCAGTGTTTAAAGCCCAGCAGGTCAGGCATCGGCCCAGCTTCTGTGGCTTACCAGCGGCCCCTAGTGGCCAGTGGCTCCAAGTGCCTCGCCTTCTTCCGTGTTCTCTATCCTCTGGCTGCATGCCCTCCAGAGTTTTAACACACTGCACTAATTCCCACTCAACACGTTTTGCAGTATTGGACAGAAAACAATGGCAGAGTCTACAACTCTGGGCACAGAGGCTTTTACAATGGGTGATCTAATCTATAGAATCGGGGGCCCAGTCTGTCACTGAGGCCTTTTTCTCTTTTTCACATCCCTGTTCACAAACCTGGGAGGCAGCCAGTACCATTATCCCTGATTAGCTGCCGGGAAAACTGAGGGTCAGAGCAGTTAAGTAACCAGGCCACACACTGGTTAGCAGGAAACCCACTGCCTCCCACCCCAGGTCTGCGTGGGCACAGTTCTGTGACCTTTGCTCGGGAGGCCTCGGCAGCACCTGTGTCGTTCATTGGCACGGCAGTGGTCTGGTCTTGGGAATAATAAGGAAAACCAGCACTAAAGGATTCCTTCTGTGCCAGGCGCATACTAAGTGCTCTCATATCCCCCATTCATTCTTCTTAGCCACCCTATAGAATAAGCATCTTCAGCTGACGAACGAGAATGTGCACTGTTACAAGGTCAGAAGCCATGCAATTCAGCAGGGCGTCAGGACCCAGGTCGTTCTAATCCATAGCAACAGCTTTAATTTAGCTGTCTATGTTCAGCTAAATTTTAGCTGTCTGAAATTTTGATGTATTTTGTGTATGTTCTCATTGTAGCAAATCCAGGTTGTTGGTCCTTAGTACTCACTCACCTAAAACATGCCCTTCCCGCTCCTGACCAGCTATGTGTTAATGAGAGTTCGGCTGATAAGAGCTCGGGGGACAGTGGAAGTGTGCTGGTCCATGTTCCTCAGTACGTAGACTTGTGGTTAGGAGAAACTCCGCTCTTCTTTGTGTGTCTGATGCTCTCTGATACCGTCTCGGACTGCCAGCCAGTCATTTCCTGGAGTCCTGCAGGATCTCAGAGGGGAGGCAGTGTCGACAGTTGAGTAGAATGGTCACCAGGCAGGCTTTGGGGTCAGGAGACTGCAGCAGTTCCTAAACAGTTCAAGACTCAGTTTCCTCATCCACTAAGTGCTCACAACGGTGCCTACCTCAGGGCTGATGCAGGAGAGAAATGCGACAAATACATACGATAGCCGTCATGCAGGGTAAGTCTCGCGGCTGTGTTGATGAGTGAGGGAACACACAGTGACTTGATGCGGTTCGTTAGGCAAGTCACCAATAGCAGCACTGCCCAGGGAGAGTCCAGGCCCCTTGTCTGGTGTCAACGGTGACATGAGGTTGTTTCTCTTGCAGCATAAAGCAATGGACTTAGGGGGTGAAGCAAGAAACAATGTACTGAGGGAGGACAGCCAAAGCAAAGAAGTCCCTTTCCATAGGGATAAAGTGGGTGGGAGGGGATGGTGACAAAGCCATACCAGCCAAATTCCTTGCCAGAAGAATATTGAGTCTTGGGAACAACAAGGGACACAGCCATGAAGGAATTAATTTGCCTTGAGAGGAATTGCCTTGACTTAATGGCTTTATTGAATTCATGGTTTTTAGCCCATTGATTTCCGTTTACTTTAATTCAGGACTATGCAGGAGCTATGCCATTACTTTGCCTGGCCACAGTGATTAGCCAGTGTCCTTGCTCCTCTGGCCCAGCCTCTGTCCTTCTTTCTTGCCCCCTGCTTTCTGTCCCTGTTTCCCCCATCTTGGCGACTGGGCTGGGCATGTTTCCGTGGTCCAGGCAAACCCTCTGAACTCCTTGCTAATTGGAAATAATGGCATCAGGTGGGTCACTGAGGCCACCTCACTCTTGGGCTCTTTGTTCTGGTTATAATGAACCTCTGGCTTTAGGATTTGTTTTCTTGGCATCAAACTTTGAAAAAAAACACTTTTAATTTGGGGGTTCTTTTGGATGCTTGTCCTATTTAGCCAAACTGGGAGTTTTTAGGATTGTTTTCCAGACTTCACGGTGAAGTCCCAGAGTCAGCTGGGATCTCATGTTCAGGGACATTTCTGGTCCCAGATACTTTGACTCAGTGTCATTTTTCATTTTAAAGATGGGGAAGCTAAACCTTAGCAAGTTTAAGTCGTGTCTGTGAATCCTGATAGCTGGTAAATGACAAGGCTAGGATTCCAGCCTCGGCAACTGACTCCTGGGGCTGCATCCTTATCCTATGCAGTAAGAAGTGCTTTAAAATTGATTATTTATAGGCCTCTTATATAGAAATTTAACAAAAATAGAATCACTAGTAATTGGTTAATTATATTAGACATTCGTTAATTCCCATAGAATGAGTAAATAAATGCTCTGTTAACACCTGACTTCCAGTGAATCCATGGGTTAAATTGTTTTTCTGGGTCTAGAGGAGACAGACAAGGTACAGAGAGCAGGGGCTTGCTCAGCAAACACTGGTGAACCTGGCAGAGAATTCAGTCTCTCTTCCATAATGAAATCCTGGTTATACCATGTGCATTTCAGGGGGAAAAAAACAAACCAAACCAGTGCATTCAGGTGTGCAGGCGGCCAGGACTCTCAGTATTGAGACATCTGTGCTGTGCAAAGTGGTGGCAAAGGAAACCAGCTCACAGTAAGACCCGATCCTGGGAAAGGATAATGCCGTGCACTGGTTTGCTGGGGATTGTCTCGAGTGTGTTTGAATGAGATTAGGGTCAGCTCCACTCACCCCAGAGTCTCAGGAGCCTTAGGCTCTGAGGGTTGACCATCACTAATAATAAAGTGGTATATCCAGAAAATATATGATGCAAATCAATCCTGCTTTCCTGTTGTTTACCGTGGTTCACTAAGGTATCCTTAGTGAGCATTACTATACTCTTTCCCTCTCCCACTCAGTTTTGGGGGTAGTTTTTAATCCCTGAAATATGTGCCTACATGTAGGAGAGTGCTCTAAATTTGAAGAGTAGCTTTGAAAAAGCAAATTTACCCTCCTCATTTATTATTAGTTGCCATGTTTGTTGTTATAAATTTCCTTAAATCAGGGCACACCTGGATTTATAGGAAAGCATGGAGGAAACTTCTTAAATGAGGTACTAGGATTCATTTCATGTCCAATTTACCCAACTATTTAATACCTTGTCCAATAGATATTGATTGATTGGAATATTATACACACAGTGGAATATGACTCGGCCTTAAAAAAGAAGGAAATCCTGCCATTTGCGACAATATGGATGGATCTGAAAGGCATTATAATAAGTGAAATAAATGAGACAGAAAGACAGAGAAAGACAAATATTTTATGGTGTCATTTTATGTGGGATCTAAGAAAAAAAAGTAGAACTCATGGAAAGCATGGAGTAGAATGACAGTTTCCAGGGGGCTGGAAGTCAGGGGAAATGGGGAATGAACTCTCAGTTACAAGATGAAAATGGTCTGAGGGTCTAATGTATTACATGAGGACTGTAGCTGGTAGCCCTGTGTCATACTGAAATTTGCTGAGAGAGTAGAACGTAAGCATTCTCATAAAAAAGTAAATATGTGAGTTGATGGATGTATTAATTAGATGGCGTGAATACTTTTATCATGTTTACATATATCAAGACATCAGGTTGTAAACTTTAAATATATTACTATTTTATTTGTCAGTTACACCTCAATAAAGCAGGAAAAAAGAGAAGTACTTGAATGATTAATATTGACTGAGCTGAGAGGACTGCTGGGACTTCAGTGGACCAGGCTTGTGGGAAAGGATGGCCTAAGACTGGGTAATAGTCTAATTTGTTATACCCAAGAGGCTGCTCCAGGCTAGAAAGAGACCAGTGTTCAGCACTTAAGGGAATTCAGCATAGGCAAGTCTTTTTATTTGCAAAGAACTGAAACCATTCAAGCTGGTTCAAGTACAGGAGAGTTTTGAAAGTTTGTAGGGATATTTCACAGAAATGAAACCCAACGATGTACTTTGGTTCAGAAAGGCATCTGCTTTGCTGAGAAAGTCCTTAGGCTTGAGTTTCCTCCTTTGTCTGCATTTCTCTCTCTCTCTAGTTGTCTTAAAAATGTTGGTTGGTTTCTCTGTAATACAACTTTCCTTCTTTATTGAATTTGTTGGGGTGACATTGGTTAATGAAGTTATATAGGTTTCAGGTGTACAATTCTATGATCCATCATCTGTATATTGTATTGTGTGTTCAGCACCCAAGTCAAGTCTCTTTTCATCACCTTTTATCCCCCGTACCTTCCTCCACCTCCCTAGCCCCCTTCCCTCTGGCAATCACTACACTGTTGTCTGTGTCCGTGAGCCAACATGAGACGACCTGCCGGTGAGAATGTGGAGGAAAATGAGTCTATCCGTGAGTCCACACGACCTTTCAGGTAAATCATCCCCAGTGTTTGATTACAGTGTTTTCTTTGTCCAGACTCTCAAGGAAGAGCACTGGTTATGTACTAGCTAATTAGTGGCTTGGCTTTCCTGGTGTTGTCTTTTTTGTGCGTTGGTTTGTACAGCTGGCTGGGGCTTGCAGTGCGTCACATGCTAAAATATACCCACCTTCATGAACCTGTTCAACAGGGGTTGGGAGGGAATTTCTCTGAGGAGGAAATGGGGGCTTATTCATATCCCAATTTATATCCCACAGTGAGTCCCAGGAGGCTGCCCTCTTTAAGCAGTAACATTGCCTGGAACCACAGAGGTGTCATGTGTCTGCCCCTGTCATCTGTGTTAAGCAGAACTCAAGCCAGTGGCTGAGAGTTTGGGTGACAGAATTTAGTCACAGAACAAAGAGATTAGAATGTGCATAGCCACGACTCTGGTCCAGCAGGCTCAGGTTCAGAACAGAATCCCAATCTCAGAATGGGAGTAGGTACGCAAGATCAGGAACCAAGGTCAAGGTTCTGACAAAATCACCTGGTAGTTTGATTTCAGGGCACCCACCCAGGTCCAGTAGTCTGCTGAGAGAATGCTTTTGATGAGATCAGGGGGCAGGTTCAAGAACCTCTGACGTACTATGTCCTCAGCTTCCTGCATACACCAGAGTCTCAGCCAGCTCACAGCACCCAGAGCCCAGGTCCCCTCCCTTGCAGCCCAGAGCTCTTCCCTTTATTATATCCACCTGCTGTCTTGATAGTTGAAGAAGGATGTCACAGCGTCCTTCTGTATCAGAGAGATAGGGTTTGTCTTGCTGTGACAATTAGCTTTTATGCCACATGGTTAGGCTGGGTAGGACCCAGGTTCATATCTTAGGGGATTGAATTTTTGATCTGATCTATGTGTTCATAATAACTGGGCCCCATCAGTCAGAAAAGTTTAGACTTTAACAATTAAAGTTTGTTTTCAGTGGCATACACCAACTAAAGTTTTTTTTTTATTGCTGATGTTACATGTCTGTGCTGGATCTTCTGGGCCCCACTATGAGCTTCTCGAGTGCCAGGTCAAAGGCTAGCTCCAGGGACAGAGGGAAAGGAGACCAAGGAAAAACATAGCTGGGCTTTTGAAGCTTCCATCCTGAAGTAGTCACACATATCAGTACAGTTCCCACTTCATGGGCTGAATGAAGCCCTTCCTTCACACAGGTGAAGGTGCAATCCTACTGTGGACTGGAGCAACCTTCCTTTACACAGGTAAGTGCAGTCCTACTATGGACTGGAGTGAAGAGACCCATACACTGAGCCTTGCACAAGGACTTGGACTCATTTTCTTCTATATCCCCAGCATTCAGAACAATGTCTGGCACATGATAGGTTCTTTTAAATATATTGAATAAGCAAAGGGAGGAAGAAACATGAAAGTAAAATAATTCTTATCGCCCAGGGTGAACATTGGTCCTGGACACAGCTCTGAAATGATCTTCATTAGAACATTTTAGGAAATAGCCCCAGAAAGGGCTACGTTTGGGAAAATTGTCTTAGGTGTGGGTTATTTATGATTGGAAATTCCTGAGCTTGAGGAGTTCCCAGTTGCCTTTTATCTCAGTATGGGGGTCATTTTTTCATGTTTCTACAAAGGGTGTTTGGCAGGTCAGCTGGAATAGCTGTCTGATTCTCGGGATGTTAAAGTGTGTGAGGTAGAGTATAGGGGTCATTCATGGAATTCGCAAGAGAGCTGAGAGTAAAGCCCCCATACTGAAAATTAGCTTTGCAGAGGGATATCATGGGGGTCCCCTTTAACCACAGTTATTGCTTCTCTTGGGGTTAACATTGGTTCTTACATGGAACGGCCGCGAGACTGCACTTGAGCGGCCATCCTGGGAGAAAGACCTGGCTCCCCACTCTGCAGGCGCATTGAGATTAATGGCCACTTCCAGGTTCCTGCTTTGTCTTCAGTTCGCATGGGTCCTCTGCGCCACTTTATGCCACAAGAACAAATGTCTGCAAGTGCCCCTTCCATTTCGGGGAAATCTAAAGCCTGGCCCATAATTTGGCTAATTTGTAGTTGATCATGGGGAAGATAATGAGTAGGGAAAATTGAGGGAGCAGGGGACAGAGTTGCTAGGAAACAGATTTACTCCTCACATCCAGACCAATAAACTAAAGAAATGGCGTTAATGAAGTCTAGTTACTGACAGTCTCAGTTCCCAGGGAACACAAGCACAGAAAAGTAGCATCGCGATGACAAAGCACCAGACAGAGGTGGAAGCTGGGGGACAAGCAGAGCAGCGTGGTTCAGCATGGGATGGCTCTTCTTAGAGCAGATTGGCCGGTTAAACGAGGTCCTTGATGGTAAGGGCTTAGCACTGCGTCTGCATAGGGAAGGGGGTCAGTAGATGTTAGTCAAAATAATCATTAGTGTTATAAATATATATGTATAAATAATAAGTTACTGTTAGTCTCATCATCTTACCGGTTCTGGTTCTTCCACTAACTGCAAACTTGTCTTTTGTTACTCGTTAAACAGTGTGAGTCTTTGTCCCCTCATCCTACCTGTACGTGGACTGTCGTAAGGGTCAGTGAGGGCAGGGGCACATAAGCAACAGAATAAACTTCAGGAACTGTTACGGACATCTGTTGTCCTCATCATTATCGCCAACAGCCACTCCTAAGACCCAAGAGGGATTTCTACAGAGATCTTGGGGCTCTTTCCCTGCTGCTCTCTCCTCTCTCGGAGCCTCAAATCCTGGTCTTCTGAGCAGCCAGCCGGGAACTCAGACCTCTGTGTCCTCAGCCCAGCCAACCCGCTGCTCCCCCCGAGGCTCTGTGTGTCTGCACCACAGTCTGGGAAAGCGCCTCAAGAGGGAAGCTGATGTGAGTGGGAGGATTCCCTGCTCTTGAGGCTCACAGACCTGCATCGGTTATTGTCCGGTGTCTGGAAATAATAGTTTGATATATTTTGTTCTGTTTTTACAGCAGAGATGAAGTCTGATACCGGCTAACCCATTGAAACTAGAACTCGAAGCTGTCCTAGCTTCCTGGATGCCTTTACTTTACTCTGCTAAATGACATGATAAACAAAGAATTTGCCAAGTAAACAGAAAAATTACTACATAATGGCACATTGTGATAAGTTCTTGAAAAACAGAAGCAAATACTGGCACTGAAATAGAGATGAAAGATGGGCGGGGAGGGCCGGATTTTGGACAAGGCTGTGCTGGAGTTGTTTAAAGTTGAGGGTTAAATGGTGAGCCAGGTCTTCCTTACCTGGGGCAGAGGGAGGAGGGTAGAACAGAAAAGCATGCTAAATAGAAGTGTGAATTTTGAAGGAGAGATGCTTGCCAAAATTTATGCTGTACAATAAGACCTGGAGAACTTCATTTAACCTGAGTGCTGTGTTTTAAAATAGGTAACTCACTGTAAGTGCTATGAGGAGGGGGGTTGGAGACCTTGAAGGGGGAGGAATGAGAAAGCCAAGGCAGGGGTTGGGTGTGGGGCAGCGTGTGGGAGAAGGCTAGGTGAGCGTCAACTTTGAGTACCTGACTGCTGTCACGGAGAGAACTGGCAATGTTTTGGCGCGTATTTGGCAGACTATGGCCCAAGGGTCAAATCTAGCCACACAGCCTGTGAACTAGGGATGGATTGTTTTAGATTTTTAAATGATTCCATTTTAAATGGTTTCGTTAGTACAGTAAATCCTCACTTAACATTGTCAATAGGTTCTGTGACTTTGAGCAGAACGACTTGTAACAAAAGTAATTTTGCCATGGCTAATTGATATCAGAGAGAGTTAAGTTCCTATGGCAGCTCATCAACGCTGTTACTGAATGATGTTGAACCAAACGGCATTATTCGAGGACCTGCTGTCCCTACACAGCGACCCCAATTTTGTTGCTTGGCCCACAATGCTGAAAGTGTTTATTACCCTGGCCTTTTAATGAAACGTTTGCTGACAATCTGCTCTGGATCAATTGCAGGAATTTAATTCGCTGCAGCTAAAGAAATGAGTAGCAAATTGGAATGAAAGATTCCCTACGGGAAAGGTATCTTCCTGGACGGGGTGCTGGAGAGACCTTCCTCGAAGGTGTTGTCCTTGGCCCTCCTCTTGTCCTGGGCAGTTTTCTCCCCACGCAGCTCATGCATGGGGAGATAGCATGTGGCTTCTTGAGAAGAATGGGGCGGCGCTGGGCCAACTGGCTGAGAATCTGACTCTGTGAAATTGGACAGTTTTCTATTTGGATGAGACAATAGTTTGATTTGAAAACACCCAATTAGTGACTGTAACTAATACATTGTTTCACTGAATTAAATTATTTTATCATCCCTCCAACTGGATTTAGAGCACAGTTAAAGGTCTTGAGTAACAGGTTAGTGTCTGAAATGAATTTGTTATAAGTCAGCAACGACCAGGGGAAGACTGCTTTGTAGTCTAATGAACTAGGCTAATTCTCCAGGAACTGGGTAATGAGCCTTGGTATAATACAAAAGGAAATTCTAATTTCAGAGCAGTCTTTCCAAAGCCAAAACCAAAAAAGTGATGGAACATCCCGGAATGTGGTATAGACTTCAATCATTTGTTTATCAAGTAAGGAGCTCACAGCCTAGAGGGGAGATAGACAGACAAAATATATTCCAATAGAATATAGGACCTGCACTTAGTTTGAGTATGTACAGCATCATGCCCACAGCAATACAAAACATAGAGTAGGCATGTAGCTCCGCTTTGAGGCTTTGAGGGAGGCCAGAGAAAGTTTCTGGAAAAGATGATGCGTGGATGAAATCGTAAAGAATGGTTCAAGGTTACTCAGAGGAAGGCAGTGGGGCAGCTGTGCAGGTATGTATGTGGGAGGATTTAGGCAGTAAGCAACCAGGGCCTTGAGAAAATTCAGTGCAATGAGGAAACTTTGGAACGCTCTGTCTGACTAGATCAGAGCACTGAGGAACGGTGCTGGGGGTCAGAAAGCGGCAAGGCCACATTGTAACAAGGAGTTTGGATCTCACCCGAGGGCCACGGGGAGCTACTGGAAGATGTTAAGCATGACGTGATTATATGTGAGTTTTAAAAAGATTGTTCTGGCAGCGTAAAGGGGAGTGGGGTGGTGCAGAGTAAGACCAGAGCTTGGGGGAGATGTGAAGATTGCTGTTGCAGTTTTCCAAGTGGCAAATGACAGTTATGTAGCAGTAGTAAGGCTGATGGAAGAGGGGGAGGAAACGCCAGGCAGGTGAAACTCACAGGGTTGATTATTCTGGGATGTGCGCAGTGAGGGAGGAGAGGCTGTGACTACTGTTCACATGCATCCTCAGTGAGATGACCACCACAGGACAGATGCATAAAAAATCACGTGCCAGGGAAGGGATTTTTAGCCATATAAATAGTACTGAGAACCAGGGCAGTGATGTCTTGGGAATCAGTGAAGTCTTCCTGGACGGATCGATATTTGAGACAAGAAAGAGTTGAAACTTTCAGTCCCCCCACCACCACCCCCACCTCTGTGCAGGGGAGAGGGACTAGAGATTGAATTCAGCTGTCAACGGCTAATGATTTAATCAACCATGCCCATGTAATGGAGCCCCCATGAGGCCTGGGTCCAGAGAGCTTCGGGTTGGTGAGCAGGCAGAGGTGCTGAGAGAGTGGTGTGCCTGGGGAGGGAGTGAAAGCTCCTCGCCCTTGTCCCCATGCCTAGATCTGTGCATCTCTTCTGTCTGGCTGTTCCTGAGTTGTATCCTTTTATAATAAACAGACAATCTAGCAAATAAGATGTTTTTCTGTGTTCTGTGAGGCGCTCTAGCAAATTAATCGAACCTGGGGAGGGGCCTTGAGAACCTCTGGTTTTTATAGGTCAGGATGTAGCAGCCCAAGCTTGTGACTGTGGTCCTCAAGGCAGGGCGACCGAGGGCAGCCCTATGGTACTCACCTGTGGGATCTGATACTGTCGCTGGGTAGATCATGTCAAAATTGAGTGGAACTGTAGAACACCTGCCTGGTGCCCTAAGAATTGCTTGTTGGTGTGGAGAACACACCTCACCCCGCTCTGGAAGTGGTACCAGAACCTATGCAATAGGTGCTCTGTATGTATTTGTTGAATGAATGGATATTATTGAATGGTTGAATGCTGGGATGTCAGAGTTTAAGTGTGTCCTTAAGAAACTAATCTAACCATTGCAATTGACTGATGGAGTACCAGATAAAGGGCATGACTTACCTATGTGTTTTTATTCTTTATTCATGTTGCCCAGCATGTTTTCTTAGCTTGATCATTTTGGCAAAGGGGGGCAGCCTGGAGATGAGGAAATGCCCATGTCTGTAAGCAGCTGAGGACGGTTCTACTTGTGCATGTGAAATGTATACATTATTTTGCATATTGCCACCACTTAAAACTTTTACCCCTAGCACTTTGGAAAGAGACTTAAGATTCATTAGTCCTCAGAGGCTGAAAACAAACTCTAAAATTATAAGAAAATCTTGTGGTTTTGGTAAGCATGCCACTGAACTACAAAAATAGCATTAGGTTTTATTTATTACTTTTACCCAACCCCTTTCCTGGTTTATTGTGTACAATCTGTTCTACCTATGGATAATTGAATTCGCATAAATCTCAGTTTTGATCATGTATTTTTCCCCCGACTTAAATGTGTCATCCTGTCTTCAAGTGGCTACAAAGGGAAGACCGAAGTGCTCAGTCTGGCCCCAATCTTTCCAGCTGTATTCCCATGTCCTGGCCCGTAGGCCCGTGCTTCTGGAACTTGAATGCACATGTGAGTAACTTAGGAGATCTCAGTACAATGAGGATTCTGATTCAGCAAGTCTGCAGTGGGAACTGGGTTCCTGCCTTTCTAACAAGTTCTTAGGTGATGCTGATAAAGCTAGTGTGAGTGGGAAGGCCCTGGCAATATTGTGCCCTCTCCTACAGGCCCTCATCGAGTCTCATTGTTATGTGTTTAGTAACTGTCTTTCCTTCACGGCAGAGTATGTCCCCGAGAGCCTCATCAGATCTGTCAGCTTCACGGTTAAGTCCTTCGGCATCTATCAAAACGAATCTGAAATTCCTAATACTCTCACTTTGGACAAGACCTTATTTACCCCTCCTCCTCGAACCGTAGGTGGTGAATTGAATCCAGAAAGTGACCTTTCTTTCCAGGGAGACACCATGAGTTAGTGCAAAGCTGGGACTAGGAACTCGTCTCTGAAATAAATATCTACCTTAGCACAAAACTTCAAGCAAAGTTCTTAGGAGAAGTAGCACATTATTCAGACCTTGCCCCTTCCCTCCCCACCAGGTATTAGATGCTTAGCACAGAACTCCCACTGCAAGCCCTTTGGCAAATTGCAAATGTCTAAGAGAAGACAAGAAATACCCCAGGGGCATTTCTCAGGGTCCATGGAGGCTCCACAATTAGACTAACAGCTTATAGGATAACTAGAGTGTAGCCAATTGAGAAGGATTGACCCAATTCTTCCTTTTTAATTACCTTAATTTTATGCATCAGGTAATTAACTGAATGACTTAGTGATTATAGATGCTTTTTCTATCTCCAGCCAGGAATGGAAACAAGTTGCATCAGAAACATAGGTGGGAGAAGGAGGGGGATATTAGGGTGAGGGCATTTTGATAGGCATCTGAATGAACCCCATGTTGGAGTGCAAAACTCACCGTGGAATTTTATATCTGAACAATGTATTTGTTTGCCTAGAAGGAGGAAAATACAGGGAATTCCCCAAAGTAACTTCTAGAAATAGATCGGGGTTTCTCAACTCTGGCACAATCGACGTTTTGGAACAGAGAGTTTTTCATTTTCGGGAGTTGTCCTGTCCATTGCAGTGTGTTCAGCAGCATCCTTGGTCTCTACCCACTGGTAGCAGCCCTGTCCCCACCCCCACGCTATGACAACCAGAAATGTGCCCAGACATTTCTCTCATCCCCTGTGAGAGAACAGGAGAGCATCATCCCCAGCCAGGAGCCGCTGGACTTGACCACTGGTCGGGCTACAGCTGAGCACGTCTACCCGGCTGCTGCAACAGCCACACAGGGTGCGTGGCAGCAATTCCATGGAGTGCCGTCCTCATAGATTTCAATGTTAGGGCTACTTATTTAAGATTTTGGTAATATTTGCAACACAAAGCTTTGGCCTTTAATAATGAACTTTGTAGGCTAAGAGCCTCCCCCATTTAAACACAACATTAAGAATTTGCAAAAGCCATGTGCCCAGCAGAATACCTGGTGATTTAATATCCAGGAAACTGATCCACTGCTCACCTTGATCTCCACTAAGGCTTTTGTCTTCCATCCCACCTCATCCTAGACCATGCTGTCATCAGTAACTGTATCGCCTCTGAAATCTTCGGGTGTCTTTCTTTCTGTACACCAAGTCCTATGCTTCTGACTTGATTAATCACCTGGTTTTCCAAACACTGTTTTGACCCCAGCTGAGACTCCAATGTATTGACCTCACCATTCTGCATCACTGACCACACCCCTCTTATTTGCCTCTCTACCCAGGCCAGAGTCTCCTGTCCATCATGTTAATCATTCCTTGTAAAACCCTCAATAACCTTGTGTCACTAGCCCTATGATGTGCTTGCCTGTCTAAAACCAGTGCAGAATGGATTTCATTTTTTACCTTCTCTGTATCTATATCTAAACAGATAAACATCTGCACTTAAATGGAAAAGCCACCCAGTATAATGATGGATCCATTGCAGTTTAAATTCAAGACCACACACCTTGAGTGGACACTTACACCGCCTAGAATTCTCATCCTAGTAAGTCTGTTTCCTCCTCTTTGGGACAAGTCTCTCGTGCTCCACACCCTCACTCTGATGGCTGCCTGGAAAAGAGAGGCAGCAGGAGCTCTCACATCCACGTGTCAAATCCACACCATATCTTTATTCCTACCTGTAGTCTCTATTTTCCATCCTCTCGCTGCTTTTACCAAGGGTCAGTCTCCTCCAGTGCTTTCTGTCCAAGTTCCCATAACTCCCTCAAGCATTTGTCCTCCACAGTTTCATCTGCATCACTGTTTCCTCCTTTCAGTCACGTCATCTCCACGCTTGTTTCTCACATTGTACATCGATCCAAATTCTACTTCTTCTACCGCACATTTCTCTCTTGTCCTTCTCAGGAAGTATTCTTGAAGGACTGGCCTAACTCACTGGATCTGGGTCTTTATCTCCCCCAGTTTCTTTAATCCACTCCAATATGGGTTTTACCATCACTGCTTCCCTAAAACCATTTCTGTCCACAATCTTCATGTTGCCAAAACTAACGGGCCCTTCTTTGGACTTCTTGCTCACCAACTACTGTTGACCACCCCCTCCCTTTTGAAACTCTCTCTTGGTGTCAAGGACACTACCTCCTCATAATATTTTCTTGCCCTTTTATATACTTCCTAAAAATATTTTTAGTTATGGTTGACATGCAACATACAATATTACATTTGTTCCAGGCATATAGCACAGTGAGTCCACATTTGTGTACCTTACAAAGCAATCACCACACTGAGTCAAATAACCGTCTGTCACCATGCATCATCATTATGATGTTATCGACTCTGTTCCCTGTGCTGTACATCACATCCCTTATACTTCTCTTATTGTCTTAAAATTTTTTTTCTTCACAAACCTACCTTTTATTATAAGAGTTCTCCACTGATTGGACCAACTCTCTGTCTATACATTTGCCTACAGGGACCTCATCCAGGGACCTCGTGGCTTTAGATGCCAACTGGATGATTACGGCCCCCAGACCTATATGCGTACCCTCTATTCTTTCCTGTGCTCCAGACTTGCATACCCATCTGACTCTTTACTCTTTGTGATTGGGTATATGATATGCATGTCAAATTAACATTTTCAAAACAGGGCTTTTGAATTTTTCTTTCTTTTCCTTTCATATTTCCCCCAAGACTTTCTCATATCACTAAGTGGCACCTTTAACCACCTCAGAACCCACCAAGGTCAAAACCACTGGAGTCAATCTTGACTTGTTCCTTACTTTCATTCCTTACTTATAATCCTTCATCATGATAATGTTTCATTCTGTTTCTGAAATGTATCTTCTTTTCCTGGTCAAAGAGCAACAGCACCAAAAACTTGTTAACAGTGGCAAGAGAGATTTTGTTCAGACTAATGTGGCAGGAGAGAGAGACTCCAGTATAAATTGAGCTCAACTCCAACTAAGACAAAGGTAGCTGAGATTTTAAAAGGGAAAAGAGGAAACCAAGAGGGGCTATGGGGAAGCGAAAAAGGGGGATCAAAAAGGATTCAGGGGGCTATGGTGGACATGGAAAACTGCAGAAAGGGATAAGTGGAGAATTACCAAAAATGGTTTGGCAGTGTGAGTTGGAGCTATGCACATTTTGTGGTTTGGAAGCATTTCTTTTTCTTGTACAAAGATTTAGCATGGGTCTGGGGTCACTTTAGAAACATGCCTAGTGCAGGGGGAAGCCATGCTGAATTAAAGTCTCTTAGCACAGTGTTCACACAAGTCCTTGTGCTACAGGTCACAACCTCTTCGCTGCCACCAGCTTGTCCATCATTTGTCATCTGGACCTTTGAAAGAGCCTCTTGGGTGGTCTCCTTGCACACATTCAATTAAATCATGTGCTCATTCGTCATTAGCGAAACGCAAGTCCAGCCCACAATGATGTACCACTTCATACCCATCGGAATGACTATTATAAAAAAGGCAGACCACAACAAGTGTTGGTGAGGTCACAGCTCATACATTGCTAGTAGGAATCAAAATGGTACAGCCACTTTGGTAAACAGTATAGTAGTTTCGTAAACATTAAACATATGACTGAGCAATTCCACTTCTAGTTCTCTAGCCAAGAGGAATGAGAACACCTCCACCCAAAAATGTGCTGAAGTGCTATCATCTGTCCATTATGCATCAGCAGTGGGGCGCTCTGCTCACTGCAGCTGCTCGGGGACCTTGGGTAGGGAAGCAGCCACCACTCCTACCAGCGTTTGTTAATTGTTATTCCAGAGGGAAAGCACAAGTCTGGCAGATCTTACATCAACAATTAAGTGATACACATCACTTCTGCTCACAATTTAGAGGCTAGCATTAATCACAAGGCCCAATCTAACACAAGAACAAAGAAGTGCTATCTCCATGTGCCTGGAAGGTAAAGAAACAGAAGCGGTTAGTAGGCACACTAACGGCTCCTCTGCCCTTGCCCCTGCTGTTCCCTTGGCTTGGAATGGTTTTCCTTCATCTCTGGGTGGACCCAGACCCTGCTCAGCCTTCAGTTCCCAGACTTCCCTGGGAGAACTCCTGTGACAAGTCTGTCCCAAGTGGTGCCTCTATCTCTTTCACGATCCATTCGAGTTCTTTGCCCCAGCCCCCAAGGGGTTATGACCCTGATTATTTCATGATCTGAAATTGTTTGCTATATATCTTCGCTTGTTTTCTTATTGACTAACTCTTCCCACTAGAATGTAAACTTTTCGAGGCTGTAATTTGTATTCTCTGTTTCATTCATTACCAAATCCCTAGCATTTGGAACAATGCCTAGCAAGCTCATAATAGAAAATCGATAAATATTCATTAAATGAATGAATGAACATGCTTTCTTACCTCCCGAGCATTTTTCATGCTGTTCCTTCTTCCTTTTCTTTCAGACAAAATACTGTGCATTCTCTAATGTTCAGCTTAATGTCATCTGTGCTGTAAAGCCTTTGATTTCTCTATAATTATTGGTCAGAGGTAATTTTTAACTCAACCATGCTCTCATAACATTTTACTTATCCTTTTTTCATAGTGGATTCTCTGTCTTACGTCTTTATAGTTGTATGCATGACCCTTCAATGTTTCCTATCTCATGCTTTGAATTAGTTGTATAGAGCATCATTAAAGCTAAGTAGTATGTCTTCTAAATATTTTATATCCCAGTGCCCAGTCCGTTCCACACACATTTGCTGAATACCTGTGTTCCAGGCAGTGTTCCAGGTGCTGTGGGTAGAGCAGTGGACAAGGCAGACACAGTCCCTGCCCTCACGAAATGCATTTTTTACTGGAGCAGACAGACCACCCAACAATTTCAGTTGTGATAAGCACTTTGAAGAACATTAAAGTAGAACAGGGGGATAGATAGATAAGGAAAATGAGTGTTGGTCAGGGGAAGGATTTTTTGAGATGTGATATTTGAATCAAGATCTGCGTGAAGTGAAGATTCAAGTCATCAAAACATCCGGGAGAAGCCTGTTATGGGCAGATAGGGCAGCAAGCACAAAGGCCATGAGATGGGAATAAGCTGTTGTGTTGTGGGTGGAGTGGGATTGGGAACAAGGCAGAGAGTTGTTGGGGACACACAAAAAATTTTTTCTTTTACTTATTCTAGAGAGGTGGGGAAGCAGGAGAAAATGAAGGAGAGAAGCATTGACATGAGAGAGAAACACTACCTCTTGCACACTCACCATCTGGGGACAAAACCTGCAACTCAGGCATGTTCCCTGACTGGGAATTGAACCCATGACCTTTTTGTTTGCAGGACAACATGCAACCAACTAAGCCACACAGGGCAGGGTAGGGCCACACTTTATACAGGGCCTCTGTAAGCCATCAAGTGGCTTTGAGTTTTATTCTGAGTGTGTTGGCATGTCATCAGTAGAGTTTGAACAGATCAAGATTTTTTAAAGCATCAAATTAGCTATCACTCCATTTCCTGTGTAGAGAATAGTCTGTGGGGACAAAAGTAGAATCAAGAAAACTAGTTACTAAGCTACCTGATAGATCAGGCAAGAGAGGAGGATTTGGGTTAGAGAGGTAGTGAAGACGTGCTTCTGAGCGGGTGGAAAGTGAGCCTGGTATCCAGGGAGCCACGTGAAGAGCGTGTCTCAATAAGGAGGAGGATGGAGTAAGTCAGTGCTGTGGGGAGGTCTAGCAAAAAGAGGCCTAGTACTTGATACCGGGAGTCTTTGACAAACTAAGGAGGTACGGTTTCCTGCAGTGGTGGAGAAGAAAGCTTCACTGGAGTGAGTCCAAGTCATGGTGCAAGATGAGGAAGTAGAAGCAGCTAATAGAGACTCTGATGGAATTTTGCTGTAAAAGATAGGCAGATAAATGGAGAGGAAGTGTATAGTGTGCATAAAAATGATTGTTTAATGGATCAAAAATGGAAAAGCAACACTCAGATGGAAAGGTAGAAGAAAATGGATTTATTAGTAATTATTGGTCACTCTAATCTTAAATGGATTCTTGAGGCGGGCCTTTCTCTCTACTCCTTTACCAACCTGTGTCCCCATCCCCCCCTGCCCCACACAGATCAGGGATGAATGGACTTCAAAGACCAGCAAGGCTACCTTGCTGATGGTGAAGGTTCTAGAAGCAAGCATACACGAAAAACGTGTAGATTCACACTGGGCAAAGTCTCTCATCAGTTTTAGGTTTGGTCTCTCTTGTTCCCATCCTTTTGTGGCCGTGATACTTTTTTCTCCCATTTTGGGTTTCTGCCCAGAGCTTTTGAATTTCACTTTCCAGAAAGCCATTATCCTGGCTGTAATGCTTAATTGGGGAGATAGATAGATGGGGGGGGAGGGGGGAGAGAGAGAGATCAAAACAATGAAAAGCAAGCAAAACAAAACAAAAACTAACTTTAACTGGTTTATGTTTTACTGGTTTAGAACGAATTAATTCTGTCCATTTTTTATCTTCCATACTTTTTTCTTATGAAAGAAATAAGGCCTTAAAAAAAAGGATTAGGTTGTAGACCTAGGAAAAAAATGCAAAAAAAAAAGTCGCTTGACTGTTTTTAGTCTTTACCAGGGATTAGCAGAAGACAACCACTCATGGGACAAAGGTGGCTTACCACCTGTTTTTGTAAGTAAAGTTTTACTGGACCACAGCCATGTAAATTCATTTACATATTGTCAGTGGCTGTTTTCTGCTACAATGACAATGTTAAATAGTTGTAAAAGAGATTATATGTCTGTAAAAGCCTAAAGCATTTACTGTCTGCCCCTTTACAGGGAAAGCTTGCTGATCCCCAGTCTATACTATTTCCCAAAATGTACCCTCAGTCAGATGGTCTCATTGAGATACACTGAACTCACAGGCCTGGAAACTCCAAGTTAAAGATAGTTAATGAGGCAAATTCACTTACCACAGGGCATTACAGAGCCTTTAATATGCCTCTACACTGTGAGTCTCTAAAAGGGGGATAAAATATGCCTTGCAGGTTTAAGGATGAAATCTTAGGGAAATTAGGGTGGTATTAAGGTTCTGATTCCTAAAAGTGCCCAAATCTGGCCCCAAAGACACCCGTTCTCTGCGCAGAGCCCCTGGAAAGGTAACACCCTAGGGAGTGCGGGGTGAGGACAGTAGGGTGCCACTGCGTGTAGAGCTCTGCAGTTCCCAGCACCAGTGCAGGGCTCTCCTGTAAGAGGCCATGGAAGCACGTCATTTGTAACTTAAGGCAGGCAAGGGGCTTCCTATCCTCCCCGTTTTACATCTTGGAATTTTATCTCACGCTAGGCTTATGGATAAAGGAAGTTGAAGGAGATGGATGGGGAGCAATATGGCAGGTTGGCGGAGCAGGCCCCGGCCTAACTCACGTGCTTGGAGGAGGTAGAGAGAAGAGGAACAGTCCCAGCCACATCTGCACAGAAGCAGCAGTTTCTAAATGGAAGTGTGGGAGAGGGAGTGGAGCCTTGTTAATGCCTATAAGGCACAGTGGTTGTATCTGATCATAATAATGGTCTGGTCAATACTCTAGAACTTTGAGCACAGTGATAAACAACTCCTTCCTATATGCAAGTCCTGCTCCTTTGCAGGAGGTGAGGACAGTGAAAAGGGATGAGCAACTGGGGATCATTAAGATGCCCTGGCATGGGAGAGGGTGCTGTAGTGTGTCCTTCCTCTATAATTTGCTGATTTTTCCTAATTTGTCTGAGTTTAATACTTTTTCTATTCCATAGAATTCATAGCGAGACCAATCTCCTAGGATACACGGTTGGAGAATGTTGGCCTAAATCAGCAGTCCTAAAACTTTAGTGGGCATGAGAATTTTTGGAATTCTGGTAATAATTTATATCCCTGTATTCCACCTCAGAGGTTCCATTTCAGCAGATGTAGGAGGCTGTATAGACTTACTAGACAGCCTTAACAAACTCCCCAGGGGTTCCAAATCAGGTAGTCCTCTGGCTGCATTTTGAGGAACAATGGTCTCAACATTAGCTGGAGAAACAAAAAAAATCTTTTTTATTTAACTTTTTTTTTTTAGTGTTTGCACTATAGCTAGCAATATACATTTAAAATGAATCCAAGTCCATTTTTACCCTTTTTGACTGACTCTGATGATCTCTGTCTTTTAATTGGTATATTTAGACCATTGACATTTAATGTGATTATTGCTATTATTGGATGAATATATACCATATTCCTTAATGTGTTCTATTTGTTGTCCTTGTTCTTTGTTCCTCGTTTTGTTTTTCATTCTTATTTTGCCTTTTGTGGTTTTAATTGAGCATTTCATATGACCCATCTTTTCTCTCCCTTCTTAGCATGTTAGCTATACTTCTTGTTAATTATTTTTCCATGATTGCAAAGAGTTCTTAAGCAGTAGTCCTGCCCTACTTTGCAGAAAATTCTGGAGTAAAACTCCAGGCTGGTAACTAAGCTTGAGTTTCACTCCAAAATCACTCATCTTTTTGGGAAATCTCTAACACAGAGAGGCAGTTGGCCTAGACTTTTAGTTTGAAATTTTGGCAAACCCAACTGAGGCATGACTAACAAGTGGGACCTAGAGAAACTGAAGAGTCTTAAGGACTAAGGAGTTCTTTGCATTTCAGAAAGAGTTGAGTCATTTTCACAAAGGCAGCTGTATGTAGAGGAGCTAGTATGGTAAGACCTCAGAAAAGTTAAGATTCAGTTCACTGGGTTGTCTGAATACGCTTTCTGGAGAGTTACAACATCTTCTTTTCTGTGAATCACTGAGAACATTAAGAAAGGTGTGGATGGCAGGAAGATCTTGCATGGCTTACAGACAGCTTGCAAGAGAAATGAAGACTTCCTGACACAACTAAAATGGAACTGTCTGCAAAGGAAATGATCTGGGGGTGAGCAAGCCAGACATGTGCAAGCCTAACGTAGATGGTGGAGGAAACTGAAACATCTCATTCGTTCTAGGATTCTAAATGTTACAGTCCTCACCAGCTCTAGGACACTGAGTCTCATGAATAACCATCTCATGCCATTTTGTTGTTGTTGGAAGACAGTGACAGTTTTACATTTTATTTCTGTAAAAATAACTTATGTGCCCACTTGGGGGTAGTAAAGTGTTTTTTCAGTATCTCTAGGGCGTCTTCAGTATTTCCTCTGCAAATGCATTGGATGTGAGGGAAAACAGTACCAGCTGGGGGTTGTGCTCTTTCTTCTATTTTGCAAGTGACAGTTTGTTCTAGTGCATAAATAAACACAGTAGGAATTACAGGCAAACACAGGTTTCACTTCCTTCTTTAAAAATTTATTTCTTGTAATGCCCAAAGAGTTAACAACATACGAGCCAAAGTTGTTTTATTGGCAGATACACACAGAGGCTGAATGACATTTGAGTTAATTCTATAATGGTGGTCACATTATATTCAGTTCAGTTCAGTTCAACTCAGTTCAATTCAATTCAACTCACTAAGATAGTCCTAAACTTGTTTGAAAGTTCCCGGGTTGTAAAGATTTGCTAACACTTGAATAATTCTCCTTCTCTTAAACAATTTCAAGATTTTTATATTTTTACTGTCATAACAGTAACATAACAAGCCATGGCAAAACTTACAAAATAATGTGTCTTTATTATCTCACAGTTTCTGTGGGTGAAGAACCTGGGTGTGGCTCAGCTGGGTACCCAGACTCGGGGTCTCTCAGGAGGCTGCAGCCGAGTTGTGCACAGGCCTGCAGTCACTTCAGGCATGACTGGGACAGGATCCACTTCCAAGCTCACTGGCAGCTGGCTTCCCAGAGCAAATGGAGAGAGAGGGTGAGGGGGACCATGCCCAGGAGAGAGGCCAGGGTCTTGCTATAATCGAATCTCGAGAGTGGCATCCCACCATTTTCGTCATAGTCTAGTTATTGGAAGAAGGTCAGTAAATTTTACCCCACTCTCAGGGCGGGGGGTTACACAGGACATGAGTACCAAGGGAAGAGGATCCTTCTAGGGGTTCATTTTATAGCTCCGCAATACCGGTACAGATTAGACAAGTACATGATTTTAAATTATTTCTCTTTTGAAAAATTACTAAAACAATATTTGGTAGTTAATCAGATTTCTGTTTTATGGGTGGAGTAACCAGAACCCGTCTTGCGCTGGTGTCAGGAGACACGGGTTCTATCCTCCCTCTGTGCTGACCAGCAGCACACACTCAGCCACGACAACCCCGAAAGGTGGTGTCCTTGTCAACGGAGAGGCCATTTGGTTACACTCTGTGGTCTACGGCCATACACCCTGCACACACCTGCCCTCGTCTGATCATACACTCTGTAAGTCCCCTTCTAGTTTGCACATTTCTTTCCAACACACAGATTCTGTTTGGAGGGACCCCACTCTCTTCCCTTTTGGCAACAATTCCTCAGCCTCAGCACTGTTGACATCTTGGGTCTGATAATTCTGAGTTGTTTTTTTGGTGGGTGGGTGGGGGGTGTTGTTCTGGCCATTGTAGGATGTTGAAACGCACCCCTGGCCTCTCCTCACGAGAGTCAGGAGCAGTGCCCCCTTTTTGACAATTGAAAATGTCCCCAGACATTGAGGACATACTCAATCTGACATATAAAAGTGATTTCACTTTTCCAGAATACCTTGTTTTTTTCTATAAGAATAAAAAACTGTAAATTAATTACTACACGTGTTAGTAACTTACATGTATTCACAATTTAAAAGAAAAGTGATCTTTTGAAGTGGGAGTTCAAGGCCTGGAAATGAGAAGGTGTTTCTTGTGACTGTGTCAGGGGGCAGGTGGGGGTGGGGATGGGGCACTTCATTCTAGGCATAAATCATACTTATTCCAAACAATAAACACATACATAGATAAAATCACCAGAGGGCGATTTCCAGGAGCTACAGTGGAGAGCGTGTGGAAGCATGCACAAGTCCTGTGATGGTTAATTTTACGTATTAACTGGACTGGACCACAGGTGTCCAGTGTTTGGTCTAACATTAGTCTAGGTGGGTCCGCGAGAGCCTTCCGGATGGCAGTGCAGGTAACCTTTCATTTCTGCACATGTCGGGCACAGGCAGCTGTCAGTGGCCCTAAGGCTGGTCTCCTTGTCCTTCATGTCCGAGTGGGTGTCTGGGCTCGAAGGGTCACAGCGGCTGGATCCTCTGCCCCATCTTCTACCTGCGGGAGCCCCAACTCAGACATCTCCTTCCCCAGATGAGGACAGGCTGAAGGCCTTCACAGGCAGGTAAGATGCTCGGCCGTCCCTGGCAGCCTGGTGGCTGTGGGTTTGCTGACTGCCCCATCATAGTATTGATTAGCATTTCACACAACAGAGCAGCTGTCTTTCACAAGTCTTCATGCCTACATTACTAACGAAACCCCAGCAGCCAGTGATGGAGCCCTGGGGGGGCTTGCTCATCTGGCAGAAAAGATGACAAAGTACGCCCAGCCCATTTCCTGGTGCAGAGCTCACGTAAACTGTCTTACACTCGGATGCTGCCAGAGGGGACAACATTCTCTAAAAACTTAAAGTGAAGTGGCATTAAAAATATTTTCATAAAGCAAAAACCACCCCTATTCCTAGTTATCATTCTTCTATAAACACTTATTATGGTACCTCCTAGGCGTCAGGCATGACCCTAAGAGCTTCACACATAGTATGTTGATTTATTTCACCCTTGCGTAACCACCGTGATGTAGAGACAGTGATTGTGTCTATTTTGTAGATGGGGAAACAGGCACTGAGAGGTTACATAACCTGCCCCAGGCCCCATAGCTGGCTGTGTCATTTATAGGCGGGATTTGAACCCAGGCACCTGGCTGTGGTGTTCATGGTCTTGACTGGTGCCGTTTGCTCTCTGATCTGTGCTAATGATGTAGTGGGAAGTAAGTGAAGAGGCAGTGTTTTCGGGTGACATTCAAGAGAGGCTTTTCCAGAGATGTCAGTGAACTAGAGTCACTGGAGTTCATACAGTTCTGGGCTCAAACTCGCCGTACCACTGACTAGATGGGTGTCCCTGGTCCCGACACACTGCTCCTTCTGGTAATATCTTGCCTATTCCCCTGGTGGGGCCAGGGTCTCGTGGTGAGTGGAGCCTGGGCCCCCACTCTGGGACTGCTATGTGACTCGCTTACCAGGAGAAGCACGCAGTCCAGGCGGCCACGTGTCTCCTGTCTGGGCCCCAGTCTGGGTGGGTGGAGGGGCCACAGAGGCTCACCTGCAGATTCCGGAGTGAGATGTAGATACTGTCGTGTGTCTCACTCAGGTGTTGTTTTTGCTGGTCTGTCTTCCTAAGTGTGAAGTGAGGGTAAGTCTCCCTTTGTCAGCTGGAAAGGGGGAGTAGGAGCGATACCTCCCTCTCGGTCAAGCTGTGAGAACTTTGTCAGGTAAGAGTACAAATGGACGTATGAAGTAAAACTTTTTTCAGTGTCTATTACTAAAGACTTGGTAATAAAGTTAGGATCTGTACTATAATTTTCAACATTTGCAGAGGGAAACATGAAATTATGTTAAGATATTTCTTCCGTTGGTGTAATATTCAAATAAGCAGGCTTTCCCCAAGCCCGATTCTCTATGTGCTCATAAACCATTCTTACCTGTGCATTAATGTAGGCTTCCTGACATACAAGGTATTTCATGTCTTTGAAAATAAGGAATTGTTCTCCTTTTTAGTTTTTTTTTTAACCTGCTCAGTCTGAGCAATCTAGCCTGCTAGATTCATGGTATATATTTTTCACAGTGCACATATTTCACCAGCAGTGGTATAATTCAGGTAAATGCAGTGATTTCTAGGCCCTGTGTAGATTAGTTAAAACTTTCAAACATTGACATTACCTAGAAAATGTTTTCAAGTATCACACATATGTACCTCTAATGCAGAGTTCAACTGTGATTTAATGGTTTACAGGGGATTACAAAGGAAAAGGGATGGATTGTTTGCACGAACTGAACTGTTGCTTGGTTTACCTAATCCAATATAACCTCAAGCTCCCTTGCAATGTTTATACAGTGCATTTGCACACATTTAAAACGTGAGGTCTCTAACCAAAGTAGAGAGAATGTGGACATTTTGCATCTTTTCCCAGTGAATCCTCTGAGATGTTAGAACAGATATATAGGGGAGATAGCGAGTAGCACTGTTGCCATGTTCTGCACTAATAGTAATGGACAACATCCGAAGATGATTCTTCTACTCTAGCTTAATTGTAAAATCCAGATGAAGCTTTCATGTCATAATCAGCGTGCTTCAGATCACAGGTGGCAAACACAAGGCCTGTGGGCTGAATCCGACCCTCCACCTTGTTTTATCCCGCCTGGCACCTTGTTTCTACCCAGGGGCAGTGCCAAGCTCCTTGCCCCTAGTTAAGGAGCAGTTACATTTATACAGTCCTAAAATTACATTTGGCCCTTTGAAAGCAACCTTGAGGCTGATGTGACCTTCTGGTGAAAATGAGTTTGAAACCCCTGCTTTAGATTATTTTAGCTCTTACCTCTGGGTCAAAGTCTGGCCCACTGAACCACAATTGTACGTGGTCTATAATTACAACTGTTATTGGCCATCCATTCTACAAACAAATTACATGTATCACAGCAAGATGACAAGTTGCTAGCCTATCACAGTTAGTGGTGTGCTGATGTGTGGTTTTGGCCAGTTTCTATAGTGTAAATGTTCCCACTGTAGCTGATGTTAAGCTACTAATCATTTGACAACAGCCTCTCGAAATTCCTATATATGTAACAATAAACTTTTGCCAACCAGCCCTAGCCAGCACCAGCACATCACTGAACAGCTTGATACTTATCCATACCGGATTCTTATGTTGGAATAATGATACTTTTTAATTACTCTGCAGTGCCTTCATTCAACTGCAGTTCTTCCATTAAGAGAATGTCCTTATGTATGACTGTTAAGGGCACTTTACAATAGTGATTATAATAATTTAAGTCATATGCTACTTTGAGAGGCTAATCAAAGCTATTAACCTTGTCTCCAAGGAAAAAAGTACACATCAAGAATTATGAATACAATTTCGGGGGGTTCTTGGACCTCCTGACACTTGTTCGGAGGTTTCAGATGAAGAATCTCTGCTGTCTCTTTGAGCCAGACAAACAATTTGGCAGGTGGCTTTCCGAGCGTCAGAGCTGCAGAGCCCCGAGTCTGTGAGCTTCGAGAGAGCTCAAGCCACTGTCTCACCGCAGAAGAGTTAATTTGCCATTTCATGAATCGTGTTTACTTTCTGACTGAGCTCTTCTATCGTTGTTCTAAAATCCAGAGATCACAAGGAAATTGGGAAGAGATGAAGAGAGGAAATGCCGAGTAGCCCTGAGGAATTTAGTTCTCGTGTCTCCCTTTGTTCTACTAATTTTGTGGGAACGGTTATATAAATTAACTCCAGCACTTGTGGCATTTCCATTTTCACTCCGAAGTATAAGCTTTCTATATGTGTATATGCATGTGTATGTGTGTGCATATAGACAAAACCTTAATTAGCACTTACCTCCCCCCCACCCCTTTTTAATCACAGGCACAATTAAACCTGTTGGCACCTGACTTGGCCAAGCGCCTTTCTTATATAGTTCCACAGCACTTGCGTTTGTGTTTTGTAGCACACTTCACGACTAAATTTAAACAATGAATTCTGTAGTGGTTTTCAAAAACAATCCCTTGTACTAGGTTGGAGGTTGGGGAGTTCATAACCTGACACAATGCACACACCTGATGGGCACTAAGTGAAGGTCTGCCGGATGAAAGAAGTAGTGAGTACCTGGTAATTCGGGGGTGTGCCTGTTTAGGAGACAAAGGTAAATGGGGAGAAAACAAGCAAAAAAGGAAAACCAAAGTTTTAATCGGGTGACCAGGTCACTAGCTTCAATTTTAGTGTTGTTTCTTTCCCTATCATCCGCTATAACAGCAGCATTTTTAGTTCTGGGCACTGGGGGTTGATTTGGAGGATAATGGCCCCACTGGATCTTCATCGAGAATGTCTCTACTTGAAAAGGCAGGAAGCAAACATTTTTCCCCTTCATTTCTGAGGTTTTGTTTGGCTGAGTCTTTTCAACTTAATCCTCCAGTGACCAGAGAGAATTGAGCTCAGCAAAATAAATCATCACTGGAGAATTCTGATTCATTAAAGGTGGCTTGTAATTAGCAAAAAGGTTTAAACAAATACCGAATCACTTTGAAGATGTCTGTTCGGTTAGGAAATGGTGACATTGGAGACAGAGACCCCCATCTTTCAATAGGGTGGGTCGTTCAGTTTAGGGAAAATTCAGGGACTAAGAGATGGAACTCGGATATCCTGGCATCAGTAAACCCTGGAGCTGGGAGCGCCTCCTCGCAGGCACAGCGGGTGTGCCATGGTGAACTCCAGAGATTAAACGGCCCCCTGAAGGTCAGGCATCCTGTCAGAAACAGTCTCCTGGTTCTGACTGTGCCTCGCACACTTCCCACGTGTTTACTGAGCATCTACCACTATGACGGACAGGTCGCCAGGGTTCCAGCTGTGGCAGAAGTGGACACGACACACCTCAAGTCTTTGATGAATTTGCATTCTGGCAAAGCCAGGACACAAATCACAGAAGTACAAGGCAGAGTGAAGAAAAAGTATAAGTGACATAAATGGGCAGAGAATTAAGATACCACATCTATTCACATACCGTATTTTGCTGTGTATAATGTGCACTTTTTTTGGCCCCAATTTTTGAAAGAAAAATAGGGGTGTGCATTATACTTGGGTTGTACCTGAAATACCTTGTATTTGTTCTTATGTTTTGTAATTATTTGTTACATAAAATTTCTTATACCCTCATACGTTAAAAAATAAATGCTAAAATTCCTTTATAATACAAAAACAGGTATCTACATATAAATAAATAGATAAGTAAGTAAGTAAATAAATAAATAAAATTTAAAAATTAAAATGAAAGATTTTTTTCCTGAGAGTATGGGCCAAACACGTGGACATGCATTAGCACAGCAAAATGTGGTACATAAAGCAAGGCTTTCTGGAGGAGGCCCCACACTGAGACGGACAGTGAAGGAGGGGTGGGGCAGCCACACATGGGGGGGTGGAGGCAAGGAGGGCATTCTGTAAGCAAATACGGGCAGCTGGGAAAACCGGGGCGTATTTTCTTCTTAAGAAAACACAGTTTCACCAGAATATACTGCTTGAGATGATATAGTAGAAGATGAGTCAGGACAGTACATGTTTCCCATATTATACACGTGGAGAGTGTTCTGCAGGTAATGTAGGATCGAGTGGCCTAAAGTCAGGGGTTTGAGACCAGGAGTTACCATTTGACGTGTCTTTTCATCAAGACAGCAGACCGCACTTCTGTCTACTTACGAAGTTAGAATGTAGACATCCAAGTCTAGACCAAATTAGGAAGCCAGTTGAATTTGCATTTGGTATAGTTTATGTCTCTTGTGAATTTCCACCACCGCCTCTCCCTCATCCCATTCTCCTCCAAGTAGAATCTGTATCCGACCTCATTCCTGGTGAGCACTGACTGATAATGCCTCGGGGATGGGGACGGTGGGCATGACCGTTGTCATGAGCGTTTCCATGCTAGCAGGAGGACTCTTAAAGTAAAAGGCTTCGGGACTCCAAGGAATCCCAACATAATGGCAGCGAAGGAGGCAGCTGGGAGAATCATTTGCCGTGGAGCCACACTGGCATGAACCCTTCAGCTCACAGACAGGAAAGCCACACCTACGTGTCTCACTGCTGTGGCTGACAGGGACATTGGTTGTTAGAGTGACAGCTTGATGCAGAGCATGGGTGACTCAGGGCCGACCATTCCCAAGAGTGGAAAATACTCACAGCCAAGCTGCCATGCTTAGCTTGTCATGTTCTCTTCATAAACTAGTGAAGGGACTTCAGGCTGCTAGGATAGAGGAAAAAGAACTAAAAGCAGGAGGTTCTGGGTTTTAGATCCCGATTTAAGCAGCACTTTTCACATTCGTGTTTTGGCCACTCCTGGCAATGGACATGTAGTTCTCAGAGCCATTTCACCTCCCTGGTATTCTGTGAGCAGGCATAATATTGGGCTGTCCTTCATGGAGGCAGAGAGGAACGTCAAGCCTTTGCAAGCTCCTTTCTTGGTGCCTGTCCGATACAGAGGGCTGCGGGGAGGTGAGGGCTGTAGGTGGGCAGCTGACAGGGGACCTGGGCACCCGCCTCTTCAGTCAGCTCCACCAGGGGGCATTCTGTCAGGAAGATGTTCCGCTGGGCAGGGGGCCCTGACGGATGATGCTGGGGGTGCCACTGCTTGCAGGAAGGAGAGATCACATTCCGGAACGCCATTCGGAAGCGGCGGGAGAGTAAGTTATAGATTATGGGGTTGACAGCCGAGCTCAGGTAGAAGAAGACACCTGGAATGCAGAGGAGTAAAGACACACGGAGAAGCATAACTGTTGAACAAAGGCCTAGAATCCCCAAGACTGCCTCTTCGGGAAGCGATAATACATACAAGACTCTAATTGAGGATACAAAATACCCTACCACCTGTGTACACAGAAATCAAATGCAGAAAGATTAAAGCGTCGTGGCAGAATTTAGGCTGGCAAGGGATCTCGCTGAGATGTTCTGCAACATCCTTTAATCCTCACTTGTTTAATTAAAGAACATGCTCCCACAGCATTAATGAAAGATGCTTAACTATCAGAGGAAGAGAGATGCTTTTGTCCCATCGGAGTTGTGCTTAAATCTATACTTTGAAACTTGCAAGTGACGGAGGGACAGTAGATCAGTCAAGGCGTCGTCCCTGCTGAGATTCCTTATGTGCTTAGTATTTCTTCAAAGAAATATTTCCCAATGCTCTTTCTTAGGAGGCTTTTTCCCTTCAGTGGTTCTTCCCACCTAATTTCCAGCTTTATTAAATAACTTCACTTTGCCATTTTCTTTCCCCACCGAATGACTTGCATAGTGCCACTTTCTTGGTTGGAATGGGCTCATCCTTTATTACCACATCTGATTTTATTTCCCCAAAGCCCAAGAGGAGCCTAAAGTTGAGATTCAGAGGAATTGGCTTCTGATCGTGGCCCTTGTTTATTCCGTGGCCTTCAATTCTTTCTCTGCAAAATGGGGATGATAATACAAGCCTAGCACACCTCCCTGGATCATTATGAGGATAAAGTTGAGATGCTATCCAGAGAGGGGCTGAGAATGGTTGAGGATAGAAAGCAAGTGACAGGTACTGTCATCAACATGCTCATCACTGTCCTCATGTATTCAGTTCAGGACACTGAGAGGGCCATATGCCCTGTGCTCAGAACTGGGGAGAAAGAAATGTAGAAGGAAAACATTTCTATGGACTGTTAATTCATTCAGTAAATATTGATTGAACTCTTATTTTGTGCCAGGAACATTGAGATACATTAGAACATAGTGTATTTAGACTTTGTTTTCTAACTATTACAGAGGCAAGCTCTGCCTAACATCAATCATTAATAATAAGATAATACCAAATAATATCTGTTAAGAGCAAAATATGTGATACCAACAGCCATGCTCTGGAAGGTCACATAATGGCATAAATACAAGGAATATGACAGTCATGAAAGATTTAATGGGGGTGGTTGGACTCTAGCCAGACCCTGAAATCCATAGGAGATAGTTGGGGGAGAGAGGAGAGAGAGAGGACTGAAGGTAGAAGGCACAGCATGTACAGATAAGCAGTCAGGAATAACACAGAATGGGCAGAGCTCTCTAATTAACCAGTTTGACAGGCATGTGGTCAAGGACTGGGAGTATTGTAACTTGAGGATCAAAAGGCTGAGTGGGGGTCTTTTCTGTAGCATTTAAAGTTTCACCTGGTTGGTATTTATAGGGGAAGATGAGACAATATCTTAACAGGAATGTTATACATGTCATAATTTGGACATCTTAAAATGGTTGTCTTGACATATTTGGAAAGGTATAGTCAACTAGTCAAGTCTCATGAGATCTCATTGTGTTTTCCAATTTATTTAAATACTCCCATTTTTCTCAGATTAAAGAGCTATCAATATTTTTGAGATTTTGCCTACAATAATAAATAGTTTGACATGGCAGAAAGTTCTAGTGTCCAAGTATAAGTTGAACACAAGGCCTGATGAGTAGAAAAGAGGGTATAGAAAATAAATAATACACATGGTATTCAATATACATATGAATGCTCTTGTTTTTGCTCTGTGCACATCTGGAGCTTAACTTGCACAAACTGACATTTTCTTTCCTCTCTGAACCAGCTGGCGACTATGGACGGGGACAGGTGTGATCTGAACCTAAGGCTGACAGACACACTGACTGAGGAAGAGGGACCTATGTGACCATTCTCTGCTCCATTTTAGCTGAAATAACTCTGAACTTGAAGTTAGATGATTTGGTCCCAACCCTGTTTTCACTGTTTGCCAGCAGTGTGCCTTTGGGCAAACCATTTCTTTCTTGTCAATTATTTCTTCAACAGTAAAATGGTCATGATAATATGCACTTAACCTCATTGTGATGATTATAGGAAGGTATATGGCATTTTACAGCTTAAAAGCTTTTCATTAATTAATATTTTATTTGCTTCTTACCATCAGCCCATGGTTTGTATACAGTAGGTGTTATTGCCATTTTATAGTTGAGGAAACTTTCGCATAAAGGAAGCCTCACCCTTTAGAATAGTAATGGTGAAAGTGAAATGCAAATCCAGGTTCTCTGACTTAGCGACCTGTCCATCTCTATCTGTACCATATTTTATGGTATCTTCAACAAGCACATTAAAGTAGCCCAAAGGCAGACCTTGGTGCACCATGAGTAGTACCCCCATATGGCTTTTGTAAGGACCAAACACTTGCTGAAACAATACCAGACTTCAGGGACATGGATGTTTAATAAATAAGATCCAATTCAATCACGTGTCCCTTGGGAAGAAAGCCAAAGGAAGCTCTCCTGAGACCATTTTCCTGCTGCAATCATCATGCGTAGGGTTGAGGTCTTCCATATGGTGGCATCTAAAGTACTGATCCGGCGTATTTATGTTGGACCACTAGCATACTTAATTGATATTTAGATAAAGTAAAAATCATAGTATGTCAGGTCCCCATGATAAATCCAGACAGAACCTACTCTTTAAGCAAGATGAAGAACCTGCAGTTACCTGCATGTTTGTGATGCAACCAAAGGGGCTGAGATTTTACCTGATACCACGTGGATGAGGTTAAACACAGCAGCCAGGGATTCAGTCCACTCCTCCACAAAGCTGAAGAAGAGCCGATCGATGTGGAACGGGGTCCAACAGACAGCAAACACTAAGACCAAGACAACTGAAAGAATGATGAGTGGGAGAGCAAAAGGCAGTCAAAACAAGGATAGGTGTCCAATGCCCATGAGTCTGTCCATTCCTTCCAGCATTTCCCCCTCCATCTCTGTTATAATTATTACAGATCAGCTAGAGTATGAGGCACCTTTATATAAAGTATTTAAATGCAAGAATGAATTATGTAGGATGGAGGATCAGTTTTCCATATGATTTCACAGGATTTCCGGTATAATGTAAATTTCCTTTAGAACATTTAAACTAGTGTTGAACTTATTCTGCACACATTCTATTGTGGACAATGAGTTATGTTGCATGAACACTGTTGGAACCACATAAACTGGTTATATAAATAAAATGGTTGGGTTCAAGTAACTGGTGTCCCTTAAAGTCAGAGATTAGTAACAAACTAGTCAATATAGTATGAGTTTATCTTGTTATTCTAGAAAGAATTAAAAGTATTTCTGAATTCAGTCATTTAAAATTCTATAAGGGTAAGGGCGGGGGGAGGAAAAGAGAAAAACCATAACATTGCTTTACAATCATCTTTTGATTGGGGTGGGGATGTGTTTATTATATTGGATGTTTCCAGGGTACAGAATTGCTTCCAGTTTCTTTTTATTTGTTTTTATTTTTTATGTTAAAATAATTATAGATTCACAGGAGGTTGCACCTTCTAGTTTCTTATTTTCAGCTCTCAGGACAGCAATGTGCTACTGCAGTTACCCTTTGGGGCATTTGATCTCCACAAATACAAATGTATTTTTTCTCTTCTGAAGTTACGAAATACTTTCCTTCCCCAAAACGTGATGCTTGAGATTTGCCTCAAAACAATCTTGTAGGGATGAGGGGAGAGACAGGGATATGGATGAAACACGAGTAGCTGTGAGTTACTAACGCTTGAGACTGGCCGATGGGTGTGCGAGTGTTTGTTTCACGGTTCCCTGTGCTTGGGAGCACATCTGCACACCACATGCCATCGTCAATAGTGCAGAGATTCCTGTTGGCATTGAACACGTTCAGAGTGCATTGTTGGTCTGTGTGGTGTGGTTTCAGGACTATCTGGAAGTTCCTTCTGAGTTTACCCCGTCAAGAAGAAGTCTCTAATCTGCCCGTTACTGCCCATAATTCCCTTGAATGAAAACTTCAATTGCTTTTATAATTGAACCCTCCTCACTAAAGGCAAATACTTCACAGAACATTTTATCATTGTGACTTTAATGTGAGCGCGCTTCAAGTCTTTTCGTGAGAGTAGATTATGATCAAGGAGAAAGAGGAGAGATAATGAAGACGTGAGATTTCTTAACAGGGAAAGACAGTGCCAACAGGGTCTAAAACATTTCCAGGAAGATGACTGTCAGGGTCGAAATGACAAACTTTGGTGACTTGCACAGTTTTTTTTGCACATAAATACCATATAGTTATGGTGAAAGCTTCATATACATATAAGCTGGAGGATTTGTTTCTTCCGAATCTTAGGTTTTGACTTGGAAAGTACATCATGAACCTCTTTTCCCCCATCACTGTCTCCTTTAGGGTAGGGCTGGATCAAATATTTTTATAATATTCTTTTGAGAGAGTATGGATCAGTGCCTGGATATATAACTTTGAAACACCTGAACTGTACAAAAGGGTGTACTGTTTCATATAAACTCATGCAGTGTCATAGATGGAATGACCACACAGATTCTCCTGGACAGCTGTCCATAATCTGGAGTTAAAGATCTCATGGAGTCCAAGAATGAGGGTCAGGGTTCCCTGATCCACTGAAATGAGTTGTAAAACATTTTGTGTCTGTGCATTTGTACATTTTCTGAGTGGAGCATTCACAGCTCTCATTAAATTTTTGAAGAAATCCTTAACAACACAGGTTAAAAAGCACCTGCTTGTTTTAAAGGGGGAAAGAGATGCTCAAAAGCTCATAGAATAGATGTGATTTGCCAAGCCCCACGCAGTGTGTTAGAGTGGATGCAATTCGGTGTGTGGCTTTGAGTTTTAAGAACGTAAATATTCAATAGAAATCAAACAGGTACTAGAAACTTGAGTGTCTAGGAAAACCAGATACTGTGTTTCAGGAGAGTTTTGGTCCTGGTCCCAGAAGCACTTTCTCAGCACCAGATGCAACTCTTTTGCTTTTATAAACACAAATAAAAAAAATGGAGGACTCACATAGCATTTTGGTGACTGATTTCCTGGAGGGTCTTTGAATATTTGCAGTTATTTCTTCTGCCTCTAGTGTTTGGTCTTTCGTAAGCTGCAAGGGAAGTGGAAAGAAATGTTAAGAAAGAAAAGATTTTTTTCCTGTGTTAGAGAAGTGTAACTCTAACACTCACTCTGCAGACCAAAAACTGAGACATAAGACTAATTAAGAATTGTCAAAGCTTGACAATAAGATAAAGGCGGAATTGGATCCAGGTCATGCAACTCAACTGGATGGATGGATGTGGCCAAATTGCGGTGTGGCCATCTCTCATCTGCTATCTGTAAACCCCCTGTTATATATAGCATGTCAATAGGCATTCCATGAAAAAGGTGGAATTATGAAGTGGAAAAATGATAGATAGGCTTTTCCATTCACTCATTCAATAATTACTAGACACGTGTTAGAATGTAATCCTTCTGTTATATGGTGTGTAGTCAGTAGAAAACCAAAACAGGTATTATTTTTGTTTTATGAGGTCTTTAGTCTTCACTGTGAGTCTGCATGTTTCCTATGCTAATGGACATTAAGATTCTTCAAAGGGGATAGTGTATCATCCTCCCCTCATGCCCACGTTCCACACCCTACATTTCTCACTCCAGCCTTAAGGGGGACAGTGCTTCTCTGACTAAATAATACCTTCCCCCAAATCATAAAATACCTGGTAGCATCTTTTGAAGCACAATTTGGGAGATTCTACTTTACTAATATTACTAATAAGTGTGTATATGTTTTGAGTTTAGAAGTTAAAAATACTCATCCTCATTAGAAGATATGGTGATTCTTGAAGTAGCACCTGAAATTTCCAAATATTACTACTGCCTGTATATGCAACCCTTTCATGCTTGGTTCAAGTTCCACCTACTCCTGGAAGGTTTTGGTGGCCAGTGTAGCCCACTGTTCTGTCCTTCTTCTGAGCTCCTGTAGCATTGAAGGTCTACCTCATTCATCTAGTTGTGGAATTTTCTTCTCTTTAACTTATACATTTTTATTCATGAGGATAGTCAGCCAGGTGAAGGAAGCTTTAAGGGCTCATAATAAACTACCATCATATATTCAGAAAATAGTACAGTTTATCTTTGCCAATTGGTTCTCTGGGATTTATTCTCCTCTTTTCTTGTCAATAGTGCCCTAATTTTCCCTCAGAGAATTTATTCCTTCTCCATTCTTAGCAATTAATTTGGATGGGCATGATCCCTTTTCCAGCTCTCAGTTTAGTCCCTAGATAATTTAGCTACTAACTGTCCTTCAGTCACAGTGATTGGATAATTGGGACCAGTGAGATTTCAGATATTTGCTTATACCTCTAGGAATGGAAGTTTCCTTTCTCTTTTATTGGGGCTGCTAGAGGGAGCCCTTCTTGTTCTCTGCATGTGAGGTTTGGAATTACAACAGCTATATTTTTCCCTACCAGAAGGAACGTGCTTAAAGCCACCAATGAGCCACTGTGCAGCTCTTGAGGTTGAAACAAACATCATAGAAAGAAGAGCAAAGAAACAGAAATAAAGCTAGGTCCTGGTGACAGTGTGTTTGATTAGGATAATCTTCACCAAGAGTCAGCTCTACCTCTGGACTTTCCCAGTCTATACTCCCCTTTCATATTTTGCCAGATAGAGTTGGGGTCCCCTCATTAGCAATGTAGAAAGTCCTGATGAGCAGATCAAGACAAACTTAATTTATATAGTTTTAGGGTAAACTGGGATCGATTTGTTGAGTTTTAAGTAGATATATTCCAATTCAAGCTAAAGAAGAAATTAGTGTGGTTGTATGTAACAATGGCACAGACTGCTCTGCTTCCTGGGCTGGATGGCATTTCTAGAATATTTCATAAAAGGTATTTAAAGTGAAATAAAACTTGGAAAAAAGGTCATTAAATGTTGCCTCCAAAGTTCAACAAATCACTGTCCTATCTCCCTAACAAACATGGAATCTCCTAGAAGTCAAGTAGCTCTCAGGACCCCATCAACCCTCAGGCATCCACGGGGGTATTAACACACCTGGCCGTCTCTCTCGACTATATTGGTGACTATACTGACTACATGTGCCTGTGTCTTCACGAAGTGAGAGATTCAAGTTCTTGTGAGATGTGACCTTTTAGAGTCACCTAGAACTTGGAAAGAAATAGGGGGAAATATGGTGCAGTTATTATGAACAGTGGGAGGAAGCTGAAGGTGATAAGATGTTATTAACATAATAGTGAAACCAAAAATGCAGGTAGAGTGCCCTTCTCCATCCCTGGCACAGGACTCCCAGGAAGCTCCATGTTACTGTCCTGAGTCCACTCAAAAGACCCAAACGGAACTTTGACAACGTAGAGTGTTTTATTTTTTAATCTATGGGCCTACACGCATAGGTTTCTGAATCCCTTCTAGGAGTTCTTCCTCTCAGGGGACCCCTGCCCACACACAGTGCTTGTGCTGATACAAAGAGGCAGGAGAACATTGGGTTAAGGTAGGAGCAGGTGCCTCAAACTACAAACCATACCAATCATCCCTCTTTAGTTAGATCTACTGATGTTTCTAATTTGTTCATATCTTTTTAAAAAATGTGTCATATGACAAGATAATTATTACATTATTTAATTTCAGCCCATAATTAAGAACAATGGAAGAATATTGGGATCTATTCATTGTATCTTTGGCTGGGTTTAACAGTTCTCACTGGGGATTTCTCTACCTCAAGGAACAACTTCCTTGAAACATAAAGCAAACAATTCATGCAGTTCTTTTATGAACAGGCTTTCTATACAATGTAGTTTGCTCTGAAAAGAAAATCATGATGTTAATCACTGCTTACTTTTCAGCTCCCTTAGGTTAGAGTGACACAACTAGCCAATGAGAGGAAGAGTGAAAGACTGAACACCTGTGCATGTTACACGTTGTTCCAACAGAGTTTTAGGGGCTGACACAGTAGAATAGAATCCAAACAATTTGTCTAGCCAATAGTAAATGCTGCTTTATTTTTAATGATTTAATTTCCCTTCAGATGTTTGGCAAAGTAAGATACTCAACCATTAGTTATTCCCACCCACCCCAAACTTTCATTTTAAAAGTAAAGTCACAAAAAGAGGAGTGAAACATTGTGGCTGCTATATAAGAAGTTTGGAAGTCTTCCCACCCCATCCCTTTAGCTATGGAGGGCAAAAGGAGAAGGGGAGAGCCATGGGGGTTGGTTATCATCCAGATCAATACGCAATCCTGATCCGTTGTTTATAGGGTCACAATCACTCCACCAGCTGTTCACGTGTATTGTCTGCGGAGACTAAACTTCAGATTATGAAGATATAATCATGGCTCTTGTGTAAATATCTCTGCAGTCTGAATAAATTTTTTATTTAAAAAAGTCAGTACAACTCTGTTTGGCATGGATGAGTTCTGCAACAGTTTGTCATGCATTGCGCTTCAACTCAAGCACTAATGCTGTAGGCAGGCGATACAAAGAGTTTGCAAGAGCTTCCGTAGAACCTCCTCCCAGATGGGAGGATCTTGCCCTGGGATTGTCTACTTTCTGTCTCCACCACGTTTGAAATTTGGAGAGCAGCTCAGTGGAGACTTGTGTCCTGGATTGAAGCAGCACTAAATGGTCATTGCTGAGCTTACATGGGGCTCTCCTCCTCCTTCCCTGGTCCTGGGGTTTCATCAGTCTTTGTTTTTTTGCCTTCTGAAGGCAACCGGTCCCAGAGTCTAACATAGCTTTAGATTTGCCAAGGGAATTGATAACTTAATAATCCTCAGAGTTGCTTAGGCCTTTTAAAAATCACTTAGATCAAAAAGGCCCTTTGGGATAATGTTTCTAAGTCTCTTATTTTGAAGGTAGAGAAGCTAAGTCCAGCAATGAGGGGGATAATTTATTTTTTATTTTTAAAAGATTTAATTTATATTTAGACAGAGGGGAAGGGAGGAAGAAAGAGAGGGGAGGAAACATCAATGTGTAGTTGGCCCGCAATCCAGGCACGTGCCCTGACTGGGAATCAAACCAACAACCCTTTGGTTCACAGGCCAGTGCTCAATCCACTGAGACATACCAGCCAGGGTGAGGGGAATAATTTGGATTCATTTATTCATGGAAAGAAAGATATCATGGCATCCCCAAGTATAGAATTTTAAATTGGACTACTTTTGGGAAAGAGAAATCACCAACGAACCACGAGCACCTACACAAGGCCAGGTGTGCCTCAGGAACCAGGGAGAACTCCCCTGAGGGAACATCAGTGAAGTGTGACTTAAAGGATAAATGAGAATTAGAAAGGTGAGAAAGATTTTAGTGGTAGACAGTAGGAACATTTCAGGCAAATATATGTAGCAAAAGGCATATAGCATGTGCAAAGGCCTTGAGGCCAAGATGCAGACGAGGACCTATGTCCTGACTTCAGTCTAGAGACCTTTAAATTCCTCTAGGAGTGACTTTCTAAGCAGAGAGTTTCTTCCTTGTGTCACTTGGGTAACACCTCATTCTTCTGAGATCAAGGTGCTGGAAGTTTCATTACATTCACAAAGCAAACTCACATGGTTTCTAAGCTGTTGTTTGAGCTGCCACTTAGCTCCTGATACAAGGTAGCTGTAGCTTCCAGACAACAAAATAGAATGAAACCCAAGAGTAATTGGTTATGGGGGAGTGTATGTGTTTCCTACTCAAAGGTAAGTATTTCCTCCAAACTGACGCAGGATAGGTGATCGTTTGGGGTTGGATGAGATGGTATTGATCAGGTGGGGGTAGAGATTTCTCATAGGACTCGTGGTATTTGGAATCATGCAGAATTCCTCCCCACACCCCAGTGAAATGCACAGGGCATTCTAAAGACATGATTGTGAGCTAGTCTGGGGTGGCATGTGTCTGGGAACATAGGAGCCAGCCCTCCGGGAGGAGACGGGCACAACTCTCTGTCTGATTAGATTTTCTCCTGTGGCCAGACATCTGTGCACTTAGAATTAGTTTTTCCTACTTAAACCTTGCCATTCACCTTAGGCCCAGTGGGAATTCAGCAATGATGTGAGAGTATATTAATGACCACATCGCACATGGCATCAGAACCATATGGACATATATGATGCAAATGTGATATCTACTTTGTTTTTCTTTCATTTATAACTCACATTGCTCCTACTCACAGATTTTTTCCTTTTTTTTTTTTAAGGAATCACAGACTGTTAGAGTATCAGGAGTCTTAAATATGATCTGATATGACCTTTTCATTTTATAAATGTGAAAACTAATTCCAGAAGAGAATCATGTGGATTGCCTAAAGGCATAGTGTATGTGAACTTCAGACCTGAATGTCTAAATGGTCTCATGACTGTTTCCTCCCCAAGCTGCTTCCTTAAATGGGTGTAAAAAGTTGGACTTCATCACCATGAATTTAGATGCAGTAGGAAAGGAATTATATAGTAGGAGAGGAATTATGTAGTAGGAAAGGAATTATATAGACTCACTGTTACCCTCATCAAAAATACTTTCTCTCAGCTAATTTAGATCCAGAAAAAAAAAGAAGAAGAAGAGAGAAATCAATTTACCATTATGAGCACAGGAAAGGAAGCTCTAATTATAAGATATGTTGGAAACTCAGTGATAATTTTCTATTAACCCTTGCTGTCTCTTGCTCACACTGTCTTCTACTCTATCTTACATATTCTGTTTACCTCCCATCCCTAAATCTCCACCTCCCCGAGAGAAGTTCAAGTTGGTCTGATTTAGGCTGTGTTTTTGCATTTTAACCTGACATTTCAACCAGAGTCAAAGCAAGCAGAGGAAAGGGTCTGACTTTAAAACTGTATGTATGCACATTTGTCTTGGAGTGTAAGATAGGCAGGGATAGTTTGTGTCATACTCAGACCAAGTTTGTGCAGAGGAAACTTTCAATGCAGCAGTAGATCTGGGCAGGAAAGTCATCAGGGTGTGAAACAGTCCCTCCAGGGGTGAGCACCTGTGCTATTTAAAATGAGACTATCTCAGGCCTACTGAAGCAGAATTTCCCTGGGGGAGGGGCCTGCACTTGGTACCCACAGTAAGGTTTCCAGGTGATTTGTTGGAACACCTAGATCTGAGAACCACAAATACAGAGGGAAGAATAGTGAAGGTGAATTAAAGGAAATGATCTATCATTGTGATTCCTATTTGTGCAATTGAGGCATGTCTTGTAACTTCTGCGTTACCCCTCTGAGCTCATTCTGTTTTTCTCTATGCTCCCTTCCAATTCTGAACTTTCTCCAATCCTGAGTTTTTCTTAGAAAACTTTGAGTCAGTGAGAAAAGAAGGGATGCTGCCCTAAGCCAGCCAGCGTGGATACTCACTCTGAGCCCCATGAGGTAGTAGAGGACGCTGATGACAGTCATGGGGAGGATGTAGAAGAAGAAGGAGGTGACCTGGATGATGAGATTATAGATCCACATGGGCTTGATCACCGTGCAGGTGGCAGAGCCTGGGACCAAGGACCCATTGGGGAAGTAGTGGAACTTGATGCCGTGGATGCTGGTGTTGGGCAGAGAGAAGAGAACCGAGAAACCCCAGACCACGCCCAGGACCCGGAGGGCCCTCCGCCTGGTGCTCTCCAGCTTGGCGCGGAAAGGGTGGCGGACGGCCACGTAGCGCTCCACGCTGACCGTGGTGACACTGAGGATGGAGGAGAAGCACACAGTCTCAAAGAGGGCTGTCTTGAAGTAGCAGCCCACGGACCCAAAGAGGAAAGGGTAGTTACGCCACATCTCATAGACTTCCAGGGGCATCCCTAGGAGCAGGACCAGGAGGTCCGAGACGGCCAAGCTGAAGAGGTAGTAGTTGGTGGGTGTCTTCATACTCTGGTGCCGGAGAATCACCAGGCACACCAGGAGATTCCCAGTGACCCCAACCACAAAAATTAGCATGTACACCACAGTTATTGGGAGGAAGAGGTGGCTGCGCTGTGGCCCACAGAGAAAGGTCAGGTAGTCCTCAGTGCTGTTCAGGTATTTCTTGAATGGATCTTCCAGGTCGTCCTGGGGGATCCAGGAAACATTCTCATATTTTTCCATCACTGACATTAAAATCCAAGACCTGAGTTTCCTCTGGTATGAGCCTCTGTTATCTGGTATGGCCCAAGATAAGCCAGAAAGGAAAGAGAAAGCAGACAGGAGAGCACAGACCCAGTGCAGGAGGCAGGAGAGGGTGAGTGCTTCTGCAAGGATCTCTTTTGAAGAGCCCCCAGACAGAAGCCCCGCCCCTCTCTAGGCTGTGGGCCAATGAGTGTGTGACAGACAGAGGAGAGGACAGCTTGGAGTGCAGGGAGCAGGAGAGGAGGGGGGAGACATTTCTCTGAATTGGAAAGAGCTGGCAAAACAGCGCTGAGGGACGGTGACAGTAGCTTAAGGTGTGGGCACTCTGAGCAGTGCATTTTGCAAAGCTGTGAGACTCTGAGTGGAAATACAAATTAAAATTGTAGGGTCACGACAGAAGAGTTCAAATCTCCATTGATCCCTGTCACCTGTAAAGCATGACAAAAATGGAAGATCAATAGATTTCTCAAGTTACTTTGTTCCTTTGGAAATTTAGGGCTCCCTGGGGAAGGCATGATCGATGTGCTTTTTGGGTTTTGATTGAATACACAATAATATTGAAAGCCTGAAAGAGTACTTGCCTGTCTTCCAGTCCTGCCTGCTCTCTTGCTGTAGCAAAAGGCAGTGAGGTTTAGAGTCAGGTACACACATAGACATTCTGTAAGACTTTGGGGAAGCTACTCAAACTCTTGAAGCCTCCTTTCCTTATCTGTAAATGGGAGGTTTACTCATTCCATTTAACAAATACTTCTTGAAGATTGACCATGTATAGAGCAGTGCTCTGGGCTTTGTAGAAACATCAGTCACCTAGTAAGACAAAGTTCCTACCTGTATGGAGCTTTCCTTACAGTGGGGAATTCTGAAACTATATCAGCAAAGTAAAAATAATAAAATTTTAGAGAATAATTTCTGTTGTAAAGAAAAAGGGAGATAAGGGGCCACACAAAATAAGGCCAGAGGCATCCTTTTATGAAGGATGCTTAAAGAAGACATTTCGGGAGATATTATTTGGGATGAGTTCTGAATGATGAAAAGTCAGTCATAAAAAAGCTAAGGGAAGTGTATTCCCAGAAAAAGTAATAGCAAGTGCAAAGGTCCTGAGGCAATAACAGCTTGATGTGTTTCAGAAACATCAGGGATACTTAACGTAGAGCAGAGCTGAAACTTAATGACTGGACTGGAAGAGTATGCATGATTAGAATGGAGTGACTGGCAGGGACCATAGCATATGAGTTTCTCTAGGATTTTATAAAGAGTTTGGCTGTCATTCAAACAGCAGGGACTTTGGATCTGATTCAATGTGCAGAGAGAAATCTTTGGAGGGTCTTGCGCAGGAGAATTTAGAAGAGTGAAGTTTTAACAAGATGGAGGGAGGAAGTCAGTACAATATTGCGAGTAAGAAGTATTAGTGACTTGGATTAGTAAGGTAGTAGATTTGAGAATTATCTTTAAATTTGGGGATATTTTTGCATGGGATGATACCTAATATGGTTGAAAAGATGAAATGAGATGACACAACACACCTTATACTTAAGAGATGCTTAATAAATGTTAATCATTCTTTACCTTCTGTTTGTTTAATTGAATGATGAAACAGACTGAAAAGGTAAATTGTTCCAAATAATCTGTGAAGTACTGAAACTATCAGGGACAACACTTTGTAAAGTATATGATTGTCTAACCACTATACTGTACGCCTGATACTAATACAAAATAATATTGAATGTAAAATGTAATTGAAAAAAATCTTAAAAGAGTAATCTGTTAGTCAAGGCAAGGCAGGACAATTTATACTGCTATAACAAATGGCCCCCATATCTCGGTGGTTTAAAACAGTAGCATGGCATTTCTTCTTTACACTACACAGTTACCATTGGCCAGCTGGAGGCTCTGTCCCACAGTATACTCACTCGAGGACCCAGGCTGATGGAGCAGTCATTTCTGGGACTTTGCTGATCATTGTGGAAGAAAGAAAGGGTACTCTAGAAGGTTTTAAATAGGTAATTACAAGCTCTAGCCCCAAAGTCAGTAATACATGCAATCTTTGATCATAGCTCACAGCTCACTGGCCAGGGTTAATCGTCTGTCCACTCAGACACAACAGGCATAGGAAGTGCTGTCTTATTCCCATGTGCACAAAAGAGGGAGACCCAGGAAAGTTTGGTGAACAGCCGTAACAATGACACAGACAAACAGAAAGTCATGGCAGAGCGAGAACTGGATGTTGAAACATTACAAACTTGAATATATATTTTGATGATGTAGGACACAAGTGTAAATTAAATATTGGGGTACAATATCTCTTTGAGATGTAAGGGTCATTAAAATGATATAGGTGGGCAGTAGCAGATTATAAACTGTAGGCTGGGGGAGATACATGATACATAGGATGACAGATGAAAGATTCAAAGGCATTTCCACATTGTGCCTGGGTAGGTCTAATCAAGCAGAATGTTGTTAATAAGGGATGCAGGAGCAGGCTTCATGCAGAGAGATGGAACAGGAGTGACAAAGGCATAAACTCTAGGGTAGGCTTGGGGTTCAAATCCTGATTATGCCTCCTGCTAGCTGTGCGACCATAAGGAACTTATTTAACTTCCATGAGTCTGAGTTACCCCATTACCAAAATGAGTGAGTTAGCAGTGCTGCCTTACAGGACTGTTAGTAGAGTGAAATAGTTCCTGATGAAATGTTCAATATATATGCATTATCTTAAATAATACAGCATTTAAAATAAATATTTAATAATGAGATATATAATAAGATAACTTTATAACGAATATGTTTATTTTTACTGAGGTCAAAAAGACTACTGATTGCAAGGTTCTTAGAATACTGAGAGATGTGCTTGGAAGTGCGAATGTGGAGAGGCCTTCTCGGTCTTAGTGAACTGTCAGTGCAGGACAGCAAGCCAAAGCAGCAGCTCGGAAAGGGGGGGCACGCCCATCCCCACATGGCAGTTCTCTCCCCCACCTTCAAGTCGAGTTGCAATCAAAAGGAATATAAGAATTCCTGATTCCTATATTATGTGCAAAAGGAATGTAAGAATTCCTGATTCCTATATTATGTGCAAAAGGAATGTAAGAATTCCTGATTCCTATATTATGTGCAAAAGGAATATAAGAATTCCTGATTCCTATATTATGTGCAAAAGGAATGTAAGAATTCCTGATTCCTATATTATGTGCAAAAGGAATGTAAGAATTCCTGATTCCTATATTATGTGCAAAAGGAATATAAGAATTCCTGATTCCTATATTATGTGCAAAAGGAATATAAGAATTCCTGATTCCTATATTATGTGCAAAAGGAATATAAGAATTCCTGATTCCTATATTATATGCAAAAGGAATATAAGAATGCCAACGCTTTGCAGTGTGATACGTGCTCTTCCTTACTTCTCCCCGAGACTCTCCCACTGCGCTTTGTCATTGGTTATTTCAAGAAAGAGTCAAGGCCAGTGAAGAAAATGGGGTATAGTTGGTAAGGTAGCATTGGATGGAAGTCCTAATCTCAGTAGGTGGAAAACCTGTGCATAAATCCCAGGTCTACCACCAAGGGTTCTGTGTTTGGTCTAATGTGTTCTTGGGCAAGGAATTTTATATGTGTGTAGTTCAGTGCCCTCATTCATAAGACTATGGGTTGTTGTGAGTTCCAGTAATACTTTGGGAAAATTCTTGGTAGGTTTTGAGAGATTTTGTGGTTTCTTGCTTAAGTTGTCCATCTTCCCACTAAAGATGGTGAGATGTCTTATTCCCTGTTCTATTTCCATGGCTAGCATAGTGTTGTCACATAAAGAGCATAAAGAGCCCTGGCTGGTATAGCTCAGTGGTTGAGTGCCGGCCCACAAATCAAAGGATCACTGGTTCAATTCCCAGTCAAAGCACATGCCTGGGTTGTGGGCCAGGTCCCTAGTAGGGGGTGCTTGAGAGGCAACCACACGTTGATGTTTCTCTCCCTCTGTTTCTCCCTCCCTTCCCCTCTCTAAAAATAAATAAAATCCTTTTTAAAAAGAGCATAAAGAGTACTCAGGCAAGCTCGATCAAAGGGGTGGACGCTTATATGAAGGAAAGCAGGAGGATGGAAGAAAGAGGCAAGGACAGCAGGCTGGCTGCTTGTATGAGGTTAGAGTGTTACATGTGATAATCAGGTTTCCTATGGTCTCTTTCTGGTCTTCTGATCTGTGTTTTTTTCCCTGGGTTTTGCAATATAATGCACTAAACTAGTTACCAGTGTAGAGAAAAGAACCGGGCTCTGTGGTTAGGTGGACACAGGTTGAATTTTGCTGCTTGAAACTATTTAACCTTGGGCAAGTTATATGCCGTATCTAAGCATCAGTTTTCTCGTCAGTAAAATGGGATCAACAATTCCTGATTTATATGAGGATTAAATGGCAAAATAGCTTAGCATGCCATTTGACATACAGCAGCATTAAATAAATGCTATTTTCCTGCACTAACAGTTTAAGGAAGTTGACCTACTAATGCAAAGATTTGATCAGTGGCTGGTATACTGGTACACTGTGGGTATTCGATAAATGGTTTGAAGGAGAATGTGTAATTGTAACTAACATTGACTTTTGTCTTCACTCACATTTGTAAGTCTGTGGTTTTTATCTGATTAAATTTTAGTTTTTTACTTTCTTTTTTAAAATGTTGATTGTGTAGCTTTATCTTTTGAAACTGAGATTTTTTTTTTGTTTTGATCTACGATTAATTTTTGTCAATGTTGTAGGAGAACCTGAAAAATGGGTATATTTTTGATATGAGATTAAAATCTGATCTATTGAATATATCTATTAATTTTACCTTATGGACCACATCAGTTAATTTTCTTTGTTGGAAAGCATTAACAATGCTGTAGAAACAAACAAATAAGCTAATACAGCTTGTGTACCTGTGGCATGCTGGGCAATTCACAGAACGGAAGGATGAGATAAACAGCCTAGCCCCAAGCCGGAAAGAAACCAGGTTAGCTGTGAGGAGCCAAGCAGCACGCCTTCATGGACGGCATCTTTGGGACGCTTTCTTCTGTGATGCTTAATTTTCTACTGTATTCTCTCCCTTGGGATCTCTGCCTAAGAGTCAAATTCACCACATAATGAATGAGATTGGCTTAGCTTAGATTTATTGCCTAATTCCGTGAATTACAGAGGAAGTCAAGTTTCCTACTGGAGGAAGGGAGAAGCAAGCCAGACAGGTGGTAACAACACAGGTCCACTGCCCGACCAGTGAAGGTCACATCTTTATATCCTCATCTAGCTATCTGTTTCTGACCTGCCAGACTGAGCTGTGGGTGTATTTAGGACTCACAAGCATGGAAACATGGTTTGCTACATATGAGAACATGGCTGAATTCAGGGTTCTCTCTCTTTCCCTAGATTTGCTCACCTACAGAGAAAGAGTATGGCACAGCTCCTAGATTGCCATTTCTACCAGCACCACCACCACCATCATTGATTGAGGTTTTATTCACTTGTTAACATTTCAAGCTATTTGTCAGACACTATGCTAGATAGAGTTATGCCCCCGTGGGGCTTGGAATCTAGTGGCATGGCAGTCATTTAATCACATAAACACCTAGGTTGATACATGGTTACAATATTACAATGAGAGGAACTGTGAGAAAAGAGAAACCATTGGACTTAGAGGACCTGTCATATGGAGACTTGGTGCTGTCTATCAGGGCAAAGGATTCTGAGTTTGTAGCAATATGGGAGGATATGTAGGAGTCAGCTAAGTGAAGGGAGATCGGGGATAAAATTTCAGGCAAAGGGATGAGTATGAACGGGTCCGTGCCTGGCAGAAGCATGATTTATTTGAGAAAACAAATGAAGGGTCATGTGACTAGAGTGCAGAAAGCGCATGGCAATTGGGTGAGGTCCATGCAGGACCTTATGGATCATTTCCAGTATTCTGCTGTTTAGCCTGAAGGTAATATAATATGAAGCTACTGAATCATAAGCATAGAGGTGACATTACCAGTTTTATATTTTGAAACAATACTCCAACTGCTATATGAGCAGGTTTGAGGGGATAGGGATATACGTAGGGTATATTGGGAGACAACTGTGGAAGTCTGTGAGACAAAGGGGGGCTTACTAGGGTTGTGGGGTAGAGATGAAGGTAGCTCAACAGATTTGGGAGATCTATAAGGTTGTAAAGCAAACCAACGTGGCAGTGGGTTGGATATATAGAGTGTAGGAGGGGGCATTGACAACTATGAGTCCTAGGCTTTGGCTAGCAGATTGAGTGGAATACCCACCCATTGAATGATCCATGGAATAGATAATCATCCATTCAATCACGCCAGCCAAAATCTAGGTCCGCTCACATTGATAAAGAACAGCAGTGTAGGTCTGAGTTTACGGGGAAACACCATGGGATTAATTTGGGCATGCTGGCTTTAATCTGCCTTCGTGTCAGCTGTGTAAAATTCCAGGGGAGGTTGGGCATAGGTGTCTAGCACTTGTAGGGAAGGTCTCAACTAGCAATAGAAATGTGTGACAGGTTGCTTGTAAAAGATAATTAAAACTGGTTGCATGGGTGACGTTGAGTAGGGAAAGAGTATAGCTATGAAGAGGGTATAGATTGAGCCTGAAAAATTTCAATATTTGATAGTAAGAATGAGGATAAACTTCCTAAGAGCCAAAGAAAAGAGGAGTAAAACCAAGACTGGGTCAAGAAGGTCAGGACCTCTAAGAAGTAAAGGCAAAATCAGTCATGCCTTTATGAGAGGTATGTGATTTCAATGACGGGGTTGCGGACTGCACAGATATAAAGACAGGGAGAAGAGAGGAAATGGAGGGTTTATTGATGAGTGGCAGTTACAAAAATTATTTTGAGAAGTGTGGCTGTGAAGGGGAAGAAGAGAGATGAAACTGACTAGTGGGTGATTTTGAATTAAGGGAAGAATTATTAAATAGTGAAAGAGACTTATTTAAAAGGAGGAAAAATGCACTTTAAGAAAGAAATGAAGAATAACAATGAGAGGGGGAAGGGAGAGAGTGAGTGAGAGAGAATATGAATGAATGAGGTTAAATGAGTGAGGACTTAGAGTGAGGGAACACTGTATGTGTAAAATTCATGAAAAGGCGGGAGAGAGAGCACACTCATCACAGCTAGTGGAACTGGTCTTGGATAAGAGGAAAATACAGCTTGCCCATTGTGAGAGAAGAAGGGATGGTTTTTATATTTTGCATCAGAAAGTTGAGGGACTTTGGCCTGTGTCTGGTGGCTTTTAGGGGTCGTGTGTGTGTGTGTGTGTGTCTGAAGTGCTTGGCAATGGTTTCTGCTGGAAATCATCAAAGAGGTGACAGGGAGAGAGAGTTGGAATGGAGGAAAGACCAGAGGTTGGGTGGAAATTTGAGAATGGAGATAACTTAGTTAGACTTATCAGCAAGTAGGAGACAGTTCATAAGAAAAGGTGCCTCTGGCTGGTGTGGCCCAGTGGATTGAGCATCCTGCAAAGCAAGGTGTTGCTGCTTCAATTCCCAGTCAGGGCACATGCCTGGGTTGTGGGCCAGGTCCCTAGTAGTGGGTGCTTGAGAGGCAACCGTACATTGATGTTTCTCTCCCTCTCTTCCTCCCTCCCTTCCCCTCTAAAAATAAGTAAATAAAATCTTTAAAAAATAAAATAAAATCCATTAAAAAAAGAAACTGTAGTAATTTACTGGCTGACCCCTTTAACTGGTCAATAAGTCAGTCAGCACACATTGGTTGAGCCAGGCATTGTCTGGCACTCAGTACATAGCAGTGAGTAAGAGGGAACCTCCTCCTCTTGAGGAAACTACTTACTAGTGACAGGGGTGATGAGTAATGTGAGCTTCCATCCATGCATCTGATAGAGATCGGCCAGTGTGTACCAAGTGCAAGACTTTGTGCTGCATGGTGGGGATAGAAAGATGGAATGAGACCATCAGGCATCCCCCATGGATACTTGCCCCACCCCTGAAAGAGCTCAAACTCTTCTGTTCCTTCTCATTTGCTGTGAGTGCAGAAAAGACAGACTTGGACCCTGCAGCAAAATAAAGCCCCTCAGTCAGAGGTCCGTATACCACCAAATGGGTCCCCATACATGGGCACACATAAAATATGAACGAGAAACACATACTTGCATGATCAAGATGCAGTTTATAGTAGGTCACAGGGGCCAAGCCTAACGAGAAGGTCACACATCAGCAACAAAAATGTCTGCCACGTTCAGGTCTTGACAAGAGAACTGCATGTGGTCCATTTCCTCTCCAGGGGGAGCCCTTCCCATAAGGCTGAGGATACAAGCACTTCCTTCCCCTTTACCCTTTACAGGCTCTGTCCTTGTTTATGCCTGGCTCATTATACAGCAGCTGTCTTCATTACTGTCTCATTTTTTTACTGATTGGACACATTGCCATGGTGATACTGAAAGATAGGCCTGAACACAGACCAGCATGAACTTATCCCAGGCAAGAGGCGGTGGAACAGTAAGGAGCCATAAACCTCTCCCGTCTTCCTCATGGGCGTGCTTCTTCAGGGCAGGGCTATCGGAGTTCAGGGAGGTGAGCCCTGAGCAGCAGATGGGATAGACACAGGTCCTCACACAGCTACTGTTTTGTTGCAATTAGCCTGTGTCTCATGAACGCATTTTCGAAGACTCCCAGGTTAGCAAGGACGTAGCCCAGTTCCTTGAAGAACTGACAGTCTTGACTGTCCCTCACTCCTGCACCATCCTTGGTACTTGAGGTGTCACAAACACATACCACTGGTAACAGACGGGACAGGGAAGTACACGGGTGGCTTCCTGTGACCCTTTGCTACCTTTAAGAAAGTTGCCTCTTGACCTCTGGAGAGGACTTAATTTGGGTGTTTGTATACGAGATCCTGGACTGTTCATACTGCAGAATGCTTAGAAATAATCTAAGGTGACTTCTTAATTTACAGATGAGGGAGCAGGGCCTAGAGATGGGAGGGGCCCTTTCAAGGGTCCCAGTAACCAAGGGGCAGGTTCAGGGAGCCAGAATGAGGAGCCTTTGTTTTTCTTTCCATATCTTCATTTGACATGTTCATCCACTAAATTCTGCTTCTTATTAATTAAAGGCTTTCAGAACTCAAACCTTTTTATCTTTGGTGGGAAGGAAATTGGTGGAGGTGAAAATAAATCCAGAAAATAAGTAAATAATGTTTTCCTCCCAACATTAAACTTGATTTAGCCATTTAAAACCACTGACCTGAGCCTGCAAAAAGAGCCCAGCTCACCCTTGGGTTGCTGTTAATAGAGCCCCGAGGGGATGGATGGATCAGTGCTCAGAGCTGGCTCCTTAGCCCGATTCCCATCATGCTGACCACAGGGCCTCTCACCCTTCCATCTCAATTCTCTCAGTTTCCAAATCCATTAACATGAGGCATCAGTTGGTACATTTTCATCTGTTCCTTTGAGACCTCACATGCCATTTACATGAATTTGGCTGACTTCACACGATAGCAGAGTCTTATTGTGACACTGAGTTAGTTTTAATTTAAACTAAGCCACGTGGGTCCCTGAGAGATACTGGTGGTCTTGGCAGAAAAGACATATTTTCTTAATAGAAAGGGTAATTTGTACTGCTTTTTACCCACTGTCAAAGGCTGGAGATCTGCAAAGCTTCCTGTTTGGGAAGAGACTTAATAAGAATTGTAATGAATTGAGATTGGTGTAGACATCAGTAGTCTTAGAAACAAGCACTGACTCCTCGTGGATGGGGAAGTCATTTTAACCTCTCTCAGCCTCAGGTTCCTGGTATATGAAAATCAGACTCGGAACTACATCTCCAGTTGGGGATGCTGTGAGGAAGATACGAGAAGATACAAGAGAACCAGTAAGGGGCTGTCATGTTCTCCAGCCTTTACCGATCACCCTGTCTCTTTGGGGACACTCAGGAAAGATAGGAGGTAGCTCCTTACTCTTGGGAAGAGTTCATCTCTGATTGCTTCTTCAAAAGGATTTTGTATCCATCTGCTCACTTGCCATTCCCACTGGTGATGTGAGGAGAACGTGGGAGAGAATCCTGACTTGCTTGAGGTCACCATGCACAAAGCTGGGATTCCTGAGTTTTAGTCCTTAGCCTGTCTGATCTTGAAGAAGCGACCTTCATAAAATACAGAAACAATCAGGTGATTTCCCAACTTGAAATCCTGCATTAGCTTCCCTTTGCTGTTAGAAGAAATTCACTATCTTCACTGTGTCCTGCAAGGTCCCACAGCATTTGGCCCCTCCTCACTTCTATCCCTTTCTGCATTCTTGCTCCTACCTAATGCATTTTAGGAACAGAAGGCTTCATTCAATTCCTCCAAAATACCTCCTTTTCCTGCCTCAGGGTCTTTGCATGTGCAGCGACTGCAGCCTATAATATTCTTCCCCTGGGGCCTTTGCAAAACTGCCTTTTCTCATATTTCAGTTCTCAGCTTTAATGTCACTTGCTCAGAGACTTACCCTGAACACCCCACCTAAAGCAGGTACACTCTATCATTTTCTGTTATAGTCGTTAGTTTGTTACCTTCACAGCAATCCCAGCTTGTAATATTTTTTTTTGTAATAATCACTCTCTTCCATTGTGTTTATTTGATTTATGTCCTTTGGACTATCTATTCTTTGGGGATGTAGGTTTCATGAAAGTAGAAACTATATTTCATTTACAGCGGTGTTTCTAGCACCAAGCACAATGACTGGCACCTGGCAAGCACTCAATACCATTTGCTACATGAACAAAGAAATGAATAAAGTCACTCTCTGAGTCTGAGGTTCATCATAGATATAAATGCACTATAACAGTACACACACAGCCTACTTATTCTCTTATCTACAAATGTGAGAGATCTGTGACTCTTCTGTGGTTAACACTTCCTGGTCTCCATCAGACATGCTTCCTTTGCTTTGGTTTTCCTTCTTTTATATTATTTATCTGACTGCTGGAGCTCTGTGTTCAGTTTAGTATTGAGAATTTGCTAAACTAAACGTTATAGTGATGAGAACACTAGACTGGAAGTTAGGAGATCTGAGTTCTAGACTTGGACGTGCTTCTGCACACAATACGATCTTGGACAAGTTAGATGCCTGCTTTTGGACCTCAGTTTCTGCTATGTTTATAATGAGCCTTTGGGAACAGAGAGGCCAAAGAGACTGTTTCTACCTGGAATACTGTCTAGCTCAGATTGTTTGTTATCCTTCTATCAGTTAACCCTATGGGCAGCCTCACAAGGCAACTACTTTTTAAAATGACCATGGCCACCTAGATTCATGTTTGGGTAGATGGGTTAAAAATAGAAGTCCCATTAATTAATTTATCTTCATGCTATAAAACTTGTGATCCCCGAGTAAACACCAAGCCTCCAAACATATTTGCAATGAACAAAATATTCTGAGCCCTTGATGTGTGCTGGGTCCTTCCTAGAACACACTGGGAGCCAAGAGCTCTGGCTAAACTGAAGGGAGACTGTTATGTCCCCAAGTTGTTCTCCATCCGCTGGGTTTTGTAGGTCTGCCAGGATTTTCCCAGCATGACTCCTCCAAATTCCCCATGTCATCCCAGATTACACACATCTCAGCCCTGGCAGGAAGGCCCTCATTTAGAACCAGTTTTGGAAATAGCAGAAATGTTTGACATCAATTCAGCATTTTGTGTTCATCACTCTGCATCCAGCGGCAAATCAGAGGGAGTACGACCAACAACACATCTTATTCTCAGGAGTGCTTAGAATTTCTCTCTCACACTTGAGTCAACGATGTTAGAATTTTTCTAACTCTGGCATTCTCGTTTTCCCAATAAATACATGGAGGCCCAGAGAGATCACATGACTTACTTTATGTTTCCACAGCTAGTAAATGACAAAGCTTTCTGTAATACCTGAAATATTATTACATAATAGGTTTTTTTGAGTTTTGCTGCTTTTTTGACTGTTTATTTTTGTTTTTAGTAAGAGTCTGTTAATTAAATTTGTATTTCTCTAGGATAAAAATCATGCTAAACTAGAAGCAATTAACACTTTATTCAGGGTAGGTGAGAATCAGTTGTGGAGAGGTCAGAGTGGCACCCAGGAAAATGCCCGGGGCACGAGGGGGACCACAGTCCGGAGTGGAGTGTAGAGCTCACCCTGGACTTCGCTAGGTGGGTTTGTGGCGACTCTGAGAACAGTGATCTCTGTGCGGTGTGGGAGGAGCACCTGCGCAGACTGGGTTAAAAGGGCATAGGCTGCAAGGGAGTAAAAGGATGCTAATGTTTTGTGGGATTTTTCTAGGAGAGCAGAGAAGTGAAATAGCTGGAGAGAGACATGAGGCCCAAGGAGAAACCTTTAAAGAATATGGTTGGAAGTGCAGTATGTTCGTTTGCTGCTGGGAATGACCCAGTGTTTGGGGGCAAACTGAGGACGCGGAGAAGGAAATCTTGCTCATCACAGTAAACTCTCCGGTTGCCGAGGGGAGTGTTATCTGGTGCACATAGAGAGGGCTTGGTTTTGTATAGGTGCATAGACAGTTTCTGGGTGGAGAAACAGGTAGCTTGAGAGATTTGGTGGTGGAAAGGTGTGATCACTCCCTTTTGGTTGCTTTGATTTTTTCTACATGAAATAAAAACTAAGTCAAGGGCTGAGAGGGAGCGAGTGTCAAAAATTTCAGAGATGACAACATCCATCTCAGAGAATGGCTGGGAGAATTAGGGGAAGGCACTGAAATTGTTCAGTCATGCTAAAGGCCCATGTGAGTTTGGTGGTCATAAATTTAAAGAGAGACAAATTAGACCTATAGGGAGTTTTTTTTTTAAATTATTGCTTTCTTTTTTTAAACTTTTTTTTAGATTTTATTTATTTATTTTTAGAGAGGGAAGGGAAGGAGGGAGGGAGAGAGAGAGAAAGAGAGAGAGAGATCAATGTGCGGTTGCTGGGAGACATGGCCTGCAACCTAGGCATGTGCCTTGACTGGGAATCGAACCTGCGATGCCTAGTTTGCAGCCCGCACTCAATCCACTGAGCTATACCAGCCAGGGCTGGGAGTTTTCCTTCAGCTCCCTTGAGCCACTTGAGTGTAGTTGCAGAATAGATAGAGGACTGAGTTAAACCGAAGTTGGGGTTTTACCAAGCAGGATCATAGGAGGAGCAAGGGGCCAGGGACGTGGTGTTATACACAAGGTGCAGCTATAGAGAGTGGCTGTTGAATCCAAAAACGACAAGGAAGGAGCTGAGGACACAAGACAGGTAATGAGAAGTAAAACGTGGTGGGGCCAGTGGGCTAGAGATCCTGCTGTGGGTCAAAGGATTTGTAGAGGAGACTAAGGGAGACTATTAAATTAGTTTGAAAACTAAGAGTACCTGGCTGGTGTAGCTCAGTGGATTGAGCACAGGCTGCAAACCAGAGGGTCGCCAGTTCGATTCCCAGTCAGGGCACACGCCTGGGTTGCAGGCCAGGTCCCCAGTGGGGGCCATATGAGAGGCAATCACACATTGATGTTTCTCTCCCTCTCTTTCTCCCTCCCTTCTCCTCTCTCTAAAAATAAATAAATAAAATTAAAAAAAAACCCCTAAGAACAGATGTTTAAAAATTATTTTATAAGCAATGCAGTCATTAGTAAAGACAAGGTCCAGTGTATGGTCCTGGTGGTGGGTGGCTGAAGGAGAAAACTGGAGCAGAGGCAGTAACAGGTGGTGATGAACAGGGGTCGGATGGCGGCCGTGACATTGGTGTGTGAGTGGTCAAGAATGCTAACGTAGTAGTGGAGTGGGAGGTGAAGAGTAGTGATGTATGGTGATGAGACAGAGGGCAGGGGGTGTCGAGAACACGTGTTGAGATACAGTCTCTCCTGTAAGTCAGCCTTTGGTCCCCACTTGGATTGTCTGACCCAGGCCTTAAGAAGCCGAAGCGCTGAGCCACCTGTATGACTGCCAGTCCTCCAGGTGATACTGGCACTGAGAAATAGCAGGGAGCCAACACAGGCTCTTCAGTTGGACTTTATTAATGCAGATTTAATCCAAATCCATGGTAACCTAATAACAAAACTAATCACTGAGAAACAAATTAGTAATAACATCACATGAGTGAATTGGGGGATAACAAACCCGAGTCCCAGAGTCTCGGTCTGCAGGCCCAGGAGACAGCACTGTGAGCAAGGAGCTATCTGTGTCTTATAAGGAAGAACCTCCAGAGCCAGATGGGTAGCGGGACAGATGAAGTCCTCAGTCCAGCAGGGCAGAGCCTCTGGCAGCCGATGCCAAGGGAGATCAGTGTGGCGTGGGGGAGCACTCTGGTGCGTGGAGCTCGGCTATCTCAGCAGTGGTCTGGAGCCTGCCTCAGTTATACCCTTGAGAGTGGTGCACTCCACCCTTATGGGCCTCTTGATAAGTGTCTGGGCACCCCTGGTGCCAAGTGGGGAATTTCCCTAGGAGCCTATCTATGGGTGGTCCCACTCTGGACACAGCTGTTCTGGTCACAGGTGCAGATATCTTAGCTGTGTCTCCTTACCAGCTGTGCCTGGTGTGACTTCGATAGTCTCCCTCTGGAACCAAAGTGTTATGGCTGACTGGCAGCCATTGTGGTTGACGTGAGTGACTCCATTTTACTTTGTATACTTTATGCTATCTTGACCGGACCAATGTCACTTTACAGGTCCTGCTCTCCACAAAGGGATGAAGAGTAAGACAGGGAACTTGAGATTAAGTCTTCAGGAATTAAGGAAGCTAATGAAAGTAACAGGTGACTGCAACAAGGCAGGATAATGAAGGGGAGAGCTTGGGGGCATACACTTCACAAATGGCAGGAGTTTTGAAGGAAGAAGGAGGAAATTGACTCTCAATGATTGTGAGGAGCATGGAGAGCACTTAGCCTCACCTCCAGGCTCTGTGCAAGTTGGATGTGGAACTGAAAATAGCCTTCATTTGGGAGGCCTGCAAAGGAAGCAGTTTTCCCAGGAAGGAGCCAGGTTTCACAATGAGCATACAACTTATTGTGTGATAGAGACGCTGAAAGGTGATTTGAGATACAGGAAATTTTTCTGGTATGAACCATAAGTGCTAGAGGACCCAGTGGAAGAGCTGGAATGGGTGGTTAATAATGGCTGTGAAATCCTAATGAAGGATGCACACAGCTTGTCTAGAGTAGAACTCCTCAAACTTTAAGGCACCTACAAATCTAGGGATCTTGTGAAATTTCAGATTTAATGGGTCTTGTGGGGAGGAGGGGGAAGGGAGCTGAGATTCTGTCATTTCTAACATGGTCCAAGGTCACGATGATACTGCTGATCTGACGACTGCATGCTGAGGGGCAAGGCTCTCTAGGCCTGGACCAGTGCGAGCAGTGTCAAGGCTGGGACCTGCGCAGGGGATACCAAAGGTCCATTTGAACAAGAACACTTGGAATTGTGCACTTTCTTTCATTTCAGCAGTATTTAATAGTTGCCACCAGTTTTGGAAAATCAGTTTTTCTACCTTCGATCCTCCGCTGTCCTTCTCTGAATCTGAAGCACCCATGTTTAATATGTATTTGCTCCACGGAGGGTATTATCTTTGTTTCACAAGTGTGTGCATTATCCAACAGGATTATTTGCTCCTTGGAGTCAGACACTGTGGGGAATGGTGAAATATTATCAGATCATGAATCGTAACACCGAACTTTAATTTCCATTTCTACCATTAACTACCTATGAAAAACAGTGGAAAAAATCATTTACCTTTCTGATCATTTTTATATGTGCAGTGGGGATAACCATGCCTAGCTGTCTTTTATGAAATTCAAATAAGTTACTTAATATAAAAAATGTCCTATAAACTACAAAATGATATAATATGATGATACTTATTACAGGGTAAGTATTTCTCTGGTACATGCCAGCATGGCATCCTGGTTAGTGCCTGGTTTCATTGATCAGTGCCCATGCCAAAACAGTAGTTAGATATTTTTTTAATATAAACCCTGAATATTGTGTTTCATAATTGTTATCATTTGTTCTACCTAGTTTTTATAGTCAGTAGTAGCAGAAGATGGGCATGAACTGGTTATTGGATTATAGAGTTGACCTAACAAGGTGGGTAGAACATGTACACCAGGACACACGGAGTGAAAAGTGGAAGTAATTTCCGAAGTCTGTGGAATGAGTTCTTTCTAAGGATGATTATGTCAATTACCAGGAAGCATTAAGGTGTCAGTTCCTGTTCCCGGAACAAATGTTAAAGTGACCTCAGCACAGGTCCTGACCTCGTCTTCCTCTTCAGATTGTGCCTTGCACACTGCTGTGACTGATGGTTGGTCCACGCAGGCACGACCTCAGCCGAGGGAAGACTGCTAGAGACGGCCAAGCTATGATTAACCTCACTCATTTATTTTGTTCTGGAACAAAATTCTCTGTTTGAAGGTATGTTCTGGGGACTCAGGTTAAAACTTTCTCAAAGGCTTCTCAGGTGGGTTACTATATGAAAAAATGGTCTTACAAATACAGTCAGTTCCTGTAAACATATTTCTATTAATTTGTGTGTGTGTGGTGGGGGGCCTTGCTTCAGTGAGGATTTACTTCCCCAGGTCTCTGGAGATAAGATAAAGAGCATGGATGTTGGAGTTTCAGTTCTGGATTTACCTTTATTAGTAGTCAGATCTCAGCCAAGTTACTTAATTTCTATGAGCCTTGGGTTTCTTATCTGTAGGACTGGGACTACTATAGAATCTGCCTCAGAGGACAATTGTATTGAGACAATGTGCATGAAATGTCTGTTCTGATCTTTGGCTCGTTTTAATTTGATTGCTTGGCTTTTACTGTTGAATTTAGAGTTCTTTATATGTTCTCAATCCATGCTTTTCATCCAGGTTCTTACACAGTAGTGATAGTAATAACAACAACCACAAACACTTATTTTAGGCCAACACGGACACACTCACCAGTATCGATGCATCTCAACATAATTTTGCCACGTGAAAGAAGCCAGACTCCCCACCCCCAAAAGTACTTCCTATATATTCCATTTATATACAATTCTAGAAAAAGCAAACTATAAGGACTGAAAGCAAATCAATGGTTTCCCGGGAAGGGAGCAGGGAAGGGTAGGGGAGAAGACTTAGAAAGGCCCATGAGGAAATTTTCGGGGGAATGGTTATGCTCATTATCTTGCCTGTGGCTTCACAGATGTGTACATTCATCAGACGTACCAAATTGTACACACGGGAGTTACTGTGTGTCAGTCACACCACAAAGATGCAGCTCTCAGAAAGAGAACTTCTGCTGGCTCCCGCTTCCATGGCCTTCTCTGGTCTTTGAAGACTGGAGGCAGTCCACAATTTCACCCCAGCTCGTCCAGGGGCCTCCCCTATGACTGAGCCTTCTGAACCGCTGAGGCTGTTTTTGGTTTTTGGTTTTTATCCCCTCCCCTGTAAGGTCACATGGTGTCTGTCTTCCTGCCTCTCTGTTCATGGTGCTCTCCCTACATACAAGGCCTGCTCCTTTGTTGTCCTGAGAGCTATAACCCTTTCCAGGGACCTCACAAACATCTTGTTTCTTACATTAAACATCCACTTGTTGGGTACCTGTTATGTCACAGCCTCAGGCTAGGAGTTGGGGACCCTTCATTGACCGAGGCAGCCCTGCTCCTGCTCTCAGGGGGCTCACAGTGTGCTCCAGGCACAGACACGTCTGTGGCTGCACACTTAACGCACACATCTATTATTTTCAGCAACTCGGCCTTTGAGCACCTTCTTTGTTATGGGAGAACTTCCCTTTGGGGGCTGTTGGTGGGAAGCAGGACCCATTTTTTCCCCAAGGGTGTTAGTATTGCTCCCTGAATACTGCCACATGGTATAAGACTGCCAGTTAAAGGCTCCTGGCTACTGCTTGGGAGTTTCAAGAGAGGAAGGCAGAGGCATGGCACAGTGTGGGTGGTGGCAGAATCAGAAGTTAGCGGCACAAAGCAACTGCCCAGTGGTGGCTTTGCTGGTGTCATTGTCCTAAAGAGATGATGTCTATGGGGAATATTTTGGTTCTTGACCATTTTCAGATCCTTGTTCTTCAGACTTTCTCCAGATTGCTACTGTCTCAGTTCTGGCTGCTACAACAAAATACCATAGACTGGGTGGCTTAGGAATGACAGAAACTTATTTCTCACAGTTCTGGAGGCTGGAGGTCCAAAATCATGGTGCCAACATGGCTGAGTCCGAGCAAAGGCCCTTTTCCAAGACACAGACTGCTGGCCTGTCTCTGCCCTCGCACAGCGGGTTGGGATTGGGCTGGAGCCGTCTGTGGGGCTCCCTTATAAGAGCACTACCTGTTCATGAGAGCCGCACCTTTCAGGGTGTGAGCACCCACCCCCATCATTTGCTGGTCTACCCAGTCTCTTAATTTTAGCTTTGTAGGCATAATGATAGTGCCTAACCCACTGGGTTGTCATACGGTTCCATGGGCAGTCCATGCAAAACGCTCAGCACAATGCTTGGCATACAGACGTGCTCAATAAGTGTTAGCTGTTCCTGGCTTACCAAGGGGACTTGATACATAGAAAAAATCCACTCGAGCCAAATGTGCTTGACTAGTGCTTACTGGAAAGCATCAGTGCTCCAGAGTCTTGGAGGGTGATTACATCACCAAAAAAAAAATATTTTTGTACAGTAATAGGACATCATCATATCAAAAAAGACAGAAGTTCAGAAACCCAAACATTTGTGTGTGTGTGTGTGTGTGTGTGTGTGTGTGTGTGTGACCAAAACACACGGAGTGTGGAAGCCCAGAAAAAGAGACACGTGAGTGATATAGGCGGTGAAAACGCAGCGAGTGTGCAGGTAGGTAAAGCAAGCTGAAGGGGAGATTCCTTTTCGGGACAACTAACCATTGGGTCATAGTTATGTAGGGAAGAAAGCTGGGCCAACACCAATCTAAGTGCTAAAGTGACTATTTAATTCTGAGATCCCCGTTGGTCCCCACCAGGTACAGCTCTCCAGGGGCAGAAGTGAGTTCACACTGCGAGACACAGGTGGCTGGCATGGCTGAGGGGGCATGAGGGCTGTGGTGGCCGACAGGTGGACACCCACAGAAAGCACAGCTTGGCTGATTCATCTTCAGTCTCTCATCGTTAGCTCATTCTTACCCTACATCTTGGCGTCTGATGGAAATTCAGGTAGAGAAAAAAGTCGCTGAAACGGTATTATTCATCGGCTGGAAACATATTAACTTGGTTGGTCATTTAAAGAAAATAAAATATGGTTAGGGCTCATTCTCAGAGTCATTACCCATGATGCAATGGTGATGCTTTCAACGCCATCACATAAAACATTCAATGCTTAAGAAATTCAAGAAAAATGGAAAATTGCCATTCCTCTTAATGAGCACAGAGCCAAAAAAGACCCTCTGTCATTATGCTAATTATCTTCTCGGCATGTGGACCGGTTGGCAGTATTCTCCTTGTGCGCCTAATGGTACATCGGGTGTCTGTGGGCTGAGCCCATTCAGTGTTCCCGGGGGAACAGGGACGATGAAGTGAAGGAGGTGGAGTGTTTTATGCAGCAGGTTTGATTGCAATTATAGACTCATTGTTTGCTAGATCCCAGCTAGTGCCCCTGTGGCAGGATCTGCCTATCTCCAAGCTTCTGCTGGAGGTTGGACAGCAGCAGAAAACAGGTGAGAGTGGGACAGCCACTGGCTGCGACCAGGAGGAGAGTGCTGTCGGAGGGAGCCATTGATGCTGATGTTGGAACTGGATACGGAAGTTCAACACGGATGGAGGGATGGTTGCTTAAAATAGGCCATGGGGTCCTCTGGGGTGGGGGCAGCCTCTCCTCCTGCCTTTGGCTCTCTCTCCTTTACTTCCCATATTCATCCTTTCCACCATCCCCTCGCCTATACTGCGAGAGCACTAGGCATCCGAGAGGCTGCAAAATGAGCAGGACCCAATTCCTGCCGCAAGGAAGTTAGAACAGCCCACTTCTAATGATCGGGATGACTTCGAGCGAGTCTCTTTACCTCTTGGTCCTCTAGCTTTACCTCATTAACATAAAGACCTAAGGACTGGAGATGGTTTGTAAGGTCTTCATAGCTCTGAGGACCTGAGCTGTATAACTGGTGGGGCTGTGATGCCACCCAGCTCTCTGATTCTGGAATTATGCTCTTAACCATTCTGCTATTTGGTCACCAAGAGTTAGAGTCATTATTACATGAATGTGGAGTCACTGGCTTCTCCTACCATTTCCCTACAAGAGGGAGAGTCAGGACAGTATGAAAAGCACAGCCAGTGGTGGTGCAGGAGGTATGGCCAATAAAAGAAAGTGAGAAAATCTGTGAAAACCAACTCTCTGGGCTGCGCAGGACCAGTTATGGAGATTAATTTGCTTTTCCTTGCTTGGTTTGCACCCATGCTGGGCCTGCCACTGAGAGACAAGGCAGCCCTGGTTCCAATTAGAATTACAGAGGCTCAGGGATGGAGAGAACTGGAGAGGGCAGCCAGTCGCCCCTTGTCTGATGAAGGCACCCTCTCTGTAAGAACATGAGCTGTTGTTTTGCATTCCCCTGTTTCTGCTGTAACGCCTCCTTGAATAGGAAATCACTACATCCATCTTCCAGGTCAGCTCTGCCTTCCAAACTCCTTGGCTCAGGCTCGACTCATCCTCGTTTTGCTCCTTCCTGTTTATCAGCAGAGAACCGATGCACTTGTTTTTCCACACTGTGAATGTGTAGGAAGCAACAGTTAGAAATCACATACTTTACTTTCCAGTCTTGCTATCATCTGTTAGCCTGGTTATACCTACTCATTCTTTAAGTTTTAGTTCACACATTGGTCTTCTGAAGACACCTTCTCTTACACCTGAGACAATATCCCCTGTTTTATGCATCCAGATCACCCCAAATTCTCTTTTGTATTGCATTGTATGCCAGCAGTTATATAATAGGTTGAATGTTCTCATTTCCCACAAGATGATAAAGCTTTTGGGCAAGGATTTGTCAGTCTCTTTTGAATCTGTAACCTAGGCATTGCGCTTATTCATTCCATTCCAAACTTCTGTGGATAATCTTCTGGCTCTCAATAGCAGTACTTGCGAACAAGAGAGACTCAGTTTCTCACTGTTTGGAATTTGGAATCTAGGTGAGTGTTCATTCTTTTCCCCCTCCATTATTATCTCACGGCAATTGGCCATAACAGCATTTTGCTGTGTGATCCCTCGGTACAGTATTTTTCTAAGTATACGTTAGTGCAGGGTGGTAGTTCAGAGGTGTTCTCACTGCCTTGCCTTAGTTTACAAACTGCACTTGTCGTCATTTTGCAGACTTAAAAAGCTGAAGCCAAGCAATCAATCAAGCAGCGCTTGCACAGTTGAATGACATCGATGGCATCATTCATTGCGTTGTTTTTTCAGACCCCGACTCCCTGTGCAGTTCGGGTGCCACTTATCTCAGCATGTGGGGTGATGCCAGTGTCGGCCACGGTGCAGGCACGGGCTCGGGGTCAGAGTGACTTGGGTTCCACAGCACCTGCCACTTACTAGCTGTGTGACCTTGGTGAGTCAGTTAAACTCCGTAATTCTCAGTTTTCTGAGAAATGTTAATTCATACTTCATAGTTTTTTTTTTGAAGGGGATTAAATGAGAAGTAGTAGCATTAGCATGCAACAATTATGCGACACTTATTATGAGCCAGAACTATTCTAAGGGCTTTACATACATTAACTGATTTAATCCGCCTGATGAGGTGGATGCTAGTATTATCCCTGTCTTACAAATGAGGCAGAAGAGGCACGTGGAGGTTAATGAATGTGCCCAATGTCACCCTGCTGGTGAGAACAGGCCCAAGAGAGGATCCTCCGTATCTGGCTCTGCAGCCCCCATGCTCTCACCGGCTTGCCTGTGACTGCCTCTGGATAACACGTGCAGGGCCCTCAGTACGCCAGCCAGTGTGAGGCGTCTCAGCCTGGCCAATTCAGCTGTGTGACAACCCTGAACTGGGCTGCCCGCTTTTCCTAGGACATCCCATGAGATGAGGGAAGCATTATGAACATGCAGCATTGCTTATGCATTCTCTTGCTCCAATGAGCCCTAAGCCCAGGCTCGTAGAAGCTCTAACTGGCCAGATTGACAAAATGAAGGGAATAAATAGGTAAAGGAAGACGGAAGACATGGAGTCTAATGAGGGGAAATGAGCGTCTGATGTGAAAACTGTCTACAAGCTAATAGAGTCGGTTCCTGCATCTTCCACACGAGTCCCTTGGCTCTGAAAGCAGCAGGACCGTCCATTGGTGTCAGTGACTAGACTCATCAGCACCCTCTGGGTGCCAATTACACCGGGAGCTCTGAGAACTGGAGCCCTCCTGAGAGAGAGTGGACCTGCTATGTGTGCTGGCTCTCACTCCAGACCTCAGGTGTTTCTTCAGAGCACAAGGAGCGTTTTCTGCGCTTTCAAACCCGGCCTGCTGGCTCTCCTGTTCTGTGGAGGGGACCGCCCCCTTCCCTGCTTCCCCATGCCATCCCCGTGACTTTGCCCCTCTCCCTGTCTAGTCTTTGTTCTTTCCCCTGGGAGCTTTACTTTCCCTGAAGGGCCACCCCAGGTACCAAGTCATATTTTCACTCACTCACTCAACAAACATTCCCTACCCCAGGCAGGGCACTGGGGGTGAATACAGGAGAAGACAGACAAAGCATGGGCCCAGCCTTGTAGATGATGGTAGCGAATTGTGATTGTAGGTTCCAGGGGAAGATTTTAAAGAGTTTTGTATAAAGATTGTGATTCAATTTGCATTTTGAGACAATGGCTCAAGCTGCAGTATGCAGATGGATTGGAAGGGACAAGAGCAGATGATATTAAAATAACAGGCAGGAGATGATAGAAATACCCAGACCCCCAGCTTCATACTTTTTCTCTCATGAATCCTCTGTCATGTGAAAGTTTCTTCTGGAACCCAGCAAATCCCATCTTTAGCGCCTTGCTGAGGCCCACATCTGACCACCACCCTTCGTGCCCAGTGGAGAGCCTCCCACACATTCAGTGCTCACTGTAAAGAGCCTGAATCTCAGCATCGCAGAGTTAAAAGGACCCCTGGAGGAAATCTAGTCTGAACACTTGACTTTACAAAGCTCAGGTAGGTTAAAAATTTGCCCAAGAACCTGCATTAAATGAGTGCTATAGATTAGATTTAACGTCAGCATTCTAATTCCAACCCCCATTGATGAGTGGTCGAAGGAATTACTGAATACAGATTTCTTTACCCCTTGTTTACAGTTGGAATCCTATCATGAAATAGGAGAGGAGCCAGAGTTTGAGAAGAAAACAACAGGAAGAGAAGGGATAGACTTAAAAACGAAATAAATTGCTTACCTGCTCCTCATACAAGGTCAGTTTATATGCTGTGAAGCAGTGAGGAGACCCAGGAGTTCTAGACTGGTTGGGTCAGAGCCAGGGGGCCAGGGACAGACTGTGACTCCCTGCGGGAAAGTCCGGAAAGGGACCTCCGAGCATCTGGGTGATAAAGGAAAACCTCCTTTTGTTCTTATCTCTCACACTTTGTCTTTCTTCTCCTTTTAGGCTTACCCGTGAACACAGCTCTTTCCTCTCACACAGCAGTATTTTCTTTCGCACCCATGTTTTAATTCATGCACAGTGAACTCAGCCTTTTTCACCCGAATGTCTTTGGATTGGGGACCAAACATTTGCTTTAGCGATCTAACCCTCCTGTTCCATGCAAGATCTTGAGGAAATAGCTCAGTCTCTCTAAGAATTCGTTTGTCTCTGAAATCACCTAAAAAGTGGCAATGAGCTGATACAGCTACCGTCAGGCTGACGCCAGGCAGAGTTTTTTTACGCTCGGCCTGTAGACCACCGGTGTCAGACCCTCCTGCAGGTGTCCAATAGAAATGCAGATTCCCGGGCCCTGCTCTTGACCTTCTGATTTAGAATCTCTGCCAACTCAGAGTTGGTGGTTTCCACGTGATTCTGATGTGCATTCGGGTTTAAAAACCACTAAATAACTTGCAAAGGTGCTTCATACATCATGAGGTGATGTATAGTGCAATATTAAGAAAATTTATTTTTATGCCCAAACTGTCCTGGTCTTTGCCTCTCTTGGCTCAAACATCTCTCTAGAAAACCACCTTGGAAGGGGTCTGTGGCAGCGCCACATGAAGGAAAGCAAAGAGCCACCTGACAGGATATTCTGCAGTCTGCTTTAGGCTTGACTCAGCAGCGTTTAAAGGAAATTTTGTAATGGTGTTGAGTGTGGGTAATAACCGGATGGGGATTCAGGCAAGAAGACTGAGACAGGCTGCTGAGCAAAGGAAACATCTCTGCAGCTGAAAAATGGCAAAATGAAATTAAGCCCAGGGTTCTCTCTGAATGCAAGACCTGTGCTCTAAGATTTAAAACATCTAGTTTGCTCTCACAGAGAAAGTGAATATTAAGTCTACACTTTCATCATCTCTTGTCTAGATTTCTGTTATTCTTCAATTACTTTCCAGTTGGATGGCTTTTCTCGTGTCTCTTTGTGTCTCAAAGTCAGGGAGGAGAACCTGGGCTAAGTCATTTCCTTGACCCCAGCAAGAGGCTGTTGACTTGGCTGATGTGGGATATGCCTCATGGGATGGCAGTGAGCAGAGTCCCTGGGCCGAGGCCACCATCCTCTGGTCCAGCACTGCCTTTCTCTTTAGGGAAGTCCTGACCTCCAGATTCACCGAGGTTTGCGCTGCGCGGAAACCTGGGGAACTCCCAGGCTAACTGTCTGAAGTCTCAAGAGATATCACAGCCCATGGACAACATCGTCCTGGTAGAAGCTTTGACTTGAAGATCTACTTCTTGCATTTTGTACTTTTAAAAAACATTTTCTCTAAAGAAATTAGATTTTTTTTTTTTGAATGAGCACAATGGAGCAGAGAAAGCTATAAAATACCTGGGATTTATGGTGTAGCTCAGGGGTGATTTTTTCCCAACTCATCTAGGCTGAAATTACTGCAGTCCTCCCCCTAGAGCTTCTTTGAAATTTATTTTCAATTTAGACGGAGTACCTGTAAAAATAGGATGCAGTGTGATGCTGCAGTTTCTGACGAAGAGTGTGGGACCCCGGACTGCACCCTGCTTATAGACAAACGCAGAACTGTCCGTCGTGAAGCCTCACGTGGACTGGGACTCCAGTTTTCTAGTTACTTCACCCGAGGGCTCTGCTGTTAACTCTGTTCAGTGCAACCCGCGTCAGTGTCTTGGCACTGCTTTTTAAGACACACTCAGGAGGCCCAAAGATGCAGCATGGAAAAAGAGTAGTTATGAGGAGACCCGAAATTTTGTTCTGATTCTGTGTTTCTGTTTATTTCATCATAATGAAATCATAACTTTTGGTCCTCAACTTTCTCATCACTATAGTGAGAGGAGGTTGGATTACATCAGTGTTTCTGAACCTGTGTTTTCTAGAAGAGAACTAAAATACCTAAGATGAATTGCACGCCTGAATCAACAATTTATATATTTTTAATGTGTTGTATATTCCCTATCCTGATCTGGGGTTTAATATTTAGAAAGAAAACTGTAATAGCCAAAATCATGTGTATTTAAAGGCTTGTTGCCCTGGCCGGGTGGCTCAGTTAGTTGGAACATTGTCTTGTACACCAAAAAGATTGTGGGTTCAGTTTCTGGTCAGGGCACATACCAAGGTTGTGGGTTCTACCCCTGGCCCAGGTGCCTATGGGAGGCAACCAATCAGTGTTTCTCTCTCTCTCTCTTACCCTTCCTCTCTCTCTAAAATCAATAAACACACACACACACACACACACACACACACACACACATACAACAAAGGCTTGCTAATTGGATTGCTAATCAAAGGACTAAGTAAGAACACAGAGACCTGGGTTTGCAGAGAATCGCTGTGCAACCTTGCATGTGCCATTTGCACTCACTTCCTGTCTCAGTTTTCTCGTCTGTCACATTCTCCATCAACGTGCTGCGACTCTCCTGAAAGTCAAATGAAGTTTACACGTATCTAAACTCTCTTGGTGCATGATTTGATAACCATTCACAAGCAGACTGCAAATACATGGAGCTTCTAAGTAATCTTAACTTTTTTCAAATAAAATATGATCAGAATGCTGAGTTTAGTTTGAATCTCCATAAAAAGAGGAGAGTGGCAAGACTGACATAACGGTCTCCTTGTCCAGAGCACAGTCACGTCTGGAGTGGCAGGTTGGTTTCATCTGCGGGCCCAGTTCAGTTGACTATAGTGGCCGTTGAACGTGAAGAGGGCTAATGGTGAGATCTGGGATCTGCAGGCCACGTCTGGCAGGCAGCTGGGAGTGGGGAGTAGCAGCATGTGCCCCACATGTAGGCTGAATTGAACCTGCTGCGCCCACCCTTTCGAGAGGATCCGTGCACACAGATGGAGCTGGACCCAGAAGCTGTGGTGTTCTGTCTGTTATTTGTGTGTTTGGAGTGCTTGGAACGTCTTCAGGCCAAAACCATAAAAAAAAAAAAAAAAAAGGAACCCAATCGAAACTGGTATCAGTGAGAAACACGTATACCGTGATAGGATTACGTGTGGTTTGGATGTTCTTCCTTTATTATCCTGGAAGTTCTTATGTTTGAAATCCTTTTCCTGATCTCTTTTTCATGGTCCAGTTCATGTTCTAGTCCTTGCATTAAGCTCTTAGAGGAGCTCATAGCTTACCCTTCCCCTGGCACGTAAGATGCCCCACGGCGCCTTGCGGAGGCATAGGCACACAGTAAGTCATCAATAAGCAGTAGCTGGGTAAACCAATAGAAGAATCATAAACTATAGTATAGGAAATAATAGTATATTATACGAAACATATAAATATGTTATAAGTTAATATAAGCAGTCATAATACAGTCATAATAGATGGTTAGTATTAATTTTATTTGTAGTTGAATGTATTCTTAAAGAAAAATTTAGGGAAAAGTGAGCAAGCAGAAGGACCCCATTGCTGTCCAAGTGGCTTTATTTTTCCTGAATACTAAAATAGTCCATTGTCTGGAAAAGAAACAAAACAAACAACAACTCCACAAGGAGAGATGGATGAGGACCTTCCTGAGCCTCGTCAGGACATGCTGGCATCCAGAATTTGCTAGTTAGCCAACCTTTAGAGCTCAGGGCAGGAAGCTCTTAGCATGAAAGTGTGGTTGCCCAGGATACTACAATTATATAATCAGTTTTGTGTTTAAAAAAAAAAACCAAGTCAGAGAAACAAAAATATTTCAAATAGAAATGTGTCAGGAAACAGTTTTGTTTTAAAACTCATTTTCTGAGTTTTGCAACAAAGATTCTCTGCATTGACTCAGGCCGGACCTCTGGGGAAATAACGAAATATTTCCACGTGGGTCAAGTGTGTTCTCTCTCCCTCCCACTGAGTGCATTAGCGTGGGCATCCTAATCCGTCCACTTCTTTCTGGCTTTCTTTGTGTTTATGTTCAATTTCGTCCTCTAGAATATCAGCATGGTAACAAATACCCTGCAGGTTTGTTGTGAGAATTCAATGAGATTTGTATGTGGACATGCTTCATAAATAAGGAATATATTCGCATAATACAGTACACCAATGTCATATTATCGCATTTCTCATCTGAGTGTGGATTAAATGCCTTCTCCCAGGAAAATATAGACAAGGTCAGGGAAAAGTATGGTTACGATGGATAACCTAGTTAGGCGTGAATTAGGAAATGGAAAAATCTATATGAAGTTGATTGGTTTTTATGGCAGTGTCTCATCTATTAGAATGTAGCAGTGCAGAGAAAAAGTCTGGAATAGCCCTCATTTCCTTTTGCCCTTGCCAGAGAGCTAGAGGTTTCTTTAACCCTAAGTTTCAACACCTACTGCATGCCAGGAAGTGTTTGAGGTGCTAGGATACGCTGGTGAACGAGCCAGCTGAGACTTCTGCACTCTTGTCAGAAAGGATGATGAGAAAGGGAGGAGGAGACAGTCTGCACATTAATCAATAAGATGCTACCAGATGTTGGTAAGCGCCATGAAGAAACAACACCGGGCAGTGGTGGAGCGTGGATGCAGCAGGGAGAGTGCTGGTTATGAAAATCTCCTACTGTGGGCAACGTCAGTGACCCATGGGCTCAGCTGCTGCACCCGGGATCCACTGCCGCATTCATGCTGAGATCATGCCCCAGTGGTGACTCAGCATGGTGGGGAGACAAAGGCCAGCCCAGTGCTGTGGGATGCAGGATTCCTCCTGTGCTGATGGTGGCTTGGGAACGCAGCACCCATCTTGCCAAAACTGTCAGAACTGCAGCACAATCTAAGGTGCATCCTACTCAGCCCTCCTTCCTTTTTTCTCTCTTTTTAGGGGTCAGATTTACATTACACAGTGTGATGGCTCCCCCTGCCCTTCCCAGGCACATCTCCCAAGACATCTCCTGCACGTCTACCATCTCTTGGTGTGTGCTTCCTGGTGGACTTCAGTGAACCCAGGGAAGAATGGATTGGTGGTTTCAGTTTCTCAGGCAAGGCCTGTTGGAGGAGGAGGGAGCTGAGCTGAGATCTGGAGGAAGAGCATTTCAGGAAGACAGAAGACCAAGCGTAAAGGCCACAAGGCAGAAATAGGCTTGGCCTGTTCGAGAAGTAGGGAGAAGGACACTGAGCTGGAATGCGGTGAGCAAGGGAAGGAGTGCTGGGAGGGAAGTTGAGAAAGGGAAGCAGGGACCCAATCATGTTGTGTCTTATGGGTCAGGCTGATGAACTTGGGATTCATGTTCAGTATGATAGAAGCCTCTGGACCATTGTAAGCAGGCAGGTAACATGACCTGAGTGTGAAGCCACTTTCTGTGAACATGCACGAGCCTTTTGACTTAGGTGACCTCGGGAGACTGCAGTGAGGCTTCCCCAGGCAGACCTGCATCTGCCCGTGCCTCAGCCACCTCACCTCCTCCTCTTCCATCTTCCTCCGTCCAGTAAGGCAAGCGAAGGGAAGTTTTGACCTTGATCACCTGGGGAGCTGAGAAAAACCTACCACAATGAGCTTCCCCACAATCTTTCTATCTTTGATGTTTCTGTTTTTAAGATCAGACTTGGGGGAACAATGTCAGATTGGTCTGTCTAGCTACCGTTAGAACACTTTTAACTCAATCTTCACAATTTCTTGTTGGATTTGAGGTTTTATTCAACAATGCCCCATCTCTCTTCATGCTCTCCTAACGTGGTATTTTCATGCTTCTTTTATAGACGCAGTAAGAGAAGTGTCTTATTGTGTCTTACAGACACAAAGAGTACCATCTGCACACAGTACTTTCTGATCTTCATTGCATTTGCCGAGCGCAGGCCTCGGCCTAGATCTCTTGTCGATGCGAGACATTCTTCTATGTGCGTGAGACATCCGTCATCATGTTTAACCAGTGAAGTTAAACACCCGTCACTTAATGCTGCATTGACGGTGTCCTGTCCCCCACACTTTGGGACATGCTTACTTACATGTACAGACTCTTGTAATGACAATAATGGCAGACACCCACGCAGGACTCCGGTAGTACAGCCTGTGGAGCGTGGCTGGGGGGTAAGCCCTAATGAAGCAATTTTCTTGTATTTTAGGGAAGCAATCACTCAATCAAGGATGAATTGTTTGTTTAGTAGCTATCATGGGCTAACCTCTGACCTAGGTGTGGGGATATAGTGGTGACCTGTACATACAAAGATCCTGCTTGGGAACCTTAGTTTTTGGTAGAAGGGAATGTGTGGAGTTAAGGGAGGGTCAGAAAGCCTGGCTGGAGGTCTGGATCCACAAGCAATTGAAGCTGCAGGGCCTTGGGCAGATTCCTGACTGTGATTCTAAGGCTCTCCTTCCTTAAACAGGGATGCAACTGCTGCCCGCGGCCTCTGGGGTGGTTGCAGGGGCCCAGGAAGCAGTGAGATGTTCTACTTCTCTTCTGTTTTGTTTTTAAATAGACTTAATTCTTTGGAACAGTTTTAGATTTACAGAAAAACTGAGAAGATGATACAGAGGATTTCCATGTATTTCTGCAAACAGCTTCCCCCATTTTAACATCTTGTATGAGTACATATATTACATTTATTTATAATAAATGTATTACAATTAATTTTTACAATTACTTTATTACAATTTATTATAACTTGCTGGAGCCTCCTAATCTCCTTGCAAATTTACTATAATTAATTAATTAATATGAACATATTACTATTAATCGAAGGTCACACTTTATTCATATCTTGTTAGGTTTTACCTAATGGCCTTTTTCTGCCCCATGATTTCATCCAGGATGTCACATTATATTTAGTTGTCACGGGTTCCTCTTGGCTGTGGACACTTCTCAGGCCTCCTGTGGCTTTTGAACAACCTTGAGAGTTCTGAGGAGTGCTGGCCAGACACACCCCAGGATGCCCCCTATGGGAATGTGTCAGTAGCTCTTCTCATGATTAGACTATGGTTACGGATCTTCTGGAGGAAGACCACAGACATCAAATGCCACTTTCATCACATCATCTTCAGGCCACGTACTATCAACGTTATTTCTTACCATGAAGTTATACCATACCTGGGAGGTTCTTGCCTCGGTTTGGACAGTTGGTAAAGGGCAGAGCTGAGGCTTCTAACTCCAAAGCTTGTGTTCCTCAATTTATTCAGAATTCATGCCTTCCCCAGTTCTCAGTAAATAATAGAAAAGTCTGATATACCAACCAATGGTAATGATTTCATTAACCCAGAGCTCCTTGATTTTCTTGATTGTCTTGGTCACTACACTCATCCCCCCCCCCCCCCCCCCCCCCCCCCCCCCGCACAGGCATAGACAATGAAAGTGCAATCCACTGTGAAGTAAGTGAGAAGGGAAATGGAAGGGTCCCTCCTTTTCCTGGCTGCCTCTCATTTCATTGCTTTACTGAGAGAACGCTGCTGAGGCTCTGTGTTTTTTAATTACCTTTTATTACCCTTTGCCATAGCTGTTAAAGTTTTTGGATGATGTATAAAACGTGTTTCAAATTAATAACCATAATAGTATGTAGCAATGGAGTGTTCATCATATACCAGATACCGGCTAAGTAATTAATTTGCTTCATTGCTTTTTCACAACCCTCAGATGTAACTTCTATTATTTCCATTTTACAGATGAGGAACCTTCAGAGAAAGTTCTGTAGCCTGCCTGGAACTCTGCAGTTAGAGGGAGGGATGGGACTCAGGACCTTTGAAGTTGTTGTTGGCCCCGACCTTGTTAATGACTTCCAGAGATGCGTTACCTTCCAAAGCAGTGTAGTCATTGTAGAGAGACAAGCTTGGTATTGAGGGTTTGGAATAAGCCAAGCCAAGCCACCAGACAGACTGGCAAACCTGTAAACACAGTTGCTGAACAAAAGAAGTGGAATCCAAGGAGGGAGGAACTAGTATTTCCCCCTGGTGACATGGTCTAATAAGAACAGCAGCTGCTCTGGGGCGCTGGCCCGTTATGTTGAAGTGATAATAGTGCAATTAGCTCTTTCTTCATTTTCCCATGTTAACCCAAGGGTAAAATGGCACACTGAGCAAATATACTAAATTACATTGAACTTAGTGCTCAATTTGAAACTCTTAGCTGCTGGTTGCAGGGAGATTAACAAGCGCCAGCAATTTTTTTTTTTTGCTCATACTGCCCCCCCCCACCATCCTAAGGAAAAACCTCAGCCACGGCACTGAGTTTGTTCATCCAATGCAGCATAACTTTCTGCAGGCAGCTCTGAGTCGGCTCTGTGAGGTCTCCAGAGAGAACTCTCAGCATGAGTTAGCAGAGGGAACCTTACACACCGACTGATAAATGTCTTTGGGGAAGAATCTTTGCACGGTGCTGGGCACAGTGCAGTGCTGGGCATGAGGGTAACAGCCATCTACACCAAGAGGACATTTGCCTCCAGGTCCTGATCTCATCAGCATCACTGGCATGACGAGGGCAGTGCCAGCCAGGAAGACCGAAGGGGGACCCCCAGCACCTTGGTACCCTGTTCCCTGCAGTAATTCATCTGGTGTCCGGTTCAACGGTGATCCATGAGCCCCAGAATTTGCCAAGTGTTGCTAACATGTGGCTCTGTTGATAAAACCAAATTGGAGAGACTGAGGTCTTGGGTCTATTAAAGTACATTTACACATTTGACAAGAGTTCACTAGTGACTTAATGAAGTGTCAAGCACTGTACTAGGTTCTGAGCTCTGAGGAAAAATGAGAAAAATTCTAAACCTCAGGCACATCACAGCATGGGATTGAGACAAACAAGTACGTGGTGATGTGTGAAGTAGTGTAATTGGTTAAAAGAGAGAATGTCAAATCAATGCATTGAAACATTCTTTTATTATGATCCTCCAGCTATAGCAGACTAAAAATGAGAGGGCTGTCTCTGCATGTGTATGAGAGAGAGAGGAATTGCTGGGAGAAATGGAAGGCATTCATTCTGACTCACATGCGGTGCGAGGGCAGTGGGGGTGAGAAAGGAGAGGGAGCCGGGGCAAGTGAAGCTGCAGAGGCGGCTGGGGGGCAACTCTGCGTGCCGTAACTTGTAAGCAGGTTAAGTTTTTTGGGGGGGATGGTATCAATAGTAGTTCATTTTTTATTTTTTGAGATTTGTTCCCTTTGTTTTGTCATTTGTAATTCAATTTGTTTAAAAAAAGTTTTATTGTATTTTTTCCATCACCCTTTAGTGCACCCTGCCCCCTGCAAACACCATGATGCTTCACATGTTCATGAGTCCTTTTCCTTTTTCGCTTGATCCCTCCACCCCTAACCTCACCCCCACAGCTGTCATCTGCTCTCCATCTATGAGTCTGTCTCCGTTTTGCTTGTTAGTTCAGTTTGTTCATTAGATTCCACATATGAGTGAAATCATATGGTGTCTGCCTTTCTTTGCTGGCTTATTTCACTCAGCATAATGTTCTCCAGTTCTAGCCCTACTGTGGCAGAGGGTGAAATTTTTGTCTTTTTTTTTTTTTTTTTAAACCAATTAGCATTCCATTGTGTAAATGTCCCCTGGTTGTTTTATCCACTCGTCTACTGATGGACCCTTGGGTTGCTTCCACATCTGGCGATTGTAATAATGCTGCAATGAATGTAGGGGTGCTTATGTTCCTTAAAATCAGTGTTTTGGGTTCCTTTGGATGTATCCCCAGAAGTGGGATGGCTGGGTCATAAGGTAGTTCCATTTTTAATTTTTTGAGGTATCTCCATACTGCTTTCCACAGTGGCTGCACCAGTCTGCATTCCCACCAACAGTGCAAAAGGGTTCCCCTTTCTCCTCATCTTCGCCAGCACTTATTTGGTGATTTATTAATGGTAGCCTTTCTGACAGGTGTGAGATGATATCTCATTGTGGTTCTGATTTGCATTTCTCCAATGATTACTGTTGTTGAGCATCTTTTCATGTGTCTCTTGGCTATCTGTATGTCCTGTTTGGAGAAGTGTGAATTCAGGTCCTTCGATCATTTTTTAATTTGACGGGTTTTTTAAATTTTTTTTGGTGTTTAATTTTGTGAGTTCTTTATAAACTTTGGATACGAACCCTTTATCAGGTGTATCAGTGAATACGTTATCCAGTTCTGTGGGTTGTCTTTTGATTTTGTGGATGTTTTCCTTTGCTGTTCAAAAACTTCTTAGTTTGATGTAGTCCCATTTGTCAATTTTTTCTTTTGCTTCCTTTGCCTGGGGAGGTATATGCAATAAACTATTGCTATGAGCGAGTTATTATATAAAGGGCAAAGGGAGGCTGTTGAAGTGCTTTAAGCAGGGAGTGGGTGAGGGGAGGAGGGAGAGTGGACGTCGAGCAGCCTGATCATATCGGCACTTTCAAAATGCACTCCCGCAGCTACGCGAAGGGCAGGTGGTGCATCTGAAACTGGACGCCTGAAGACAAGTTAGGAGGCTCTTAGGTGAGACACGAAACATGACAGCGACTTGGACTATGGCACCATTTATGGTCATTGGAGCCATCATTAGGGACAAAATGGGGCACTGCTAATTTAACGAATGTGGCAGAGGAGCAGAGCGGGACGACAAGGACACTCCGGTTTCAGCCTTATTAGCCATGTGACACAGAAGGATTACTTCAACTCTTTGGTCTTTGGACTGAAAAATGAGGGCAATAAAGCCTACTGCATAGGGCTGTGTTGAGGTCGAATTAGATAATGTAAATAAAGAATCTAACACAGGGCTTAGCTGATAAACGGTAATTTCCTTCTGATGGCCGCACGCCATGTGGCAAAGATTTAAGCTGTGTTCCTATTGGAGAACCAAGTTAACTGCAGAGAAAGTTAGGTTTTCTGTCTCTGGGATTTGTGTTTTTTGTTTGCCCTCAGCTCTTTTACATTATTGCACTGCATGTAAGTAAACACAACTGTAACTCAAGGATCTCAATGCAATAAAATGTTTTATTAACCCTTCTGATAGGGAACCTCCATACCCATAGAATGAAGGATTCCAAATAGGTTATGACCAGTCTATAACCAATGCCTAACTAGGAAAATCATTTTCTCTGTGTGTGTCTGTGTTCCTTTGTCCTTCTCTCTCTCTTTGCTTCTCTCCCTGTTTGAGTCCTAAGCCAAGGGACCTAAGGAGGGAAGAAATACTGGGAGTTTAAATCATTCTAGAAGGCTCTCCCAATATTGACCTCTGTTTGCCACGTGGATCTCCTGGAGCCGCCTTTCCATCTCTTTCCCGAGCAGCCTCTGTAAAGGCCCCCTTCCCCCTGAGCACACTCCCCCCACCCCTGCTTCAGGCAGCCAGACTTGTTTTCTTAGGTCTGCACTCAGAGAGCCCTGCAGTGTCCACCTCCCTTGGGCTTTCTCTCTGGTCATCTCAAAATAAGGAGCCTTCCCCGGGGGCAGAGGGCCAACCCTCCTCACTGCTGGGGCGTGTCTTTGATCTCAGCTATGGACCCGGTTTAGGACGGTATTTCCAGGGGATTCCAAGCTGATCTCAGAACTGAGACCCTGAGTCCTGGACCTGAGGTCACTACATCAAAACCAAGGTTATGCTCCATTTTATTGTGGACAAGAAATACCTCAGAAGCTTGTTAAAATAACAGGTGCCTGAGCTCTGGCCCAGGTATTCTGAATCAACATCTCCTGGGTTAGGTCTAAGGAATATTTATTTATTTATTTATTTATTTATTTATTATTTTAAATATATTTTTAGAGAGGAGAAGGGTGGGAGAAAGAAAGGGAGAGAAATATCAGTGTGTGGTTGCCATTCAGGTGGCCCCTACTAGGGACCCGGCCCACAACCCAGGCATGTGCTCTGAGTGGGAATCAAACCGGTGACCCTTTGGTTCACAGGCTGACACTGAATACAATGAGCCACACTAGCCAGGGCTGGAATCTATATTTTAAAAAGTACTCCGATCTAGATTTTTTATTTCTAAAGTATAATTCTTAGACCAGAAATGTGGATATAACCCAGAAGCTATTAAAAATGTGGAATCTCAGGCTCCACCCCAGACCTCCTGAATCAATCTGAAATTTTTAACAAAATCCCCAAGTGATTTGTTACACAATAAAAGTTTTAGAATCACTGTTTTAGATCAGTGGTCTCCAACTGGGGAAGATTTTTGCCCCTCCCACACCCAACCCACGGCAATATCTGGAGATATGTTTGGTTCTCATCACTGGGGAGGGGCTACTGGCTACTGGCACGTAAGTGAGCAGAGGCCAGTGATGCTGCCACACACGCACAGGACAGCCCCCCACAACCAACAACAGACTATCGGACCCCAAATGTCAACAGTACCGTAGTTGAGAGACCCCGGGCCTAATGACTGTAATGAGGATGGTAGACTAGTCTGGGAAGCTGGCCACCTTTGAAGGTTTAGAAGAAACAGTTACTAGTTGGGGAGTAAATCTGAAGGCTTCAAGCAGACTCTATGTTCTCAAACTGGAGTTGAGGGGTGGGGTTGGGCTCTGGGGTCCCAGTGCTTGGGTTTGAAAGCCATCTCCGATACTTTAGGATGTTGTATAATCTTAAACTACAATGGAAATAAATAGCAACCAAGGGGGAACAAGCAAACAAACACCGTTTATTCTGGACTTGCTACAACAAGAGAGTCCACCACCGTGACTTGTGTTCCAGAGAGCACTCAAGTCAGACAGAGGAGTGGGGAAGAGGGAAGGCTTCGGGTGTTCCCCGGCTGGAGGCTGCGGGTCCACCGAGCACTGGGTATCTACGTGATTGGTCAGGGGGGCATGTGTGAGCGTAAGTTGGAAATAGGGACAAAATTTAGAGAAGCCGTCACTTATTGGCCATTTGGGGCTAATAGTTACAGAAGTTGTTGTTTTGCTTCCTGGACTGTTACTAAATATAGTAACCAGGCTTCTTAAGCAGTGTGACTCCTCGCAGGCTGGCTTCCTGGGCTGTTTGTTCTGGAGAAGCGGACTGGTTTCCTGGGAGGATGGCTGCAGGCTGTGGGCCAGAGCTCTGTTGTATAGACGGCCCTGCCATCGTTTATTTGAGTGCTCAGTCTTTCTAAACTTCTCTGGACTTTAGTGTTTCCTGACCTACACAGTGATGATAACAACGAGACCACAGTGAAGGGGAAATGAGTTAACTCAGAGAGAGTTCTTGGAGTCCCCCCAACAAGGAGTGAGGGCTGAGTGAGCCCCAGGCGCTGTGACCCCGAGCAGCCACACATGGGGTCTGGACCTAGGAGCACAGATAAGCACAGAGTTTCGAGGAAGTGACAACGGGGTAGTCCTGACATTTCGGTGTTCTCTGTGATGTGACGGGATAGTACTAGGATATGAGACTGTTAAGAGAGATAGGGAACTTCAGGTCAGACCAGTAAGGGTCCATCTGAGTTTTGATTACTTAACAGCTGCGTGACCTCAGGCACATGCCAATCGCAAGTTCTTTTTTAAAGTAAGGACGGCATTAGCATGTATTGGTGAAGACTAACTAAGTAAGGCCTATCAAGCACCCCACACAGTACCTGGCAGAGAGCAAGCACCCTGTAAAAGTTAACTTTATTATTGTTTTTATCACCAACTCAGCCGGGAGCCAGAGTTCCTCAGTCGCTGGGCGCAAATCCCTCCCATTGCGTAACCAGGCCTGCCCTCTAGGGCAGCAGTAGTTCTAGACCCGCTGTTTTGTCTGGGCAGTGCGAGTGCCCTAGGTGTAACTCGGGTGTTTATCAGGGAACAGAATCTTTGAGACTCAAGCTGAGAAATACCGGATCTCACTCTTCCCAGGTGATTCTTACACACATCAGGGCTTTGCAAACAAGCCCCACTCTCTTACTCCCCTGTGTGTGCCCGATGTTTCTCTGATGCAATCCCAGTCTGCCTCACACCTGCTGTGAGTTTCCAGGAAACGCCCAGGACCCTCTGCTTTTATAGTCAGGATGGGGCAGTTGGGAGAGCACAGTCTCCAGCTTTGGAACTGGCTGTCGGGGTTTGCTTTCCTCATCCTTTCCTCATCTGAGGGTAAGTAATGGCCCGTCCTGTTCTGGGCTCTCAAGGTCTTGCGAAGATGGCCTCCCCCTCTACCTTTGGACAGCTAGGTGAAAGAAATATCAAGGCCTCTGGGAGCAGACTGAATCTGCAGTGAGAAGCCTTGTTACTGAACAGAATTTCCGAAGTGTTTGTATCGGTGTGTTCTTTGGATTTGGAGTGCTAGTCAGTGCTAGAGTTTGAGGTCAAGTGCTACCAATGAGGACAGAGGCAACTGCAGCCAGCAGCTTGCCTTGGATCTCACTGAGAGAGAGAGGTCCTCAGGGACATGTCTGAGTCTGACTTTTCCAGGCTCCGGTCAACTTTGTTCTAGGGGCCCAGCCAGCGCAGGTGAACCTGGACCCCAGGGAGCAGGTATCAGGAGCTTAGCATTGCCTTGGGCCTATTTCTGCTGGTTTTTGGGATTCTGGGGCCTTCTCAGGGTCTGAGTCTCCCATTCCTGGGGGAACAGTCAGCAGCCTTGGGGGAGCTAGAATTGTCCTCTTGTGCCAGCACAGGGCGAAGTTGTGGTACGTTAGGGGCAATTGCTGTCAGTTTGAGGAGGTTGTGGAGAGAGAGGCAAGCTTGGATGATCCAAGGGCTTACCTTTGTGTCCCAGTGGTGCTTCCTGTCCCTGGAGACGGACGTCGAAGGGCTTGTTAGCTGAGTACTGTAGCACTTGTCATTCAGGTAGAGCATGGTGCCTCGCCCCTGGTCCCGGGGCAAGAGAAGGGTGCCTGCAGTCAGAACTTGGACTCAGGCTGAGGCCCACAGCCCATAGAAGACTGAGGACAAGGGGGGATCAATTGGGGGCTTTGTGGATGCAGTAATGTCAGGGGGCTGCTTGCAACTGAGTCGAAACTGACTGATGGGAAACAAAAAAAGACTTGTGTGTGACACATAACTGTGACCAGATTTTTCCTTTATGGAGCCGACTCTTAGCTAATTCCCATCTATATTGCAAGCCCTAGAATTTCAAATGATGCCACTTATTCCGACTGTGACAGAGGGAAAGAATTTGCCAGGGAGCTTGGTCTGGGGTTTTTAGTGCAAAGGAGAGACTCATTCAACTCAATTACTTGGGGGAAATTCCGTTCTCACTGCCTCCATAGAAAATTATTTTCACTTTTGAACCACTAAGTACTTAAAGCAAATAGACTACTTTTCTCTGTTGGCAGAAGGCCAGGCCATCTCTGTGGGCTGGCCTGAGGGTTGGGGACCACAGCTTCAGAGAATGGTCAAGAGAAGCCTGGGGTACGAGGAACAGAGGGGGGCGTCCAGAGAGCCAGCAGTTTCCGAAGGACAAAGGGGGTGCTGTGGATGGACAAGAAAAAGGCAAGGAGAAGCTAATGGTGTGTGAGAAGGAAGGACATGAAAAGAGAGGGGATATCTTATGGATGGATAGGCAGGAGGTGATAATTCTTACACTAGGGGAGAAGATTATTCAGAAAACTAAAAGCGAGCTGCGAGGGGGGTGACACTGTGACCTGAAAGCACGATGAAACGTGAATTGGAAATGTTCTAAGATTGATATGATTCCATCAGTACAGAGAAGTTAGGGAGGCAAAATCACTGTCTGTATTCCAGGCAGGACTGCGCTGCGGCTGACAAGTGGGCACAGATGACTGGGGGAAGTAAAGTGTTCGTGGCTCACCCTCCCCTGTCTCTGCTCTTGTGAGGGAAAAAGAGAAGTCAGGAGGCACTTCTCCCCCCCACTCCTGGGTTGTAGGAGAGAGAAGGGGTCTTGCTCTTTTTTATTGGGTTGGCCAAAAAGTTTGTTCAGTTTTTTCTGTAAAATAAAAAGACATATTTTTCATTTTCACCATAACTTTCTTGATTTGGATATTTTGAGTTTGTCAGCTATCTCCTGCTATTGGCTTCTAGTGGGTAGAAGCCAGGGGTGCTGCTGAACATCTTCCAATGCATAAGACAGGCCCACAGTAAAGAATTATTTGGCCAGAATGTCAACAGTACCAAGAAACTTCACAAACCACTTTTGACACATTCAATCAGTCACAGCACCTTCTCGTACATTGCATACATCTTTCTTTTTTTGCATTGCAGTTGCCTTTTTACCTTTCTTGAAATAATTAAACATAATACACCAAAAATGTTATGTGTTTTCTTGATCTTCAATATTAAAATAGCTGCACAAAAATTCACCAATTTTGATAATTTTTTTAATTGCACACTGATATGACAGCTGTCACAATACAATCTAACAAAATTGTTTGGATGAAGTTAAAAACAGCTAAGCACTAATAGAGCCATCATATTGAGAAAACTAAATGCACTTTTGGTGAACCCCATCTGTGTGAGAGAGAGGTTGACTGTTGATGAGTAAATGAAAAGATGAATTTGCGGCAAACCCACCAGGCACACAGCAGCTGGTCAGCAGTGACCATTGGCAGGCTGGTGGTTACAATGCTGTGGGGGTGATTTCAGAAGGGAGTTACCAGATACTGTCCAGTCTATGTTTCCAAAAAGTGCCCCCTCCCCGCTGTGGGAATTGTGTTCTTATTAACACATAATGCCTCTTCATGGGAACTTTTCCAGAGCCTGATGGAGAAATTGAAAATATCTTTTATCTCTAATTTATGATGGGTGGGCTAGGGTGGCCATGCTTGGGAAATTGTGTCACTGAGGCAATCACAGTTTCTGGAAAGTAGAAATCTGTAGCATGGCAAAATTGGGCAGAGGATGGCTACATTCCTCTGGTTCTTGCTCATTGTTCTGTTGGGCTTTTAGGCTGTGCACCTGTACCCTGACATAAAGAGGCTGGTTTTGCAGGTGTGCTCTGCTAATAAGAGCAAGAAAGATAAAGCGCCTCCAGAACCTAGACGCTGGTTTGGGGAAAGACAATGGTGGACACGTCTGCTCCCTGAGCCCTGGAAAGATTTATTTTAACTGAATGAATTCTCCTGGAGTGACCAAGTCCAAGAATGCCCTGAGAGTCCATTTAATCCACGTTAATAACTACTAAGTGAAGCCCGAAACGTTTAACGGATGGGCAGATCACCACTTAGTCAACTAGCTTTCTTTGTTTCTTCTTTCAGGAAAAGGGAGTATAGCTTAACAAGGCTGAAAGGTCATTTAATACAAAGATCCAAATGCCAAAGAAAAGAAGTTTTCATTTGCAGCTAAATTCCCTCTACAGGTGTGCTGGATAGAACTAATAAATACTCACCTTCATGCTTCCCAGGTGCAGGTGCCAGCAAAGGCCATATCTTTTCTGTGCTACATTGTCCCAGAAACAAGCAAGCAGTCTGCTTCTCAGAAACTGTGCCCAGGCATAAAGCTACAGCTAGAGAGAGTGCACTGTGTGACAGACTTCAAACTCTGGAGTTAAAATTAGGGCAGTTCTGTCCAGCCTGGGGAATACATTAAAGGGTAAAAGGAGCGATCCAATGAAATTGAAAGACTAATGTCACCTTTTCTTGGACTTTTTTGTTTTCTTAAATATGCTTTAAGTAGCAATTTCTGTCATGCTTACAAGATGCACATGGACATTTGATTAGCATGCCTTAAAATAACATACACACTTCTAAGTCAAAACTCTTACAGAAACCCCTAACTAGGCAACTTTTTAGCTATTTTTCCTATCTCTATACATGAACAGGTATAGCATGCTGAGGTTGCATATTCATTGACTTCTAATGAAAGTTATCCCACATTTTATTTTAATTTTTTAATAAATCAAATAAATTTAGAAAAATAAAATTTAAAATAACATTAAGAGGAAATGGGAAAATTAGACATTTATAGCATTTCCTAAGGTTCTATGCTGGGAATGGGCTGGTTTGGTCCAGGGTCTGCATTCCAGTCAATTTCATGGTGAGTTGCAAGGCATCTTATGTGTCTGGATTTTCCATCGTTTGTATTTTAGCCAGAGGTCTGGCTTGTTTTCAGTCTGCATTGTTTCATTTATGTTTCTTAGGGTGAAAACCCTTTGTAAATGGCTGTGAATAGTTATGCCTTTAAATAGAAACAGTTTGCTTGTGGAAAATAATCATATTCAGTCAGAAATAATCAATTATATTAGAGAGTAATAGGATGCCTTTTAACGTTAAAAAGCGATTCTTCTAACATGGGTTAAGGGACTTTTTTAACTATTTTGCTATTCATTTCACCTAAGAGCTCCAACATATTTTAGCTGCAGGACCTGGGGGGACAAACCAGCCTGGTAGGGGTGTGGCTTATAAGGTGATTTTTATTAAGCGAAGGCAGAGAGTGAAGTTATTTATCCTCGTGGCATTATTGTCTTCTGAGCAGGTGTAAGATTCACCATCAATGTTTAAGGCTGCTTTTAGTTTAGTGAAACGTGTTCATTTTAAAGATTGCGTGACATTTCTAAGTGAAGAAAATGGTGGGGATAGTGTGGAGAGAATCAGCGTAGAAGTCAGAATTTCTGGGTCTGGGGTCCAGATTGGCCATTTACTTCTGTTACCTGTGGAAAAGAACAGTCCACTTTTAGTTAATTCTACGGGCCCTAGGCTTTATGCTCATCTCTTTGTTCTCCGTGAAGTAGCCTCGCAAAGGTGCCGCCTCCCAAGTGAGCACATGCCCCCTCATCCCTCCTCCGTGGCCCTAACAGTCTTTGTCACCCAGCCCTTCGATGTTCAAGTTTTGTTCTGGGAACTGTGATCACTGACCTACCTGAGGTGTTTATTAATATACTTATTTCAAGTATTAATACACTTATTCCCATCCCCCTCCTCCAGAAAACAAAATTTTACGAGGCATGAAAAACCGTGTGATCTGCATTTTTACAGAACCATGTGGGCTAGACCTCCAACAATTGTATCAGAGTCTTAGAGTTAAAATGACGGGCATCAATATTTTGAAAAATTTCCCAGGTGATTCCAAGGTGTAACCCAGACTAAGACAGACTGCCTTTAGAAATTAGATAAATACTGGTTCTCAGTAAATGTTTGCTAACTGAAAGCCCTGGGCGGTTTTCCAGAAATGTCAAAAACATACAGTGTCATAGTTTGAAGCATAACGTCCCATTCACTAAACCTCCCTGTGTCTAACTTAACAGGAAAGGGAGCATGAGATAACTTTCTGTGATTTACGGCAACTCTGTCAGCTTTGCGGGGAGAGAGGAAGGAGAGTAAAGAATGAGATATTTGAAGGAAAGCAAAGGGGGTGGTTTTGAGGGGAAGGTCACCTCTGCCTACGTGATCAGCACGGCCAGGGGCCTCTGCCTTGAGGACAGACGCGGAGCCAAGCACAGGAGCTCCGAGGAGGGTTTTAATCTCCTGTTCCGGAAACCAGGTCTCTTGGTTTAGGGCTGAGGCTGCGTCTGGAGCAGCCTGCTGATGGAAAAGAGCTGTCTGACTTGGAGACTTGGGCCCTCGAGACTTGGAGTTGCCAGTTTGTTTCTCAAAAAAGTTGTCATGTTACTCAGCCATTGAAGGACATGTATTTTCTGGGCAGTATAGAGTCCACATTTTGTGCAAGATCTGAAATAAATTACATGTGAGAGTGTGCAACCTGAAAATTCTAATTTGCTGGTCCCTTACATCAAAATCTATATTTTTTCCTGGAGAAATGGGTATTCCTAACCTTTCCTTCTTGCTTTAGTTATATATCCCATACTAGTAAATGTGTCACTTGCATATAATTTATAAACTATTATGAGAGTATGCAAAATAGGAATGTCACTGAAACAGGGGCATCTGTGATGTTTAAAACCCTTTGAAAATGGCTTCCCTATCTCATGTCTATCCCCATCCTGTGAACTTACTTAGGGGTGTGCGTTTCTATGCTTGGGAATCATGGCCTTGCCAAGTTGGTGTTAATACATTGTCTCACAGCTGTGCTGGGACAAAAAAAAAAGCACCGATGCTTTTGTAGGTTGAACGATGGCTCCCCAAAGATATCCATATCCTAATTTCTGGAACCTGTGAATGTTGCCTTACGTGGCACAGTGGACTTGCAGATGTGATTCAGTTAAAGACCTTGAGCTGGAACGATGATTTTGGCTTATCTGGGTGAGCCCAATCTACTCACCTGAGCCCTTAAAAATGGAGAATCTTTCCTAGCTGGGGTCAGGGAAAGATAAGACTGTGGAAGAGAGAGCTGGTAAGAAGGCAGCATGACAAGTACTTAGCCCTGTGTCACTGAGAAAAGAGGCCACAGGCTGTGGAATGCAGACAGACCCTGGAAAATGGAAAAGGCAAGAGAACATTCTGCGCTATGGCTTTCTGGAAGGGATGGCCTTGGGAGACACATGCTGGCTTCTGACCCTCGGAACTGCAGGATAATGAACTTGCAATATTTCTCTGCCCCATATGTCCCTGCTAGTTTGTTGTCGTGGCGACAGGCACTGAGTCCACCCACGGCCCGGACTGAGGGCCCAGGGACCAGAGGCCTGGTGGGCTCCCTCAAGTAGGAAGCTCTCCTCTCTGAGCTCTTCTGCTCTGTGAGCTACTGTCTCCTCACCTGGTAAACGAAGCAGTCAGTTCAGTTGAGTGGTTTTCAAACATATTTGCCCACGTAAGTTTTCTTAAGAAGAAACGCCCGCAGGAGATGAAGCAGCTCCGCAGGAGGGAGGAGGTAGGGAGTCCGATGGGGTGGGAGCACCATGGGCTGCCTGCCGAGGGAAGGCACTGGTCCTTAGAAATCCACAGATCTGGGTCTCTGGGCAATGGGTTCTTGAAGACTATGATTGGGAACATTTTTAAGGAAAATGTGTCTGGTAGGGTTGACAATCAGAGCGAGCATTCTGACGTCATATTGTCAGACAGCTGAAAAGAGCAGGCCCAGTTTGAAGTGGGTGCCCATCTTCCTGAGAAAGCACACTCGTATGTCTTCAGCAAACCAGGGTGAAATCAGAGTGGGGAAAATGCTTTTCTGAAACTGGATTAACATAAACACAATTTTGCTGCATGAAGTTTTTCAAAGTTCAGAGGGACAACATTCAGTTGTTTTAGATGACGCCAAAGTAATTTATTTGACCATATCGTTGACTGTTCACATGGGCGTTCAGTGAAGTTAGGAGCTACCCCGATGGACGAGTGGTTTGTTTTTCTGTGCACAGCCTTAGTTCTTTGGTAAACCCCAGAATCTTCGTGCTGCTGTTGTTTTTGAGGATTATTTCCAGTTTATATGGAAATGTCACCTTTCAACTCAGAGCTAGAGTTTTTAGATAAAGTGGGGGTAGGAGCCATATGATTCTCCCCAGAGAAGGTGGGGTGATATCCTATGGAGGTGTGGTCACAGCTGGAGCAGGGGTTTGAACCGCAGTGAAATGATGGTGACAGGGCGGCAATCATACTATACCATGTATTGGGTATATGTATGTATACACGCATATGTGTATATACAAACATGCATACATACTGGTACACACACTTGCAATACAAAAGCATACTTGTTATTAAAATAAACACTTCAATTTATAAAAAAGAACATCTAAATTATTTGTAATGTCACCACCCAGAGACACAACACTGCTTCTGTGAGTCTCCTGGTCTTTTTTCTTTGCACCCAAATTCCTCACATAGTCCCCCTCACTCACAAAAAGAATAACTTTATTGTCATTGTCAAGACCACAGTGTTTAAAGGTAGACAGCACTGGGTAGAAGAGTCTGCACTCATCTGCGTAATAGGAGGCCAGTTACTTAACCTTTCTAAGATTTCCTCAACTACATGAGGGAGGTGATACAAACACCACCTGCAGTGTCTTGAGAATAAAAGGATAATACTCCAACTTTAATTTTTCATTGCTCATTACAGTTACCCAAGACCTTTGAAAAATCCTGATGTATGTGCCCTGTGCCGGCCCCCTGCCCCAGGGAGCTCCCCCTGCCCCAGGGAGCCTGACTGAATTGGGCTGCCCTGGCTTGGTTGGTTGCTCATGTTTAACAGTGTCGCTAGGCGACTGCAGCACAGCCGGACCGAGACACTCTGCAGTAATGAAGGCAAAGCTCCCGGTACTTAAAACCCAGAAAGAACATCGGCATCATTACTGCACTGTGCTTTTTCGTAAAACGGATTGATAAAACAACGTGCCGTCACCTGCGTTTCTTTTTTTACTTACTGTATGAAGTGTAGCTTTTCCTGACAAACACGTGCAGCCACATTATTTATCGTTTTTCGTGGCTGCATGGAACTTGGTGGTATACTTACTTCTTAGCTGCACCTTAGACATGTAAGTCATTTCATGTAGTCCACCATTCTAAGCAATAATGCGAAGAGGCTTGTGCCTATAAGTTCTTCATAGCCGTTCAGCTATTTCCTTAAGATAAATTCCTAGAAGATGCAATGCTGGCGCAGAGGGTCTGGACATTTTTGAAGCTTTTGAATGTTGCCGAATTGCCCTGCTTAATGGGGTGATTGATACAATTTAGGATGCATTAGGGCTCCAAACAAGAAGAGACTTGGTTCAAATTGACTTAAACAACAGAGAAGATGCGTTGGCTTAAATAACTGGCAAATCTGGAGATTAAGTGAGTTTCAGGGCTGGCTTGCGTCAGCATTTCAATGTGGGGTCAAGGGCCCATCTGTGTCACTCCCATTTCCCCTGGCCCTGTGCCATGCCTTTTTCTGAGGTCAAAATACAGTGTATATACAGGTGACATATTCTAGAATTGTACACCTGAAACATACATAATTTTATTAACCAACATCACCCCAACAAATTCTGTACAAATAATAAATAAAGCAGACAAACCGACCCCAGGGCTGGGAATACTCCCTGGGACAGCAGGCCTCCTCACCTGGATACAGTGAGAAAGGGTCTTTTTAGGAAGATTTCTCTAGGAGAACAAGTAAGCTTCTTTCCTCAAAGTTTCAGCAAACCATGCCTGCCCTCTTTCTGGTCTGATATTTGAAGGGGTCAAGAATGAGAACAGGCTGGCTAGCGTATGCCCGAGTCACACACCCTGCCCTGTGAGGAGGGCTTCTCCCAGCGCTCCCAGATTGCAGGGGAGAGGTTGGGATGCCTCGAAGGAAGGGGTGCATGAGAAGGGAGAATGCACCGAGGAGTCAACCACAGTGCCCATGACGGACAAAATCTGAGACAGAGTCAGAACCTGATGCTGCCCACAAAGTTGAAAAGAGGGAAAGAAAGTAATTTATGGGAAATGAGGCTTTGCATTGGGGTGAGTGAATCCACCAGAATCTACCATTGGCAGCTGGAAGTCATCCCACAGCTGTGAAGGAAAGCAGCCCACATGAAAACCTGCCTGGCTGTGGTGTGCCTGCTGTGTCTGCATACACCCGGTGAATTTTTGCAGACCAGCAGGGTAACTGTCACAAGGCTGTTGAATAGAGAGTTGTATATTTTCACTCAGTTGTTTTAGGGAAATTCATCATCTGTCCTCACTCTTTCATCCACAGTCTAAAACTATAAATTTATTAAAGTGCAGAAACATAATGTATTTTGTGATATGAGAGAGAGAGAGAGAGAGACTGAGAGGGACTGATTTGTAGATGGTACAGTGTCCTAAGAATCCCATGTGTGGTCGATTATGAAAACCTCATGCAGACTGTCACAGGGCTCGGTAGACATTGGTCCCTGACCAGTGCCTACACACAGGCAGACCCACTCATTGGTAGACAGCTGAGGAACGCTTTGTTTCCAAGAGTCCTGAGCCCCCCCTTGCCTTCCATTGGAGTCTGGGGACAGGCGTTGGGAAAGGTCATGGTCTGACTTAGTGCAAAGGCATTAACTTGCGTGGCCAGGTTCTAATTGGATTTCACCCTGTCATGAAGGCAATCTCACCACGTTTCCCCAGGTGCTGTGGGTCTAGCGATTCCCCTGACAACATTCCAGCTTTTAAACCCAGACCCAGAGGAGTCTGGGCTATGGAAGCATTAACATTTAGATTAATTTCTCATGGCAGTTATGTTATTGGACTTTGCTCTCTTGCAGCCCCCTTTAAACTGGTATAACTACTACAGTCTCCAGCAGGCCTTTTAAATAGCAATGGTAGAATAACGTCTACAAAAAAGGATTGTGTCAATTCAATATCTGCCCTCAGCGTTCGGCACAAAACCTGGGCCTGCTAGGCAGCACAGAAATACATCTGTAAAGGTGTCGGTGTTGTGTCCCAGGGACCTTTTAAAGACCAGTCAGTCCCTCCAGGTGTTTAAGTGAAATGAGTGCTTGGCCAGGTCAGAAATGTAATTTTCATGACATGCAAGACAAATTGTCCTTATTTCTGCTTAAAATCTTTCGGTTGAAATCAAATATGTCTTTACTTTTTCAAATAAAAAAAAACTCTTTGAAAAAGAAAATTTGGAGAAAGTTGGGAAGCTGCGGTTTTGTTATTAGATGAATTATTCCCTAACTTGTAGTGGAAACTCATGTGTAATGAGAACGAATTTTGTTCTGCATTTCTCAGTGTGAAATACGGGATCGATTCACTTCTCAGTGTCACGCTGAATTAGACTCTGATACTCCACATTTTAGCTGCTGAGTTTTCGGGCATCTTCTCCCTCCCTCCCTTTACTCGAGGGTCCGGGTATCCTGTCTGTCTCTGGGGCGTGGCTAACGGGCTCACAGGACATTCACCCTGATCACTTAACGAGTTCACTGTCCAGACCCAGTGGCCCATTTGGGGAAGGGCGGCTGTTCCCTTGTCTCTGTCCATACTCAGTGCTGACTGTTCACAACCGCTCCTAAACAACAACGGGAAAGAGTCACTAAAACGGTAGCAAAGGAATAGATTCTTCCCTCAAGTCCACCCAGCATTACCTATATAATTTTTGAGACTCATAACTGTTGGCACATAACTTGAGCATGCAATGACAACCAGATGTTAGCACACAGCCAAAGAACTCTAAGAGCAAGATTGTGAGAAGGTAGTCAGAGAGTGCTACTTTTTCAAACTCTCAGCTCCTCTACCAAATCAACAGGGTGGGCCCTGTCTGGCAGGTTGGGACCTGGCCACCGCCATGTATCCCTCCCCCGCCCCCCACTGGGGCCATCCTTCCCTTCACTGGGCATCTAGTGAAAGACGTGTCTTATCAGATAATGTAAATCACTGTAGATGTAGGACTCTCCACTTATAAAATTGTATCCCTCCAAAGGAAACACCAAGCCTGTTTCCTTCTTCCACTGGAAGAAGCTCACTTAAAAACTCAGCCTACATCGGACATTGGTGATTGACCCTTAGTAAGCAGCCACACCATTGCCGTCAGCTCCTGATTGCTACCTGGAGGTCCATGTTGTCCAGGGAACCTGACCCGATCCCCTAAGAAGCCCCACCTGCTGAGTGGGGTGCACCGATGCTGCCTGTTACTCAGTGCAGACCTTGTGACCGACAGGGGGTGCTCTCCTTCTCCACTCTCTGTCTTGGGCAGGTCCGGTATACTTGAACCTCAGGGGTGGGGCTTTTTCACTGCTCCTGTTCTTCTCTGCGGGGCTGACACACTCTGTTCTGTATCAGAGAGTCTTGTTTGACAGCAAGTTTTCTGGCCCTCTCTTAGTGGAAAATGGCTTTGGCCTGGGACTGAGGGTGAAAGTTTCCCACCCTTATCTAGAAGCTGATAGCCTTTCCTGATCCCCCTAGATTCTATTGAGCAAAAGCACATGTTTCACAATATCATTGTGTTTTGTGTATGTGGTGTGTGTGTGTGTGTGTGTGTGTGAGATATTATGCCAGAATAGGCCCTTTTTTACACTGCTGGGCCGAGTGCTTAAAGGGCCAGCCTCTATGGTGAGGAATTTGATAATATCAATTATTTTCAATCCTGGGAATCTATTTCTAAAGTATGCTGGAACAAATGAAACAACACACATGCAAGGGTTTGTTTGTACCATAATTATTAAACCAAAGAACAGAACCATGTTGTTGAATAAATGATCTATCTATACAATGGAGTATTATATTTTCATGAAAAATTGCAGGAAGATAACTAGGACACAGATGACACAAATATGGAGTTGTTCCCAGTCTATATGTCAAGTGGAAAAATAAGAATGGCAGGCAGTAGGTAACTGTGATGGCCATTGTGTATGCCGCCTTGCTTAGCCCGTGGTGCCCAGCAGTTCAAACACGAGCTGCAACTGTGAGAGCAGCCTGTAGGTGTGACTCGTGTTCAGAGTCAGCTGGCTTTACAAAGGGTGAGCGTAGCAGTGGCATCTGACGGAATGCTAACTGCCAGTATTTCCGTCGGGAACTGGGGTCTGTCGGGGAAGGGTGAGGATGTGGGGGAAACTGTATGGAAACCAGATACTGCTGCCACCTCCATTCCCATTCTTCTGAGGATCTCTTCCCTTTGCGTGGGCCGGGTTCCTGGTCCTCACGGGAAGTGCTGCTCATTCGGTCAGTCACTTTTGCTCATCCCCAGCATCCTAATAAGGCTTTTGTGAAATGCCGGCAGTCACAGTCTGCCTCTTCCGTCTCATCCTGCAGTTAGCGGCTTTGTGGGCAGCCTTCCCTGTCCTGGTTTGAGAAAAACTGAAGGTTACAGAAATTGTAGAGGCAATTATAGCTACAGACCAGGAATTAGGGTGATTGATTACTATATTATTGGATTTAGAAACTTCTGTGTGAATTTATGCATTGTTTCTTTCCCATGGTATAAAAGATTTTTAAAATTCCATACTTATTAGTTAGGGGAAATGACAGAGAAAGAAATGTGCTTATAGATAATAGAGCAATTTTTCCAGTCAATTAGAATGATTTCAACTAAAATATATTGAAAACCTCTTATGAACCAATTACTAGGAAAACGTCAAGACGAGATCCTGCCCTCGCCATCAAGGAGATCAGACTCGTAAAAAGACAAATGTTTGCACCAATATTGTAACATGTTGTTATACATAAAAATGGGTGGCAAGGACTGGGAAATGACTTACTCTAGATTAGAGGCTGCAGAATGGAAAGACTTCTTTCCAGGAAGATACAGATATTTTGAGACATGAAAGATGAATGCACACCATGGGCACGGGTGCTCTTTGATATGTGTATTTGTTTTCTGATGCTGAATAGCAAATGACCGCACACTTAGTGGCTTAAAACCACACCGGTGAATTATCTCCCTTTCTCTAGGTTAGAAGTCTGGGCAGGCTTCTCTGGGTTCTTTGCTCAGGTTCTCACAAAGCCAAATTCAAGTTCATCCATCCTGCACCCTCATCTGGGGCTCAGATCCTCTTCCAGGCTTACGTGGTTGCAGGCAGAATTCACTTGTGATTCTAAGCGTGAGGTTATATCACTTTCTCAGCCAGTGGTTCTCAGCTCCTAGAGGCCCCCACCATTTTTGGCCACGTGGCTCCCTCTATTGGCAGGTCACCTCACCGCTGCCCACTCTTCAGGAGGGCGCAGCGTCTCAACACTCCGAGGTCCTGACTCCTCCCACCAGACTGAATTGGGCGCACTAGCATGATCTCCCTTTCGGTGAACGCACAATCAACTCTTCAGGCACCTGACTACATTGGTAAAATCCCTTCATTTTGACCATGTAACATCACACAGTCACAGGAGTGGTGTCTCAGTGCCTCTGTAATATCCCGTGGCTGGAAGAGAGTTACAGGTGCCACTCACACTCCAGGGGAGAAGACCATGCAAGGGCGTGAGTCACCGTGGGCCGTCTCAGAATTCTGTTCATCAGGGCAGGCAGACTACGGCTGGAACAGGGTGGGATCCTAAGAGATCTCTTTCAGAATTCTAAGGGACGTGGATCCTGTCCTTTAGGTAATGTTAAAGTATTGATAGATTTTAATCCCTGGAGGCATGAGATTTAATAGAATGCAAGGTAAATCCTTTGGCTGTGCACAGAATGGCGCGCAGTGGAGCTGTGTGAGAGGCAGTGAGCAGAAGTTTAAGTGGCTGAGTCCGACTGGCCTCAGCCGGCCTCAGGAGCGCAGGCAATCACCACGGCGAAGACTGGCAGGAGGGCCAGAGGCTGGAAGTGCTCGGAAAGGAGAACGGGCCAGTCCTTCATGAGTACTTGGGCATAGAGGCTGACACCATAACTAAGAAGGCTGCTTTCTGTATTTATTTATTTATTTTATTTTATTTTTTTGTGGACCATAATATATTTTTATTTATTTCTTTTAAATTATTTTTATGTTTTGTTGTTTATGCTGTTACAGTTATTCCAATTATTTCCCCCTTGACGTGAAGAAAACAAAAAAGATACATGGAATATGGTCTAGAAAGGACATTGGCATATCTTATGACATAATGTGACTAGACTGTAATTCTTTTGTGTTTAACAAGGCTGTATTTCTGTGGTGTTCCTAGGAGTGGTCTTTGACACGGGCACGTAAAACACACATTGTTAAGCAGTGATCGGAAATAGATTTTCTTGTAAGCTTGTACGTCAATAACACTTCAAGTTACACAGAGTTGCAAGAAAAATACGAGAAACCCCTGTATGTCCTTCATCCAGGCCCATTGGTTTGCCCCTGGCCCTGTTTGCGTCCCTGCTCCCTGCTTCTCCCCATGGAGATGCAGACTCGTGAACGTATTGTTCACCATTTGAGAGGAATGTGCAGACACCGCGCTTTTGTACCCCGAGATTCTCTGGGGGCCATTTCCTAAACCCCAGGCTTCAACTCACTAGTATTTTGTGAAGAATGTTTGCATCTTTGTTCATAAAGAGATGTTATGTTTTAACACTTGAATGTCTGTGTTGAATTTTTGTATCAAGTTATATTGGCCTCATAACAATAATTGAGAAGGGTGTTCTCATCCATTCCGTAAACAAAGGTGTAAGACTGGCATTACTTTTTTCTTTAAAAGTTTGATAGTATTCACCAGTTGTACTGTCTGGGCTTAGAATATTCTTTTGGAGAGAGTGAAATGAATTTGATTTCTTCTCTAGACAGAGAACTCTTCAGATTTGTAGTTTCTTCTGTATATTTTATTGGTTATGGCTTTCAACGAATTTATCCATTGTATGTTTGTCATTAAGCGTATTGGCATAATTTTGTTTCATTTCCCTTTATTATCCTTTTTAAACTTTTAATTTTGAAGTAATTGCAGGCTTGAATGAAAGTCACAAAAGTAAAAATATTTGCATTCCCTTCCATCAGATTCCCTAAATGTTAACATTTTCACACATTTGCTGTGTTTTCTCTTTCCCTTCCTCCCTTTTATACATGTATATTTATAAAGTATAACATAAATATTATGTAACGTAACAAAAATATAAATATTTTTCTGTGTACCGAGTAAGTTACAGATATAGTAACTCTTTACCTCTGAACACATCGGTGTATATGTCCTGAAAACAAGGATATTCTCTTTCATAATCACAAGATGTTTTCAAAATAAGGAAACTAATGTTGGTATATTACTATTATCTAATAAACCGATCTTATTCAGATTTCACCAATCCTCTCACTAAATATTATTCATAGCGAAAGGAAAAAACAAACCCAGCACCACCCAGAAAGTCTAGTCCAAGTTCTGATCCAAGATCACATGCATCATTTACTTGTCAAATCTCTTTTATTTCCTTTAATCTGGAGTAGTTCCTTAATTTTTATTATCTTTCACGACCTTGACATTCTTGTAGAATGTCCCTCAATTTGTGACTTTTCAGCCACATTTTTCTTGTTGCTAGATTTCAGTTGCATGTTTTCGTCAGAACTGTCTCAGAAACGGTGATTCTGGTAGACGCCAAGATAGGTTGGCTTGCACAGAGCACATCATTTATGTGCAGAATTTGTCAACAAATTCCTACTTTTAATAAGAACACATTATTCATCCTTCTGCGAATGCACCCTTTGGGGGTTCATGTTTAATAATATCCTGGTTATGAAAGTCTGCTACTTTGAAAGTGTCCCTTTTTGTTGGCTAAATAATTACAAGGATGATTTTGATTATTTAAAAAGTCGTCTTTTTGCATTACAGTTATAATTGCCTTGATTCCCAAGGCGGCCGTGTGCCTAAATGGGATTATGTAAAGTTCCAGCTAAGTAACCTCGTATAAAAGTCTTACAAAGGGCGGCTGGTTTGGTTGAAAATGCATCCACAGTCTTTCTTGCGCCCTTTTTAGGGCCTGGTACCCTCAGTGCCCATACTGTAATTCTAACCGCCCCGTCAGATTGCTCATAGATTCATTGCTCCCCATGGCTGATTTTCACCTGTGCTGAATTCCATCCCTGCCCACACAAGATCAAGAACCGACTCATTCACCCCCATCGCCCCCCACCAAAATCAAAAGACTAAAATGTTGTGCTCACAAGGCAGGAAACTTGGACTGAGAACAGTGATGCCAAGTGGCGTCACCTAGACTGGGGCCTGGTGGCCCTGAGTCTTCGGTGACTACAGTCGTGCTACATAAATGCCGATGCAGAAGCAGAGGGGCGTGATGAGATAGTGGTGCTGCCCCAAAGCGGGGTCAGGTGACTGCAGAAGAGGGTCAGGAGTTCTCATCTCTGGGGGCCACTCAGAGGACCATTGGGCATGTGGCATCATTTATTTGAAAGTTTCTTGAGCACTTACTCTGTACCATGTAAGGACTATTTTCTAGGAATACTGTTAAGATAACCAAAGTGCCTACCTTCAAATGGGTAAAAAATCTGGTGTTTAAATTGCCATGCAAAGTGCTTCCAAATCTTAAATATTATAAATGATGCTGCAGTGAACATAAGGGTGCATATACCCTTTTGAATTAGTGTTTCAGGTTTCTTCAGATATATTCCCAGAATTGGAATTGCTGGGCCAAAAGGCAGCTCCATTTTTTGACTTTTTGAGGTATTGCCATACTGCTTTTCACAGTGGCTGCAACCAGCCTGCATCCCCACTAACATTCAGTAGCTTTTGAACCTGAAGACAGTGATCTAGGCTTCCAAGGAGTGAGTCATCTTACTTCTTTGAGTTATGAGAATAGGTTTTTTGAACCTGGAAGGACCCTTAGATTATGTTTCCCAACCCCCCTTTATCATAAATTTCTATACCAATTCTAAAGAGGTAGAAACTTGTTCAAGGTTTAAAAGTGAGTTAAGTATCAGCCCTCAGACCAGAATTCACCCTCCTGACTCCTGGGTTTCAGCTTTTTCCATATCACAGCTGTGCCTTGCCTTTTATTGCCTCTCATTCTCTCAGAAGTTTGGACCACATAGGAGCCTGAACAAGAAAACAGTCCCGGCAGAACTTCCGCGGTGTCCAGGAGTTACAATTCCTCCACCCAGCAGAGATGCTGATGTGCTCAGAGCTGTCCTGTGGAGTGGGGGAGGGAGTGCGGGCTGCTCGGTGTATTTTTATTCCTGAAACATCTGGTACTCAGAGGGAGGAGTGACTTGATTATTTGTTTGCTAGCCGGGCTTTTTCAATAAGCATTCTGTTTATACACCACTGAAAGGGAAATAAATGTTTCAGAATCCCAGAGTCGCAGGACCATTTATCATGACCATCCTTCTCTCTTTGCCTGTGATTAAACCCTCCTTTAATATCCCCACCAAAGAGGGTCATATAGTATCTCCATTAGAAAGTCTTCCACATGCATTTAAAAAATTATTCCCAGCTCTATTCAATAAATATTAACACTAACCCCATTTGCAAATTAAGACTTGGCCTATAAATATTAAGAAATAACAATTGGTAATAGGCAGAGTAGGAATTAGAACTTAGTTCTGTCAGAATGCTGAATTTGTGCTGTGTTCTCTCACATCAAATTTTGCTTGCATACCTTCAGTAACAGGGAACTCATTAGTACTCAGGGCATTCCTGCATATCTTTGGGTTGTTGTGATTATGAGAAAGCTTCTCCTTTAATGAGGCTGAAATGTGTCTCTGTTGGACTTCTGGGAATAAATATTACTTTATTTCTGTGATACATGTGGGCATAAGTGTGATTATTTTCTCACCCAATAATCCTTGAAAAACATGAAGTGAATTCCCACTGGCACCTCCCTGTCTTTTCTTCCTCGTTATGTATTCCTATGTCTTTGAAATGGTCCCTTGCGGGTCAGGTCTTCTAGTTACTCTGCTGTCTAGTCCCTCCCCTCTGAACTTATTTCTATGTAAATGAGCCTTAAAGTGAGGGTCCTGATGGACTAAAGTCCGGGGCTGTGTGGGATTTATTGGGGAAAAGGAGATCATCCACGACAGTGGCTCACAGAACATGGAAGTGTCCTTCCGTTGCACAGAGGGGTGCTCTGAGTCTCCCAGCATTGCTCTGTGACCCTCAGCGCAGGCTTCCAGGGTTTCCGCATCCTCACTTCCCAGCCCGCAGTGCAGGGACAAACTTCCGAGACCATGCAGGGACAGCAGCCCGTCCTCAAGGACATGGCTGGAGGTTGTGCGTATCGCTTCCAGGCTTGTGGGGGTGACTGCACCTAGCTGTAAGGAAGACCGGAAATCTCACCTCCACTGGGCGGTTCCATTGCCTAGGAAAACTGAAGAGGTCCTCTTACGGAAAGGGGAAGTGAAGACTGAGAAACAGGGGAGGTTCTGCAGGAGAGTGAGAGCAAAAGGAAAGGCAGTCCAGGGGAAGAGCCTCACAGGCCAGAGCGGGGAAATAGGCACCGGAAGTTTGGGTTCTGTCTGACAACTAGAAAGTCACTTCCCTTATTCACTGTTCCTTTAGTGGTTCTAAAAGGAATATTAATTGTTCTTCCTTTTTCTATTTCACAGAGATATTGTGATTTAGTTATAAAGGTGATTTCACTTGCTGAAACAAATGGCTTTATGCTGGAATTACAGCCAGTGTTCAATCACTTATTCCTGAGATGATCTGCTTTGAACGTGCACATTATCAGGACCCAGAGAGGTAGAATTACAGAACACAAAGGGTTCTCAAGTTCAAGACATGATGATGAAGTTATTTAAAAAGCCCCATGTCTGTATGTTAAGGCTTGCCAGCAGTTTTTGTCCTCGAGGTTTGATGTACCCTTGAACAAGAAGAGTTTGGAGTTAACATTTTGTTTCATATTGTTCAGTAGAAATCGGACATGGCCGTTCCCTGTTGAGGTGTTTTTCCTTTTTTCGAACATGAGAACTGGTTCTGATAATTCTTCGACAGAGACTTCAGTGATATGCTAATTGGTTGCACTGCGGGTGAGTCTGAGCATTTAGAAGTTACACAGGAAATGAGCCGTGTGCTCTGTGGAGCCCTGGGCATTTTTATTAAGCCTCGATGGTGCGACTTACACTCACAGACTAGAGTGTATGACCGAGGGGGAGAAATGTGGCTTCCCCAGGAGGGATTCAGCATCCAAAAATGCCCACCCACTCTCTGCCCCCCAGGGGTTTCCGAAGATTAGGCTACGTGGATGCATGACTAGGTCTCAGGCTGCCCTGAGCCAGGCTGATCCAGTTGTTACTCCTTTGCTTCTCGTGTCTCTGTCTTCTCCCCACGCTTCTCGATCATTCAGCTGTGGTGGGGTGGTCTGTAAGGGACAGTGTTTTAGGTTTAGATTCCCTTTGGAAGCCCCATCGCTACAGGGCCTGTAGCAGAGACGGCTAGAACCTGTCCTCAGCCCGTCCTCTCTAACAGCCTTTGTTACTGGGAGTGCCCCTGTGCCCAGCAGAAAGTCCGTATGTCCCAGTTTCTCTTACAGATGGGGGTGGGCCCACTAGATGTGAACAAAAGTCATCGGCTGCAGCCTCCATGAAAGCTCTGAAGCAGCAATAAGTGTGGTGAGGTGTGCTGTTAGGCTGGTGTTCCTCCCCTCATTCTTCCTGGCATGTGGACGTGATGGCAATCTTTACAGCAGCTGCTGCGAGTTAAGGATGAAGGAGAAGACAGACAGGGGAGCCTGGGTCTCTGGTGACTTGCAACCACCAGCCTAGCCTGGGATCGTCTAGTGCCTGATTCCTTCCATACGAAAGGGAGAAACGACCTATGCCTTGTGTACACTACTGTGTCTTAGAAAGAGTTGTGTACAAACACAGCCGCAGACAGGGACTCCAGGGCAAACTTATCAGTTTGAGAGAGCAGAGCGGGGAAAGAGGAAGCAGCAGAGTAAGACTGTGGTCTCAGATAAATCCGGTCTCCGTCTGATCGAAGCTGATGTGTGGGTCTCTGGAGTGTCAAGTGCCCTCTAGAGCTGTTCCACCTTGAGGCAAAGGGCCCAGCCTTTTGGACCACGAACTAGGGAGCCATTGGCTACGGGCTACCCCCAGAAGGGGTTTATGTACAAGTTCTTGGGTGAGGCAGCTCTTGTTTGCTGATGTCTCACGGAGTCTGGGGTCTGGCCAGGGCTTCTCAGTGTCTTTTAGAGCCTGCCTCTTGCATTGCTCACAACCACTTACTTCTCACACGAAGTGCATTACATCTAGCCGCAGCTTCTCCAGGATTCTGGGCTCAGAATTTTCAGGAGGGGGGTTAGCGGGATGAACTCCAGAGCTGCTCCAGCCGGTCTGGAGGCAGTGTCCAATACTCATCGTCTCCCTTCCCCACAACCCGCTCCAGATGAGTGTGCACGCAGACAGGTCGTCTCTGGTATTGGTGGCTTGTCCGGGGATGATTCCGACCTTCCTTCCTGGGAGGTCTGAGCCCCCTGGTTGTCGAGCCCTCATCAGGCTGTGGTCACTGCACTTTCCCAGTTAGAGGTAAAATTGGGTGCAGGGGACTCAAGAGATGCCCCAGTAGATTATCTGGGTGTCAGACATTCCTTTCTGCTTCTCTTAAATGAGAGAAACCCCACCCCCTCATGATCATCAGGGTTAATTCTTCCTGACAGCATGGAAATTCTTCTCTGTGGTTTCTAGTCTATTACACAGACCTTAAAGTAACCATGTGACACCCTCATTTGAAATTCAGCAGCTGGAAGTATGTCCTCTCTGAGAACCAGCACCCCTAGAACCAGAGACACTAAAGGTGCAGACAGAGGAAGCACAGCTTCCCCAACTGGTCACTGAGGATGGTGGTCGGAAGGCTCACTTCTGCATTCCCTTCCTGGTTACTGGAATAGTCATTGTATTCCTTTTAAAAAAAAAATATTTATTTATTTTTAGAGAGAGGGGAAGGGAAGGAGAGAGAGAGGGGGAAAGAAACATCAATGTGTGGTTGCTTCTTGCGCGCCCCCTACTGGGGACCTGGCCTACAACCCAGGCATGTGGCCTGAATGGGAATTGAACCAGTGACACTTTGGTTCACAGGCTGGCCGGTGCTCAGTTCACTGAGCCACACTAGCCTGGACCTTTTTTTTATTTTCAATTTTATGTAAATACCTTCATTCAGAATGATGCTATAGCTGTGAAAGTGCCTTTGTTTTTTTTGTGTTTTTTTTTAACCTGTTGAACAGAATGGTGTTTTAGTGTTAACTTAGCTGATGATGTTATTCCTTAAGTGCACTGTTTGGAGTAAGCCTATATAAGATGCCTGTTGATTTCAGAGCGGAGCACCCCCTGAAAGATGACACCCACCCCCACAGGGTGTCCTCTCCAAGTGGTATCAGTTGCATCTTGAAGGAGCCATTTCATTATTCTGAGAAAGGCCAGCACTGCCCAAGAAAGCTCCTGCCTCATTGGCGGTTTCTTCAAAGTTACCATATTTTGCTATGTATAATGCTCACTTTTTGGCCAAATTTTTGAGGGAAAAATAAGGATGCGCATTATACATGGGTTGTGCTAATTTCATATCTATATAAATGTTTTTAATCTTGTATTTAGGCTTATGCATTAAAAGTATAACTCTAGAAAGCAATAATGATATCCACATGCAAAATAGTACCCTGGAATATGATCATCGGTGTTGTTTCTAAACGTAAATAAATAGATAATTGAATTAAAAAATTAAAATAAAAGATTTTTTCCCCTGAAAGTTTGGGCCAAAAATGTGGGTGTACATTATACACAGGAGCACAATATACATGGCAAAATATAGTCTCTAGCAAGGGATTACTTGCCATTTCTGTAAGCCCAGAGTGTCCAGGGTTAACTGGGGTTCAAGGTATTTGAAAACATCTACACAGATGTCCATATAGTAAGTGGGGCATTTCTTTCCTTATTGGGGCCTGACTTGGGCATAAAGGACCTAAGATGATGAGTCAGCCTTCTCTCAGGTTCTGCCACTGTTCCCACGAATGGCGGGCATTCTTAGCTTTGTCTGCTTTCCAGTAACAGGACATGGGGTGGTTTGTTTTTTTTTTAATGCATAGTATTAAAGGCCATTTTACCTATTATGTAAGTCACCCATTTTAGTTCTCAACGTTCAAACAGTTCATTATTCTTTTTTTTAAAGATTTTATTTATTTATTTATTTTAAGAGAGGGAAGGAAGGGAAAAAGAGAGAGAGAAACATCAATGTGCAGTTGCTGGGGGCCATGGCCTGCAACCCAGGCATGTGCCCTGACTGGGAATCAAACCTGTGATGTTTTGGTTCGCAGCCCGTGCTCAATCCACTGAGCTACGCCAGCCAGGGCCTTATTCTTTAAGTCACTTCACCATGTTGTAGGTTTGCATCATCGCCATAAACTGGTTTCAGACTGCTGCCACCCCCAGTGAGACTCTCACCTGCCCTTTCACTGTTAATGAGGAGGGAGGGTCTTCTCAATACGTCCCAAGGAGGGGATGGCCTACTGTCCAGCCCTCTGGAGACCAAATGTCCTTCCACTGGAATGTGGCTCCAGACCCAGACTGGGGTGGATGGGGCAGCACAGGGTCTATGAACGGAACAAGTGTTAGAGTACCTCCTTGACCAAAAACAGCCAGCGAGTGGGTGCTGTGAGCATAATCCATGCCATTGCTCACATCTTAGCCGGAAACAGAGTCGCTAGGCTTCAGCTTCCTGAACCAGCAGAACATCGGAAGCACCAGGGAAACGTATCATAAATGGAATTCTTGGGCCCGTGGCCAGAGCTTCTCCATCACCGGTCAAGGGGAAACAGAGTTACCTTCTTGGGAGAGTACCTTGACGACTCTCATAACCCACTAGATTTGGGAGCCGTTGCTCTGGGTGCTGGGCACGTTTGTTTTGTTTTGTTTTGTAGTAGCCATGCATTTTTTTTCTAGGAAACACAGTTGTGGCATTGGGTCAGAAAGGGTTAGAAATGTTTTTGTGTCTATGGTTTCTGGATAGACAACAAGATCCAGCACATCGTTTATTTCACATTCTTGTGTGCACAGTACAGATGCGTATCTCTTTTCTGAAGCGGAAAAGTATTGCCGTTGCCCTCGAGGAGCTGGGCCCGTGAACCTGCAGTCTGTGGAATTACAGGCCACAAACACAAGGCAGGCAGAAGTGACTTGTGAAGGTCTGACCGGAGATAAAGCCGCTGAAGTTCGTATCACATCAGAAGTGTGACATAGGAGTTGTTGGGGGTTTTAGGAAAACTTGTCACTTCCACAGAATTTCTACAGTGAGCCCGGATCACCTTTTATGGTTCTTTTCAGCTTTAGAAGCTCACGGCTCTGATGAAGTGCAGCAGCGATTTAGACGAGAAGGGAATGTTCGCACACAACACGGGTCAAGTACGAGCTCTAACGTCTCCACCCTAGGGAGCTTTCTGGAAACCAGTGAGGAGCCACTGAAGATAAACTTCTCCAACTCTCCCCACCCACATCAGACGTCTCAGCAAACTCTGCCATCCCTATTTCTAAACGATATCTAGAACTGGACGTTTTCCATCGTGCGTTTCTGCAACCACTTTGGACAATGTCTCTGCCAACTCTTGCTGGACTACCACAGTGACTTCTAACTGCACTCTCGGGCCCTTGCCTCCTCCTAAACATGCAGGAACACGCACGCGCGCACACGCGCGCGCACACACACACACACACACACACTATTTGTATCACAACAGACAAGCTGATTCTGTGACAATACAGTCTCTGCTAGAAAGCTTCCTGTCGCTGCACACCTCACACAGGGTAAAAGCCCACGTCTGTGTCAGGACTGGAAGGCCTCCCCGTCTCCCCCAGCTGGTCTCCTGCTCCTCTTGCCTTTGCTCATTCTGCTTCAGCCCCATTTCTTGAACATACCAGACAAGGTCCTGGCTCCAGGCATTTATACCTGCTGTTCCCTCTCTCTAGAGTTTCCTCCCCTAATGTGTGCCTGGCTCTCAGCCCTTCCAAATCTTTGCTCAGCCTTCAGCACCTCAGTGAAGTCTTCCCTGGCCATCCTGTTTATGTAAGAGTTGCATCCTGCCCAGAGCACTCAGTATTCCCCCTCCATGCTCTATTCTGTGTCCTCAGCACCTAACGTTATTTGTTACATATATTCCTAGCATTATTTGTTACATATATTCCTAGCATTATTTGTTACATATATTCCTAGCATTATTTGTTACATATTTTACTTGTGTATCTTATTTACTGTCTGTCTCATTAACTGGAGTAAAGCAAGCTCCATCATGACAGAGCAGTGCCTGGTTCTGGGTGCTCGGCAGTTATTGGAATTAATGAAAAAGAAAAAAAAGGTCTATCATTACCATTGTGGGTCACTTTTCCATTTCAGCCTGGGAGTTTCTTGGATTATGCTGCGAGTGTGATGAAATTGAAATTGTCTTTCTGAGAGCACAGAAGAAGTGGATTGGCACACTGCGAATCAGAGGAGACCCAGCTCTGACTGAGCCTATTCAGGCCATCACCCTCTGGCCATCACCCTCTGACTTCGGCTATCAGGCCGTGAGGGCGGTAATGGGTCTTCAGTACCATTCAGTCCAGCCTGGTGTTTCACAAGGAGGGAAACTGAGTCTCAGAGCAGAGGAGGTCACGCCCGAACGGCGTGTGCTGGTGTGAAGCCCAGTCCGGCCCTCTGCGGTGCTCGGCCAATGTCCTCTCTCAGTCTTCTGTCTCTGGCTGACATTTCTGGATGACCTTTGAACTGAAATGTTCTTAAAACAGCGAATAATTGTCATTCTTGAGAAGGAAAATATTTTGGATTTTAGCAAAACCTTACTTAGCCTTTCATATTTAATTGTTTCACACCCAATAAATGACTTAAAACATTCCTATACATTAACAATTCATATTATTGTTTACTTTATTTGAACATAATGTGTTTTTCAATTTTGGCAAGGTGACTGTGTTTTGAGAACCCTTATGGGCAAAGAGTTACCATTGTATCCATTCATGTAAGTACTTATTGAATGCCTGCTGCCTGTCAGATGTTGTCCTAAGTGCTGGCGCTTTAGTGATAAATAGTACAGTCGAGGCCCTGACAGAGGAGACGGGTGACAAACAGCAGAAAGAATTTCAGGTAATGTACATGCTTTGAAGAAAGTGAAACAAAGACACGCAATGGAGATCGTTTCAGGAAAGACATTCTAAGCAGGCACCTTCCAAACAGAGAGCTGAAGTGGAACCTGTCGGGTGATGCAGACAGACACCAGCGAAGGCGGAGGTCCTCGTGCTAGAGCAGGATGGTCATGTTCCAGAGAGAAAGAAAGGACGCATTGACTGTGGCACTGGGAACATAACAGGTTGGTAGAAGGTGGGGTCAGAAAGGCTGCAGGTGTTCGATCATCACACATCAGTCCCAGTGACGATCTCGGGAAGCCATTGTAGGAAGCAGTTCAAAGCGGAGTAACCTGCTCTGATTTATATTTTTTAAATATATGGCTCATGCATAGAGAACATGACTCAGAGGAACAAAAGCAAAAGCAGAAAAAAAATAGCTTTCGGGGGGGAAATCCATCAGGAGAATTATGCGGCTTGTGGAAAGGTGGCTTCGGTGGAGATGGAGAAGTCACATCACACATCTGTGGGCACCACACTGGGTGCTGCTCAGGCGCTGCATCTTCTGAAGCATTCGTGTCCATACCAGCTCTTCCTGGTGTGACAAGGTCAGAAGTGATCGGGAGACTTACCAGTTCCCTCAAAACGAGATACATGCCCTGTGTGCCTATGGGAATTGCACTTGGTGGATTATTGATTCAAGATGTTATTTAGCATTTACATGAAAGGAGGATGGTTCTGTGCCTGATAAGTGTGATGAACAGACCCGGTAGATTTCCATCTAGAAATTCGCTGTGTACAATAGCATATTGAGAATTCTGTGATACCTGGCAGTAAAGAAATAGTCTCTACTTTATCTTTCCCACACTTCTGAAATCCTTTGATGAAGAAATCCTGGTTTTCTCGTTTCCCTTTCTCATGGAACACCCGCTAGTACGCTGAGGGGCGTGGTTTTGAATGAGCGAAACCAGTGGCAAGAGAACAGAATAAGAAGGCATGCGCTCTGCTGCCTTCCCGCCTTCCCTTTGCACACATTGCTCTTCCCGTTGCAGCCTCAGTCTCCTCACCAGTGAGATACGAGGTGAGAATAATTGGTCACTCTCTTCTCTTTTACCAAGTCGCTTTAGGTAAAGCTCTTTCCTATGTAAATCCTCGAAGGGCAGTTGCCTTGGACGGAGCTGCCCGCTCGGTTTCAGTGATAGTTTGGGGGTCCTGCTTTAATCCACCCCTCATCTCCCTGGGGTGATCATTACTCTTTGTACTGCGGGGCATTTTTTATCATCTTTAAGTGCAAAGGAAGCTATTAATAACCAGCTCGGAGTTGCTGAATCTCCTCAGAGAAGGGCCCTGAGACAGACTGGATTGGGAGCGCCGTGGATATGCTTGCTCAGATGTCACCAGGCCCTGGTGCAGGGTGGGATGGGAGGGACTTTGATACCCTGACTGTGTCTTGTAAGCCCACTGGCTTCAAGTCTCAAAGGCTGAATTTCTAAGCAAAAAGTATTGATACTTGAGAAAATACTTTCTTGTTCAAAAAACTTCCAACACTCCAGAAACAATGGAAATGTGAGCTAGTCCCTGCACCCAAAAGCTGAGTGAGTTCTGTGCACAGAAACAGCCCTCCCTCCCTCCCTGTCTCCCTCTGGGAATGGGGCGTCAGTCTCCATTTTCTCAGGGCCTTGAACATCCCGAGTTGTGCCTTTGGGAACCAACAGCAAACCGAAGGAACAGGCAGAACAAAGGGAGACTCTGGGGAGGCTGGAGAAGGAAATGGGGCTGGAAAGCTGCAAAGGCCTGGAGGCAGGAGAGAAGATGAGAGCAGGTGAAGGGAAGGATGATGGAAAAACACACTCAGTTCAGAGGAGGAAAAATGGAAAGAGGGAGCATTTTCAAATGAACGTTTCTCTCTCAGTTCAAAGAGACATAGGGCTGCTAAGCCAAGTCCATTGGGCTCTCTGTCCTCTCTCTGTTACCTAATATGGTAGCAACATCAGAAATATTAAACACTCTATCCCCTACTGTAGAGATTTTGTCTTTTGCAGGTCAGGGTCTAAGCTCTTCCCCCTTAGATGGTAGTAATCAGTTTTAGAAAAGGGGTTGGACATAGCACAAGAAGCAAGAGAGGACAACTCGTGAACTGGAGAGGGAAAGCCCGTTGGGGAAGACGCAGCTGGTGTTGGCAGATGCCAGGGTCGGGGCCGAAGCACAGGGAGTCAGGAGGGGGCTTCAATCAGTGAGGGTTTTGGTGAGGCTCAGAGCGAGCCGGGCAGGAGAGAGGCCTTGGAGCAGGTGTGGGCTTTAGCAAAAACTGTGAGTGCAAAGACAGGGGAAGAAGATTGCAAGGAATTTTTCTGTGCGCTATGCATTGTAGCTCCTGGTACGATGTCACCGGGGAGTAGCAGGAAAGGCTGCAGTTGCCCGCCTTTGCTTCTGATAGTGGTTTCCTGAGTCTGAGAGCAAAGACCAGATGCGTGAGATGTTTATGTTGCGGTTCCTCAACGGATGGAAGGGGATGAAAACGTCCAGAGGGTGGGTGGGAAGAATGCGTGCACAGCATAAGAGCATAGTAAAAGAACTGTGACATGGTCCTGTTTCCACCCAAGATTCAGATTTCCAAGCAGGGTCATGGAGATTGGATCTCAGTGCCCTTCCTGGTTGTAGAAGTTGTTCTGTGACATTGTGTTGATGTTCATATCACTTGACAAATCTGATTCCTGGCATTATTGATGGCGGCACCTTTCTGGCTCATGATGAGAGCATCTTCTGTGCCAGAAGAGTGAATAGAGCTGATTTCCTGGCCTTAGCATTTGTGATTGATTCAGCACCTTTGAAACAAATTCTAAGATAGTCAACTCCGATTCTCCACCCGTATCCCAGCATTCTACTTTCACCAGCTTTGCTCCTCCCAGACTTGCTTCCCATCAGTGTTTTTCGCATTGCTTCTTTCCTACATCCTCAGCTGCATTTAAAGAGCCTGGACATAATAGAGTCTCCATCCTGTTTTCTGTAAATGACCATCAGGGCTTTGCAGGGTCAGCAGTAATCACCCCGGAGCTTTGTGGTGGTCAGTGTACCAGTTGCACTGTTAAAATTCAGTATCATTTTAAGACAAGTACAAACATGAGGAATTGTTTCCCAACTCTGATCCACAAGACACTGAGCATGCAAGACCTTGTTCAGCAAAAAGATTCCAGCATGCAGTCAGTGTACACACTTGGGGCAATGCTGGCCGAGACGGAAGACATGGGCCTCAGAGTGGAGGGACTTGGTTTCTAGTCCTGGGCGCTCAGCAGCCTGTGTGACCTCGGCAAGCCCCTGAAACTCTGCAGGGCTGCAAAATGATGGCCACACTAGTTGTCTCCTCTGCACGACCGGGTTGGAGTCTGTCCTTCATTGTAGTCAGTGGTTTAAAGTCCTGGATCTACGGTCAGAGAGCCTATACTGGAATTTCAGCTCTCCCTGCTAAGGCTGTGTGACTATGTTGAGTTATGAAACTTTTCTGAGCTTTAGTTTATCTTTAGCTGTGAATAATGTATTTATCTCATACGGTTGTGAGGATTAGATGAGGTAGCTGATGTAAAGAAGTAATTACCTTCATAGTACTACTTAACTATAAGGCCAATCACAACCAATAGCAATACTATAATTAGCAATGAGAACGATTATAATTATTCAACTGATTTCGAAAACACTGGTAATGGTGTCAGTAACAACAGCAGGAGCTACTATGAATCGAGCACTTGTTTCTTCCCATAAATTATTCCAAGAGCTTTACTTAAGTTATTTAGTTCACAGAAAACCCCTGTGAATTAGGGATGTAATTAGCCCCGTTTTTACAGAGAGAGATGCCGTGGTTCCCGGAGGTTAGAGTCACAAGGTCTCGCAGTCAGTAAGGGGCAGAGTGGGACATACGTGCTCCTGCTGCGCCCAGTGCCAGCGACTTTGAACCTGACCTCTGTGCTGAGTTAAATGTTCTTTTCACCTGGCCCCTGGTGCTGTCAGCCTGTCCTGGGGGCTAGGGAAGGGCTCCCTCTACAGGGAGCACAGTCAGTAATCCTTTCCAGAGGTCACCAGCAAGTTGTCATGAGTGGAAATTTCACAGGTACAGACAGGATAAGAAGCATTGGAGGCACTTAGATTTTCTAACAATTGTTTTCCTTTCTCAATGGCAGTTTTTAGATTTGCATGTTAATTGTGATTGACAGGATAGTGTGCCCTACCCTGACTATAAAGAGAGAATTTGCATAAGTACTGATTATTGATTTCAAGAACGTGAAGTGGACAGCACTGAGCTCTCACATGGTGCACTGCATTGCGAGGGCGGTGATGGCAGGAGCTGAGCCTTCTGGCTGGAGACAGGACTCACGCTCTGGCCACTAGAAAAGAGGGACTGAAGCCCTGGAGGTCTTGGAAGAAAACATGGACAAGATTGCCATCTAGTGGAGGCTGAGTCAACTTCAGCTCAAAAAAAAATGGGCTGTTTTAGTAAAGCTTACCTAAAAAGGAAAAGAACACTAATGGGTAATGCATGCAATGGAGGGCAGATACCAGGTCAGACCGATACTCAGGCTGAACTCTGAGTTGGCTGATCTCAGAAGACAGAGGGCATGTGACAGGGTCAAATGCACAGGACAGGGCCCTCAGAGAACCTGAGATTAACCTCTCCCTCCTTTTCCAGCCCAGGGATGGAAAGCCACCCATCTAGGGTGACACAGGTGTGACGACTTGTACCCAGGAAGGCCTCCTAAACTCATGTCCAGGGCTCAGACTTGAACCTTGTGTACAGAGCAGGGTGTCGTCCTTTCCAACATCCAGCAACAAGGAAAGGGACCCATCCCAAATTGTATAAATTGTCCCGGTTGGCCACGATAGATTCACAGTTACGGAAGAAGATGGATGTCAGCAGTGACCAACTTTTCCGACTCCTTGGACACATCTGTGCATATCCGAGGCACCCCTTACAACACGGTGTTGGAACACACCATGATCTCGCTGAGGGTCAGAGTGTCTCTCCGTGTGTGCTGCTTAGGGACTTGCTGAGTACACACGCATGAGAGGTATATTATGGGCTCCGTACGGTTTTGTTGACTTTTACTCCATTGCCATTCTTGTATTCACTCTTGCTTCTGCACCTATGTTTTTCATATGGAAGAATTAGGGAGGTGAGGAATTATAAAGCATTTTACCACATGTAAATATCAGTGTAGGTATTTAAGGTACGGAGACGTCATGCAACCCTTATCTTGCATCATGGCCATGTTCCTTCCAGGCTGTATGATCTGGAATTTTGTTAGTTAGTTTGTTTGTTTTCCTTCATTTCTGGAATAGATTGTGATAATACGCCCTTCATCTGAGTCCCCACGAGGTGTCAGTGAGATGAAGCATAATGTAGTGCCACTCTGCAGGGACTCCTGGTCTTTGTCTGTCTCCCTGCTCCTCCCCAAGGAAAGGTTTCATTTCTTAACCTGTTTTCCTTGTCTTTGCTCCTATGATTTCAAACCTGCAGAAAAGTTGACAGAATAGTTCTCTCTATACCCCAAAACCCTCCTCCACTATACCCTTTACTCCCAAATTCTTCTGCACACACCACCTAAAAATAAGGACATTTTCCACTATAACCACAACATCATTAACAGAACAAAGAAAGTTATTAATATTTTTGTAATGTTGTCTAATATTTACATTCATATTTCTTCATTGTCTCACAAATGTTTTTACAGAATTATTTTTCAACCCAGGATCCAACCAAGATGAACTCATTGTCTTGTATTGTTATGTCTCTGGGTTCTTGTGTTCTGGATAAAACCAAATGTTTGAGTTTTCATAATGTTGACTTTTGGAAGATTTCAGGAGGTAGAGATAACTTTTGGTCACACCAAGTGTGATCACGTGGTTAAACTGGTGACAGCTAGCTGTCTTGTCTGGTTATATGAAGTATTTGTGGGGTGAAACTTTGACACTATATAAACACTCTGTCCCCAAACAATTTTGACCCAAAAGTTTGATGCACCACTGATGAACTTTAGCTGAAATGTTAATACATTGGAGGTTGAAAGCGGTAATTTCTGTTTTCCTACATTGTTTATCTGGCAGTCCTTCAAAAAGAATTTGTTTCCCCTTCTCTTTCTTGGGTGCTATTATGGACCCAAGATTTTTTAATCCACTGTGGTTTAATCCGGTGGCATAATTGTCCATGTATTAAAGCCCGAGTTGTCCCAAACCGGCAGTGCAGCTCAGGCTGGCTGTCTGCTCCTTCACGCACTCGACTGCCTCCTTACTCCCTGGCGCGAGCTGTCCCAGGCTCGTCTTGTATCTTCTTAACCTAACCTGGCGTCAGTGCTGAAGGGAACGGGAATGATATTTGGAAACCGAGATGTGAATACTCGGATGAGTACTGAGATGAAGCACTATGCAAAGATTTTGAAAACCCTGTTATTGATGGAAAATAAGATGTGGGGAAAATGTAGCTGGCTTTGGGTAGTTTGTTAAATGACCCTTCTGCCTGGTGAAGTCATCCTTCAATGTAATGATCCTTTCCTCAGAAAATACCAAAATGTCCCGTGTCCCTCAGGATTAAGGTCATTGTTCCCTTATGTGAATGCCTTTGGAGCCTTACATTTTCAGTACTCACCACACGTCTACGAATTCAGAGTCTAGGTCACCTGAAAGCTCATCTCCTCACTGGAGGAGACATTAGCCAGAGTGGGCAGATGAGACCTCCAAGGTCACGTGATTGTTGGCCACATTTAATTCCTTGAACGCTACCAGACCGATGGCCTCGGTTTCTTGCTGGCTGTTGGCCCAAGACCATTCTCATCATGTGACAAAGAGCATTTGATGACATGGCAGCTTGCTTCTTCAAAGCCAGCAAGGAAGTGAGAGTTCTGGCAAGAGACACATGCCAGTTATGTAGTCAAGAACAAATTCAGTCTCACCTCCTGTATTGGATTTTTAATGGGAATAGTTTTAACCCATGTTCAAAGGGAAGGGCCTACACAAGGGTGTGAATATCAGAAAGTGGGACCAACGGCAGCCCCCTTGGGTCTGTGCTCACCCATGGGTTTGCCATTGTGCTGTGAGGAATCAGATGATACACCTAGGAAGTGCAGTATTGGGTGGTTATACATTGATAAAGAAAATGCATGGAGGGGTGAGATGGAGAGTGGCTGGAGGGGACATTAGCCTGAGTGGGCAGATGAGACCTTGGCAGGTAGGTGAGATTAGCTGCTATTTGAAGCATGAGAAATGATTAGTCGTGTCAACCTGGGCATAGACAGAAGGATGGGTATGTGCAGAGACCCTGAGATGATGGTAAATTAGTGATGAAAGGAGGCCAGTAAGCACGAGAGACCGCAGGCGTGGGTTAGAGAGGTAGACAGTGACCAGACCATTTGGGACTTACGGGCCATGTGGTGAAGGCTTTGGACTCTAGTTATTTACAGTTTGGTACCAGTAGAGGGGGTTAATGGGGAAGGTGAAAGATCTATTCTTTGCTCCCATAGGATTCCTTTTGTGAATGGACTGAAGGGGAGAGTGGAAGCAAGGGGGCCAGTCTGGAGACGATTGCATTGATTCACCCGAGAGCTGAGGACAGACTTGGGTGGAGGCAGTAGATCTGATGGGAAGTGTTCAGATTTCGCTCATATTTGAAAGTGGGGGTCTATGGGATTTCCTAATGGGTGACATAAGTGACAGGAGTCAGGAGGTGATATACACACTACGTCTGAGCATTTGGGGGGGATCAATACAGACAATCAGTGTCTTCTGGGGTTTTCTTTTTAACAGACTGCACTTGTCAGAGAAACTTTAGGTTCCTAGCTAAGTTATAGAGTGTTCCCTTGCATCCTGCCCTCACCCATGCACTGCCTCCCCTGCTGTCCGCATCTCACATCACAGTGATACATTTGTCATAGCCTCTGACATCATCATTGACACACTGTTATCACCTGAAGCCCACAGTTTGCATTAGGGTTATACACTATGAGGGTTTGGACAAATACATAATGACATGTATGTACCATTATGGTGTCACACAAGGTAGTTTCACTACCTTAAAAATCCTCTGTGTTCTGCCTACTCATCCTTTCCTCTCCCTCATCCCCTAACCCCATAGTGTCATATTTTCCCCAGAATGTCATATATCTGGAGTCGTACAATGGGCTTCTTTCCCTTCACAATATGCATTTAAGGTTTCTTTGTCTTTCCATGGCTTGATAGTTTTTGTTTTTAGTACTGAAACTACTCCATTATCTGGATGTTACTTCAGTTACCTGTCATCTACGGAAGGGTATTTTGGTGGCTTCCCACTTTCAGCCCCTATGACTGAAGCTGCTGTGCACGTCTGGGGGCAGGTTTGTGTGTAGACATGAATTTTCCTCTCATCTGGGCATGATTGCTGGGCTGTGTGGTAAGAGTACGTCTAACTTTGGAAGAAACCCTGTGCATTTGATTGTACTAAATTCCATACACAGGTCCTTGTAATTGCCTCATCTGTCATGTATGTACCACCACAGCTCATTTGCTACTAATAGGTCATCTGCTACTGCCCCTTGTACATTAAGGCCTTCTTTTCAATCACGGTACAATTTTTTCCACCCATTCCCTAATGTCAGTCTCGTGATGTGGGTGCCATCTAGTGGACATAAAGAAAATATGTTTTCATAGAGCAACAGCTGCAAAAAGATTCATTAGAAATGAAGAATGCAAAACTGGATTCTGTTATGCGAAGTAAGAAAACACTTCAGTGTTTTGGACACTGAGCAAATATTTGGGCTGCAGTGGAGTCCAAAACTAGGAGAGGCATGGTAGAGAAAATAAATTAGCAAACATTAATCAGCAAGTTAACATCCTGAATCTCTGAATTTATTCACCAAAATGATTTGGGATCTTCATAGATATGCAGAGCTTCTCCAGGGTGTGTGGTGGTCGGGTGGTGAGAGAAAAAGAGAACTGAGGGCTAAAACATGGCCTTTAGGTCTTCTAATTCCGTTGTGGGATGAGACCAATTGTGGACGCCTGCAGGATGTGCTTTGATACTAAACTGTGACTGTAGGTAGCGGGAGAAGGAAACCCAGAGGGCAGAGTGCTCATGCAAGGTGTCCCCAAGACTATGGCCTAACATGGGTCCTGAAAACAGAAAGAAGAGATGGCTAGGCAATAGGAAGGGCATCGTGAAAAGAGGGTAGGTTCAGCGCCCTCTTACAGAGGTAGTGGAGGGAGAAGTGTGAATGTCAGAGATGCACCTGGGGTGCCCGTATCTACTTGTTCTGACTCATTGGGACTTAGGAGGAGGTGGGGGCGGAGGGGTGAGTGAAAAACAGAACTCTCTCTCTAGTTAGGGGCACTGAACGGTAATTGGAACAGTAAAAAAAGACATTGCCAGGGTTACGAACAATGATCACAGCAGGAGGAAATACAGGTATCTTGCCTTTACTTACTCGTATAATGTGCGGTCACTGTTCTGATGACTTTTCACACACATTATCTCATTTAAACTTTACACATATTATCTCATTTAAACTTTACAACAGTCCTATAAATTAGGCATTATAATTTTCTCCATTTCAATTTGAGAATGCTGAGACATCAAATTTTTCATAACTTTCAACACAAAGCTAGTAAGTGGCAGAGCCTGGATTCAAGCCCAGAAGTCAGATTTCAGAGCCCATGTTCTCTTGAATTCTGCTAGACAGAGCAAAAGCACTGGGATGAAAGGATTTAGGAACTGAATTGCAGACCTGTTTTATCATTTACATGTCTCGGGAAAATCTCTTTCTGTTTCTGGGCATTTATTTCTTCATCTATTTAGTGAGACTTAAACCACATTACCTCTAAGGCATGCCTTAGTTCTAAGATACATTGGTTATATTTAACTGGAATGTTCAGTGTTTTGTGTTGAGAGTTGGGTAACACTAAAACAATCTGCAGTTAGAGAATCCCACTACTTCAGAATTTATGTTCAGATTCACGGGCGAGGCTCTCCCGTGGGTCACATCACACCTCCTTCCCGATCTGAACTGTCAAGTCAGTGTGGCGGGTGGTAAGGTTGTCCTCTGTGGACACCTCTGTTGCTCTTGCAGGGGAGAGTGGTCAGCCCCGCTCTGGGCAGAAGTCTGTAGGGTCAGCTTAGGGGAAAGGGCGCAGTGGCCAGCTCACTGTCCTCCGCCCTCCCCTCCCTCTGCACTCGTATCTGTTGAGTCTGACTTGCAAATCACGCAGCTCTCTGGAATCCATCCGAAGCTCTGTGGAATGGACACAGTGTTCCTCGAATATTTCCAGAGCGCTCATCTCACCACCTTGACCCTAACTCAGGACATCATCCTTGTCCTTGGGAACTACCTACAGCGGCTTCCTAACAGGTCCTCCAGCGTCCAGTACCGCCTCCTTCCAATTCCCTTTCCCACAAGTGGGCGGAGTGACCCTTTCCGGTTACTCGTCAGGTGATGCCCTCCAGCCATTTCTCAGTGCGCTTGGGACAGTTCCCAGAATTCCCATTTCTTGAACAGGGTTTAGGAGGTATGCCCTGTTCTGAACAGAACCCACCTCCTCCCCCACCCCTCACCCCCATTAGATCACTCCCTACCTTGAATATTAACCTTTTAGCCATTTCACATCACACATTCTCTTACCTCCAGGCTTGAATAGGACCACAAAACCCCACCCACTGGCTACCCCTACCCATTGCACCTGGCACTAGGTTTCAACTTAGATTTCACTGTCATAGAAAAACACACCTTACACTTGTCCTTGAGGTGGCTGGCCCACCTGTGCTACCATGCACTCTCCAGCACACTAACGGTAGCTCTTGCCTCCCTGTGATGCCGTGACCTTCCTTACCCAATGGACTCTCAGGACCACGAAAGCAAGAGCTGTCTGCCTCATTTAGGACTGCATTCCCACTTCCCACTTCTTGGCTTTTAGTCAGCTACAATTTATATTTGGGGCTTGAGCTTTAAGATTTTCTCAGATGTTTAGGATCTTCCCCCCACCCCCTGCCTTTTTCCCTACGAGCGGTGCACTTCACATCTGGTAGAAACGTTGAGTGTGGGGTTGGTGATAGTCAGCAGTGGGTTTTGCTGAGGGTAACCTGGAGAGACCAGCTTTGGCAGGTTCCCAAGAATGTGAATATCTGTAGGTCTTTCCTCTTAAAACTCATCAGATTCCCGAGAGGAGATTCTTCTAATGTCCTCCCTGAAGGCATAAGCCTGGCTGCTGGTTTCCTGAGAGCCAGGAAGGGGCAGAAGATGCTAGGACTCAATACTCAATAATAACTGCTGGCGGCCTGGAAAGGGAGGAACATCTGAAAAGGAAAATGGACCCAGCACCCCTCATTCACAACCAGAGGCTGTCGTCTGCCTGTGGCTGGGTCCAGCTTGGCTCCTTTAAGAGGAAAGACGACTCATTTTGCCATAAAGATTAAAATGTTTATTAACACATTTGACTGGAAACTGTTATTGAACTGAGACCAAGTTTTGTGTTCTTAAAGATTGCCTGACTTTTTATTACCCACAAGACACAAGAAAGGTCTTGGAGACCGCAATGATTTCATCCAAGAACAGAGAAAGATCACCCACTGAGCAGAAGGGAGGAAACTACAACTTCCATGTTAACCCTCACGTTCCTGCGTATTTCAGCGCACAGTTATCCGTAACGAAAAATCTGAAGTCAGCGTACCGACCTGCGCTGCTAAAACATAAGGACCTCAGTCGTGTCTTTTCTCTGATCACTCTCCTCCCGATTTGCGTGGAGGCTTTGTGTGGCATGCGTCGCTTCTGCAGCCCACACGCCGGTGTTACTGTTTTCATACAACTCGGTGTTTACTTTCATGCTTACCAACTGCTTTGCTCCCTTTGTAAAGCATCTTCCGACTGTCTAGGTCATCTTTTAATTTTTCACAGTCATAAAATATATCCTTTAAGAATTTCTTTATTAATAAGTTCTTCTGCTGGTGGCAAGCTCTTAAGAATTGTCTGAAAAACATGTTTAAGTAGTTTTATTGGGCACCTATTTCTAGACTGACATTTACTTTTTGGTTTCCATTTCCGACATTAAGAACCTACTGTCAGCCTAATTGCAATTCATTGCAGGAAATTCATCTCTTCTCACCGGCTGATTTTAAATCTTTCTCTTTGATTTAATGTTTTACAGTTACATTACCATTTGCCTAGGTGTTCATTTCTTGAGATTTTTTTCCTACTTGATATGAAACAGTACTTCATCTTTCTCTTTTTTTTTTGAGATCTATTTGACATATAACCGTTTCTGGTGTTGAACATAATGATTCAATATTTTTATATATTGTAAAATGATCACTGCAGTGAGTCTCGTTATCATCCATCACCACAGAGTTATGATTTTGCTCTTGTGATGATAACTTTTAAGATTTATTCTTAGCAACTTACAAGTATGAAACAAAAGAGGGTTGTAAACTGTGGGCACAAGGCTGTACCTCACATCCCCTAACTGACGTATTTCATAACTTGAAGTTTGTATCTTTGACCGCCTTTACCCATTTTTCGCCCTCCCCCTGCCCCCACCGCTGGCAACCTCTGACCTGCTCTCTGGGTCTTGGAGGCTGGTTCAGTCTGGTCTCAGGTTCCACACATAAGTGAGATCACACGCTATTTGCTTTTCTCCTACTGACATCTCACTTAGCATTATGCCTTCAAGGTCCATCCATGTTGTCACAAATGGTAGGATCTTCTTTTTCTCTGACTAAATAATATTCCGTTTTAAAGTATATTTTATTTATTTGTAGAGAGAGGGGAAGGGAGGGAGAAAGAGAGGGGGAAAAACATTGATGTGCGATAGATACATCCATCAGTTGCCACTTGCATGCCCCCAACCAGGGACCTGGCTCGCAACCCAGGCATGTGTCCTGACTGGGAATTAAACTTGCAACCCTTTTGTTCGCAGGCTGGCACTCAATCCATGGAGCCACACCAGTCAGGGCTGAATAATATTCCACTGTGCTTCTGGGTGCACATGTGTAAATGCATGCACACACACATACATTCCATTTAATTATTCCTTCATCCATCAGTAGACCCTGCAGTTGCTTCCGTGTCTTAGTGACTGTAAATAAAGCCACAACCAACACTTTCCTGAAAACTTAGCAATGAACTTTAAAAACTTTGTTATAATTTCTATTATAAATTATCTGGGTCTTGTCAAAAACACCCAGTTCGCCACGTTGTTAGAAGCAAAGCCTCTACTGGAAGTCTTCATTTCCTCCGCGACCCGAGCGGAGAGTTTGCATCTCCACGTTGTTCGATCACGTGGTGCGAGTTCCCGGGACTACCGCTGCCGCTTCTGTTTCCGTGTTTGGTTTTGCTTTTTATTACTTACTTCCAGTTTTATTGCAGATGTGAGGAAATAAAGTTGGTATTCTCCCTGCTTTATAGTTTTGTTTTGTTGTTTTAAAGTTTTCATTTGTGCCTGATATGGTAGTTCTGAAAAAACATTAGTGCTTGAGAGCGTGTATTCTGTCTTCGCAGTGTATACCGACAAAGTCCTCTTAATGGTAGCAAATTATTCTGCCCACTTGGACTGCCAAGTGAGATAGTTCTCACAGCTTTTTGTAAATCTCTCCTTCATGGTCTTCAGATGCTACTTCATGTGCATCACTGTTGTGTCTGTTGGTGACACAGGTTGACGGATGGCAACTTGTCTGTTTTGTAGATTGTTCTTTTCATCATTACAAAAGAGACCCTCTTTCATGAACACTTTCATGATCTGAGTAGCATGTCGACCACTTTAATACCAAAATTTTATTTTATTTTTGTTTGTATTTTTATTTCAGACTTGTTTTATTTAAATGGTATAGTTTATAATATTCACTTTTTTATGCATATTCCATCACAAATGTTTGCAATATACTGCTTAATTTTACAAAGTTTGGGATTGCGTAGAAATAGATTGCTATTCATTCACGCAACAAACATTAAGCACCTACTCTCTGCCACGACCTCGAGAGACTCAACACACAAATGGGAAACGGCCAGAGTGTAACAGAAACGGAACTCGGACCTGCAGCGGCCTTCCCAGGACTTCAGTCCCTTGTCTGTGCGGACCAGCTGGGCTGCCAGCCTGCCGTGCGGCAGCCGTGGAGGAAATCAGACTGTGCTGTTTCTCCGGGTGGCCCCTCGGACTCATTGTTTTCTGTGAGTGCTCATTCTGCTTTGGGTAACCTTTCATTGTTTGAGTTCAAGTCATGCCAGTGTTTCCTTGCTCTTCTAGTTTGCTCTTCATCAGGTGTTAGGGGCTGATTTCCTGTTTCAGGGCATCCGCGTTTTACTTTCCGCGACGGAGAAAGGCATTGGTGCTGGACCATCTTCCCACAGTCTGTGTCTCTTCCCTTCTTTCAGAGGTTTGGTGCTGGATTCATGCCTTTGCTTGCTCATCTTTCAAAACAGTCCGTTGTATTCAGTCCAAACAGTACAGAGGGTTTATTGAACAAGCCGGATGGGGTAAACCTCAAGCCGGAAACCACTTGATCGTTTCTTGCCATCACCATCACCCTGTGCCACGTCGAACCTCTTTTCTTGGTCCCTGACGATGCCTTGGGCATGTATCATATACCCTGGCTGTCACTTTCAATAATGATCAGCAGTCTTATTTTCCAGGCCCAAAAAACTCCATTAAGTCTAACATGAGAGCATCAGCTCTTCCAGTTTTTGACTTGACCCGTCTCTTTCGGTTGGACCCTGGTCCAGCCTGGGATGCATCCAGTGCGGAGGGCGGGATATGATGAGTTAGCTTTGCCACTTAACTGGTTTGTCTTTCTCCTCTTCAAACCCCACTCACATGCCTGCTTTAGGCTCCCACAGGACTGCAGAAGGGGCTGTGAGGAGAGGAGGACAGCAAAGTTAGGGCCGGTGTGGTCTGTAACCCGGTGCTGGAGACTTAGGTAACTGGGTCCTGGAGTGGAAAGGGGGCTTGCCTGTTCTCTGGGTGCGCCAGCCAGGACGGGCATATGGGACCTCAACCCCGGTCTCCAGACTTGGGCCGCAGGGACTGCAGGCTCTCTTCCTGAGGCAAGGCGCTCCATACCTTGGCGACTTACTGAGTGTGGGGGTTTTCTGCTCATCTGATCTCACCTGATCCTTCCTGCTGTCTTGGTGGGTCACCCAGGTGTGGCAATGCCCTGGTGGACAAAGCACGTTTTTCTCCCAAGACCAAACCAACCTTGTCTGTAAGCATTTGTGAATCATTTAAGAAACAGCCACCAGATGTCACTCCAGACTAGCGTTTGTCAAATGAGAGCACTCTATCCATTGTTCTCAAATTTGCTTGAGAGGGTGGGCGGAGAGAATGAGAAAAAAAATAGATGCCACGCATCCTAATATTTCAGGGCACAAGGGATTTTTTAGAGCCATCTTAGGATGACAACCGACCGTGAGAACCAAATGTGAAAAGATGCTACGGATGTGGGTTGTTATTCTTAGTGGGGTAGGATCAGTCAGGCATGCAAGACACAGAACGTGTTATCCTGACCCCGCTGCTTGCAAATGAGTAGACTGAGACAGGGGAGATCAGAGCAAGTGAAGGAAAAATGCTTACAACTTCACAGGAGAGGAAATCGTGAGTCTTGAAGGGTGTCCTAGGTTCAGGCCAAACAACTCTAAGACCTGGAAGAGGCCACCTGATGGGTTGGGGGTGATGGAAGGGATGGTGGGGTTGCAAGCTTAGTTGCACGTGTGACCGAGTCCGCTGGGACTGCAGGAAGGTCCGTGAGGAGAACAGGGAACCGTGCTGGAAGGGCAAAGTCAGAGAGAGAGAGAGACAGAGACAGAGACAGAGAGAGACGGTGTGAGGCCAGCAACACAGCATGGGCGTCAGGGCGCGGGTTCTCAAGCCAGGCTGCCGGCCCAGGTCCCGGCCCCGCCACACTGGCTGCTGGCAGTGCTGTACAGCACATTGCGTAGTCTTACTGTGCATCAGTTTCTGCGGTGATAACGTGGGAAGATAATATACCCACTTCAGAGAGTGGTGGAAAGCTGAATGAGTTCATATCTTCCAAGTGTTTAGAAAACTATCCAGCATGTAATAAATGCTACGTTAAGTCCTCGGTGAATAAATAAAATTTTGCATGGGCCTAGGGTCTAGGAAATCAAAATAAGGCTAATGATTGAACACAGACCTGGGATGTGCCCAGTTCAGTTCAACACCTGTTCATTAGCACTATATGCCAGTTTTTACAACAGACACTGCAAGAAACTTAAAAATGTAAAAAAAACCCAAACTATAATGTGTTGACATTAACTTCTACTATGTACTGAACTGTACCCAGATGCTCACAGTTAATTTAAGCCATTTAAATGTATTACTTGATTTAATCTTCTCTAAAAGTTACAGGATATGTATTATTGTTATCATTGCTATTTTATATTTAGGGGAGTAACACCCAGAGAGAGTAATCTGCCCAAGGCTATGCAAACAGTAAGTGGCAAGTCTGGGATTTAAACCCAGAGCCTGACGGTTCAGCTACAACTCTGAACATCCAAGAGGCATTGAAGGGTCTTATGAAATCCTATTATTTCAGAGCCAAGAGGAACTTTGACGATACTTCAGTTTAACTCTCCCATTTTATAGACGAAGAAACTGAGCCTCATAGAGAGTAAGAGATTTATCCAAGGCCATTTGGTTGACAGGTGACCATGTAAGAACCTACACATTCTGTCCCCAGTCCGGTTCTGATAATCGGAGGTTTGGAAAGTAGGCAGGCAGAGGGAGCATCTGTCCAGTGCACCATTAATTAGTGTTTGAAGAAACTACATCACACAATGTCTCCTTTGCCAGGGCCACGAGTGAGAGTGCGGCGTTTTCTTTTTTCAATATGGTAGTCTAGCAGCAGTCAAACATTTGTTTCCATTGCGAATGCAGATGAAAACATGCCCGTTTCTGGTCTGCCCGATCACAGCATGCTGCTCCTTGTTTCAAGTGCTCCTCTGTGTATCTGTTTGGTCATCCAACCCCCCCACCCCCATTAGGAGGCTTGTTTCTAACAGCAGAGCTGAGGGGAGGGTGAGCAGATGTCCTCTTTCCATAATTTTTTTCAATCGCACCTAGTTTTGCCCTTCCACCAATTATACAATGTAACAACGACATTGCCCTGCATACTCAGATCCAAGTCAGTCACTTACCTCCCCACCAAGTCCTCACTTGTCCCAGCTGTCAGCCGGATTGCCCTGTGTGCAGAAATCCTGGAGCTGCCACTGATGGCCCTTCGAGGACTTGGCAGGGTGTTGTGTTTCCTGTCTGTCCTCGACCAAAGTGCCCGTCATAGATGCACATAAAGGGGGGGAATATCTGCCTAGGGCTGTCTGCGCTTGTGCGTGTTTGGATTTTTGCCGGCATTTTTATCTTGCTCCTGGGTTCCTGTGAGCTCTGGTTGTGTTACAGAGTTTTCTGTTGTTGAGACCTTTCTTCAAGGACACGAGCAAAAAGATGGAGTGGGAAGCTGCCTGGGGAATGTACTTTTAATGCGAAATGTGAGTTTGGTAGTGGACCCAGGTTTCCAAGCTGTACCCCTGGGGTCGGCTGTGCTAACAAGTGTTGGTGCAGTGAGATTCGGGGAGTAACTTACAGTCTGTTCCATTCTGAGAGAGACTTTAACAGAGTAAAGCCACTGAGAAAATGAAATGTGTTCAAGTGATGTTTTCCAAACTTGCAGAAAGCGTGGAACCCCCATTACGTAAATCTTACAGGAATACTGCTTCCTGGAGCACTATAGGAAATGCTTGTCTGATTGAATGAATAGAGATTTGGATACCTGAAAACTAATTTCCAATTTTGGCTTTGTAAGCTACTTAGTTGCAGTTAATATTACTCAAAAAGACCCAGGGATCGCAGGCCAGTCTGCAAATGGCTTGAGGCTAGACTGCATTACCTAAGGCGCATGTGCAGATTGTCAATCAGTTACATCAATTACGTCACTCAGCATGCTGTTTGGGTCAGCTGATTTTTTTTCCTGGCAAGGCTTTCTTGGTGTACGGAGCCATAGCTGCTGATTTATATTCTATTACAAGCCTAACACTTTGATTAATATTAGCTGCAGTGATTTTAAGTAAATCACTTGAACTTTTTGATCGTAATTCTACTTTCTCTCAAATTACTGGGTTAAAAAATAAGCCAGTTCTATAATTCTAAACTTAGTAATCTTCTGGGAGCCCAGGGTTTTGGAAAGCCCAGAGTGTTTCTGTTCTAAACCTCTGACGTAACCCATGAGAACTGTAAGGTTTCGATCTGCATCTTCGCTTCCAATTTGCAAGACAGAGACATTTAATGTTTTCTTACTCTGTCTTAATTATATGTCCAATAATACTGACCCACAGTTATTTTCCTGTTGTTGTTCAAAGCCCATAGACATCGTGGGTAAACACAGAGGCTGACTATCCACGTTAGCAGTATTGACTAGTATTTAAATTGCACTTGCTGTAGTAACATATCTAACTTTCCAGATGATGAGCAGATTGTTACAGAAGTTTCTGGCACAGTCACAATCTTAGCGACAGAATGAAACTAACTGCGAGATGGAACAGGATTTGAAAAGCAGCATGGTATTCTGAGAAGGGGCCTGGGGTTTGAGTCAGGTAGACCTGGCTTTAAATTCTGTCTCCATTATGCACTATCTCTGTGAGCTTGGGCAGTTTTATTAGCCTTTATGGGCATTCATTTTCTCATCTACAAATGTCATAAGTTCCTTAAGAAGATTAAATAAGATAATGCCTACTTAAATCTATAAATAAGTACCTATTTATAGATTTTAAAAAGAAAAATGCCCAGGTTGCTGTGGCTCAGTTGGTTGGAGCATTGTCCCATAAATTAAAGGGTCACAGGTTTGATTCCTGGGTGGGGCACATGCCTGCGGTATGGGTTCGGTTCCAGCTGCGGTGTGTACAAGAGGCAACCCACTGATGTTTCTCTCTCATGCTGGTTTTTCTCTGCCTCTCTCCCTCCCTTCCTCTTTCTCTAAAATCAATAAGCATGTCCTCAGGTGAGGATTAAAAAAAACAAAGAAAAAGAAAACTATGAGTGAGACAACAGAGAATAATACCAGGTTAGATCACAAGAGGTGTTCAGAAAGAGCATGTGAAGATCATACAACGACGACTCTGAAAATTCTGGTTTAACACAGAGATAGAATCGCCTGCTGAAGTTGCTCAGATAATGCAGTGGGTGAGGAGCATAGCTAGAGGTTTGGGGAGTATGGCACCTATGCTTGTAGGCCAAAGAGAGAGTCAACGGTGGAAATGTGGGCAGGGGTCAGAAGATAATCAACATTCTGGGGTAGAAAACGGCGATGTTAATAGGTTGTATTCCAGTCGGGGATCAAGGCAGACCAGAGCGGAGCTCCTGAAGGAGCTCTAGTGGCAGGAGGTGGGTTGAATCAGTGCTCAACGGGGGTCCGAGGAAGGTGTCACGTGAGTCAGTGCCAGAGCGCCCTCTAAAGATGTCACCCTGCGTGGCAGAATTGAGCTTGCTTAATCGTAAGGGAAATAGATAGACCTGTAGGGGCCTGTAATTGCACAGTATCTCTCAATGTTACATGGTAAGCTCTCTGTAATTCTTTTCATTTAGCAATAACTCATGTTTATATAGCACTTCTCAATATCCAAAGCACTTTTACATGCATTATTTCTCTGAGGGCGTCACCATAGCTAATAGTCTCTCCAAGGTATAGAGGAAGAACCTGAAGCTCAGGAAGGTCCAGCAATTAGCACAAGGATGCACAGATTGTTTTGGGGAGAAGCAGGATTGGTACCCAAATTTTAAACTCATACACTTAGCTGTTCTCAGAATGGAACTGTGTTTCTCCTGGAGAGTGAAGGCTATCAGTTATCACCCATCCTGCTCACCTGTACTAGACAGAAGGAAACAGTGGCAGAGAAGTGTCCCTGGAAAGGTCAGCAGAGGTGCAGCTGATAACTGACATTGCTGACCACACTGAAGGGTTACTTCTCAGAAGAAGCCAATTTGCTGCTGTTAGCTCTGAGATAATGGCCCAATTGAGTGCAATTATTTACTACAGAGTTCTGTGTTACCTGTGGATGGTTTTGGTCAGAGAGGGTAAATTCAGTTGCACTCAGGCTACCACTTGCCTTTTCCATTGCCATGGCAGACATCAATAATCGATCATGATATCTTCTTCCATTGGATCTAGATGGGGCTTCACAGTTCTCAATTTGGTGTTCTTGACAGGCACTGCTCATTGTTCAGAGTTGGCCTCCCTGCACCCCTTTCTCTTTGGCAATCACCATATTGTTGTGTATCTTTGAGGCTGTTTTTTCCCCTTAATCCCTTCACCTTTTTCACCCAACTCCACAAGCTGCCCCCCCCCAAACCCCTGACAGGTGTGTTTTCTATGAGTTTATTTCTGTTGTTTGTTAGTTTATTTTGTTCATTAGATTCCACATATTAGTGAAATCATATGGTATTTGTCTTTCTTTGGCTGGTGTATTTCACTTAGCATAATGGTCTCCAGGTCCATCCATGCTGTTGCAAAAGGTAAAATTTCCTTCTTTTTCATGGCTGAGTAGTATTCCATGGTGTGAATGTACCACAGCTATTTACCCACACTCAGCTACTAAGGGGCGCTTGGGCTGCTTCCCAATCTTGGCCATTGTAACTGATGCTGCAATGCATGCATTTCAGTGTTTCTTCAGGTATGTTCCCGCAAGTGGAATCACTGGGCCACAGGCAGTTTCATTTTTATTTTTTCTGAGTTAACACCATACTGTGTTCCACAGTGGTTATTTGTTTTACCTGTTTGAGGATATTGTCATTTCTGACAAAGGGCCCCCCCACCCCCAGTAGTCATTGGTGAATTTCCTTCTTCAAAAGCATGATTGTTATGCACTTGCTTTTTACAATTCTAAAAATTAATTTTATTCCAGGAACCCAGAGAAGTGAATCATTTCCTTTAGGAAAGAATTTTCCTTCATGCATTGTTCATTGTTAGTAGCTCAGAAACCAGCCAGATTTGACTCATAAAGTGTCAGACAGTGCTGTGAATGAATCTCCCGTCTACCCCATAATGGAGCCTTTGGCATTCAGTGCAACAAAGCACCATGAGAGCCCAGAGTTGTTCTGGAGAGCCAGGGGCGTGCCAGCCGCTCGGGGAGCTTCCTCAGAATGCACTTGCTTATAGTTTCACCCCTACACACTTTCTCACCTCCCACCTCCAGGCTTCCCTTAGTCTGGTTTTTCTTAGGTGGGAGCGGGAGGGCAGGGGGCTTTTGGAGGTAAATGCACATTTCTGAAAAGTTCCTCCAAGTAAGTCTGATACCTAAACCTCCTTTTCCTCCTAAATGAGAACATCCCTGTAGTGGAAAGAAAACTTCAAGTTGAAGTTTAGAGACATTGTCGGAATTGACCCTGCTTCTTTTCCTTGGTGACCTTGGTCTTTACTCCCAGCTTTTTGGTTGCAGGTGATGGAAGCCCAAGTCAAAATGGTCTGAGTGAAAAAAAAATAAATAAATAAAAAGTGTGGCGCAAGTTTTGGGTTCACATGCTGAAAATGTTCCAGATGGATTCTGGCTGGCTTCAGGCACAGCTGCATCAGGAGTCCAAACACTATCGCAAGGACCTGTGTTTCTCCATCTCTTTATGTCTTCTTCCCTCTGTATTGGTACGCTTCTCAGATTCTGTTGGTTAGCCTTAATCACCTTTGGGAGGGGGAACATGTCTTTCCTAATAGTCTCCCAAAGGCTCCACTCTTTGGCTTGACTTGTCTCTTGTGACTTATTCCCGAACAAGTCAGTATCACCAGTGTGGGCAGAACTGCGTAGTTTACTTACTTCTGGGCAGGGAAGTTACTGTTCAGTATTTTCTCCTCTCATTTCGGCTGTCTGTGGCTGGCATCTATAATGTTCCAGATGTTAAATATTGTGTATATTTCTCCTCTTCTTGGATGACAGGTTCTCTCTTAGAGTTGAGAGCAGGCATGATTTCTCCTGAACTTGAAAATCTATCATTGGAAAAGTAATAGGTTCCCCAAGGGAAAATAACAACAACAAAAAAGGAAATAGGTAAACATTTTCTAAAAAATGATATCACTGCTTTGGGTCCTAGTTTTCTCATACGTAAAAAGAGAAAATATAAGTCAGTTGATCTTAAGAGTTGCCAAATCACTTTAATTGTCCACGAAAAGGAACAGAACTTTGTAGCCTTTTCCAGTATGTATTATATAGAGTACATGTGCCTACATAAAACAGATATATGTGTGTGCCCAAGCCCGGATGTGAGTAACTGTGCACCTGTCTCTCAGCTTGCATGGAAGGTAACTGAGATTTAGAGAAGCCACCATGGTCCCACCGACAGAGGTGACAGAGACAGTTCTGTTTCCCAGCGAAGAGCTTTTCTTGCAGCTAGATTACACTCAAATGTTCACTGCTTACACTTGGCATGTTAACCCTTTAAGAGGGTTTTACGATTTATGAGAGTCTCTTTAGAAACAAAAAGTCATAACTCAAAGGTATGCTGGAATTTTAGGTGCTATTACTGGAAGTGGGCACGTGGCCATGACATGGAGAAGGCTCAGGGGGGCCAGGAGAGGACCTGTGCCATGGTTTGGGGAGGGAGTAATTAGTTTAAAAAGCATCGGCCTTAGTTTAAAAGCGTCTGTCTATTTTAACTGCTTTTGTATCTGTCTCGCCATGCTCTTGTTCCATGAGTGTCGTGCTTGCTTTCATGGGTGGCCTCTTCATCATATTTTTAACAATGTTTTCACCCCAACCCATTATCTAATCAAGCGATGGAAACCGTGCCGCTCTTCCAGAGCACGGCTCCTCCTGCTCCCTTGCTGCGGCCCTCACAATGATGTGTCAACATGAGTGAAAATTTAGATTGGAGTTCTTAAATAATTTTTAAATCATACTATATTAAGTGCCCAAGCATTTTATGTCAAGTTCATTTGTTGCTATTATTACATATTCATAGGACTGAAACATTCTTTCTCTTCTCCACATCTTGCAAAGGGTTGATGCAGAAATTATTAGGTAAAGATTTGGAATCCAAGCCATGGGCCCAGAACAGCACACTGTGCCTGGTTCATGTGGAAGTCACCTATCAAAGGCCTGTTCTGGGTAAGGCTGAATAGGACGTAAAGAAGAATCTCTGTCTTGCAGAGATAAGTCCTGCACATAAATCATCGCAAACCAGGGTAGGTAGCGAGGTGTGTCATTGGAGAGGAATGGATAGCTTCCCATGAGGGCTGAGAGGATGAAGAAGTTACTTGGCTGTGGAGGGGCTGTGGGCTGCTGTGGTTTGGCATCTCTGGGCTAGAAGCAAATGACTTATTTTCAGATGTGCTTAGTCTAAAGTCGAAAGCATGTTCACGTCTTATTTTGGGCATAGGAGAAGTCTTCATGGAGGAGGAGAGGTGTAGGCTGAACCCCCAAGGGATGAGTAAGATCCAGAATTAAGACAACTCCAGGAAATCCTTGAAGAAGGAATATTTTAACCCATTTGCCTCCATTCGATGCTTTCCTTGCGGTGAGACTGTGAGTCAGAATTAAAGTAGACGCCCCAATATTGATATGGGTAGGAAGAAGAAAGGCTGAGCACCGGCTCCCGCCTGGAGAGGCAGGCCACCCTGGGGCGTGGGGGAAAGGCTGTAGGAGTGGAGGAGGAAACCCAGCAAGTGCTCCTGGGTGCGTGTCGAAAACCTACCAAGAGCATCGAGAGACCCACGGATTGAGAGAGGATGGACCAATAACGTGGGGAGGCAGCGTGAAGGGCAGTGACACAAGCGGGGATGTTCAGGAGGTGGATGCAATCTTCCCTGAATGAAATCGTTACTTTACTTCTGCATGTGAAGATAAGTTTATGGAGCGGAGAAGGTGGTCTGGATTTTCTCACCACAGACAGGCTCCGTTTGGGGTGTTGAGAATACACCAGTGACCAAGAGAAAGTCTTGACCCAGAGGGAGCTTATGTTCCAGTGTGGGAGGGGGTAGGTCCACCAGCACCAATGACTTAGGCGGTGTGTTCTGTGGCGAGCCGTGTCTCAGGGCTGGGCTTGAATTCTCAGATCTACTCCAGCTGCCCATTATAGTTCTCAGTCCCCAGAGTTCCCTTACTGGTAGTCACTCACTGATCCTTTTATTATTTCTTCAGTTCGTTCACTTATATATTTATTCCACAAATATTTGAACATCTACCATGTTCCACCCATTGAGGGGGGTACTGGAGTGGGACAGTGAGCAGGACAGACCCTGGGGCCCAGCCCTCAAGGGGCTTGTATCTCAAGCAGCCGTCATGTCTGATGGAGGGCACATCCATGTGCATGCTGCCCAGCATGTTGCCCGCTGGCCGCCGTGGCCATTGGGCTTTGACATGTGACCCATGTGACCAGGAGACTAGCTTTTAATTTTATATCATTTAAATAACTTAAGTGAAATAGCCACATGTGGCTAGTGGGTACTGAATTGTACAGCATAGTTCTAGAAAGAGTGATAGATAATAAATTAGTGATAGTTTAAAGAAATTGTTATGGATTATTTTAGGTGCTGTAAAAGAAAGAAATGAGATCCCGAGTTAAAAACAAAGGGAGAGGATGTATTATTATAAGAGGTCCGTTTAAACTTCTACCACATTTAAGTTGGGATCTGAAGGCTGAGAAAGAGAGTTACAAAAAAGATCTTTTGGGAAGAGACTGGGGGAAAGTCCATAGAGTAAGAAGTTGCTTGGCGTGTTTGAGGGATGGATGGAAAGAGGCCGGAGCCTGCCACGTGAAAAGCAGTGTGTCCAAGGGGAAGCTGGAGGGGAGGCAAGAGCCACGGCCTTGTGGAAATCAGTGTGCGGGCGCTCCCATGGTGTCCCGCGCTGTCTCCCGAGGTGCAGCTGGCCCCGTTTTCCAGCTCTCGTGGGTGCTTGCTCATGGATCCTTCTCCACAGAACCCCCGTGCCAAGGGCACCTCCCAGCACCTGTTCATCACATTGGGTCTCCTGCCTCCTCTCTTGTGTGATTTACTGTGAAAATATCCTCACCTACCCTGTAATAGTTCCTTAGACAAGATGCCTGCTTGCAAGAGTGTAGCCAGCTAAATATTAGTAAAGAAATGTTGTTTGAATAAGAGTAATCAATGAAAAATGATGACAAGTAGGATAAAAATGATTTTTTTTAAGAACTCTGCTAAAAGGAAGCTGGCTTACAGGGTCTAGGGACACTCATGCCCTGAAGCCTTTGAGAGAAAACATGGGGAGGGAGAGAAGGCAGCAGGAAACTGACCTAGAATCACTTGACTGCATTTGAAGTTGCCAGTCCCTGCATGGAGGTCCGTCCACACTGCAGACGAGGGGCGTGTGCAGGGAGACACAGTCCTTACACAGAGTTAACGCCCATGGTGGGGGTGCCGGCGAGTAGCTGTGCTTCTCAGCTGCCGCTTTTGTCAGCTTCATTGATTTAGAAATTGTCAGAACATTGCATTTTAGACTATAGTTTACTCTGGGGCAATGTTTATGTACCTTTTTCTCCATAAAATCATGGTACATTCATTTGGGTTCTAGAGGCAAGAGAGTCCGCTTTAATAGATAAGGATGAAGAAAAATTGCAAAATGTCACGATGCGCTTTGTTCTGTAGAAACAGAACTTTTCAGTAAAATAGCCGTATTCATCCCAGTTGTCAGTTATTCATCGCTAATGACTAAGATGGACTTGAATGATCTTTATTAAACTCTATTGACTTGACTAATCCAGCACCGAATTATACCTATATTCTATATTGGTAGATATGTTTTCCAGGACTCAACATGATGCTAAATAAAGCATATAAATAAGAGCACATATTCTGAGCTAATCATCGTATCAAACAGTTCCATGAGGCTTTATATCTGTCATAATTGTTTCCCAAGCACCGTGCCATTTCATACTCTCACAGCCCCTGAGAAGGTATGACACGGGGCAGTACCTGCCTCTTCCTTCCAGGGACCCCGAGGCCAATCCTCCTGGGCCCAGGGAGACTGAGTGGTGCATGTGTGGACAGAACTGGAAGGCAGGAGGCTGACCCCTGGGCCGTGTGCCCTTCTGTCTGATGGAGGGGAGAAGGGTGCTGGTTGGCCTCGACACCTCCTTTAATATTCAGTGTTATGTGCTAGTAGAACCATGGGCTGGGTTCAGGAAAAGCCTTTGGGTGTAGTGAAGGAAAAGTCTGTGCATCAGTTAGGAATCTTTGTATACAGGTAACCAAAATACAACTCATGTGGGTCTAAAAAAATCAAGGGATGCAACTGGCTCCTATAAAAGTCCCAAGAAAGGACTGGCTTCAGGACTCAAACAATGAAATAATGGGCCCATCTCTTATCTCCTTGAACTCTGAATTGGTCCCATGGTCAGATAAGCCCCCTTCTCACTTAACTCATGTTGTACAAAGGGCATTCCATGTACAACACAGGAGTAAGGAGGGGAGGCCACCTTGGCCCCAGCATTTCCAGGAAAGATGGCTCTCCGTGTTTTACGTGCCCACCCCAGAGCCACCTGTTTGGGTTTGAGCAATGGAGTGCCAACTGTGCATTTGTGTCCCCTAAACCATGGAGCAAGTGCAGCAGAGGACACCTTGGAAAAGGGGGCTGCTGATGGCTGGAAGTATGGGGAACGCATTCCTGTGGCCCTGTACCCCAAACTGAACAGTGTGCAACATTGCACCCACTGATTGACAAATTGACCCCCAATCTCAGCCTTTTGAATGCCATGAGCTAATTCCTTTGGCTAACTGTTCACAGAAGCAGAATTCATCCCTCTGCTCTTCTTCCCATAAGTACTCCCCAGTCATGAGCTGCCTGAAGGGGAACTGGGTGATTCCAGATGGCTTTGATCCACGCCAGCTCTCTTCATTATGTAAACTTGCCTTCTGACAGCTCACGCGGAACATGTCACATCTTGAAAGAGGACTTTTCATTAACTACTTTGCCGCTGCCAAATGGCATCAGTGTATTATGCGGCCCCTGCCAGGATGTCAGGCTTTCCTCAGCCCACAGCTCCTGCCTGGTGCCCACCATCGAGCCGAAGCCTCCTGTTTTTCAAAGATCAGTGAAATTTCATGCCTCAGAGTAGAATGAGGGCTCCTTCAATGGGGGAGGGTCACGTGGCTGGTGGCAGCACTGAGAATAGAACATGAGTTTCCTGCGTGACACACAGTGCTCTGCTCTTTGCGTGATACTCCTTAATCTTCAAAATCTCAAATGTTATTTTAAAAATACGAATTGTGTGAATTTGATAGAGGGTGTGCATTGATGATGAAGAGACACTTGGCCACCGCCTTACTTGTCTCCCTCACCTCCCTGCCACTGCAGTCAGTCAGTACCTTCTACTTGTTTTCTCTCTCAAGTAATTCTAAGTATCTTTTCCTGCCTCCCGCTGTCGGGGCCGCCGTCTTCTCTCCCCTGGGCCACTGTGCACTCTCATCAGTGGGCTCTCTGCTATGAGCAGACAGAGACGTTGTCCAAAATACAAGTCCAGTCCTGCTGGTCCCCCACACGGAACTGTACAATGGTTCCCGCCGCCTTGGGCTCAACCTTGACCATGAAGGAGTGTGCCTGCACATCTCCAGACCTGTTGCCCACCACAGCACAGTGACCTTGATTTCTTAGAAATAGCCACCTCTCACCTCTTGCAACTCAGGGCCTTTGCCTATGCTGTTGTCATTGCCTGGAATGTTCCCTTCCCATCCCACTTCCTTCGATTGAACACTGCCGGCTCGTTCTTTGGGACTCAGCCTGGAGTTCTCTGAACCAGCTGATCATTTCCTCACCTCTTGGTCTGGCTCAGCTGCCTGCGCCACGTGCTTCCACAGCATCCTCACTGTGCTTTCACTCCCGTCAGCTCCCTGACACACACCACACATGCGTGTGCACACACGCACGCACACACCCTTCTCTGTGAGCACATTTCGTGCGGACTTGGAACCACGGGAAGGAGCACACCAGAGCATGGGGAGCTCTGCCTTTCACAGGTTCTTCCCCTTCTCCCTCACTCACATCACTGTGGAGCCAAAGGGAAGCCTACCCGTCCGTAATAAACACAAGTTGTTATCCACCACATTGTTCCTCTTTTGTCATCAGTTTCCTTCGGCTTCCACACAAAGGAGGTGTTTCTCTTGGGATGCGAGTAGAGCCAGTAGCCTCCCTTCTTACCTCCAGTAACCGTTCCTCTTCTCAGTTAAGTGACAATTATTTACAGAGTCTGGTCCCCAGGGGTGATTCACAGCTAACTCAAAATTGAATTCTTGGGAAGAATGGCTGCATTCCAGCAGTGAAATGTCGGGAAGCACCCTCAGAGCGGCAGGGCGGTGGGGTGAGCAGGGCTGTGAGCCCCCGGAATCTGGCCTGGCTGACGCCTGCCCGCGGCCCTGGAGCCTGGCAGGCGAGAGAAACGTTGATGTCATATTTACGATCCCGGGACTAGTTATTTCAAAAAAGTTTTTTTATCCCCACTCTCTAAAAATAAATTGAGTCTCTTTTTAAAGCCTTTTAAAACTCCAGTCGTGCGCGTGTGACGCCATGATTGTGAGTCACTACTCATTCTCCACTGGATGCAGTGAATCACCTCTCCAACAAGTTTATGACTTTAACCCTTGTTCTTCCATAGTTGATTCTTACCATAGCAGCTGGAATAGTATTTTTTAAAACTCATCACAACACTCCTCAAGACAACCCTCCAAAGGCTTCTTACTCCCCTCTGAGTAAAAGCCAAGCACTTAGGAGGGCCCCGAGCCCCCAGGGTCTGCCCCCACTACCACGCTGGTCTCCCTCGCTACTCCTACCCTCTCACCCCACCACACTGGGCTGTGTGCTCCTCTCACCTGCCGGGCTGGCTCCTCATTCACGACTTTCTGGTGGTCGTATCCTTGGCCCGGCAGACTGCACTCCCCTTCCGAGCTTCCACACAGCTGCCCCTGTAAGTCCGGGCTCCCTGCCCCTTCTCAGTGGGTCTGCCCTGATCACCCCTTTTAAAACTCCCTCTCCTCTTCAGTGCTTCTGACCCATCCCTGCTGTTTTTCTCATCGCTCTGATCTAATCTGTGATATAATTTACCCGTTTGTCAGGCTTGTTACCTCTGCCCCCAGATAGAATGCGATCTGCAGAAAGATGGGGGCGTTGGCTGCGCTCCACGGATGCAGTTCTGTCATCTAGAATCACTAACTACTGGATGGACAAATTAACTGAATATCGATTACTTTGTACTTTCACCAACTGATCTTAGCTTTTGAGAATGTATAAAATCCTTCAGTTCAGACTTCACTTGGTCCCAGCTGAGGATATCACAGCTCTTCTTGTGCTATTCAGTTCACGCTCAGAACTGACCTTCTATTGTTTTGAAAACACTCTCACACAGAAAGTTCTCAGCTACCTTGTAAATCCTCCTAAGGTCCTTGGTTATTTGCCATCCCACTGATCTTTCCCTTTATCCATTTTCCTTGGTTTTGATTTCCTTAACCAGTCTCATCTTCCCATCTGGCCTCACACCATGTCCAGCCCTGCCTTTGCATCTTTTCCTTAGACACCTTCTGAGAACAGACTTCTCTCCCCTTTCTAGTAGCTTCCCACTCATCCAGCAACACCAGCTTCATAGAACATAGGCATAGTGAGGAAGATGCGGAAATTAGTTTTCTGGCCATTCTAAATAGATATCAGAGTCTATTACTAAATACGATACGTTTAATTTATAGGGCAACCCAATTGCAACCTCAGAGCTTCTATATTTTCATTGTATATGATTTCAAAGTGTTTACTGCTTCTCCAAACTCAGTGGCTTCAACCCACAACAGTTAATTTTCATGTACCTGAGCTTTGCTGAACTCACTGGGGGGTCCTCTTCATGTGAGCTGAGGTCACACAGGTGGCTGCATTCACCAGGGATCTAGAGTGTGGCTGCACGTCCACAAGGATCCCCCTCTTCCAGGACCTGAAAGGGAGTTGGCCATTCAGTGCTTTGTGCTAAGTTTCTTCACAGCAGGGAGGCTGGCTTCCTAGAACAGCATCAGTTCTGGGGAATTCTATTGGTTCAAAGCAAATCACAGGGCTGAACCAGATTCAAACAGATCTATCTATCAATGGGAGGAATGGCAGGCAGCCCTAGATGCAGATTCACTACTGGGCCTTTTTCTGAGAACGTAGGTGATAACGAGATAAAGAGTACAATTCAGACAGCCGGGCAAAGGCAGGGACTAAAACAGCTGCAGAGGCTTTGGCTGATCAACTAGTGTGTGTGTTGGTGAGAGTGTGTGTGGGTAGGTAGGTGGGTGGTGGAAAACATTAAGTGTATATGAGGCTCCAAGTTTCCAAAAACATAGCCCTTTGTGGGACACTTAATATGAAGGCACAAAGCCTGATTGGTCTCCAGGAGACTTCTGCGTCCCGGCGTTGCATAGTGGTCGCTGTGCGTGGCTCAGGTATTAAGTAGGGGGCTTATCAAGTTGCATGTACTCAGTTCATGTAGATTCAGAGAAGTTTAATTCATTGGAGAAACTTCGTAGAAAAAAAAAAGGCTTGTTAAATTCAGTTTGGGGATTCAAAGGGATACATTTTAATTAGGCGAATGAAATTCACTTACAGATAATAGTTGATCTCCTATGCACATGAGGAAAAAATGAGTCTTCTCTGTAACTTACAAAGTGTACTCGTTTGTGCACAGGCCGGCACACACACAGTAGGTGCTGGATGAATGACTGCTGATGAGAATCGGATCTCGAGAAGAAGCCAGAGGGATATGAATGTTATCGCTGTATCTGAAGGCGAATTTCCTCTCCCATAAAGGTTAATCTTACAGCTTCTAACAACATGAACAATAGACTTTTTCACAGAAGTGGCGGTACCTGGGCGGACTAATTATGTTTTTGTTCCCATTAGCTTGTGGCAGATACGCAGGGCCCACTGCCGGAGCCTAGGGGCTGCTATTAGTCCCAGTCTTGTTGTCCATCACGGGAAAGAAACTGGGCTACTGAGGGGGCTGGCGCTTGAGCACGGGAGTCTGTGGTGGATTAGACCATGAGTGATAGGGCTAAGGAGGAACAAATGCATGTTCTGAAAAAGCAAGGGGTAATTGAGAGTTTTCCAACAAAGGGGGCAGAAGGGAAATTCTCACAGGAAGAAAGACAGTCCTAGGTTGGAGAACTTGACTCACCTCTGCTGTTCTGCTCAGCTGTTATCAAATGCCTGGGACTCAAGTTCAGCCAACTTTTAAGCCACGGACTGTGTCACACCAACTTTCCATGAGAACGGCTGCAGACGTCTCCATTGCCTGGCTCTAGCCTGCAGCAAGAATCTCACTCCGTGCCATGAAACTTGTTTTCTCGTCCCCTGCTTAGACATGCCCAATGACAGCGAACTCACTCACTGCTTCATTAAGGATGCAGTTCCTGAAATTAGGAAGGCTTGCCTGAATCCTGGGTGCATAATACACTAAGTGCTTTCCTGAGTAAGTGACTAAATATCTCCAAACTTCAGACTGCCAAATGCTCACGGTGGGGGGGGCGGGGCGGGTTGTGGAGGAAGGGACAGTATTTACATCACAGGGTGGAATCAGGGATTAAACAGGCTATGCGAAGAAAGCACTCATCAGTGTGCCTGGCCCACATTCACGTCTCTGTAAATCACTACTAATTTCTTAATTTAATCGCCCAAATGTGCGACCTTATCTTTCCACCGAAATAGTACAGGGGAAGGTAGTTTGCGTCCTCACCTTCTTAGATGTTTACAGCGGTTCTGTGCAGAAGTCATTGCTGTTCGTTTCAAATGAGAAGGCCATGACCTTGTTCTAGGGACTCCGTGCATTCTCTTCCTTTGGCCAACAACAAGTGAAATGCTATCTTGCCAATGAGGCTTGCTAGGCAGCATTGTTCTTGGATAAAATAGTGCCTGTATCACCTGTGTCTTGTCCCCTTGCCCCTATTCATGGCACCTCTATCCCCGGAAGTCAAGACATTGCATAGTATTTCTCACCGTCTTCACCTGGAAAGACTCAGATACCAGTCATAGGTGCTCTGGAAAGGTGACCTTTGGGTTCCCTCTCCTGAGGGTTTTAACACATTAAGTGGGACCCTGAGGACATTAGGACTTTTCTCAGCAAAATGAATTCCAGGCATGAGGGGACAGATGCAAGTGAAGTCCAGGATCATTCAGGTCCACAATATGGGGGTGGCCAATACCTTCTACCTGCACAGACTGACATCCCTTTTCCTGGTAACTGGAGGCAATGGGGAAATTCTGGCCACTCGGCAGCCACAGGTCCATTAGGAAAGAAACCGGGATATTTAGACATGAACAGATTTTCATGGAAAGCAGGAAGGTCATAGAATCAAGGACTATTAGTGCTGGAAGAGAACTGCTCTGTTCTAATCTTCTCCTGCTCTCAGAGGGGATAGGTTAGGAGTCTAACCTGAGGTCCACAGGTAAAATCACTGCGCTCGAAAGTCAGAGAGACTGTGTGTCAGAACCTTTTCTAGGACCCAGGACTCCTAGCCCCGGAGCTAGGAACTCCAGACCTGCACTTGACATCCAAGGTCAAAGACCCCAGCTCCCTCTGGAGTGGTTTAAACTCTCAGGCTGGTGAAGAACGTGCCAGGCTCTTCTCTTGGAATGATGTCCTGAGAATGCGTAGGTGCCATTCCCATCAAGGCTGGTCCTGGAAGCACATACAAGTGGAGTGATCTTGTTTTATAAGGAGAAGCGAAAGGCTTCCCCATGTCCCAGCCCTGCTCGGCACCAGGAGGCTGTGAGACTGGCCAAGGACATGACACTCTTTCTGTCTGTGTGTTGTTCAGGCTGCCCTGCCTTTTGCACGAAAGCAAAAGGCGAAGGGAACGTGGATGCGTTTGGAGATTTCTTTCACATAACCAAAGCAAGGCTGGAGCCAACAACCTGAATTTAATTACCGTTCTGACAGCTGGGAGGCAATTAATCCTTCTTTCACTCCTCCTTCCTCTGCCCCAGCTTCAAAGTGTCATTTCTTTTTCCCTCCCTCTTGTACTAATTAGAACATGCTGTAGGGTGAAAGGTGACCAGTGTGAAGCGAGCACTGTGTCACCGAAACCCCTTTGATAGCAGAGAGGGAGCTCACCATGGCAGGAGCTCAGCAAAATGAATTCCAACAGGAGGGCATCTGCTTCCGGTGCAGAGAAGAGCTGGGTGGGAAGCTGGTCCCCCGTCCCACTCTCCCTCCTACCCACCTGCTCCATGACTTGAACAAGTCACTTGATATCTCTGTGTGGGTTTCCACGTCTGGGAGTTAGACTGCCAGCTTTTCTATTGCTCGGTGTGTATCGGAACATAAAATACAAGTGAACGTGCTGAGAATAGTGAGAGCATCATTCCAGTGTCTGAGATGGGGACTGGATGTCTTTGTCAGCTCAGCTGCCATCACAAAATACCAGATTAGGTGGCTTAAACAATAAACATTTCTCACAGTTCTGGAGGCTGGAAGTCCAACATCAAGACGCTGGATGCCTTCTCCCTGTGTCCTCCAATGGCTTTCTCTCTTGAATGCATGCCAGAGGGAGTGAGATGGAGAGATTTCATTCTCAGAAAGCTGTCAACCACGTTAGATTAGTATCCTGCCCTTAGGACCTCCTTCGACCTTCCTTAGTTCCTAAAAGCCCCACCTCCAAATACAATCTCATATTGGGGGTTAGAGCTTCAAGATAAGAATTTTTGGAAAACACAATTCCATCCCCAGTGCCTGAAAAAACAAACAAACGAACAAAAAAATGGCTGCCTTCAAATAAAGCCGTGGACTAGATGTGGAGACCCAGGACCCAGAATTTTGGATGATGAAGAATTCAGAAGTAATGCATTTACATGTGAGGGTAAGTTACACACTCTTCTCTTTTGGTAAACTGTCCCCTTCATGACATCCCCTTACAGCAATGACAGGCTCAGCTCCAGCCCCAGGACCAGAACCTTGACATTAGTGAAGAGAGATTCAATATTCAAGGTCAAGGGTAAGAGGCCCATGGGCACCTCCTTCACAGATCCTTCCAATGTGGCATTGAGCTTTCTGTTGTTTGTCCTAGGGGTTAGATTGCTAGATATTTGATTTATATTTTAAAAAAGAAGTTTAACAATTTTGGAATTAAGAGTGGGGGAGATTAATCACCCCAGGGAAGCCGTAGTGGTAGTGATTTTTCCTAGTCATTGGTCAGCTAGATTTCAAAATGAGGCTGTAAATTTCCTAAATCCCAGTAGAAATTATAGATTGGTAATTAGCTCCTCCATAATTCCTTTCTCCTATTTAAAGATGATTATGGCCCCAAATCTCATTACATTAACTGGATAATTCTTTCCAGATGTAAACTACTTGTAGAAGCAGGGAAAAAACCCAAACAATAATTCAGTTTAAATACATACATCTTTTCTCCAAGCGCTTTCAATCCATCTGGGCCACATTTCTTACCCACACTAGCATGCTGTGCCCTGCCCCCCACCCCCTGAATTATTGCTCCCTTTCTGGAGAACCATAGGGTTTGTAGATGAGAAGCTCTCTGCTTGCTTCACGGTAGTTGGGAATTCTCCCAAATGCCAGAGGTGGCAAGACATGTGAGAGAGAAAAGATACCACACAAGAAATAAATCACCAGCACCCCGATATTTTGAAGTGCAGATTGTGCTATTTTCTGCCGCTGTCTTTACCACTGACCAGTCTTGCGGCCTTTGAGGAACCCCTCCCTGACGCTAGCCCCCGGGCTCCTCTCTTTAAGCTGTGGGGACCCAGCTTGGGCAGAGTGTGCTAAACAGGAGACCTGCAGGCCAAATCTTCCTCTTCCACTTGCTTTCTTCGGTCTTCACAGCATTTTGAAAACTTGAGGAATGTATACATTCTAGAGTTCTGGCTTCTCTTGGAATATCTGCAGACCTGGCCAGAGTAGTCTGCATCCCTGCATAAAAACAATGGGCCTGTTCTCAGCTGTGTCTGTCCGCTGCTGCGTCTGGGTCCCCACCACCAGGCCAGTGCACTCATGTGTGTGTTATCTGCTCGGCCTTCGAATGAGTGACCCCACGTAGGCGGTCCTTGGGCCTCTGCAGCTCCAATTCCACACTGTGATAGCTTGTCTCTCTGTCCCCATAGAAGCTCCCAGCTTAAAGGCCAAGCAGGTTTCTGAGGCTACTGTCCATCACCCCTGTGGTGGCCCCAACGTTGTCACTCACTGAGACCTGGCAGGTTTTTCTTGTGGTTTGTGTCCTGATTCTACATGTCATCAGTTTCTCAGGGGCCATGCCCAAATGGATCTGGAAACACAATAGCATGGTTTGAACCAAGCTTATGGATTTGGGGGCTACCATTTTTCACCTGAGGACCATTTTAAGTGGATCTACTCCAAGTAATAGTAGTAATAGTGGTAATAATGGTTACTTATTAATAATAGTAATAATTATTATATCATTAAAACATGGATTTAAAAATCATTTATTGAATCTCATTATGAGTCAGTGACCTTAAGCGCAGCATGAGGAGGGTGGGCACCCTCGCCTGCCCTTCCCTGTGGACCTGGCCTAACATCTAAACATGCTCCAGTGTGCAAAGGGAGGGGAAAATGTGGTCCCTGGGAAGGTGCCAGATCTTTTGAAAGAACACAGAAGTACAGTGTGACATGAAAGTCACAGTTCTATTTGTTCTGCAATAGTGTGAAAATCTGATTTCCCCCCCAGATCAAAATAAAAGCAGAAGTACAAGAAACAGCAGTTTATGGAACAACTTTCTGTTGCCACCTCTGAATGACACCTCTTTTCCTCCCTGAGGACCCCCTGCCAGTCGCTTGACTGGGCACTTTACTACCTGATCCTTTTTATTTCACTGCAAACGCAAATTAACTCAATCATCTCCATCAAACCGAGGAGATTCAGGTGGGTTGAGTGACGTGCACAGGCTGTGCAGCTGGAATGTGGGTCCTTGGCATGGGGACTCTTGATCACAACCTTATTTTGCTGCCACTGCAAACGGGAGGGTTTGCTCCTCGGTCTTTCGGAGCCCGCCCAACATGCCCAACGCTGCCAGGCTTTGCTTCGGAATGGCGGAGCGGCGTCATGGGAAGACCGGGCTTGCTCGCTTTCTTTCCCGCATCTGTGAGGAAGGTTCACGATGAACCTGGAGCTCTTCTTTGCACTCAGCAAACTTCGGCCAGGATCATTAGTATATACAGGGTCCGGCGCAAATAACGCCCCTCATTTTTTATTGCAAAACCTTTTATTACAAAAGCATAAGCATGTAATCCTGTAACATAACAAGACCACAACTCAAGCACACTGTATGACATTTTCAGTGAAATGTTCAAATTAAAACTATGAATTATTACACCCATATTATTGTCCCACCAACCACACTGAAGTAGGCGTTACTTCTGCCAGACCTGGTCTATATCCCCAGAACTCACAAAATAGTGAACACAAATGAGCAGGATCACATCTGTTTTTCCCATAGATATCACCAATGTCCAGAAAAACCCTCCACTCTTTAGTAGGCAACCAATAAATATTTATTGAATAAATGTATGTATTTGCGATGAACCACTGAAAAGATTTATTAACAGGGAAGATTGGTCGTGTCTAAAAGAAGCAACGTTACGTTTCTGAGATTTTCACTTTGTCAAACAAGCTTACTGCTGCAAGTTACTGCAGTTGCCGTGGGAGCAGGGAAAAAGCGGCTTTGTAAATCAGCGCCGTCAATCATGCCAAGTGCCTGTTGGAGCCCATCAGGGTGCCCGAGCTTTGCTCCTGCTGTGGACACTGTTCCGTGGCCTCGTGCGACCGCCAGGGGGCAGTGGATGTTCACGCAAACCGGAAGTTGAATTTGTTCTGAAGGATACGGTGACAGTTTGTGTGGTCTTAATTCCTCGGAGATGTCTTCATGGTACTTACAAGTGCGCAATAAGATTGCTTTTTAACTACCTGCACCTTCAACAAATTGCATTGTTGTTATTGTTTAATATTTAATTAGGGTAAGAAGCAGGTTTGGTACTCTTGTGAGGCTGACTTGATATAACACTGCGACAGGAAGGCAGTAAATGACAGGCCTTACCCACTGTATACTTCCCCTTTAGGGCTTACTCCGGTGAAACCATCAGCATACGAAAGGCTGGCTCGGACTTTATTCCATGGCTAGCACATAAGCAGCACCCAATTTCAGGAGTGAGGACTGCCATTATTTATGAAGTAGAAAACAGAAGGCTAGAATCTCAGGGGTAAGAAGGAGCCTCAGTGTGTGTCCACCTTCCTGGTCCCCCAGCAGCGCTTCCAACAACAGACCCCTGGATGCTTTGCAGCCTGTGCTCATTTCACAGACTTTGGAGGCGTGATTGGACCGGGAGCCTCCTCCCTTGCTATTGAAGGGTTCGTTGTTGCTTTTTAGAATTTGTGGTCAGTCACTTTGGACTTATTTCTACTTCTTCCAAAAAAAAATTCACTTTGTGTGCCCAACATGTTTGGGGAACTTACTTCCACAAGCAGCATTTTGAAGTGATGCTCAGGCTGAGGTCATCGGGCCTGATAAGCTGAGGCCTCCCTCACAGCTGCTGGTACACGTGACAGGTTGCTGTGCACCGCTGCCTGAGCCTGTTTCAGTGATTTGATTTTTCCTCCATTTGTCCCTAGAAATCTCTGTGTGTGCCTGAGTTTTTCTCATATCCCTATAGATGTTTTTGCTTTTGTCCTGGCCTTTTTGTCTGGATTCCTGGAAACCCAGTCTATGGGAGTCGGCCAGGGCTGCCATGTAGTGCAGCTCCAGGGGCACTAGACACCTGCCTTCCATGTCAGCGCCGTGCCTGGAAGCACAGCTCCAGCTGGAGGTGACCAGGCTCCAGAGGTGGCCCAAAGAGGAGGCCCTGGTCTGGATGTTCTCTTGCAAGACGTAGCAAATGCATCTCAAACCGGGGCCCAGAAAATGTTCATTTTAACAAGCTTTGCAGGTCATTTGGATACAAGGGGTGAATGGACGGCCCTTTGGAAATTACTGTCTTTCCTAGAAAATTCCTTCCAATAAGACAGGGGAATAAAAGTAGTAGACAGAAGTACACTGGAACTGATGTAGTACCAGTTTTGTCTCAGGTGCTGAGGCAAGCATGTGTGGTCTTATTAATTTACCTTGATTAAACTCTCTTCAACTTTCAAAAGAAGAACTAGATACCCCATTAATTATGAACTAACTCTTTCAAAATCCAGGGGTCTCAAAGCTCAAAAATGCCTGTACTGACAGCCAGTGGAGTCCCAGATCTGTAGCTGACCACCTGGGGACGCTGGCGGTCTCTTGGGAAGATACACATTCCTGGGACCCACCTGCAGCTGACTTCTGGCTGGTCACAGCCAGAGTTTGGAAGTGAATCCACAGAGACATATTTTTGTAAATGTGGAATTTCCTGGTTTGTAAAATGTTGGCTATAAGATCAAATTTATAATAAGTACAGTGTGGGATAAACAAAACCCCTCCGTGGGCCAGGTCCAGCTACTGGCTTGCCCGCCTGCAGTCCTAGTGTAATCCCTAGTAACTGCAGCTGGTTTTTTGGTGCAAAGAGGCCTTTCATTGTGGTAGATGGTGGGAAGCATGCCAGCTGCAGTCAGGGGACTTGGTTTTAGTCTCGGTTATACAGTACATTAGCTATGAGACTTTGTTGCTCTGCCAGGTCTCTCCAGCATTTTATCTGAAAGAAGAAATGAGATTGATAATACCTTCCTCAAAGGATTTCTGCAAGAGCAAAGTAAAATACTATGTGTCAACATGTTCCAAACGTTGGTAATTCACAACCAACCTTCACAATTTTTGCCATGTCCAAGTATCACCTCTACTATTATGTATCTAATATTTTTTTACTCACTTTGTAAAATCTAAAATATCTACATTGCTCTCAGTCAGAGCAATCCTATTTGTAGAAACATCAGTTCAAACTACATGTTTTTCCCCTAATTATGTGATGAATGAAAACAATTTCAAAATGGTTTGGCTATGTACCTTTTTATACCTTCACAGTTTTCAATGCTTTCATAGACTAGTGCATTTATAAAGTAAAATACAGCCAAATAAAATAGCAATGAATGAGAATAATAACTATAGTAGTAATTTTACAGTAAATGTTGGGCATTACTTTTAATGAGGTAAAAATAGATTTTATATTTATGAAGTGGCTATTTAAACTAGGAGTTCTTGGTTTTATTTTATTTTTTTCATCTTCAACTTGGGGCTTGAAATTTCTCTTCTACTTTTAATAAAAAGCAACAGAGGGTCAGTGAGAGCCAATAACCTAGGATGTATTTGATATTGTAGTTCTTGTTCAACATTGATTTGTACATTAATAAACTTTTCAATTTTTTAGCATCTCCTTTTAGTGTGAAGTCCGTGAACAGCCATATCTTAAGATGGATTTTTGTATTACATGGTTGGTGTCTTTAGATTCCGAGGCTGAAGAAGGCGGCTGGTGAGGGAAGGCGGTCACTACATTTCCATTCCTAAGCCTGACTGGCGGTGTTTGTTCAACAGAGCTGCACTGAGATATGCAATGGGTGCTGGAGACACAGGAGAAAACAGAGCGAATTGTTAGTCCTTCTGAAGCATCAGTCTGGTGGGGGGAAGAGGTAATTGAATATATTTACTCCATCAAATGGTGATAAATGGGATGAAAAAGACAAGCAGAGTGGGAAGAGACTGATAGTTGGGATCGGTTACTTTTTCAGCGGTGTTTGTCTGGGAGGGACTCTTATTACTGCTATTTTATTCGCACCTGAGTAAGGTGAGCCAGTAAGCCATGAGCTCCCTAGGAGAATGGCCCAGCAAAAGAGAGAGGTGTGAATGCCCGGGGAGAGGCCAGTGCTTGGCATGATTTGGAAGATGAAAGAAGCCTGAACAGCAGGAGAAAGGAGTCTGGGCACGTGAGGGCTCAGCAATGGGGTCAGGTCGGGAGACTTGCAGACTCGGTTTTTCCCCAGTCTGAGTGAGTGGGAGGCCTTTGGGGGGTCTGAGCAAAGGTGATGTGATCTGATCTGATGTTGAACCATCTGTCTAGTCACTGTGTGGAAAAGAGTTGTGGTGGGGGGAGAGCGAAAGTGGGGGACCAGTTCAGAGACCATGGGCCTGGTCTGGTGTGAGGTGATGGACTGAAGTGATGGCGTTGGAGGTGGGGGTGATACATGTCAGATTCCGGATACGTTTTAAAGGGGGAGCAGATGGCATTTCCCGATGAAATGGCTGTAAGACAAAAGAGAAAGTGGAGTCGGAGATAACTCACAGGTTTTCGGGAACAGGAAGAGCATCCGGGATAATAGTTTCAATTTACTGAAATTTTCATCTTTGCTAAGTCTTTCCGGGCTTTTTCCAGAGGGCGCCCTGATATAGCTTACTTCCCTAGGTGGCAAAGGCTAGTTAAAATTCATGCCTTCTTATTTAAATGCAAATGATCTGGCCAGTGACTGGCTTTTGTTCCGATGGCAAACTCATCAACCACAGAGCTCAAAATAAGCCCAGGATAAAGTTTGCTTTTGACTATTGTTCTTTCCTACTTGGTCTTGAGCTGTAATGATGTGCAAGCTGTGCCCGCCAGGAGGAGCATTTCCCAAAAAGGTTGAATATCAAGTGAAATAATTCAACTCAGATTGAGTTATGTGTCCCTTTCTCGCCCCCTTCTTATTCCCATAAACCTAATCACTCACTGTTTCCTGGCACAATTCACGGCATCAGTCAGTACTCCTCCTCTTTGCCTTCTTCTAAATAATATGCGCCTTCACACTTCAAATATTATTAACAAGCCTACTAACATGTTCCCATCAACCCTAACTCAGTTGTATTATCCCTTTCTCAGTTGTATTATCCCTTTCACAGCAGAGGAAACCGAGGTTCAGAGACCGCGATGGAACCAATGGAGCTCACAGATCCCAGCAACGGTGGTGCTGAGGCTCCCAGCAGGGAGTGCCTGACCCCCAGCGCCCACTCTCAGAGACCCCACTGTTCCTCTGTTGCTCTATCACATTAGCAACAATCACTTTCTTCCCACTGTCCCCTTCCCTTCCCTTCCCAGTGGCTTCCATTAAGATGCTATCTTAGAGAACAGGCGATGTTTTTGGAGCAGGAGACCCATTGCTGCTATTCAGCCTTGGCATTTTTATGAACCTCATTCCCCCCCTGAAATACTGATATTCAAATATTATCACTGGCCTTCCTAAAATATTATCCTCTTTGTAAAGCCTTCCATGATTACTCTCATTAGAATTTCTCCCTCCTTGCATTTTCCTCTCAGGGTACTTAAGCATTTCTATGATGGTACTTATCAGAGTCTGCCTCTGACGGTACCGGCACAGCAGTACCATAGTTTCGTATTAGTGTCTGCGCTCCTATTCAATGTGAGCTCCTCACTTGCGGCGAGGACCATCTTCTTCTATTCTTCACAGCCCAGCACTGGTACTTAAAATATCAAATTCCTAAAGCATAAGAATATGATACATTTCTTATATGGCGCTTCCCAGTGCCTGACATAAGTCTAGATACAAAGTGGGTATTAAATATATCTTCAATGAACAAAGGGAAAAAAGAGAGTTCCTATTTTTCACATTTGCTTCTTTAAAAAAAAAAAAGTGGATGGTCAGCTTCTCTGGCCTTTGCAGTCTCATGAATTTCCCTTCATACCGACGTTTATATTTGTGTCAAATGAGTTTCTCCAGGATGCACATAAGCCTTGCTGAAGTTCAGCTTTCCCTTTCACGCAGCAAAGGCTGAGTCAGCGGGGAGACTCCTGCTGTCCACCCCCAACCTACTCCAAACCTCATGCAATTTTTATGGGCCTTCTCCTGGCTAGCCAAACCAGTATTAAGCTTACATAAAATTCAACCCTCTGGCATCTGATAAATAAAAGAACTCCTTGGCCAGAGTATACTTTTGGCAGGAAAAGGACCCAAAAGACATCCAGTCATCCATGTATTCATGGATGCCACTTGGTGGGACGCCACTCCAGTACCCATCGAGAGTCAGCCTTGTGTCATTTGCTCAACTGGCAAGTCTTGGCGATGAGAGGGGGCCAGGTGGAAAGATAAGAATACCAGGCTGCAAATCAAAAGATTTGGTCTGATATTTCCTAACTTTGCAACCTCTCTGATGGTTTCTGCCTCTGCAAAATGGAATAAAATTGACTTCAACAAATAACATGGGTTGTTTCTAGAAACAACTGAGAGCACACATGAAAGCATGTATTCGCTAATGATAAGATCATTTTACTCATAAAAGAGTCCTGACTTGCTCTCTCTTTGCAAGATGCTCATTAGAGTAAAGTGGGGGAGAGGCGCATGAGTAGCGACGCAGAGGACGCACACTAGGAAGCATGCAGCACAGCCCCCAGGCTGTGGTCAGTGATCGATGCAGCCGCAGAAGTTGAGCCGCTGCTGCTGCTGGCTGAGTCGTCGTAACCTAACGTCTTGACTTCACCCCTGCCATGCAGATGAGACCATGTGTAGAGTTGTTGTTAGGAATTTGAGTCCCGTGGACAGATTTTCTCATTCGGTGCTCATAACAGCCATCTTCCTTCTCATCCTTATTACAAAGAGGGAATTTATACTAAGAGATGTAGGTTATTTGCTTGTAACTTGTAAATCAGCAGAGCTCAGTTAGTACTGTTGAGTTTTGAACACGGTCTAACTCCAGAGCTCCCACACCTACCTCTTGGCTGTGCGTATTGACCACTGACAACTGCATCTCTGCCACAAGAAAATATAATTCTGGAATTTTATGGTAATAATCTGACTTTGATCTGGGAGGTAGAGAGGATATATTTATAGATTATATCTTCATAAATTAAGAAAATGAGTGTTAGTGGCTTAAAATGACTTGACCAATAAACTGTGCTACTCTTCAGAATTCTGGAATTCTTGGGGTTCATTTTGTTTAAACCCGTCATTTTATTTATTTTTAGTTTTTAATCCTCACCTGAAGAGATGCTTATTGATTTTAAAAAGAAGGGAAGGGAAGGGAAGGAGAAAGACAGCAAGAGTATATCAACATGAGAGAGAAACATCAATTGGTTGCCTTTTTATATGCACCCTGACCAGGGACTGAACTTGCAGCCCGGGCATATGCCCTGACTGGGAATCGAACCCTTGACCTTTTGATTTGCAGGATGATGCCCAACCAACTGGGACAAATTGGTTGGGATAAACCTGTCATTATAAGGCAGAGACTTTTGCAGGGAGATGGTATCATTTATTCAGTGTTATATAATGAGCTGGTACTAGCCCCAGGACTAAAATGTATTCTCTTTTTAGTCACATTCATGAGCAAATTGGGCAAAGAGCATTTCCTATGGTTATACATTGAACAATATTAAGTGATGTACACACTTTTGAAATATCTAATGAACATTCTAATCCACCTTAATTTCTTAATTATATGCAAATATGGTGGTGGTTCAGTTATTTCCCCTGTAATTTTAGATTAAATTATAGAAAGATATTGGAGGATTCGCCAAGATTCTTTATTAACACCTTGAACAAAAAGAACCTTACAAATAGACCCTTTTGCAAGGGGAAAAAACGACTTGTAGAAGCCAGCAGGGAAACTGATTCCTTTCTTAAACTAGAGACACAGGAGGAGGACAGGGTCCCATTGACCTTATGGGTATATCATGGAAATAATGGGGAGGGCTGAACCTTTGTGATCTGACAATGGGATGCCACCGTTCTATCTGTAAGCATGGATTCTGGAATTATTTCCCCCCTATTGAAACAAACCAGTAATTACCAGAAATTTTTCCCACTAAAACTCTAACAGTTCTTTTTTATTAAATCCAAAATCTTAAGTCCTGCCAATGATAATTTTGAGGTCAGGTTTTTCCCCCTTTTTTCTTTTCTTTTCCTCTGCAATGACACCCCTAGTAATGATGATGATACTTAAAACAAGTAATAATGACTCATAAAAACTCTGTCACTAGGCAAAAACAAAGATGCCAACTTTGAGATTCTCTTGAGATTTGGCAGCAACTATTTTTTTGCCATCAACTGAGGTGCTTCATCAAGAGCTTGCTGTATGTATAGCTCGGTGGTGACTTTCAGAGGGAAGTTTAAGGCATGTGAAATGTGGGCACAACCTGAAAATGCCACTGTAGCTCTTATGGAAGAGAAAAATATATACTCAGGATTGTGACAACTGTTAGACAAAGGATGCTTGCTGACATCTCTGGGGAGAACGGTCCACAGGCCATTGTGGATGAGTAAGTGGAGCTGTCCGTGGTTCTGGACAAAACCCAAGAATCTGGGCAAAGCCATCTGGATTGTTTAGGCCTTCACAATGGGGGCAATCAGACTTCCTCTAAGAGGACTGATTGCCAGTCTTGTTAACAGGGAGGAGTTCGTAATCAATGCGTTTAATCACATCCTGACAATAACTTCTAGTAAACAGGAACTTAAGAAAGGAAAAACATTTAAGACATGAATCAGGGTTCTATTGTGTTTGAAAAGTTTTGTCTCTTGTTTCTTCCTTAATCTTCCAACCCAGGGAGACTCTTTTCCTATCCAATGTCTGAATTTTGTTTTTTTATAGTAAAATGCTATGGATAAGGGATAATAAAACCTATAGGGCACAAGGATGTTTACTCCATGGAAACGTAGGAATGGAGTCTCTAGCAGTGGAGATGACTGTGGTTAGTGCCTATAGTTGGGCCAGATTAGCCACTATGCGTGGTTATTTTAAGTCAATACATACAAGTCCATTTCTAGAATTCTTTTCTTTGGGGCTGATTTAGATATATTCAAGTCAGAGTTCTAAATAATATTGGAGCTGAAGAGCTATAATGCACAATCCCTGATGTCAGAATATAAAATAAGGTGTAACAAGTACTTTATTACCTAATACAAAATTCACTGCAAAGCAGAAAATGCTAATTTCTTTATCCAGAGGAGCAGTGAATGTAATAGAAATGTAAGCCAGAGAGAGAGGTTGTATATTATGGTAGAAAAAAAGATTAGATGTAGAAAATGGAATTTGAGAGGGTCTTTGATAGGAAGACCATATTTAAATAATCATTAATGAATCATAGCTAAACATCACTTCACCTGTCTAGTAATGTTCTATTGTAATTGTGAAAGAGAAAAGAGGGATTTAGTATAAAGTACTCAGAAATTAAACCAACAAAGGCAAACTGGTGACTTCAAAGTTTTACAACTACTCCAGGTGTTTTGCCTAAACATTTTATTACATATATTTGTATAGGTCTTCAAAGGCAATGAAACTAGATAGTGTTTTGCTCAGCTGAAGGACAAGCTGCTTAGTATACATTTTTGTATACCCAGCAAGCATTATGATAAGTTTATTAACCTGCAGGCATTTGAATTTGTGGCCTTTGGCCTAAATGGTAATGAGTTTATCAGATTTATTTCTTTTGGAGTCAGGGCTAATGTTGCCAGAATGGCAAATTGAATGCTTTGCAGAAAACATTGAGGGGACATTAAAAGAAAGCGAATGGTTATAGGAAGGAGATTATGAGATCCCTTTCTATAGAAGTTACTAGCTCTTCTCTTATTATATAAACAGGAAACCGAGGCCCAAGGTTATAATTAGAAGTACAGAGTGAGCCCATGGCTAAACCTGGAGCTTGGTCAATAGACTCCCTACCTGTTGTTTTACACCCTGGTGGAAGCTGAGTTCAAAAATACTTTCTTCCTAAATTTAAATGTTTACTTAATAACCAATCATGACAGGATAAGTCAATAGGAGAATCTCAGATTTGGGCACAGAATTGATATTTATGATGATGATGATGGTGATAACTCAAACCAAGCAAACCATAGGAAAACAGGATTTGAATCAATGAAAGAGAGTACAGATGAAAAGGCATCAACAAGTTCACTGTTCTGATTGTTTAGTTGAGTGAGGCACTAGGTGCTCTATTCAATGGTTTCTTCTGGTGTTGCCTCATGTTGAAACATCTTAAGCAGGAACATATTTTTGGTCATTATTCTGCAGAGAGGAAACTGTCCTCACTACTTCCTTGTCACTTGTGCTCTGACCTCTGACTAGCAATGCCTTTTTATTGTTTGTCCTCTCTGCAGCTGGAATTTCTGATGCTTAAGAGCATTTAGATATAGGGAGAAATGTTGACATTAGCGATGATTCATTGAGTAAATTGACCCAAATTTACTGGGACTGTAGGTCAGTGTGATGATATCAATTCTCTCAAACAAAACTGCTTTATCAAAATACAGATCAGTGAAGAAAAATTCCCCATTGTTTTCACCTTCAAGAAATCATTCCTGAACCTTTTGACACAGAGTGCTGAATTTCTGAAAGTAATTATATTTTTTAGGAAAATCTGGCTTTGATAGGTTCATCGGTTGTCAATAGAAAAATGCCAGTGAAGAATGTCTGATTTTCTAGCTACAAATAAGACATTCTCCCATCATGAGTTTGTAATGTTCTCAGAGTAGACTGAGGCATACACAGTATGAGTATAATATAAAAATAAGTTCAAAATTGATTTCCTAAGGAGGAGCTGCTGAAATGCCTACATTGGACCCTTCTGTCATTAGAGTTGCACTAAATGTTTCAATCTCATGCTTTGATCTTGGATAGGTTCTATTGGTAGATCAATAATTAATGGAATAGACTGAGAAACTTCAGAACTACCTTTATTAATTTGGTAACATTTACTTAACAAATATAAACTAGGGTATGGGAAGCTCTTGATAAGATGATGGGGGCAAAAGTTACTTCCCTCTAGGGTAGAGATTAAGAGACTGTTCTTGCAATGGGCTAGACAGTAACTATTCTAGGCTTTTTGGGCCATATGGTCACTGTTGAATGCACTCAACTTTGCTGCTGTAGTGCAAAATTATATAAACAGGATGTATAGACAATATGTCTGCCAATGGACCTGGCTTTCTTCCCATAAAACTCTCATTTACCAAAACAGGTGGTGGACTGGATTTGGGCTATAGTTTGCCTATTTCTTGTTTCAAAATGGACTGTAGTGGAAGAAAAAAGATGCAGAATGACAAATGATAATAAATGTCTCAGGACCATGATAGAATCATATAGCGGGTACTCTGGGAGTACAGAATATAAGTCTAGCCTAGTCTGGTAACAATGATGCTTATGGAAGTCTTCCTGGAGGAGGTGGTGTCTGAGATAAAATCTGAAGTAAAAGGGAAGTTAGGTGAAGACTTATCTGTGGGAAAAGGGAGGAGTTAAAGGACGTTTCATTAACAGGAAATAATATGAGCTGAGGTATGAGTCACGTATAGAGAGCTGAATTTTTTGAAGCTTAAAAGAGGAAGTCAAGAGTTAAGTTTTTCTATGTAGGTGTGGTGTTCAAGTGAGAGAAGAGGTTGAAAAAATTAGATCAATAGGTATCCAGTGAAGGGTCTTAGGCAAAGCGCCAATGAGTTCAGGTTTTCATTTTATATAAATACCTCTGGGGACCATGCAGAAAAGGATTAGAAGAAAACCAGCAGAGGCCGTATCATTAGGAGTCTGTCCAGATGAGGAGTTCTGCCCAGAAATAGGGCAGCAGCAGAAGGTACAGAGAATACAGGGATCAGATTGAGGAAGCATTTAGAAGCCACAATCAGCAGGGTCTGTAAGGGGTGATTAGAAGAATGGGTAGACTGCATGTAAAGGTGAGAGAAAGATGACAGCTGGGGATGACTCTCTGACTTATCAGCCTTGTGATACCACCAGGTGACATCGGGAATATTGGTGGAAGAAAGCAACTTTGAGAAGAGGGAGTAAGTTTAGACAAGCTGCATTTCAGGCAGTTCTGGGATATCTCGTTGAAGTCATTCAGTCTACAGTTGAATTTATGTAACCAAAGGCTTAAAAAGGATCAAGAGAGCAGCTTCTGGGAGGAATACCACAGTATGTGATTTTCTGAGACTGGAGGGATGAAGGTGAGGGCTGCAATAGATATGCGAAAGTTAATGGTCGGGGTTTGGGTAGAACGCTTTCTGTTCACTCTACTTCACTGTGGGGCGGATCTTGGTTCCCAGACATCCTGGGGACTCTTTCTACATAGCTAACACATTTTATTCTAAGAAAACAAGGCTTAATGACAAACTAGCATATGACAAAACAGATATAAAAGAGGCATACCATATTTCCCTCCAATTTTCCCTTCTTTTTATGTTGTGGAGATATAAATTTACTTGGCATTCAGGAAAGCACCAGAGTTGACAGTGGCGTGCTGGAGCTGTTCCAGCACATGTGTGGGCTCCAGAGTGGCTGCGTCTGGTTTAAACCCCAGCTCCTACCCTGACTACCTGAGTCCCGATTTAGGTATTTGAGTTCACTTCCTTCCACATGCATATGCGGGTAATTTCATGTACAATAAAGCCCTTGGGATTACTGTCAAGATGCCAATGACATTTTGTAGGTGTTATTAGGTCTCTTAACAAATGAGGAAGCCAAGAAGCACAGAAGTTAAATATGCTGTGGAATCATGCTCTGGAATAACAAGTAGCATTTTTGCACTCAGAAAATAATAGTGTCGAGTGTTCTTCTGATATACTGTTTGCATGGGCAAACAAAATTTACAGTTGATTTATAGGTACCATTAAAAAGCATTTATCTAGGTAAACTGTTAAGTCAGGTCAAGAAAATTAGAATGGAGTGAGGTTGACATGTTATCTGCCCTATAGGAGTTTTTACTTGGCTCTATGCCCCATGCCCCTGATGTGGGAAGTATGTGCTCATGCTAATGTGTGTGGGTGCCACATGTTTAGCAGCAAGAAGCCAGGGGCAATCCGTGACTCTAGTCAGGGCCACTTCTAAATTCGGTTGCTCCGAGCTGACTTAAATGCATTTTCTCCTTCTTCTGGGCAGGGTCTCTATAGAGACATAGTAGCTGGGAGTCCGTGGCCTCATCTGGTACGAAACTGCTCTCTAATGAAAGGCCTAGAGCCAAAGACCTCATTTCCTGTCCCCAGAGTCTTCACAGATGGAAGTTAGGACTTCTATTTCACAAAGCGAAAGTCGGAACTACAGTCTGTTGCTCCACGCAGTAAAGCACATTCAAAATCTAATGGCCCCTGCTGCTGACCTTGTTACTGCGGCTCTGTTTTTTCAGCATGGTTATGTCCCCTCGTGGCTGTGTTTAGCTCACTGCAGGGCCAGACACTCGCAGGCCTGGCGACGGCACTGCACAGAGCCCAGGGATGTCGGGCAGCGTCACGAGAGGAAAGGGATCTGCAGAGGGGCCGGCAGAGCCCAGCGGCTACCCATGCCTGCTTCTAGGGACCACCATTCACCACTCTGGACGTTCCCCGTATATCCAGGAGTGACCTGTACAGGAATGGCCACTAGAAATCCATTCATAGATCCACCTTCTTATGCTATAAACAAAGAATCTGAGGCCCAGCAGATTAATTGCTTGCCTAATTTTATACAGCCACTGGTGGAGGTAGAACCCAAATCAAGATCCCCCGAGAGACTTTTCACAGCCTCGGGTTGTTAGTGTTCATTTACTCATCTCTAATTGTCGCTCGGTTTATTGTGAATCAGTGTTTCTCTGAGGTCAGGGCCTCTCCAAGCGTGATCCCTGAGAAATCTGCATCAGAATCTCCTTGAGTGCCTATTGGTATGCAGATTCCTGGGCCCTGCTCAGGGGCTGTCATCTCCACGGCTCTGGAACTGGAGAAATGTACATTTTCAACAGGCACTTGAGATGATTCTTATGGGATATAGTTATTTTTTTAATAACTTTCGATTTGCACAAGAGTTGAAAGGTTAGTGCAGAGTCCCCTCGAACCCTTCATCCAGCTTCTGATGATGTTACCAGCTTCCCTAACCCTATAGTATAACTATTGAAACTGAGAAGTTAGCATGAGAAAAATACTGTTAACTAACGGACTTTATTCAGATGTCACAAGTTTCGTACTCATTTCTGTCATCGTCCTAGGACCCCACTTAGAGCCTCATGTTGCTTGTAGTTGTCACACAGGCCAAGTGTTGCTGCTCTGGGTCACAGTCCCACATGTCACATTGTAGTTCCAGTACTGGTACGGCTATTTAAGTGCAGGCTGCAGTGACGGTGCTGTGCAGTGATGGTGCGGAGACCCAGTCAGAATGAGAGGAGACGGAAGACCATTCGGTCTTGACCCGTCATTCCACTGATGGGGAGGGGACACTGCATTGCAGAGAAGGAATGTGAGGGAGTCGGCAGAAAGATTGGAACTGAGCCTATATCCCTTGGCTCCAATGTCCTGGTAATCTTTCTGGATACCTGCCTTTGAGTACATATTTTTTCTTTATTCTCAATGTGAGCATTGTGAACAGATTTTAAAAGTTTCCCATGATCTCATATGATTCCCTCAGTTATCCATGAGAGGGATGTGAAGAGTCTAGTTTCCCCCAATTTGGAGGTCAGCAAGAAGGTTGAGGGAGGGAAATGGGGCTCCCCAAGGTCCGACGGGCAGCACACACCTGCGCCACGTCCACACCCCCACAAGCTGACTCCTGGGTCGTGCTGCTCTGTGGTGCCTGTGCCTCCAGCCCTGAACTGAAGGTAGGTAGCTGGCACTGAAATGGATATTTTGTGTATTCAAATGAAACACTTGGAGGAATGGTATTTATACACAAATTCACACAGGGCTCTCAAATGGGGAAACTTTGAGAACCCGGCATATTTAGTGATTGTAAGTGGGAGGTGTGGCTGTGGGAAGGGAACCCACATGAATGGGTGTGCAACTCTGCACTTGGCAGGAAGGACCAGATAATTCCATTTTTATTTTAAACTTAGGTCCCTTGCTGTTTGTCCTGAGAATGAAATGAATGATTCCTATGAATTTTGTCCCCCCTCACAGCTTGGCATGCTTCTGAGAAAATAATTCTTTGTTTGTGGGAGAATAAATACAATTTAAGACCCTGTCACTCACGCAGCTACTGGTGCAGCTGCACACAGGAAAGACCAGGCTCTGCCCATTGTTAGCACTAAAGCTAGTTTGGGCCCATAAGCGAGTAGCTTTTTCTTTTGATGCTATGCCTCAGTCACCCCAAATGTAAATGAGAGGGTGGAGTTGGCAATTTATTGGGTGAGCCATAGCTAGGATCAGCTAAGGGAGGATGGCCGTTGGAAGGAGCTGGCAGGTTGAGCACTCTCTATACCGTTGACCGATGGACATGAACTCACGTGAAAAGGTACCAACCTTTTCCTACGCTGTCTGTGATTCCCACAGTGTCTTGCTTAATACTCTTTCCTTCAGGATCTTTCCATCAGAGTATTGACAGAAGCTATGCCCATGCATGTCTTTATGTTTATTTCTTTAAAGACATAACCAGTATGGAAAGGTCCCCCTGCTTCCTGTCCAGCCATGACTCCACTCCAGGGTCCTGTCCTGAATTCCTGTGCATCCCAAGTTTGTAGGGCTGAAGTCTCTCTCAGCAAGCAGAGTGAAGTGGCTTTGCCTTCTGGGAGGCTTCAGATAACAAAACGGTGGCCAAGTGGGCAGTCTTTTGGGAGAAGCCATAGGAAAGGCAGCCCTAAAGGCCAAGGAGGCAGCCTTGGCAAATTGTGAAACGTGGCTATTGTGTCGAACATCTGACTTTGTATTTCCACACCCCCACCCCAAATAACAAACAGGTGTAAGGGGTTGCCCTGCTGATAGGATTTGTCTTCTAACGGGGGAAGTTAGAAGACCCATTGGCTCAGAATGATCAATCTTTAAAAGTTAGTTGGCCCGGACAACCCCCAAATCCAACCATACGGGGATTTACTTTTTGCTATATATTTAAGATTAACCCCAGGAGTTGTCTTGGTAAGTTTACTGACAGCCGAAATACACGACGAACAAAAATTCACCATTGCTCTCCTGTACCATCCTCCATGGTCTCCCTTCTGTTCAAACCAGGACCATGGTTAGAGAGCAGAGACAGCATCACGTTCTCTGTTGGAGAGTTCTATCTGGGCTGGAAGCCTATTTGGATATCGACACACTGTTTGGACTCATATATTTATTTGGGGTAGCTGGAGTAGAAAGTCACCTTACCAAGGATGGAGACAACCATATATATTATTCCTTCTGACCTTTCCTTACATGGATGTGTACATCAAGTTTAAAGATGAGGAGTTAATTGCCCAAGAAAAAAACTCAAGTCAATAGAAGGACTAGGCTTGAAAATCAAGTCTCAGATATGGAGGAAAGCATACTCCCTATAAATGACTTAATGTTATAGCTTCAACAGGAGAGAATCTGCTTTCTTAGATGAGTGGCCTTTTTCCAAGGCCTGTTCAATTCCAAATGCATTGCAATGCATTGATTTTGCAGAATATCCTATGCAAGGTGTGTAAGAGGTTTTCGTTTGTTTTCAAATTCTCAGCCAATAGTATTTTACAGGTATTCTGAAGGAAAGGGTGGCTTCTATTTAGCCTAACAGGTATTTTTGTGGGTCATAAAGAAGCAAAAGGCAATGGAGGACAATTCAGTTCTAAGATTATTGACGGCATTTCAGGGGGTTATATGAAAGGAAGGTTTGGTGGACCAGCAGATCAGTGAGGACTGACAAGGAGGTCCAGCCCCATCGTGGAAGAGCTAGGCTCTCACATTAGCACATGAGACAAAAATCAAGTTTAGTTAAAATAGTCTTGAAAGTGTCCTAGGCAGGTGAATAATACCTCGAAAGTCCAATAGGACCATTCCCCACCCCCCAATGACATAATACATTCCAGTCGTTTTGGATGAATATAGATAGATAAAGTATTCTCATAGTTGTGTTATATGAAAACAGTATAGTGTGTCTTTAAATGCAAATTATATACATCCTTGTAGGATGCTCAGCCTGAGAGATGCAGGTGAGAAGGCCACCTGCTGAGGAAACAGTCACTTTTTCTCCCATCTCGCACTCTCCTGGGCACTCTGCTCACTGTGGGGGATCGAGTGTGGAGTCATGCCCTCCAGATCTCCCACCCTGTCTCACCTTCTCATTCCATTCTCCTCTCCACATCTCCAGAAGGGGTCCAACTGATTTGCCTAAATGCATGTAAGATACAGAAGAATGTAAAACCCAGGTTTCTGACTGTGGCTAGGCTGACATTTCTCAACACCCCACCGCTCTCTCCCCTCTTCTCTTTCTTCTACATGTATTTAGTTTGTGACAATTTGTACCAGGGACTGTAGAAAGCACTTAAGTGAGCCAGAGTCCTATCCCTATGGAGTTTATAGACTTATTTATAAAGAGAGTGAAAACACAATAACACTGAAATACTCATTCTATGGAGCAGCAATAGAAGTCCAGAGTACTAAGGGATCATGTAACTGGACAACTAACCACACCAGACTCAGGTCTGGGGGAGCAGACTCATGCTACTTGATACCTCTGAGACTTTAAGCTCATCACTAAATGACTCAACTATAGTTTTCTCAAAATTGCATTAGTCGGTTGCCGTGAGAGTTCAACTGAATGTGTAGGAGTACCTCGTAACCTATGAATTGAAACCTAAATTATTTGTGCTATTGTCAACCATCTGACCTGTATCCGCATTTGTGTGGGGCTCTAATGGAAGTGCCTGATAGGTAGAAGATCCAGACTTGCCTTTTTATGCTTGGGAAGTCAGATTAGTTCAGGAGCTTAATGAAGGGATTATACTGTAGGACTCAAGCTATATACCATGCATGATTTCAAAGAAGGGAGGAATCCATCAAGGTGGGTAGAAACATAGGACAGTCTTCAAACAGGTGACTGGATTTTGCGAGTTCATCTAGAGTGAAATGAATAATTTGGAATATTATAAGAGGTGAAGGGGAGGAGCAAGTTCCCCTTCTTCTAGGTATTTTGGTTTGTCTAATAATTAAATTGACATAAAAAAAGATTAATGGGAGAAAATCAAATCTAAATTTGTATATACAGAAGCCCATAGAAATGTCAGACTCAAGGAAGTGACCCAAGCAGGCAGATTTTATGCTCTTTAGACAAGAAAATACTGTGTGTGAAGACAAAACAAAGAGGTTTGGGTTTGGAGTAGCAAATTAGTGAAGAGGTAACAAGGTTTGTTTACACAGTCTTCTCAGACCTAAATTCCCTCTCTCTGTATCTCTGGTGATACGATGCCTTCTAACCTCCTGGTAGCTTTCACATGGGAGATTTCCTGGGGTCAGAGGCACAGAGGAGGTGAGAGTGTCTTTCACTGGTTCTATCTTAGCTAACTTCAATTCAAAATAATCAATACGCCCAAGTGACATATTTTGGGGTGGCAGGTTCTGCTCTCCTTTAGAGGGGATGTGAGATGTAATAAGTACGGGTATAAGGTTGCTATCACAGCAGATTAACTTGTCCTGGTATGGTAGGAATGACCTCGACGTCAGCTGAGCAAACTTACTGTGGGTCCAGAGTGTCTGGGTTTCCATTTCAATGATATTGCTTCCCACAACTCTAAAACAACACAAAGTCCAGCTTCTAATTACAGACCATTAAAAGAAAGAAAGTTGCATTACTCTAGTGCCCTTATTTGAAATGCATATGAGAACGTTTCCTCTGCTGCTCTCCAACCATTAGTTTTGCAGTCACGAGAAAGACAGAAATCTATTGCTTCTTTCTGGGACAGCCGTGACAGTGAGGAGAGGTCCCACGAGTCCTTCCCTTCTCATATCTCACTGTTTTCTCTCTATTACCTTACTATTCCATAATTCTGCAATTTCAAAAGTAGGTGGAAACAGTTTTTGAGATTCTTTTATGAGTTCTATATAGCACGTAATTTTTCTTAAGGTAAAATGATTCTTCCTTTCTGATCACCAAATTTCTTCACTTCCAGCCAAGGAATAACTTTGGTGGTTTCTGAAATGGAGATTTATAGTCATACCCATCTGGGAAGGTGTTCAAAATTCTTTCTCAAGTATTATTATTTTCTTATTTCTCCCAGCAAACATTTTCTGGACCACACAGTAGAACATGTAATTGTGTGCTACCGTGGATTGTATTCTAAAAGGTTGCTTGGTTATTTCCCTATTTTCAAAGATATTTCAAAGCTAAATCCTATATGATCTTTGTATTTCCTATATAAATGTTTAGCAGAGAACTAGGTATATATCTTTTTATTTTTCTTTGTTGCACACTGTTCAAGGTTTTTGATTGATCAAATACTTGAGATGCATCAAGCTATAAATAAGTATCAGTTGAAGGAATGATTGAGGTTGCTCAAAAGACATGAAGGGGCTCAGCATGCCCTGATCTTGGGTATCTTCATATTGGACTAAACTTTAGACTGATGTGCATGCAGGGTGGCTATGGATAGTCCAGGGTGGGCATCTTCATAGTGGACTAAACTTCAGTCCGCATGCAGCCCAGGATGGCTATCAATATGGCCCAACACAAAATTGTAAATTTACTTCAAACCTTTTTTTTGCTCATCAGTTTTCATTAGTGTTTGTGTACTTAATGTGTGGCCCCAGACAACTCTTCTTCTTTCAGTGTGGCCCAGAGATGCCAAAAGGTTGGACACCCCTGGACTAAAGGAAAGCAGTGACTGTCTTTGGCAATGCACCTTGTGCCTGATCTGGAGTAAGACCGTGTGAATGTGAACCCCAACTCCACCACATAATAGCTGGGACGCTGGCTGTCTCAGAACGTGGACAGTAATGGTAACTGCGCCACGGAGGTGTGCAGATTAAATGAAACAATGTACATAAAGTAATTTGCACAGTTTAGAATAATATTAGCACTAATTAAATGTTAATTCTCATTATCTTTGGAGTGTCCTGTATAGGATGACTTTATTTTTAATACCTAATTTGGTAGGGGGATTTTTCGACCCATTATTTTCAGAGGAAGTCATCAATCCGTTAGGGTTCAGTTCAGGCATTTCCCCCTGAGGATCATTATAGTGGAGGACAAGACCTCTGCCGTCTTAATTATTACCTGTCCAGCACACTTCAGCTAAATTAGAGCATTGCGTGGAAATCGCTGAAGGCAAATGGCCTGGAATTCCATGCCTTTGGGCAGCTGTCTCCTCCTTACGATTGAAGGTTTTATACTCCCTTGCTTATTGCAGGGTGAACCGGAGCTCGCTCACTTTGGTTCTTTACTTGAATTTCAAGATCTATCCAGTCAATATTTGCTGGACCAGGAAGCCAACCACCCATCCCTTGGATCTCGGCCCTAAATTGTTTCCTCTCCTTCAAGTTGTGCTTCATCAGTGTGGGTGTCCTTAAGACTTGCCACATGAAAGTCTTTAGACGTGTCAGCTTGAAGAAATGTCTTTTTTGTTGTTAAATTTTAAGCTCCAGAGGTATCTAACAGAAATAGCTTTTGGGTCAACTACTGGGTACGAAGAAAAGAAATAGTCTCTATTCAAGGGGTCCCTTTGTTACAGAACAAACAAGAGGGGGGCCTGGGACGATAATACTATTACTGAAAGAGACTCAGGTCTGTCCTGTCTGCCGCCAGAGGAAAGATGTCTCTCAATGCCAGAGATTCGTGAAAAGGAAAGGAAACGTTTATTTAGTGCTATACAAACTTAAACTAGTGACCTAATGTCTTTATCAAAATCTTAAAGTCCCTTAAAACACCCACAAACGCACACAGTCCTTCCCCTTCGCCCAGTCTGGGGTACCATATCTCAGGAAAGGAAATAGAAGTCTGGGTTAAGGCAACCCCTGGTTCTTCCCAGTAATCCGTGCTCGTCTGGTAGGCCTCTCTTGGTTCTTGGCACCCTCAGCTGTGTCGCTGAAATCTCTGCTAAAGCTGGGTGATGGTTCCCCCTACTACTGCTGTGGGGGTCCCCACTCTGGCAAAGCTGCGTGGTCCTCTCTCCACCGCTCTGGCCACGTGGTCTTCTGTCCACCAGGGCCATGGGAGTCCCCACTCAGCCAAATCCACGTGGTTCTCTCCTCTATGGCTGCCGTGTCTGGGTTTAAATCCCCCCGCCAATCTTTCTCTGCAGCCCCATTTCTGACTCCTCCCACACTCGGCCACACTTGCCCTCAATCTGCTGTCCTTTCCAGCTTTTCTGGTCACCATCATGGTTCTAGGCAAGTGTCACCCCATGTCGTGGAGCCAATCTTCTCCGAGCTTCCACACAGACACTGTAACTCAGAGGACCTGCCCCCCAATCACATTTTGGGGGGGTGTCCCTTTCCATCGCCCTGGCCCAGAGCAGGGCCATAGCTGTTTAGCATATTCAAGCGACCAGCCTAAGGCTATAGGTATGTTAAATGACCATGCCATGGATTAGCTGCAAAGCTGCCCTGCATGTTCTTGCTCTGTGTGCCCTTTCCCCCAACTCACACCTGTGGGGGGGGAGGGGTAAAAGAAAAAACATCTTAGAATCTCCTGGACACCTTGAGTTCTGGGCCCCATTTCAAATGCCCATTTGGGGTCCCCTCTCTTGGCTGCACCCTGTAACACCTTTAGTAGTAGCTGTATTTACTGGGGGAGTTGGTGGGATTTTGTTCAGAAAGAGTTATTGCAGGCATCCGGTTGTTCCGAAAGCCCATCCAGCACAGTGCTTTCATTCACACAGTGGGTGCTCTGTTTCAAACTTTATCCTGAATCCAATATTTCCTCCTGTCTTTGAGGCACCTCTTCCAGGCCGTCATCTTCTCTCGCCTTAAGGTGCTACAATCACCTCATCCCCAACTTCCTCAAAACAGTTCATTCCTTACACAGTGGCCAAATAATCCATAGTAAAAAGTAGAGCTACAGCAGTTACTAGGCACTGGATCCTGTTTGTTTGTTTAAAATAGCTTTATTGAGATATATACTGCACATATGATAAAATCTAACCCTGGTGTCCTCAGATGAGTTTGTTTCAGAAATGTAACTTCACTGAGGGATAACTCCTGTTTGTGGTGGGTCACACTCAGTTCACGTGGTCTTGGGCGCCCAAAGGGAATGGATTCTTCTCTGTGGAATTACCTTGGAAACCACTGAAGCGTCTGTGGAGCCAGTCCTGCCAAGCAGTGTTTATTTCTCTGTCTCCCCCTCCCGCTCTGAGGGGAGCTGGGGGAGGGGGACTGGAGGCCGGGTCCTGGAGTCTGGCCCCCAGTGAGACTCCTTTGCATTTCAAGCAGAGAATACCAGGAGTCACTCAGTCTATTAACTCATGTGGAAATGCTTCCTCGGCTTCCATCAGCCATTCATTGAAGGCACAGTCTTGATTTTATGCTTAAAAGATATACAGATAGTAATAGCTTTGGAGAGCAGAAATATATTTGTTTACTGACTTTAAGGAAAAGGATTTTAAAAAGGGTGAAAAAGTAGTGCAGTATTTTTCCGATTAGATTAGGAAGTATCGCCCCTGGGCAAGTGTTGGGTTCATTTAAAATGTAAATGAGCTTCCACCATCATTCACTTGGGGCCCTCTCAGCCTCCATTCTTTGAAATCAAATGGGTTTTTATATTGATAAGCTGTTCCACTCACAGCGGGCTGTTCCTTCTCCACACACTGACGGTTGTCCTGCTTCACGTTCTCATTCTCACTGGCTCCCTGTCAGAGAGGAGGCCTATTCTGCCTGGTGTAAGCGGGGCCAGCTCTGCAGGAGGGGGACATTCACACCAGCAAGAGGCACAGCATTGGCTGTCAGTTACCAGGCCTGTCCAGGGCCACCCCCTTGGGGGACCCAGGATGGAAAGGTCAGCAAAGAGAATGCCCCAGTAAGGGACAGAGGATTACAAGGTGATGGTCCCTGGGGTCGTGGCTTGAGAGGAACGGGCGGTGAACCACAGGAGAAGTAATGGGTTTGACTTGACAGTGAGTGATCACAGTGTGTGTGGGGGCAGCACAGGGAGGAAGGGGGAGCAGCAAACTGCAAGCGTGGGAACTGGGTGTGCACCTCGGTTCAGAACCTCCATCTGGGGAATCGGTGCAAGTTGTTCTGCTCATCGGTCCTCAGTTGGTTTTCCCGTCTGTCATGTGGGTGGTTTGGATGAGTTGACTTCCGAGGCTTCTTCCAGCTTCTCTGCTCTGCTGGACAGGCAAGGCCGTGCATTTCAGTTTCCATTTGGTGATGTGTTTATGGTGTCATGCAAGGCCTTTCGTTGTAGGTTTCCATACCCCTTGTATTTACATGAGGTTTGTTGTCTGCGGAAGAACTTAAATATGTCTCAGCACCCTTACTTGTAATCTGTGGTCTGTAAAAGAGACACGTGTAAGGTAGACAGAGTGATCACTACCTGAGACCTGGATTGAATGAATTCGACCAGTACTTCAAGGCAAGGGATTAAGGAAGAAGCACTGCTCGGGGAGAAGGGGCTGATTACCTGGATGACCTTGGAAAGATCCTTCCACCCCTTTGAAATGCACAGTGGTGATGTCTGCTCCGCCTGCAAGCATAGGGCACAACCAGGTTATCATTTTAGGGGGTCTGGAATACCAAATTCCCTGTTGTGGAGTGCGTGCAGTCGCTGTGAAGAACTGAGCGTCATCCCTGGGCGCCTCTTGCTCTCATCGAAGCCATCCCCATAACTGTCCATTCATTCTACCCAGGGAGGCAGCAGGGTGCAGTGACTGAGTCGAAATCCCTGAGTTTAAATCCTCACTATGTCACCTGCCAACTCTTTAACCTCGCGTGTTTCTGGGCCTCAACTTCTATACCTCTAAATAGGAGCTACAATAATAATAAATGTATGAGTTTTCCTAAGAGTAATCTGAAATCATTCCTATACATTGCCTATCTCAGGATCTGACACAGAGTAAGAATATAGTAAAAAAGAAATGTAGTTCTTATTCTCACATATTTTAGAGCCAACCTTGGGTGTCACCTTCTCAATTAAGGCACTTCTTACTACTTTGACCCATAAAGATCTATTCAGCCTTAAATGATAGCAATTAATACTTTTACAGCCTAATTTAGCTCTTGCCTACACACTGTCTTGGAATAGCCCTAATGGCAAAACTTTCCAATCATATAATAAGCTCCCCAGTGAAAGGGGAGGCGCCTGAGACAAGTTAAGTGTCTTGGGCAAAGTGAAGCAGCTAATAAATCGCTTATCCCTTATTTTCTGGCTGCAAGGCCACTCAGTCCCCCACTGTTTCTCAGAACACTCCTTCCCTTCTTACCCTGAAGTCTGGTTGTGTTTTCTCCCAGATGGTGCTAAGAAGAAGGCACTTTTTCTGGCAGTTGGTAACTGGGCTCGAGAGATGCCATTGCTAAACTGACTTGTTCTGAAAATATAGGCCCGGAGAGTTCCTCCTCTGAACCCCAGTTTCCCTTTCAAACAGGATGGCAGTGGTAGCGACTAGCAGAGCTCGGGGACTGGAGCCAGGCAGAACTGGTGCTGTCTCCAGCTCTGTGGCACTGAGCACGTTACCTGCTCTCTCCAAGTTCGTTTCTCCTGAGCTTTGGCAAGATATTGACCCCACAACCCACAGAGCGCTGTGAGGCTTCAGTGACATTGTGTGTGTAAAGCACTCGCCTCAGTGGTAGTATTTTTGTTGTTGCTGGCGCTGTTCCCTTCATAGCAACGTTATTATCTCCGGGAATTGTTATCTCGCAGTGGGGAGGAGCATGGGCGGTGGAGGCAGACCCCACTTGGATGTCAAAACCACGTCCATTTCTCACTAGCTGCGTGACTTTGGGTTTCTCAGGTATAGGATGGGAGGTGTGATGATGCCTACTTTACAGGGTTGGCATGAGGATTAAATGAGGTGTTTTAAGTGTTTTGCACATTGCGTAGTATGTGAGCATTCAAAAATTAGCTTATATAAATCATAATGCTAGTATCTACCAAGCTTTAACTGCTGTGATCTCCTGGTGATAGAATGGAGGCTTTGGGAAGAAACCGAGTTTATGCTGTAGAACTTGGTGAAGCCATCTGTGGGTAGGCATGGGTAAATATCCTCAGATGTAGCCTGCCAGACATCTGTCTGCAGCCAGGGCAGTGGCCTTTGCAAAAAACAAATGGGATGTGGAGGCTTTTGGCCTCCTTCCCCGGGACCTGTTTCTTGGCACCGATGCTTAGACCTTTGCAGACCAGCTGGCTGAATGAAGTTTGGCCGGCTCTCCCCACCCTGCTCCTCACATTAGCAAACGGAGGGAAATGCACGAGAGGGCATTTGCAGAAGATGTGATGAAGCTGGAGACTCTGTAGGCAATAATGAATGCAACATTGATGAGGCCTTGCTGGAGGGAATAAAGGAGACCAGGAAGCAATGGCCAGTAAGAGTAAGTGCTCTTTGCAAAAGCACTTCCCTTTTATTACCAGGGGCCTCTGATTAGATGCGTTTTAACAAAACCCTCAGGTAAATCACAATAATGTTCGGGAAGCATAAGACTAAAGAATTTCTAAGGTCCCTTTCTATTATAACTTTTTAGGACTAAAAGGGCTTAGAATAGTAAGAAACAAAAGCCAAGCAGCGTCAGTGATACTGCTATTTTATTCTCTCAGAAAAAGAAGAGATATTGACCCTGTTAGGTAGCCGCTAGGCATGAGCAGCCAGGGTGGAAACAAAGCAGGGCCCCGCCTACTGCAATCTGACAAAGAACTTAAAACAGGAGGCTAGGAACAAAAGGGAGACATGTCTCACCAATTAATTCAGCAGTCCTGAGCCTGGCCCAATAAGACTGCCAGGTGTTCTGAAAATCAAAGGAAAAACCATGACAGCACAGGAGGAGGAGAACCCTTGAAGTCCTGTATGCATTGTTTCCACTATCTGGGAAAGAAAGCCTTTGAAACTGTGCATTAATCCCAAGGCCTGGAAAGAGGAAGGGGAGGGAGAATCTAGAAGCTGGTTACAAGCATAAAACCCCTAAAGCCCCAATAATGGGGGCCCTTAGACTAGCTGGGCACCCACTTGCAGCTTCCTGCTGAAGTGTAAACTCACTACCTTATTCTCACTATACGTGGGGCACTCAGACTAGTTGGGTGCTCACTTGCAGCTTCGTGCTCAAGTGTATTTCATAAATAAACTTACTATCTCATTTCCACTGTATGTGTCGTCTCTCGTCTGAACTCATCTCTTGCAAGGAATGCAAGAACTGAGGAGGAAGAGTTCCCTAACTCGCATCAACCCCGTAACAACTCCTGTTTGTGATATAGATTGCAAGCTCCCTACTGATGCAGTGAATAGATTTTCTTTTTTTGTTAGTTGAAAATCAGGGAGGCAGAAATGTCAAGGGACACAAGATTACTCATTGTATTCAGTGATCTTACAGTCTGTTGTAGTTTCTAGCCATATCCTTTTCTGCTCCCTGGATATTCGCATCCATCAGCTACTCAAGGTTGCTTTCACGAATTCAATTAGAAACAAGCTAGGAGAAGGAAGGTGACCCCCCAAAGGTAGTGTGAGGTAGTGCTGAAAATGACAGGAGTAATGGATGGCAATGGTACCACCAGAAAGAGCCCCCAAATATATAAAGAATTTAGTTAAATGAAGCCTAGAATGGTAAGTGGTATTCTGAGTGATTTATCACATGGTTGAATAAATATGGGAAAAAGAGTTACTTTATTCATATGTTTAAAATACTTCTCCCTCTTTGTAGCCCAGTACCTGGAGTCAATGGGGACTATTGCCAGTGAATTTATTCTTTCTTTAGCCTTTCCAACAAATGTTTATTGAGCATCTATTAGGTGTCAGGCATTGTACTGGGAAAAAGAACAGGGATATCCTTCTTTTAATAGCTTTATCAAGATATAATTCACATACTGTTTGATACACACATTTAAAATATTGGATTCAGTCTTCTTAAATTTGCTGAGGCTAGTTTTGTGTCCCTACATATGGTCTTGAAACCCATATAATCTTGTTGACCATTGTCACCCCAATAAACTTAATTAAAAGTTAAACTAATAAAGTGTAGAATTCAATGCCTTTTAGTATATTTAGAAATATATGTAACTACCACCACAGTCTATTTTAGAATAATTTCATCACCTCAAAAAGAAGTCACATACCAGTTACATATTGCTCCCCTGTCTCTGCTGACTCCCAGTCCTAGGCAATCACTGGTCTACTTTTTGTCTGTACGGGTTTATCTATTCTGGACATTTCATATGAATGGAATCATATACATGTATTCTTTTATGACTGGCTCTTTTCATGTAGCATAATGTTTTTAAGGTTCTTTCACATTATAACATGCATTAGCACTTCATTTCTTTTTAAGGTAAAAAAAATATTTCATTATTTGGATATGTCACATTTTGATTATCCATTCCTCAGTGGGCAGACACTGGGTTGGCTACATTACGTATGAGTTTTCTGGGTAGACATGCTTTCATTTCTCTTGGGGACATAGCTAGTAGAGTTCCTGGGTCATATGGTAACTCTGTGTTTCATCACCTGAAGGAACTATCAGACTGTTTTTTGCACAGTGATGCCATGAAACTTCACTCTTGGTGAACTTAAAGAAATAGAGTCACATTGGAGGTGGCGGCATGTGGGCGTTTGACAATATGTAGTCTGTCTCTCGTCGCCCATCCACTTCATCCTGCCCACTTCCATCTGTTTAGGCTCCTTAGATCATCTCTTTCAAAATGCTATTTCTCTGCTCAAGAATCACTACGGAAATCCAATGACTGGTATGATTAAACCCACCAGGATGATAGTCAAGGCCCCATTATGACATAAATAAAGCACAGTGGTTTGGGCATAGAAATTAACACTAAAAAGACTTGGGTTTTAATTCAACCTTGAAACTTTATTTGCCTTATGATCCTGTCTATATAATTAATTTATTTCTGCCTCAGTTGTTTTGTGTCTTAAATAGATTGCTATAAAGATTTTAGTACAAAATGTTTAGTACAGTTTCCGGCATATTATAGCTACTCAGTGGGTAGTGACAATATAATAGCAATATAAAATAATAAGTTGTATTTCTATAAATGAGCTGCAAACATTTAGAAAATGAAATTAAAATATAACATTTACAAGAGTGTAAAAGGTACCCATAAAATCTAGGGCTTAATTTAACAAAAAGCTCTGTGAGACCCCTTTGCTACTGGCTCTAAAATGTCCCTAGGGAATTTAAAGAAGACCTACATCGATGAAGATAACATGTTAATGAACTGGGAGATTTGATATTGTTTTGATTAAACACAATCTCAAGCAAAATGTCAAGATTTTTTTTTGTGGAAATATAATCTTATTTTTAAATTCATATAAAAATACAAAAGCATATACAGCATTCAAAGACATCTTGAAAAAGAGCAAAGATGAGTTGCTTGATATGAAGATTTATAAGCCACAGTAATCAAGACAGTATCGTATTAACACAAGGCTATACGCGTTGATCAATGGGGCAGAGTAGAGTCCAGAAATAGATCAATACACATATAATTAATTTCAATACAAGGTCAAAGGCAATTCAATGAGAAAAGGGAAGTCCTTTTAAGAAATGGTGCTGGAATAACTGAATAAACATATGGGAAAAATGAATCTCAACCCCAACTTGATTCACACCATTCACAAAATTACTATAGATAAATTATAGACCTAAACATAAAAGCCAAAGCTTTGAAGCTTTTGAAGTAAACATAGAATAATACATTTATGATCATTGGGTAGGCAGAGGATTTTAGAGATGAAAGAAAAAGCAGTAACTACAAAAAAGTGATAGATTTTATAAAAAATAATCCACGCTCATGGAAAGAAAATGAAAGGGTCTAGCTATAATCTGGGAAAAAAATATTTGCAGAGAACATTTTACAGTGAACTTGATCCAGAATAAATAAAGAACGAGCCAAAAATACAAAGACAAGCAATACCATTAGGCAAAAGATTTGGACTCTTCACAAGAAAGGATGTATGAATGGTGAATATGTCCATGAAAAAGCACTCAATGACAGCAGTGATCAGAGAAACGCAAATTAAAGCCGCAGTGCAATACCACTTCCCCGTGGCAACCACGGCTGCTGGTGGGAAGAGGGCAGTGGGGGAACCAGAACCCTGCTACTGTGCTCGGAAGTGTTTATATAATGGAACGCCCCCTTCAGGAAACAGTGCGGTCACTGCTCCTAAAATTAAACATACCCCTATGTCTGCTGACCCGGAAATTCCACCTCTCAAAATTTACCTCTGAGTATCCGCCTCTAAGTTCATTTCTCAGAGAAATGAACATATATCTTCACAGAAAGATTGGAACGAGGTCATAGCCGCTTTACTAGTATATAGCCAAAAAAGCTTTACTGATAATAGCCTACTGACTATAAACAGGGCAGTGAGTGAGCAAACTCTGGCATATTCATATAAAAGAATCCTCCTCAGCTACATAAAGGCAACAAACTATTGATACTTGGAAAAATATGGATGTCAAAAAAATTATGTTGAACAAACCAGTAAGAAAAAATGAGAACACGTCACCTGATTTTATTTATATGAAGTTCTAGTTCATGGTGACAGAAATCAGAACCATAATGGCCAAGGAGTGGTGGAATGACTGGAAGGGGAAGTAGGGGAATTTTCTACATATTGATCGCAGTGTTGGTTATATGCGGGTATCCATTTGCCAAGCTCATGTGATTGTTCACTGAAATCTCTGCATTTCTCTTCGTAGACATTTTACCTCAAGAAAGAGACAGCTTTAAATTCATCCTTGGAAATTTATTAGCTTTGTGTACTTGCAATATAATTTATCTCTCTGCATCAGCGTCTTTATTTCTTTAATGGATTGTTACAGGATATAAAGAGAAATGTATGTTAAATGCTTAGCTATTTTTGGCACGCTACAGACACTAAGACACACTGCATCATCAATGCAACTAAATTTCCAACTGCTCAGATATTTGCTGTAATCAAATAAGAATCTCGACAACTTTTGCACACTCCCCTGTGCATTTTCCCTGTGTGTGCCGTTCCGGGTGTGCATCTTCTGGCTTGGCAAAAAGTCACTCATTGATGGTGAAGGCAGCCCTTGCTGCCTGCTGAGTGCTGAGATGATTTTGAACAAACTCTTTTACTTCCTTCAGCTTTAATTTCTCATCTTGCTTTCTCATGCCTGGCTGTATACTAGAATCACTTGGTGAGATTTTAAAATTACACTGATGCTTGGTTCTCATGTCTATAGATGCTCATCTAATGGATCTGGTACGGGGCCCAGGCATCTGTATTTTTTAAAAGCTGTCCAGGGATTTAAACATGACATCAGAGTTGAAAGCCACTGGGTCAGGTGGTCTTTAAATACCCTTTCAGTTCAAATGGGAGCCTACAAGCTGAAAACATTCAATGTTTTGGTGAAGCCACATTTTTTATTATTGTTCTTAGTGAGGTTGTTGTTGTTGAACTACAATATGCTTAGGCAGAATGCAATTTCCATCTGAACATCACACTCTGCTTTCTACTGCCTCAAACCCAGCCTTTTCAGCTCATTTTAAAAGTATTAGACTTTCTTACTTACAGTCTTTGCTTCTAAATATATTCAGTACCTCCTATAAGGAACGGATTTTTTCTTCTATTTTTGTAGCCATTGTTATTTTTATTGTCCTCTTCTTTGAATGGAAACCATGATCTTACTCATCTGGAAAGGCAGACAGACTGCAATAGTGAATTTTGAATACAGTCTTTCATCCCGCATTGCTCAGATGCAGCAAGTTGGCTTGAAAATCGTCCCACGCAGCTATTGTGTCTACTTGCTGTATCAGCAAAATAAGGCAAAGGAGACCTGATACAAAGCCTTCTGAAATGCAGGAAGATTTATTTATTTTTTAAATCTGGAAATTGCAGAACAGAGGAAAAATAGCTTTATTCTTTTCTTTCCATGTATAATAAGGTATTCAACCGGGTGGAGCAGATGAGATCACTGATGGCATTACAAATAGCTTGATGAGGCAGACTGATTTTGCAAGGGTAATGATCTCGAATTCATAAAGAGAGGAGAAAGAAGGGGATCATGGGATTGGCCCTGAAGCCCCTTTCAGTTCCAGGGTGCTGGACTAATGGTGCCCACCTTTGAAAAATAATTTGCTATTGTCCAGATTTACCAAATGGTTGCTTTGTACCAAAAGCAATTCCATGGCTTTTTTAATAGAAAAAACCCTTCACTCCTCTTCCCACCTTGTGACTTCTTGTGCTTAGGCAAAAAAGCATACCAAATCTTTCAAACTGGTGCCTAGTAAAGATGAAAAGATGCCTTAGCATGTATATGATTCTGAGTTGCTTAAATGCATGGTTTCTAAAAGTCCCTCCCGGCCACCTGACATGGAGCATTTATAGAGCAATTTGTAAATGTGCTGCTTCTTGAACAGCTCAGACATTAGTGGTGCTCACTACTTCATAGATATCTTTTAAAAAAAATTTAGGACAGGGTTTGGAACTTCCACCAAGCAGTCTTGTCTAATCCCTCTTTGATATGATAGAACTTTGTCAGTATCAGGTAAAACACAGTAACTGTTTTCCAGGTCTTAAATCTTGCTTGAAACAAGGCAAGAAATGAATAAGTAGCTGTTGTTATTTGACACAGACTTAGATTGCATAAGGCTTTTTTGGGGATTTTTTGGCAGCCTCATTTTTGTCTGCTTCTGTTCACTCAGTCTCCATGGCCGGTTAATTCTGTCAGTTGAGAGTGTGATTCAAATGGAGCCAGGCTGAGTGTCGAGATGTCCCAGGTTCAAGCCCACAGCCCTCTTTCTTGCCAGCCATCAGCTCATAGGTATTGGTTATAAGAGAGATGGAGACATGCTCAGTGCATCCTGTCCCTCCCAATGCAACCTGGGGGCCGTGGGAAAGATAAGCTGGTTTTAGCAGTTTGAGATAATAGTTCTGGATCTGCTCAGAATGGCTGGGTGACCTTGGATACGTTTTCTAAGCTGTTGTAAAGATTAAATTGGCAGAGTACCCTCCTTACCCATCTCAGTTTTCAGTATTAAGCAGAGTTCTTTTAGGAAGGTGGGTACATCATTACATTTTTGGACTGGCAGAACTGTGAAACCTTTTGAACATTAAGTGTTAAAATTTCACCTGCCTTTCCTTTTCTTCTCCACGGAATTTCTTTGAGCATGAAAGTCCCTTTCTTTAATGGTCCTGTGACTTTTGGACACGCATTTCATCTTCACTGCATTGTAAGTACACAGAAGAACTCTATTGGGCGTTAAATTCTGTTATGTTTAGTTATAAATGCAGGGATGGATATAGGAAAAAATAAAAGCTGCAAATGTAAAATCCTGTTGTAAACTAGGGGGTAACAATCTACGATCTCAGGCCATTAAACTGTCCTAACCATTTAGCACTGTGCCAGAAGGTCCTCACGCAGGTGTTCAAACCCATAAAAATGTTGTCAAGAGTGACATCATATTTGATTCCTCACTTCTCTCTCTTCCTTTTTGGGCAAGGTCACACATTCAGTTAGTGGCTGCTACCTTCTGAAAGCCAGATCAGTGTTCGGAAACTCCATACGCACGTCTGCACTCACCTCCCCACCCGAGGCATGCTTGCCCATTGGCTGCAGTGCGCCTTTGTGTCAGGTCCCAATGTGGGCAACTGTACTGGTCTGTATTGGCTTTACAGTCCATTGCTACCTGCTGATAGCCGGCATGGAAATGAGTCTCCTCATGTGAGCTTAATATTCTAGAGCTAGATCACTGGGGTTCAGGTTGAAGCTCTTCCTTTTCCTCGGCATAATATTTATGATATTATGCATAACAGGTCCTCAGCATAACTTCTGCGTCTTAGTTCCATCATCCACAAAATGGATATAATAATAGTACCTATTTCTTAGAGTTGTTGTCAGGATTAAATGAGATAATGTGAAGATGTTGGAACAGCACCTACACATAGTTAGTTCTTAATAAATGGTGGCTGTCAAGTGAACCCTGTGGCCCTTCCCTCTATGCAGTACCGCCTTCAAATATAGAACTGAAAGCCCATTGAATCACTTGAGGCGGGATATGGCAGTAGATGGTGTATGTGATAATTACAGGTGTTACGTGTATGCTTATATTTTGGGTCACAGTTGATTCCTATGTGCATTTGGGGAGATGACTCTAACAGGATAGTGATTTATGTTTCTACAGCTCACTATTTTAGCTAGCATTTGAATAGGACCAAAATGGGCACCAACCCAGCCAATGATAGAAACTCAGGTAAATGGCTGAGTGCTTTCATCTTCAGTTCTATTTTTAGAAGTGCAGAAAAACTGCTAGTCACTTTAGGAAGCAGGAGTCGGTCATGCTGACCTTTCTATGGCATTTCATCAGGTCTTTCTGACTTCCTGATTAACCTGTGGCCAGCTAGCTTCTGTCTTCATGTCTGTCTTTGAAGTATGTGCATGCTCTGCTTCTGCACTTATTCAGACAGCTTTGCTGAGACACAAATGGGTATGCATGATTTGTGGCAGTGTGTTTATGTTGTGCCTGGACACATGAGTTGTACCTATTGAGGAAGATGAGGAGACTGTGGATTTTCCCAGTGCCCTGTGGGTGGGGGGAATGTGCACCTACGTCTGTCTGTTTGCGTGGGCATCTTTGCGAGTCTAAAGAACAGCCACTCCTCAAGTTGGTATTTTCTTTAAACTCAGCTTGTTCAATGTTATTGTTCATTTTCTTTCTCCCTCTGCCTCCTCTTTTCCTATTTCCTCTCTATTACTTTTCCTCCCTCATCTCCACAAAGTTCACCATCTCAGATGGTGCCCCCTCTCAACAATTTGTACTGTGTCCACTTAGAGCTGAGAGCCTCCTTGTGTTCACCTGCAGAGGGCTTCCCACATTGCATCCACCTACTTTCTCAATGGCTCTATGCATGATAGCTCGTATTTACCCAGCGCATGTATCATTTCAGGGCGTCTTCGGTAAAACATAAGCAAAAACTTGAATTCAACTCTTCTCTTCTGCTCAAACTTGAATTCAACTCTTCTCTTCTGCTCCTTGACAAAGCATTACCTGTCTGCCGGTTCCAGCTAGGGAGGTGGGTATAATTATGCCCCTGTAATGTCGGGGGGGTCGAGACCCATGGGTATAGAGTCAGAACTAGACCCTGGTGCTCTTTTTACAAAGTCATGTCTATGGAGGGTGGGGGAGGAGGGAGGGTTCAGGTCAGACACAGCTGCAGGGTTGGGGGGTGGGGCGCCTATTAGTAAAATACTCCCAGAACATTGTTTCACATCCTGGCCCTTCTCTAAGTCCCAGCACGGTTGAGACTTTGCCCATCACAGGCCTTTGTTGATCAACCGATGTGAGGTCAGGGCTTGAGTGAGACGTGTGTTGGTGCCCTGTTAGTAGCCGTCCTTGGAGAATCAGGTTCTGGGCAAAGGAGTCTTCCTTACTTCATACTTAGCACCCACGTTGACAATGCGCCTGGCAACATTAATAGTAATAATAATCATTGTGGCAGCTCATGAACAAAATCTGTCAGCATCACGAAAGATTGCCACTGTCTGCAGCCCTTACGTTCTGTTTGCAGTTCTCATAATTAAGTGTCTCAGAGCTCTGTTAGAGAAATAACAACTGAGTTTATTAATGATAAGTATGAATATGAAGTTATATAAGGTAGCATTTGCATAATGCCAACAATGGAATTAATTACAAACTTAGAGAGAGGGTTCTGGCCTGTCAGTGAACTCTAAGCCCACAACATTCACATTAGGAGAGTTTTGGGTTTGTTTTCCAGCAATGACACTGACCTACCAGGTGTCCATGGGAGGAGGACTACAGCTTGGGCATCTAAAGGATATAGGCTTAAGTATGATTGCTTTATGTCTCATTTCCAGGTTGACAAGTATAAAGCTAGTGCCTGAGAGAGGTAAAGCCCTTTGCATTCCACAGTACTTTTCTTTTTTGTCTGTACATGGTATCATTTAAAACTTAAACCACACAAAGGAAGATAGGTCAGGTTTGATTGTCAAGGGCATGAAGTTCCACAAGCTAACGGAAACCTGTGAAGCTGTTACCTCGGCTCACACACACTCCCCCTGCAGTGGGAACCAACCCACCTCCTAATGGGCCACAGAGGAGGTCCTCCGGCGTGGTGTCTCCAATTGACATATTCCCTTTGTCTGCCTTTTGGGCCTAGGGAAGACAGCTCACACTAGCTGCCAACCAGATCATTGGCTGGGAGTTAGACGAGGAAAGGAGAATGAGAACTGAGCGTCAGTCTTCCCTGGTGGTTGGACCTGCACCATGAAAACTCGAGTTACCTTGTCCTCCACCGTGAGAACAGGAGGGAAAAAAAAAAGAAAAGAAGCACATTGACAGAAAGAAGCAATGGCGAAAGGAAATATATATCACTCCCTCTCAAGCCTGCAATGCATTGTTTGTTCCTTTATTCACTACTTAGGAGGCCTCACGGTGTTCCTGCCCTTGGCTTTCATGAAATGCCCGTGGATCCTTAAAATATACAATTTGCCATATGTTTTTGATTGAGGGATCTTTAGTGTGTTTATTGTTAATAAACAGAGTCTCAACTAAGATAAATAATTTGCCTAAGTCACAAAGCTAGTGAGTAACAGCGTGAGCAAGAACTCAGGTTTTCTAAGCACATCTCTGTAGTTTTCTGTAGCTCCAAGGCTGCTGCCCTGGTCCCCAGTCCTCACCCTCTGGTCCTGAGGGTGGAGCCCACTTCAAGGTTCCCACATCTGAGTCTGGGATAATAGCATTCTGCCTGGCTTCTCGCATGTCCAGACGTTCTCTGTCAGGATGTTCCTTGATGCATTCAAAGTCTACAGGATGGAAATGCAGACAACTGCCATTCTCCTTGCTCATCATCTTTTCTTTTTTCTTTTTTTAGATTTTATTTATTTATTTTAGGGGAAGGGAGGGAGAAAGAGAGGGAGAGAAACATCTATGTATGGTTGCCTCTCGCACGCCCCCTACTGGGTACCTGGTCCGCAACCCAGGCACGTTCCCTGAATGGGAATCTAAACTGAGACCCTTTGGTTCACAGGCCGGTGCTCAATCCACTGAGGCACACCAGCCAGGGCCTTGCTCATCATCTTTACTGGTGTCACTGTCACCTCATTGCATTTGGCAATGCTTTTGACATGAATGACATTAGCCAGAGCACAAATCAGGTAGCATCTGCTGAGAAGTAGGGAAAAAGATTACAAACACATTTATAAAAGGGAAAACAAAATCAGGGTGACAGCCAGGTTGTCTTTTTGATAGTCTCTTTTTCTGAGCTTGTGTTTAGGATGGATGGCTCCAATTTTTAGTGTTCAGGTTTAACTGTTTCAGAGGCCACCTCTAGTGTTTATCACAGGGGAGACTCATAACATTAAGTAGCTATAGTAGAACATAGGGTTATAATCAGGACAGCCTCATGGTCCAGTTTGTCCAGGGTGATTGCTGTTTATAGCTGTTGTCCTAGCAAAATTCTTAGTAGGGCCCTTTTCCCATCCAAACAGGCCCTGACTTGGATGACAGATATTTGATCACACTGGTTATTGTCCCCATTTGACAAACCACCCACCAATGATATTTACTGAGCTCCTACAAGGCAGGGTCACAGGTGGTGTGAGCTGTGTGGGGGTTACAGCAATAGCAGAATAGAAGCATAACTCTAGGAGATGAAAACTTCTAGAGGCTGCTGGGACTGGAGAGAGTCTGAGCAGGTAACTGGTTCACATCCTAACTCTGCCATTTACTAACAGGGTGATTGTGAGAAAGCTAACTCTTCTTCACAAGCCTCTAGTTTCTCAAGTAGACGTGTGGACCATAATAGTATCTTCCTTTTGGGGTGTGGTGGGACTGTTACATGTGGGAGTAATTAACATAGTGCCTAGTGGAAACCAAGAACTCAGTAAATGAGAGCTACTAAGGTAGGATTTGTAGCAGCAGGTCCTTGCTGGATTAAAAACCTTTGGACTCGGCCCTTGTGTCTGCCTGCCATGCCAACTCTGTGACGTGTTGGATAGGGCTAATCCCAGAATCCCAGAACTGTAAGACTGTGCTCTTATCCAGCACCATCCCTACCACTCACTGGTGGATGGTTGGTAGGTAAACAGCAGTCCTCAGAATCATTCATCACATTTCTTCTCCACATTTTCAAATAGAGTTGTGACAGCAAGGCAAACTGTGCCATGGGCTTAGGAGAACAGATGGTGTCAAGAAAATCTAATGTGTGATGGAAAAACATGGTACGTTTCCTTCTAGCATAGGGACGGCAGGAACAGTGTGTACTAAATAATTCCTCCTTACAGGTGGGGAGGGGTGGGCAGAGAAGGGAGATTGTAGGGTACCAACAATCTAGACTCTTTCACAGCAGAGGTCTAGACTGCTGCCTCTCTAGAATTTCCTCCCTGGACCTGGAAAGTTACTAAATTATGTTAAATGCTATTTGAACATATATTTCTTAGACATGCACTAGGGACTCTTTCCATGAGTTGATTGAGCAGTTTGGGACATCTTAGGACCTTGGCCAAAGAACATGGATCCTTCAGAAAAATAAGATATAACATATAAAATATGTAATGATTTAAGTTACTATTGTTATTATCATTAAAATTAATGACCAACATTTACTGGGCCCTATATGCCAGATCTGAGCTAAAAGCTTTACAAGCACGATTTCATTGGGTCACACAGTGAGTCACTAGGAAAGAGGAGAGGCTATTTCCCTGGGTCAGTCTGGCCCCGAATTTTATGCATCTGACTATTACGTCATATCCTGTGATGAACTTGCCCTAACAATAATAGGTCATGACCTAGGCAAGCAAAATGCCTTTGATGATCATCATATTCAGGCGTGGAATAACACTGAATAGACGAAGAGGAAGTAAAATACTGAGAGCGAAGAGGACATTTCTGGGGTGGCTCAGTGTTCTTTCTGTTTGTGACCTGAATGACACAAGCTCTGACCTTGCAGTTGGCTGGCTAGTCTTGTTTCGCAGGGAAGACTTTCTATTTTTCCTCTGGAAGACATCCCCAGGTTTTAGCAATACCAAAATGCCATAATGGTCTTCCAGATTTTGAACCTAAGGTGATGGTATTTAGCCTACTTAAATGATACGAGGCAGGAATTGGAACACAAACTCTTTTTGCTGTATTGGGTAACACAGTTCCTTATTTTTCTTCATTTTTATTCTTTAGTTCTATAAATATTTATGATTTGATCTCTATGTCAGGCTCTGTGGAGGCATAAGAAATTGACACAATATCTTTTCTCCTTAAGTTTATCTTGCTTTCTGCTAGGAAAACCCAGAAGATTATGAAACCCTGCCCCGTTCAATAGTGGGGTGTATTGATTGCATTTTGCCAATCATCTCTCTTTGAAATTCTTTGCTTGCATAACTTTCTAGATGCATTCACGTGTTGTCTCATAACAAAGCCACAGAGACATCAGTAATGGAATGTTTAATGGCTGATTGCCTTGATTCAGAAAGATAAGAGGGTCACAGCTTTGCTGAGTAACCCAGAATAAATTGTTACATTTCTCCAAGCTTATTTACTAATTTAGAACATGACCCTTTGTCCTCTTTTCTCTGCAGGCAAACCACCAAAATCAAATCATCATTCACAGGAAGGTGCATCTGTCCCAGAGCTGAAAAAGGACCTGGATAGAGCCTGGATGGAGAGGACTCCAACAGGCTGGTGTTAAAGAATAAGGTTCGTCTCCTTTTTCCTGTCTACTTCCTGGTGAGTCCCCTCTCCTTCTTTTAAGTGGGATGCCATCCCCTCCTCTGCCTGGCGCAAGGTGAAGATCAAGTGAGATGGATGCAAGGGTTTCTACTGAGTGGAGCTTAAGTCTGAGCCAACTGATAGGTGTGAAATAATTTCAAAATGTGTTTGTGTATCTTGCAATATTAGGTGACTTCTTTGGGGCTTGTATGGGGCAAGAAGTTGGCAGTGTGGATTATTCTCTGAATTCGGATGCGCTTGTACAGAATGCCTTCTGTAATGTAGTGTCTGGGAAGTGACCAAGTGGAAACACAGGTAAAGTCATCTATCAGTGTAGGAAATAATCCATGCAATACGAGTTGGTCCTCAAACGTCCACTCCTCCTCCCTGTCGAGGACAGATGTCTGTAGCTCTTGGCTCCAAGTCCCCAAAGCTGCCTCCAGATTAGAGAGTATGCTCAGCAAGGAGTTGTTCCCTGTCAACAATGAGCCTTAGTGCAGCAGTTGGACTAGTAGGAAAAGCCTTTGTCTATTAGGAAGCCTGCAGAGCTTGGTTGCTAGGCAACCCAGTCTGGAGGCTGCAACCAATGTGCGGCACAAGAGAATCCAGGGAGGTGAGCCTGGGAAGTCAGGAGAAGCAATTCTTAGAGTCAGCTGGGGCAGAAGAAGAAAAAGCACTGCCTGCTACCCAGGTAAAGAAGTGGTGCATACCCTGAAATAACTTGTGCGTTTTAGCATCCATTTGCTAAGTGTGAACACTCAGTGGTAACTACAGCCAGCGGGGGAACTGTGACCTTGAGTAGGTGACTCTCTCCAGCTTCAGGTTATCTGGCAAAAGCAGCAAGCCAAGAAGCCAGGTACCACTGCTCTCCCTATTCTTGCTCCTGCAGCAGCCACATCCCCCCTCCTTAAATCAGAGAAACAGGATTCTGATCCATATAGACTGTATTTGCATGACAAGATGGGAAGGAAAGGATATTATTACAAGAAACCCAGGAGCAAATGGTCTTTGAAATTCCCTAAGCTTGAGGTTATAAATAAAATGACTACTTGTTCCTAAACATAACTAAATATTTACACAGGACAGAATATGCCAAAACACAGATATGGGGGAAGTTATTATTCATATAGCCAAGCTCTTACGACTCTTCTATCTTAAAATATATTCTTGAGTAGCCTGCCAGCAGACTTGAAAAATGCAAGATTAGATACTTTGGGGGGAGATAAGGCAGGATCTACTCCTGAGTCACTTGATAGGTCTGACACATCCAGTAAACATTCACTAATTCTCAGTTTAAGCCTGACAATGAATTTGAACTGAAAGGAATGAGGCACCCCCCAGTGGCATTTGCAATTAAGGAGTACCTAGGGTTGAGAATGGGCCGAGGCTGACATGTGCAGGTCCAGGAGGGTTGAGGCATCACAGAGAAAAGGCAGCAGATCCTAAGATTTGCAGATCGGCAGATACAGATTTAAAGCAGGATGTTTTCATTGACTTTTGCTGTTAACTTTGGACCTGTTACCTAAATTCTTTGATGCACAGGTTACTCACTAGTACAGTGGGAACAAGAATAGTATTTACCTGTAAGAGGTGCTATGAAGTTGAAATGAAATAATGCATAGAAGCCACTTAGCAGAGCACCTGACGTATTGCAAATGGTGACTAGAGGCCTGTCCAGGCCAACACTGGGATCAGTGTCACAGAGTAAAACTGGGTCATATTATGTCTTTGGGAGTTTTTTATTTTTAAAGAAAATTCACTCACAGTTCGGGGATAGAACTTTGGCATGGGAAAGTACTATAGTAGGGGCTGGGAGACCAGGCTCCTGTGGAAGTCAAGGTCACTGCCAGACAATTAGAGTTCAGATGTCTAATTGTGACAGCTCATAGGTTTCCCCAAAAGTGCAGACACACACCCAGAGCTGTCGTCCAGACGGAGTTCGGGAAAACAGCTCCAAACCCAGACACTTCCCGGCGGAAATCCTCTTTGCAGACACCACTTCCGTCTGAGCACGTTCAGAGCCCTTGTGTTCTTGGATCTGGGCCTCGCACTTGACACGTGGTCTGCCTCTCAGAGCAGCGCATTTGCAGACTGTTTCCTTTTGGGTGGGCCTTGCTCTCCATGAGTCCTTCTCCTCCCGGGCTGACCGTTTCCTCACCCGTAACAAGAACGACTGGCCTAGACGGTCTTTGAATCTGCTCCAGCTTGTCTTTCCTGCAGTTTTCCTAAACTTCTCTTAAGAGTCTTGGAGCTTTTTATTCATTCATTCACCAAATAATTTTTGTTGAGTGCCTACCAGGTGCCAGGCGCTATCAGAGGCACCACAGTGGCTCATAGAAATCATGGGAAAAGATCCACAAAGACATGGGCTAAGGTGTTAACCATGGTGGTGATTCCTGAGTATGAGATTATATATATACAAATATACATATGTATATATTTGCCTAAAAATAATGGATGGCAAGGCAGCTAGAGTAGGAATTGGGAGACCAGGGAGGACGCAGTTACAGATGGGGATGACAGTCACTTTTAAAGGCTGATTCAAGTGGAGTTGGTGAGAAGTTGATATATTGGAGGTAAAATTTGGAGGTCTAGGGGCAGGACTTACTGATGTTCTAGGAGGGGCATAAAGTCATCGGGAATGATTCCTAGGTGTTTGGTCTGAGATACGGATAGAAGTGGCAGCATGTTCCGGGGTGAGGTAGAACTAAATCAGTCTAGTCTGGTTTGGGGGTTTTCTTAGAGGGAGCATCAGGGTCGTGTAGACACCCTGTGGATGGGTCATGTATAAAGAAATGTGTTATTTTTAGTTTCTCATCTTCTTAGATGAGTTCCCATCAGTCTTCAGAGTTACATTCAGGCCAAACCTTGTCAAGCAGTTATAGGAACATTTGGTTAAGAAGAAGCTGAACGAGTGAGGACATGTCTTCAAAAGTCACGAGAGATGCTAGGTAGGCTATAAATAGTGTGGCACAGGATGCTCTGCAGAATAATGGTTGCCTTCTTAAGCCCTTCCGTTTTAGAAAGGCAGTGGCCAGTACTTGAGGTGGTCCAGTGAAGTGCAACCCAACTGCTCCCCGCAGATAAAAATGAGACCACTGCGGAACAGGAAGAGGAGTGAAGGTTACTATGTCCAGAACGCGAAATCAGACATTTTGGAGAGGGATTATCAATGTATATAATCATTGGTTGGAAGAAGGGTTTTTAGCCTGCAATCAGTTACCCGAAATCCCCAGTCAGTTCAAACTCCTAATAGCTCTGTGGTCATGAGTATATCATGGTAATTTCACAGCTTTGCAGGACTGCCTGGAAGACTGCCCTCTCTATGCTGAAGTGAAGGCAATGTGGCTTTTTCATTAATTGGAGCAAGAAAATATTTGGTTAGTTATGAAGAAGAGTCTCCCAAATAGTAAGTCAAGACTAGAATGAATGATTTTTTGAAAGGGATTTCATCCATGAGACTATTTCCTAATTTACAATTTTATGACCAAGTCCATAAAAAGCAAAAACAACCAAACTCTTGAAAGGCAACTCCATCCAGCGTAATTTTTTAAAACCTGGCCCATAACCAATCTACCCAGATGCAGCACAGCCGAATCAATCCAGATGGTTCTGCGAACGAGCCAAACTGAGCGTTTCAGATGTGTCACAAATTTGGACACTGAGGTTTCAGACCCTTTCCTAAATAGGAAATCTGAGATGCCAGTTGCAGGAGCTCATGGGCAACAAGAATGAAAAAGATAGGGGCGAAGTGTCAAATGGTGAGCAGGTGCGGATTTTAAAGGGAAAAAAAATTCCCCAGCCTTCAGCTGAGTTTGGGTATTCAACCTAGTTCTTTCAGTAATGCTTATCTGAATTTTCTTAATTAAAAAAAATTATAGTCCCTGAACAACAAAGTTGCTCAGGGTACATGCTGTTAGCATTCTTATTTAAGAAGCACAAGGTGTAAAACACTTGGTTGTCTTAACAGCCTGTATGGAATATTTGGGTGGATAGCCTCGAGGTTGGCGTTCCGTAGCAGAGCCAGACTATTAAATTATAACTGCTCTAAACGTTTGCTCTAAAAAAAATACCCACAGAAAGTAATAATTTTTCTAACTATCTTACTTAGAAAATACCTAAGTCAGATGTACGGTATTGCATCTCTCAGTTATGAAATGCAGGATTGGAACGGTACAGTTGCGTTACAATAATTCTTGGGATTGCATGCAAGCACAAGTCAGGTTAACCACTGGGGCTCAAGATGCATCTAGCCGGTTTCCCAGGTGAGTGGAAGACCCAGAAACATGCCAGATTGAGTGAGAGGTTGTGAGTAATGCAGAGGTGCCTGTAGGTGCTGTGTGAGGGACCTGAGACAGGCCCTAGCCCCTAAGCTTGACTGCTCCTTGTTGGTAGTCCTGTTCTTAGAAGAGGAAAGAGCAGTGCCAGGGATGAAATAACTCAGGGCACAAAAACTCTCTGGGCAGAATCATCCAGAACGAAGTTCATGCTCTGACTCTATCAGTACTTCCTTTCTCTAAGTTTGCATGTTCTCGTCTGCAGAAGGGCTGATTACGGGGATGAACTGAGCTATTTCTATATAAAGTATTTGTACAGGGTTTGATATCTAAGAAGTCTCAAGGTTAGTCACTTCTAATATAAATGCAATAGTAATAAAGATAGTAGATGAACAAAAAAATCAAAGAAAAAGCGAATAGTACAGATTTTTCAACGTAATGCCAACCACGTTTCTGAGAATGCTGTTCAGTAGTGCCCCTGCTCTCCTCTCTGATGACTGGGAGAGCTCCAAGTGACGGATGGGCGGGGAGCACACACACACACAGCGTGGACGTGGGGGCAAAGGGACGTTCCCACACCCAGGGCAGGCGGAGCGGGATGGTGCAGGAGATCATGGCACTGCTCACAATGCTGTGCGGTCTAAAACTTGCGAACTGCTTATTTCTGGATTTTCTATTAAATAGTTTCAGACCACTGTTAACCATGGGCGACTGAAATCAAGGAAAAGGAAACCAAGGGTAAGTGGGGACTATCACATTTCCCTCAGGTGGGTAGGGGATGGAACTATATTACTGCTCGAGTGGGTGTGGCTCTCAGAGCAGGTATAGTCTGCCTTTTTTTTTTTTTTAGTAGCTCTGGATTTTTTTTAAATCCATAGTCCAAATGTGATTAAAAAAAACAAAACAAAACAGTTGTCTTAGAGCTTCATGGAGCCTACAGAGATAAAATGACTAAATCCTACAGTGGATTCACCCTTAGCTCCCTGATTTGCTGGTTTTGTTGAACTACTTCTGGTCGAGGACCCCTGAGATCAGTCTGACTCTGCCCTGGGGCAGAGCTCCATCAGGCCCACTACTATGGGCTCTTCTTCACCCACTAATGACGCCAGATCTGAGTTTTGTACCTTTCTCTGCATGTCTGGAATCTGCCTTCATCTTACATGGCATTGGAATTGAACACCTGTAACACGTGGCTCTCTTGCTGTATCTGAACTGCATTCCTCGTAATAGTCCTTCTCTGATAGGCCAGTCACGTGTCAACAAACCACACGCACCAAAATCCATTGGAAGATACATGGTGTTTGCAACGTGCTGTAGTTTCAGTAGCACACACCCGTATATGATACCATGTTTTACTGATGGGGGACCGAGGGTCAGTGAAGAGCCAGCCAGTCACATGGCAGAGAGCAAGGGAATTATCATCAAGTTCTGGTGTTCTGACTATATGTTCAGTGTTATTTCTATTCCATCATTCTGCCTGAATGTTTCTACTCTCGAAGTTTGGATACAAAGAATGATGTGAGTGTGACAGGGCTAGTCAGCATCGACTCTGGGCAGAAATGAGTCTCCAAGGCTGTGATAGGCAAGGGCTGAGCCAGGAGGGCATTTTAAAGTAGGCCACACCACACACATCCCAGTTTGAGGGTGATCACTCACCCCTTGCATTTTGGGAAGGAAAATCCTAACCCTCCCATTTGGAATTCTTTTTATCCTTAACGAGGGTAATATGTTCTAGCGAGGAATGCATTGCTGCCCAGTGGGTGGTCGAGCTGCGTTCCCTAATTTAATCTTTTGTTAAATATAGTCCCTCCAATACAGTATCTCAGTTGACAGTTATTAATTGCCTGGTTGACAGCAGACATCAAAGAATCGGGAACAAACAGGAGATGCCGCAGATGCATTTAGCAATCAAAGATAACTGCTGGATAAATAGTGCCCAGAGCAGATGTGTTTTCAGGATGAACGGCCAGTTGCTGTGTGAATTACAGTTCCTGAATTTCTCCTCTTCATCAGCCTGCCAGAACACTCCAGAGGCCCTTGTTTGAGGCATTTCAGAAATTGGCTTTTAAATTCTTACTGCTGCTTAACAATCAATCCTCTTGGATGCTGAAATGCGTTTTCCTCTCTCGAGTCTTTCCCCCTCCACTGTGCATTGGGTTTTTCTGGTTATCCTCGCTGGCGTAGCATCTGTTACTGGCGAATTCCTGGGCACTGCGAATCCCAGTGAAAAGGGGATTTGTCAATGGTAGGATCCTCTCCCCAGCTTTCTTCCCAATCTCAGCAGCATCGTTTAAAGAGTTAGGCCAGTGGCAGCAGCTCTGGAGGATTCAGCAGTCTCAGAAAACCATGCTCTTTGCTTTGTTGTTCTCTGTGAGTTAAAATGTGGCCAGAGGGCTGCTTTCCCAAGTCTCTACCTCCTCAGGCCGCAGTGCCCACCTCGTGCTCCATTAGCATTTTACAGAAGGTCCAGTCAGTGGAGCTCCTCGCATGCTGTCTTGGTCACAGAGGATGACTGGTATGTAGTAGAGGGACAAACGAATGCCTGCAGAGGAGAGGCAGGCAGCAGGGGGAGAGAGGCTGGGGCTGGCGGAACTGTGGTGGACAGAGGAGGGCAGGCCCTGCAGAAACTAAAATCCTCCTCCCTCGTCGCAGTCACCATGGCAAACCTTTGGTTTTTGAAGGGCCACACTTGCAACATCTGTGGTCAAGATTAGCCCTGGGCCTCCTTTTTGTAACTTCTTGGTGAGTACTCTCCAGTTTGCAAAGTGTCTCTTTTTCTGTATCTGTGAGCCCTGGGACAACCCCCAGACAGACAAGGCTGGTTCTCTTATGCAAATGACAGCCCTCAGCTCCAGGACTTAAAGGAGGCCAGGGAGGGGTTAGGGCTCAAACCCAGTCTTTGTATCTACACCTCCAGAGTTCTTTTCCTTGTGCTTTGCCTCTCTCTGTCTCTCTGTCTCTCTCTCTCTGTCTCTCTCTCTCTCTTTCTCATCTCCCCACTACTTCCCCTCTGGTTCCCTTTTCTTGTCTAGGCAACCAGGGTCACAACAGTGATTCCAAGCCTGGGAGAGCTTGTCTGGAGTCCTAATAGTTTTTTTCCTTCCACTCCAGGTCTTTTATCCCTGCTGTGACATTCCAGAATAGCTGTTAATGCGTTTGCCTATCAGTGAGCCATTCCAGATGAGTAATAAGATACACCAGGAGTTTCAGACCTGCATTGCTGGAAATACTATGTTAACCTTTTTTTTTTTTTTTTTGAGAGTGTGTATATGTGTGTGTGTGAACAATACATAGCATACACATGTGATCTGACAATAATTTAAAAAGTAGGTCTAATTTCCCTCAGCCTTCCTCATTTAGAAACTGGAACTAGTAAGTGTAGAGGACAAACTGCGAATGCATAGACTTCAGATTAAACTATAAAACTGCTACTTTCAAGCTGTGTGACTCTGAGTAAGTGCCTCCAACTATGCTCAGTCTCCTCGGCCATACAACGGGCAGTAGCTGACTTACTGTTCTGAGGGTAAAATGAGGTAATGTGTCTTTGTGATGCGCTGACGCCAGCAAGTCTTCAGTGGGCGTTAACGATACAGCCCTGGCAGGACAGGGCAGGGGGACCGTGCAAGGCCAGGACGGTTAGACTGCTCGGGCTGCCATATTTTGTTGTGGTGGTCAGAATTTAGAATCAGGTCTGACTAAACACTATAACAGGTAACAAGATTCAAACATAGAAAAATCAATTTAAATTACGAGAAAGCAAGCTCACACAAGTCTGCGGGCTGCCGATGCACTTTCTTCTGGATTCTGAACACCCACTGGTGTGCAAGTGTGGCAACATGAGGATGCCTTCTCTTGCATCCCCTCAAGCCAGAGTCCAAGACAGGGACAGAAGCGCTCTCCTGTGCACCACAGTGCACCGCTAGGCCCCGCAGGCTCACTGCTCTCCGGCCCATAACAGGAGCTTGACCCCAGGTGATAGGAATACACCATTACGAGTGTATGAGAGAGGCGGGTTCCGTTCATCGCTTGATATTTCTGTCTGAACCCTGGGATTTCACAGGCTGGAAAACTAAATGTATACAGTTAATCTTCTCATTGGCACAATTCTCTTTTTTATGGTAAACCATAGTTTCTTTTCAATGAAGCCTTTAGCTCGTTCATACTAGTCTGGTTGCAGTGAGAAAGGAGTCTTTTGATGCCGACCTTGCAAAATCCCAGCGGAAAACATGAGTGTGACTGCACTGCCCAGGTCTAAGGAAAGCTAGAGACAGTGTAAGCCGGCACTGTGGGGGGGTAGCTGGGAAGGGAAGGGGTGGGAGGGGTACTGATGGGCAGGAAGTTAGCTGTTCAACAGCATCACAATAAGGAGGAAGGAAGATGGAGCAATGAGAGTAAGAAAGGGCCTGGATTATGGCCTGTGGGTGTGCGATCTCCTTGGGCAGGGATGGACTATGTCCGATCATAAGGTAACAGGTAGGTAAGTACAGGGGTATGACTCGGGAGTGGTGACAGTTTACTGGAGGGCTGTGGACAAGTCGTTCTTGCCAAACGCCTGCTGGCTGCAGTGCAGCAAGCAGGAAGGAGCTCCTGCCCCCCCCCCCCCCGCCATGGCACCTCCTCTGGCCACCAGCCTCCATCCTGAGAGCCGCTCCTGGGTCACTCTGTAGGTGGACATGCACTTCCAGGTCCTCCCCAGAGGGAGTGCCTGTCCGCTGACACTTGTGTTCAAGCTAGACGCTAAGGCGGACAGACCGTCTGGCTATTTCTCCTGATCAAGGCATCAGGCAGGGTTCTTTTGGTCTTTAAAATTTTCTTTTTGGTTCCTGAGCTTTTTGCTAAGGTAACACAAATAAGTTACATGCCTCCCACCATGGCAGGTAGCTGTCACCTGGCAGGCCAGGTGGGTTCCCAACTTGGTTGAGGCCGACCCCATCCTCTTGCCTCTAGATAGAAAGTCCAAGTCACTCAGATCTGAGATGGGCACCTAACTGTGTCGCTGTACTGGGTGTGGGACATTAGGCAAGATATTTGACTTCCTCAAGCCTCAGTTTCATAGTTAGGACTCAGCTACTGTTTGTGGAAAAGTTAGCATCGGTGAGCACACCTTGAGTGCTAACTAGTTAATTTCCTTCAAACCTAATCATGAAAAATCTTGTAGATGTTGGTTGTGATCTTTCACGCTCTCTCTCTTTGTGTATGTATGTATGGATGTATGTATGTGGAAAGGAAAAGCATATTGAATGTATTTGGAGAAATAACTTAGACCCCGATGCTATGTCCTTGGCATTCTGAGAGGACGAGTGTGTGAGAAAAACAATGAAGTTGTTAACCTGACAATTAAGGCAGCATATATACCTGGGGGCTATCCCACTCATGAGCAATTTTCTGTCTTTACAAGTTTAATACCAGAAGCCTAGATGATTTTTAAGGGCTGTGTCATTGCAGTGTTCCTCCAAATCCCCAAATCAGAAGAAACTGTGCAAAGGATTCCAAGGGTCCCCGGCTAGGAGAGCTTTGCGATGAATCTAGCGTGATCCAATCCCAGGGCCTGAGTGCCCCCTGCTGATCCCCTGTCGACCCCCTCTCTGCTGCTGCTTGTGTACCTTGGACAGTCGGGGACTGCTTGCCTTTCAAGGCTGTTTATTCTCATCCGACCTTGGACAGCTTGGACTGTTCCATGCAAATCCGGTATAAGACAGACATGTTTGACTCCTTGCAGCGTTTAGAAATTCAGTTCTTGCCGTCACGAGGCACACGCTGAGTCTTTCCTCATCAAGGCAGTCCCCTCCTTTGATTCAGAGAGGAAACTGCAGACCTCCACATCTTCTCTTCCCAGTTAAACCACCCGAGGTTGTCCAGCTCCTCTACACAGAACATGGCTTTATGGTCTTCTTTCCTTGTGGCAATTGCCCTCTGAAGGCACTGGCTTGGCAGCCTAGTGTCCTCCTTCAGGCCAGCACCCAGAGAAAATGCACACGCTGCTGATCTGAATCCTGCGCCTGTCCCACAGTCCTCAAAACCTCACGGGCACGTCTGGGGTCTGAACCTCCTCCTCACGGAGCTCCTGCCAGGTCACGTCTTCTTACCTCCTAGGGCTACCCTTGGTTAAGTTATGTATTTAAGATACATGGGTCTTTCTGTCCGCTGGTCTGGAGATAATTTTTATCTGGGTATTTTTTTCCCCCAGACAGAAAATTAATTGTTCATCTCAAATAATGTTTTACACAGAAAAGAACTTGGATTTCATTATATTCAGCCAGGTCCTTCCACTCCCTGAGCCATTATATAAAATAGGCAAAAAGCTAAGACCTACCAAACCACCCAAAATGATTGAGATTTAAAGAGCTATATACATTCTTGTGCAATGCCAGCCCATAAGTAAGGACTCAAGAAATGTGCAAATTATACATTAATAATGGTAGACGGTGACTCCCAAATAAGTCAAGCCCATAACCCCTCAAGTAAATCACTTTTATTTTTCCATAATTTGCACACACCAGAAGTTATTTGTGTCTACCGGTGGCTTTATTGCCTCTGGTTTCATTGCAGAATGATGACCACCCTCTGCGAACAACCTTTGTCCAATGCTGCAACCCTTTATCATCCCGCCGAGGTAAAAGAAATGTAGCCACTGCCTTAAAATTCATTCTTTGATCTCAATTTTAAGGCACATGAACTTCCAAGAGAAAGAGGAAGGAATCATGTAGGAGCCATGGGAATTTTATCTTCGGCATTTTGAAGTAACACCGTTTCTCATTTTCTGTCTTAATACTGTAGTGGGAAGAGATAAAAATGTTATCAGAAGGAACTGGAACCATCTCTTTAATTAGAGAAGATTCTAGTCTACATGTACACTGTTCACTAAAGAGATTATCTTTTGAAAGTGAATACTCTTGATGTAAATTGAGATTTAAGAGCTTGTGTTTCAGCTTCGCTCTGAAATTACACAGCCTGCTTATCTGTATGGAGTCAGAATTCCACAAATATTGTCCTGTTTCCTTGGTTTCTGATGAAAAATGGGATTTCATGCATAATTATAAAATGTTTTCTATGTGTTCACAATACTTCCCTTTAATAAGCTATACCATATTTTTTAATAAAGTGTTTAACTTACTCTTTGAAGACAGGGAGTTATTTTCCCATTGTACAGCTAAGCACACTGAAGCTACTCTAATTTCATAATCCAGAGTTTTTAGATGGAGTTTATTGTTCTCTTCCTTTAGAGGAGAGACGCAATGATGACTGTTAAGTGAATGAGTCATTAAAACAGTAGCAATCTGATATTATAATTCAGGGCTGATAGAAAGGTTCCAGTGGTCATAGGACGTGTGTTGTGGGCAGTAAGGACCGGCTTCTCTGCAGCATTCTTTCAGTTCCTCAGCATCCATAACAGACCGAGTGGAGCCATGGACGGAAAAGTTTTTGAAAAGTGATTTACGGTGTGAGATGGAGCAGGCAGATGTTTGGATGTGCATGGTACCCTGATCCAATCCCTTTACCCTAGCTGAAATTGTAGGTTCTCTCCTCTTCTTTACTAGGCTAGGGTGTCTCACATTGCTTCACGAAGGGCCATGTACAAGCATGAACATGCGTGCCACACATAACGTGATGAGTTCTATGAGAAATCGGCCCTGCCCTGGAGGCCCCCCGTGTGGGGTGCACCAGAAAGGATTGTGAACCTTCTGAATGGACAAAGGGGAAGCAGTGCGGGGTGAGGGCTCTGGACAGGGGAATATGCATGTGGTAGTCAGCCACATCTAGGTGGTGTTTACAAACTAAAACCAGATGAGACCAGTGGGGGAGTGAGTGGAGAGAAAGAAGAGGAGGGAGGCATGGCTCAGTCCCACATTAAGAGGTTGGGGAGAAGGCAGCTTAGGGGGTGAAGCTGGAAGGGGGTACAAGCAAAGCCAGGACCACGTGGTACCCTGGAAACCCAGTGAGGAAAGTGTATCAAGGTGGATCTGATTTCATTGACAAGAAGAGGAATGGGACGCGGATTGAGCGACATGGACTGAGCAACGTGTCTAGAGCAATGGGGATCCTAAAAAGAAAAGTTCTGTGGGAAGGGCGAGTGGAAATCTAGTTGGAGTGGGTTCCAGAGAACATTGGAGGAGAGGCTTGGGAAAGAGGGAGGGTTAGAGTCCTCCAGGATCCACGCTGCAATGATGAGTGGAGACGACATGGGGAGGCAGCAGGAGAGGAAAAGAGGATAAAGTGTGTTGTTTTGGTGTCATTGGGCTTTTGGAAATGGAAAAAAAATGTCATGTGTGGCCTGAGGGGAAAATTGTGGGAGAGAAAGAGAAGAAAAAACCAGCCCCAGTGATGCGAGAGAATGCCTGGAACGGCATCAGCACCAAGTGCAGGGGTTGGTGGAGGAGAACCTGGACAGGGAGGGAAGGCTCCCATCACCTGGCTGTGGGGTCCCAGGGCAGTGGCCTGGGTTGGTCTGCTGTCCATCACTCAGTACTGCCTCTGTTGGGTTTTAGGAGGGGTATATAAAGGTACATATATAAAATACACAGAACAGTGCCTGGAACATATAAAAAAGCTCAATAACTAGCAGTTGGTATTCCGCCATTAGACAAAAAGTCAGCTTCCAGAATCATAATGGGATTCGGTATGAGGGGTGTAGCCTTTTGCAGGCTAGCAAGATCTGTTTCAGCTTCTTCTGAACTCTGACCCGGAGAATGGGGATACTCCTTATCCATGGGAGAAGCCAGATTTGGCTAGAGCCTGAGGTTTGTAGTCTCATATTCTCACTAGTTCTTTGTCAGGCTCAGCCTAAAGACATTAAAATTCTGTAGATGTTTAGCTGCTTTTTACATAGGTTATTTGATTTCCAAGAACTCTTTTGATGCAGACCCTGGCTTACGGGGTCCGAGTCATTATGGATGAAAATGAGACATTCACATGGACTACCGAATCTGGTGGGGGAAAAGCGATGGCACTGCTTTCCTCTGGAGGGGAGCAAAAGCCTCCGCCCTTGCTCCAATCAGCTTTTATTGTCTTACTGGACACATTACAAGAAGGTTCTCATTAACTGTGGGCAGGCTCGCTTTAGGTGGTTACCTTTTATAGAAGACAAAGGAGCCAATGCTGCTAATCCCATCACAGAAGAGGGATATTTGTAAATGAAAAGGCAAAAGTGGTTGGACTCTTGTTACACTCATCCTTGGAAGGTTTAGCATGGATTTTAGGAAGTTGCTTTGCAGTAAATGTCCTCAATTCAGGGTGAGGGAGTTTTAACAAAAAGCAAGACTCATAGCAGCCTACGCACATTGCAGGCCTGATTCCCCATGGGAGAACCTATCCGTGGGCATGGATCCTGTGCATCTCCGAGTGGGAGCTAGGCCCACGCCACGAAGAACAGTCTACTACACCTTTAAGATAAATAGTATTATTTTCCAACTGTTGTGTGTAAGGGAACAAAAAGGCAGAGAGATGAAGTCCCTTTACAAGGAGTGACATAGGTGATCAGTAGGGTTGTGAACCCATGTGGCTTGATTTTACTGCCTTGCTAATTAGTCTCTGAGTAAGTATTTACAATAAGCATGATGCTTTTTTGGTCTCAGGCATTCTTACCTGAATGTTCCTATGCAGAGGAAAACAGTAAATTAGCCATGCTATGCCTTCAGCAAAGAAGGGAGCACACTCATTAGTCATTAGCAAACGAAACAGAAGCCAAAGAAGGCTGCTGGGAAGGAAGGAAGGGAGAGTGAGCCATGGAACTTTCCCCCAAAGGATCCATGGGAAGAGAATTGTGGAAGACTTATTGGGCAAAAGCTTCCTATGCTGAGCTAGGGTCTCTTCCAGAAAGGCCTGAGGATGAATGAGTTAATCATTTGGTGACATTTAATCAAGAGCCGGGAATCTAATCAATGACTGACCCTCAGAAACATTGGGGTACTGGTCTGGCTGATTGCCTGGACTGTCCACCTGTAATTAGCAATTATCTCAGCTGAGTAACCCTGTGCCCCCGGGAGATTCCAACAAGGAATAGCTAGCTGTCTCTAAGCGGAAATTTCACCCTTTGCCTCCATCACTTGTATTGGGCAGTATGTTCATTCAGTTTTCAGGGTTTTATTGGGCCCATCTGATGGAAAGAGCTGGCATTAGACCAACAATTACTGTAATGAGGAGAAATAATGAAGCCCTCCTAAAGGCAGGTACAAGATCTCAAATGTCCATCGCTTTCATCTCCTCCATAGCTTCCTCCCCTTCTGTCAATCTGGAATGTGGCCTTATTTAATTATGTTAATTATAGCTCTTTCTGGACCAAGTAGAAAAAGAAGCCCAACCCAGCATGAAGCAGAATTTTTGTCTTAACTCAAATCTGAGAGTGTTCATGGGAACTGTTTCCTCAGGGTAAAGAGAAACCTCGACTCTGACTCTTCCAATGGCGTCTTCTCTGGACCCCGCTTGAGAAGGTGCAGATTCACATTGTTGCTTTGCCCCTTTGTGTCCGTGGCCCAGTGACTTAATCTTTTCTAGGCCATTTCAGAGGGGATGGTCAGGAAAAGCCTTTTGCAGAGGTGGCATTGAGCTGGGAGCAAAGGGATCCCTTTTCATGATAATAGGGAATGAGCACATTTTCAGAAAAAGAGACAGTAAAGGAAGAAGCTTTGGGTCTGCATGGCTGAACACGTGAGCCCCAGACAGAGGGGCATGTGCCAGGTCAGAGAGACGGACAAGGACAGGGAGAGGTGTGGAGGCTTGTAGCCTCCGTGCAAGGGCACCCATGGCAGGGTATTAGGCCCTGGGGTGACAGGATCTAAGGTATCTCGTCAAAAACTCGGTTGAGTTTCTGTGTAGATGCCTATTAGGGGTTAGTACCAGTAGAGTGCTTAGCACAGTCTTTGAGAAATGTCAGCTGTTGAATCATCTTGATGGCTGTTCTCAGTGAGGAGCGTAGTCCCAAGGACGGCATGTCAGAATTTTCCATGAGAAGGGTTGCTCAGCCTCCGACCACTAAGTTCTTGGCCCATAGAGCATCTGGTCCCATTCTGTAGGAAGATGCGCTCTCACCACCCCTCTCTGCACCCCTCCCCCAAGCCTGCTGTCCATCTCAGGTGTATTGGGTGGAAATAATGGTGAGGGCTCCTGCTCGCCCATCTCATCTCCTCCTGCAGAATCACACTGCCCCTGGGACCACATCCAATTCTGGCTTGGTACGCAGATCATTAGAGAACTTATTTCTGAACCAAATGGAGAAACCCAATATTCGCAGATAAGGCACTTTTCAGGAAACTCATTATAACCTCGATTGTAAAAGCTGCATGATGGAAAGCAAGTTACATTTTCTTACTTGTTTATTTGCTGCTGTTATTAATGCCAAGAAGTGGCCTTGGATGACCCTGGGTGCCTGGGAAAGCATCTTAAAAATTTCATCTCATTTGACTTCAGCGCTCCGGTGACTCAGGTCAAGTCAGATTGATGACTTCCAATTTCTGGGGTAAACGATGAGAACTGTGTGACATGTCCAGGCCCACGGAGAGCGCTGAACAGGGACCCATCTCACAGGTCTCATTCTGGTGTGGTTTTCCTCGTCCCCAGTGGCTGCCACATGCCCCGTGTTCACTCCCCAGATCATGGAGAGCAGGAATCATTTAAAGCACTGCTTAGCGCTGGGGTGTCTAAAAATGCCGTGTGGAAAGCATGCCGGTATTAATTTCATGGTATTACTAGAGGGAGGGAATTCTGAATTTGTGTTCTTAATGGAGAGAAAATGTCAGTATTCCTCATGTACGAGAAGCCCGGGTTTCACTAAGAAGCCAAGTGGGTTTGGAAAGGATGTGCTGTCTCTGGCACCTGCTCAAGCCCATGAGGGGGAGAGAATGAGCTGGCCGGATCTGCTGTGTTTTCAGGCTGTCACGCCCATCGTCTTTTCCATAAAGATCCCCAATGAAAGGCAGGACTGGTAGTTTGAGGACATTTAAGGAGTAGACCACAACGGGATTCTCTCTTCTGAAATGGGTCAATACCCTGCTTGTTTTTGTTTTTATTTTGTGAAGCATTATTAAAGGGTGCTTACAGGGCAGCCCTCACAGCATGAGCCAAGCACCTGAATACTGTCTGCTCAGTGAATACAGCCACGTAGTTACACCCAGCTGAAGGGATGGTGCACCTCTAGCAGCCCAGAAACTGTGAGGAAAGTAAGGATCCCTGTTTGGCGAATATGTAGGGGCTCAGCATCACCTGCTGAAAAGACTTCCCCTTCCATTTCGAATTGCCCTGACAGGAGCATAATGTAAGGGTGAACCCTTGACCGTCTGTTTGGCCTGTGGACCTGCGTGCTTATCCTTATGTCAGCATTACACTGTCGTGATTGCAGTGCCTTCAAAGTGAGCTCAGAAAGTCAGGCAGTGTTGGCCCTGCGCTGTGTTCTTTCAGAATTGTTTTGTGTCCAACCAATTGCTATTCTATGTCCATAAATTCATTGGGGCCAACTTGTCAGTGCCTTCCCAGCCCCCTGCCCCCTGCCCCAACCCAATAAGGCAAAAAGAAAGCCTGCTGAAAGTGTGCTAGGAATTGCATAAAACCTCGGGGCATTTGGTAGACTTGCTCTCTTCGTCATACTCAGTCTCGAAGCCCATGAACTTGGCATGTCTCTCCCATTACTTAGATCTCCTCTAACTGTGATTGGTGACATTTTATAGTTTTCAGTACATAGGAGTGCATTTAACAACAATGAAAAAACCCAAGGATTTGATTCTTTTGGATTCAACTGTAAATGGAATAACTTTCTTAACTGTATTTCCATATGTGATTGTTAGGGCATAGATATGGAGTAGAAGTAACGCCAGCACCACTTACAGACAGCAATGTCAGAAACCAGATGTGGCTCCAAGAGGGCTGGTGGATACACAAACGAATTGCATTTTCGCACACCAGCCACAGTAGTGAGTGCATGTTTGAGATCATTCACATTAGAACCCTCAGGACATTACTTATCTAAGGAAGACATCCAAGGACAGGTGCACAAAACCCCTCCTCAGAAAACCACACAGCATTCCTGAGGGGCATACAAGAACGCCTAGGTAAGGAAGGTACTTCACACTCATGAACCCAGTGCCCACTCTCTCACAGGTACCATCCCTCTCCGTATTTCATCCCCATAAAAATTACTGCAGGCATTTTTCTGTGGAAATTGACACTGATTCCAAACACCCACACAGTCCCAGTGGCTGGTTTCCAGCTGTCAGCACTAATCCACCAGCGCCAGAAACTACAAAGAATGGTGCTGATGTGGGGTAGATGGACAGACAATGGGACAGCCTACAGAACCCTCCAGCCAACGGACACGTACGCAGTTACCTGATTCACACACAAGGCAGCCCTGCTGACTAGCAGCAAAATTATCGTCTGTCCAGACGTGGTGCAAGCACAGCTACCCCCAACAACACAGCTCCCCCTACCTTACGTCATACACGCAAGCCAGCTTTGGAGCAGCCAGAGACATAACTATCAGAAATACAGCAACCAAATCCCACGCAATAATAGATAACAGAACGGCTTCATGGCCTGGAGAGAGGGAGGTTGTCTAGCAAAACAGAGCCCAACCAGCACTAATCATAGCAAAAAAGACCAGTACGTTGGACTTCATTAATATTCTGTGTTAGGTTCTCGTTTATGTTACTTTTTTTGCCCATATGCTGAGAACCTTTAATTTAAAGATTCAGGAATCAAATATAAAAGATACTAATTTTCCATCCATCCTGGTACATTATTTACCAATTTAACACATTATAGAACTTAAAATGACATGTGTGCTTTAGCTGGTCACAAAGCATTGCATACCTTTGCATGAAACTATTCAAACTGCATTACCATAGGAAGTTCATCCCATCGAGGTCCTTCTGCTTCCTATTATGATGTCAAATACTTTCACAAATGTGTCACGATAGCTCCCTTGAAACCATTTTCTCCTCTGCTTTTGGACAGCTGTAGGTTTGCAAAAATTATCCCTGCATTTGTAAAAGAAGATTGAAATTCGACAATAGACATTAGAAAGAAGAAGACAATTACTGTCTCCTCCTGTCACAACACCCTCCCCTCCACACTCCTCCCTCGTTCCTGATTGACTGCCCAGAAAAAAACCAACTTTCTCCACAACAGCCATACCTGCCATTGATTATATGTGGTTGGGTGATTCTTCATAAGCAAAGCCATATTCACATTTAGAAAAATAACTGGATGACAGCTTCCTCGAAGTCAGGCGCTACCTCAGATACATTCAGACGATTGGGCTAAGACGAACAGCTGTCCCGTCCATTATAGGCTTAACCTGCAGGACTCCAAACAGGACAGCAGCTAAGTGAGTCCCACTGGGGCCTATGAAGCCTGGCACCTGCCTCTGAGCGTCCTTTGTCACCATGACTAAGGATAAGGAAGGCGACTAGGATGAGAGGCCACAGGAGCCAGTCTAAAGACTGGCACCATACCACGTTTTCTCACAGCAGAAGAAAGGAGCACCACATGGGCTAGAATTATGGAAGCAGAGGAAAGGGCACTTCAGTGTCACGTACAGAACGATGGAAGGAGCAAGGGGAGAGGTGTCCTGCATTGTGAGGAGGAAAGGAGTAGGGGTGAAGATTTGCCGGAGTAATAAATGGTAATAGAGGGAATTAGAAAATTACGTTGAGATGCTGGATCAGGAAGGCTTTTGTCTAAGCCTACTGATGCATTTGGAGTTCATCCTGGAGGCCACACTTTAAGGAGGGGATTACTACTTCTAAATCTCCATATATGATGACTCTTAAAGCACAAACACAATGGCCTAAATAAATGCTGGAAGCTGGTGTGGGACCCCCTTTACTTTAATTGGCAGACCGCGTGCTCGCTGCGAAACACCGCACGGGAGCCGATGTGTTGGAGAAAGAAGATGATGTCCTCTCTCCCCCAGCTGTACCTCCTAGATAACCAGTGTTAGGACCCAGGTATTTATCACTTCACGCTTTTACCCACAACCAAAACCTATCAAAGTATGTACATGCCCGCACACACAGTTCGTTGTATAAAAATTGGATTTTATACTTTCCAACTTCAAAAATAGTCATTACAAATACTGATAATAGTATCTGATATTTTTCAGATTTCACTAGGTACCTGGCCCTATTTTAAGGGTTTCATTTGCATTATCTCCTTTAATCTTTACTGCAGCCCTGTCCTGAGTGCCATTATTTTCTTCACTTGAGACTCAGAGATATTACACAACTTTCCTAAGGTCAGGCCAGCCAGCCAGTAAGTGATGAAGCCAGACTCCAAACCCATGCCCTGAGCTGCTAGGCCAGGGCCACTGTTCGGGCGTCCCGATGAGAGAAGGTGAGGGCTACAGGGGATTCTGTAATGATGGAGTCAGAAGAGAAGGGAGCCATCAAGAAAACCGTAGAGGCAAAAATCTCTACGGCCCTGTAATTCACTGCCTGTGTTGGCAAGAGGGAAAGGGTTGAAGTTCCAGGTTTCCAGCCCCACAGTCTGGGCAAAGGGTGATGATTTTCAGAGAAGAAATCCATGAATGGGGACCAGTTTGAGGGGTGTGTTTGGGGCTGGAAGGAAGGCCCTTTTCTCCACCTCCCTGCTGGTTCTCAAAACAGAATTAAGGAGGTGTTCAGAAGGAAGTTCCTGTCCCTGTTTCCCTCCCCTCACTCTCTCCCCTTCAAAAAGAACCTCATCTGATCTTTTGTGGAGGTAAGACAAAGAACTTGGAAAATGTTTAGCTCACCTCCTTGATTTTTTTGTGCGGAGACCTGCACACCCACACGCCGTCCGCTCTCCACGAGCTGCTTCTCCTGTGCCAGGCTCGGGCCGGACTCCAGCCCGACACCTGAGCGCCACTGGAGCCCCTGCGATGCTTGTGCTGCGGGGCTCGGGGCTGGGCAGCTAAACGTACCTGGGCGAAAGGAGTCCATCCCAGGCCTCCTCCTCCTAACCAACTTTACCAGGAATACACGAATACTTTGGGCCTCCTCTTCCTCCTGTAGTTTTTCTCCACTAGTTCTGACCTTGATGGGGAGTTGGGGTGGAATCCATTACTGCACTGAAAATCAAATAGTGGTCTCCTGAATAGGATGCTCTTATAGGATATTCACATGGAGGAGAGGCTCCCATAAGAACCTTCCCACACAAGTGCCAGGTGCTGGCCCAGGAGCACTTGGAAATATGGGTCTATAGTTGACAAGATCTATAGGAACAGAGAAGGACTGTGAGAGGACAGATGATGGACGGTCCAGGATTCCCAAGTAAGCTGTTTGGAATATATCCTCTGGCCTATTGAAAGACAGGGAGGCTCTAAGTGAATGTATATTTTGGCATCTACTGAAACTTGGAAGTAATACAGCGATGGTTGATTTCTCTCTTTTCTCATCTACCGCAGGCCCTTCTCAGGGCTCAGACAAACATACCTCACTCTGGCATTTAGAGAAGAGGAAAGAGAGGGCATTCCCACAGATGTCTGCAAATAAATTGCTGTAACGCTGCAGCTGTATTAAACTGTCATAAACAATACTCCCATCGGGCCTCTGTGGACGTCTGGGCATCAACCACGCCATTGGAAGCCCTCTGGAATGTCGACAGACATGAAACATATAGACACAGGGCTACGCTGCATACTGATACAGCAAGACATGGGTTAGTGGGAGAGGCAGCAGTGCTTGGTGGAACTTGGCCTAGGCTGACTGCCTGTGGCTTCAAAAACCAGGGAGAATCCCCAAGCTTTTCCACTGGTCCACAGAGACGATGGTGTTGCCTGAGCCAGAGGTCGGAAACGCCATTTCTAGGCCCATATCCGCAAACAGGAAATCAGTGGCTGTGACATGTGTCTTCTCACAAAGAAAGAAGAATGAGGGTTTTAAATTATAGGAGCCCTGTGGCACCTTACAGCTCTGAGAGACTTGTGTCAATAACAGTGCTATTATTATTATTATTATTATTATTACTAAATGAATAGGACTTTCTGTTGTATTTCTATAAGTCTCAGTCCTTTCTTTCTCTGCCAAACATAATTACAAAAACTCAAACATTAGTTAAATATTGGCAGTTTTGTTGCCTGTGATAACAGTGGTGTGCTGATGCAAGAAAATATCTTTTTACTTTGCTAGGCAATTCAGGAGTGAGGAGTTATGCTGACTAGCAACTTTCGATGTTCTGCGGTATACAGGTCCCTTTTATTTTTAATGGAAAATATTACGTAAGTTGTGTCAATAACATAACTGTTGATGCTTTATGACTTGCAAAGTAAAACTTCCACATTCACATATATTATCTTGTTGGCCATTGGCTTCCTAATGCCCTCAGGATTAGAACTAAAATTCTGAACGTATTTACAAGGTTACCTACATCCTCTGTAAGGCTAATTAGACTAATTCTTCAGTGTCCTCCTGAGCCACTCTCTCTGTTGACTAGGAAACTTGGGCCTTTTGGAATTTACAGTATCTCATGTGTTTTACCTCCTCAGAGTCTTCGCACACTCCATTCATACTGAGCCTACATTACCACCCTTTTCAACATATCCTCACAGCCCTTCAGTAACCAACTCTTACAGCATTGCTCAGCTTTGGCTTGGTTATGCCACAGTAACAAACACACACCCAGTCACAACAGCTTCCAAGAATAATGGTGAAGTGGTCGATCTTGCCTGGACTCTCACAACAGCCTTCTAAGGACAGTGGGAGATGTGTTGCCTTCGCCGGGCTTTCTCCCTCATCTGTAAAGTCCCTCTACGGCATGTCCATCCTTCCCACTTCCTAGACCTTTCCCCTGTCCTCAGAATCGAGATCCTTCGGTGCAGCCTGCATCAGCTGACCCTAGCCCAAAACTCTGGTCTTGTTCTGAATCCCTTTGTCACTGCCTCAGTTTGCTCCCATGACCGTTGTCTCCTCCTGGCTCTTTGCAAGTACCCCTCCTTTCAGTGATATTTCCCATTTCCAGAAGGCTTTGACCCCCGCTGCACATCTAAGTTCTCTCCAGGTCCCAGGTGAAACATGTACTCGCAGGCAAGCCTTTTGAGTTTTCCAGCTTAAAGGTGCTTTATTGCTCATCGAAACGAAATTCCTTTCATAGGAAGAGGCAGTGAGTACCATGGGCAGCCCTGCAGGCTCTGGGGTCAGACCGCCTGGGCCAGAACTTCAGTTCCCGTGGTTCCCTGAACTTACCTGTCCTCATCAGCAGAGTGGGTGTAAGACAGGTGCCCACCCACAGGTCTGTTACAAGGGCGATGTTAGTTACTGTGAAGGGCTGGTGTAGTGCCTGGCAAATATTAAGTAGTTAGTAAGTAATAATTACTATTGAATAACTTACAGTATTTCTAATAATTTACCGTCCTAGCTTTGTGTGTGTATTTCCTGAACACTGCCTTTTCCAGCTGAAAGACATTTAAAGATCTTAACCAATCACTCCTCGACTCAGAAATCCTTTCTCTGATACTCCTGGCAGCCCCCTAGACCTCCTTTCAACAATTCCTTCAGAGACTTCACTCCATTACAAGGCAGCCTTCACCTTCTGAGGATTCGTGTTTCTATGTATCCCACCACTTAACTCCAGAGCAAAACAATGACATTCCTGTTTCCAAATGACAACTGCAGTTTACCTGGCAGCAGCCCAAGGAACAGCATCTCTGGTGCCGGTATCCCCCCACCCTGAGCCCTGCCCCATTACTCTGCCAGTCAACTGTCAAATCTGGGGTGATCTTGGATGCCCCTTCTCCATGCCACGTGAGCCTGTGTGTTTTGTGGGGCTCAGTGATGAATGTGTGGTCGAGGCAAGGGAGAGGTTAGGTTTCTCAGGGAGCGCTGAGTCCACGTTGGCAACACAAGCACATTGACAAGGTCTGAGGACAGGCTCTCATCCCCTGAGATGCTCCTGGATTCCTCCTCCTCATTTGCACACTGCCATCCCTCCGGGGCATCTACAGACCTCACCTGATGCACAAGGCTGTGTTCTGAGTATGGGGTGTGGGCACTCTGCACTCCTGGAGACGAGAGTCATGGAAATTTCCAGTCTGGATTGCAGAATGCATATGTGAACTCATAATGGAGTTTGGGGCTTTTGCAGGCATCGGTTTCTATCACAAAATCACTGAGTTTTTGTGTGCGGACTCTCACCTGTGGCCCGTACCTATCAAGTCCCTGCTATGTGCTTGTCATTGTCGGGGTTGAAATGAGAGAGGAGGAGGAAGCAGAACACACTCAGGGCAATGGAGAGAGGAAAATGTGACATCTGGAGGACCATCCTGCAGGTTGTGTTCGTGCCCACCGAGGGGTGGGAGGGCACTGCCTCAGCTGTCAGAGCTGAAGAATCCCAGCACTGAAAGGAACATGTGGCCACGCGCCTTGTCCGTTCCCAGCCTGCAGGAAGGTCACAGTCTGCTCTTTCTGTGGACTTTTGTGGCTGGCCGAATTGTTCCATCTATTCTTCCGCTTTTCTGACTTTAATCTCTCCTGCCTCACGTAAGTCCGCTTTCTCCTATTCCATCTGACAATCATAGAGACAATCTAATCAGCACACACTTCGATCGGAGAACCACCAGGGCCCCTCGGCGGCAGCAACACGACAGTTTCCACTAAGCTGGGAGGCAGGAGGTTCTGACTTAGCTCCAGAACCCACTTGCCTCTTTTAGCAAAGTTGGTCCATAGAGGTTGCCAGTGAGAAAACCCAGGGAATAACAGCCAACTGCACCTAAGTATCGGAGCCCTTAACGAACCCCCATCTTTTCTCCCCAGAGAGAGGGAAGAGTTGTTGTTTTTCTCTCTCAATTATTTTTCCAGGCCATTAAATTGACGCAACCCCTGTGTTTTTGTGCGAGGCGGGTGTCCCCGTAGCTCATCTCCCAGAGACGGGGTACAGCGGTGCCAGAGGAGTCATTCTCTGGCTCTGACCATCACCAGAGACAAGAAGGCGCTGATGGAAAAGCTCAAAAGTGTGGCCATACGTGTCTCGGAGAGATTGATGAGACACGCAACAAGCAGAACGCAGACGTGTGTGCCATCGGGTTCTATAAAATGTGCATTTTAATCCATTAAGCAGTTTATCTTTTGCACAGCTTAGTTGGCTGGGATAATTACTTTCCCCGAGCAGTCCATGGCATGTACGAGGTAGAGTGCGTGCAAAATGCACAAACAGGAGCGTGCCGTTTGGAAACTATGGTAGAGGGAGGCGTAGTCACTCAGGTTTTAGAAAACTGTGCTGTAGTCAATTAATCTGGGAGGCTGGCTGAAAGTTTCTTCTTTGTTGGGAGGAAAACTGTTAAGCTTTGTTTTTGTCTCCTACCAACAGCTAATCAAGCCCCGTGCTGAGTGCTTTTCGAGCACCACCACGGGTTCAGAGAAGTTAAATAGCTTACAGGTTTGCAGCCCAGGCACAGGTGGGCTGAGATTGGACTCCTGAGACTCCACCCTGGAGCCCTGACCTCTGTCCCTGAAGTGAGCCCCCTGTACTTCCAACACAAGCCAACGGCTTTACTATGCACTGGTCCCGTCCCCTCCTGTCCTTCTCCTCCACGCTCTCCTGAAACGTGCTTTCTCTTTCCCGATCAGATCCTTCCTGTGGGCAGGCACAGCGCCACAGCTCCCCCATCTGTAAGAACCTCTCGGACTTCATTTTCCCTGTCTGTTGTTACCTCACTTTCCTGCTCTTCTTCAGAGCAAAACTACTTAAGAGACTTGATGCTTCCTGTCTCCAATTTCTCTTCTCTAATTCTCCTGAGCCCATTCTCACGAGGCTTTCATCCCACCACCCTGGCCTGTCCCTCTGACATTCACCTGCACGTTGAAGCACTTGACACTGATTACTCCGTCTTCCTGGCAACAGTTTCTACACTTGGCTGCCATCAATCCATATTCTCCTTGAGTTCTTCCCCACTCACGGTCCATTCCTTCACATCATCCTTCGCCAGCTTCTCTTTATCACCCTGAAATCTCTTTTCTGTCTACACTCACTCCCTTTGCTGTAGGTGAGTATCTTCATTGGAGTGCCCAACAACCATCTCAAACTTATCTAGTGGCACTCCCCCTGCCCAATTCTTTGCCAAATCAGGTCCATCTGTGATTATCCACCTCTCATTGGATGGCCACTCCATCCTTCCAGTTGCTCCAGTGACAACCATGGAGTCGTCTTTGACTCCTTTATCTCTCCCATACCACATAGCTACCCTTTCCAGAATGCTGTTGGTTCCATCTTCAGGACATACCTGCACTCTTATTGCTACTCATCATGGGCGCTGATCCTTCTGTTAGCCACGTCAGCATCAGACTTTACCTAAAACACTGCGATTGCTTCCCAGAAGCCTCAGCTTTCACCTTTACTGCTCGCATCTCAGTCTCACTACTTCTGTCACATGATACTTAAACATTGCCAGTCAGATCCTGCCATCCCCCCTGCTCAAAACCCTTCAATGGCTCCCTGTCTAACTCAGAAAACACAAAATCCTTACAAAGGTCCACAGGGCCCTACCCGACATGTCTCATCTCTGGATCGCTCCGACTGAGACGCAGTGGCTTCCTTGCCGGGCCTCCTGGCTATTCTGTTCGCACGCCAGCCTCTTCCTCCAGAGGGCCACGCAGTTCGCACCCGTGGCTCCTTCTCAGTGATGCCTCATTTAACCATTGAAAATTGCACACCCACACATGCATACAAAACTTATCCCCCTTCCCTGTGTTATTTTATCCATACCACCAGTGTTCCTTTACCTTAACACACTGTTTATTTATGCATTTGGTGTTGTCTGTTCCCCTCAACCAGCAGAAGCGGCAAACTCCCTGAAAGCAGGGGTTTTGTCTGCTTCCTTCACTGCCCTACCCAGAGCTTAGCCCAGTGCTGGAAACCTTGCTAAGTGACTGTTCGGTGAGTCAATGAATAAATCAGCGGGTGACTACATCTTTGTTTTACCCAGGGATGGGTAGAAATGACATCGCAATCACATATTCATGTTCTAAGTGGCTGCGTGGGTTAGCATTAGGAACCATAGTGTAACGCATTAGCTGTCCTGTCCCTGGTCCCTTGTGAGAGGCATAGAGTGGAGGGGTTACATTGCGTTGCTGAAGCCGCAAGACTTGTGTGTGGATTCTACCTACTTCTGGCCTTACTAGCCCTTTGATTCAGTTTCTAAAATAGCTTGTGCCTCATTTTTTTCTCATCTGCAAAATGAAGGTAATACTATTACTACCTGAGGAGGTGAGTCAACAAGTTAATATACACAAAGAGCTTAGATCAGGGCATTTCACGGGGTTTAGATCGACACCCAATAAGTGGTGTTAATTATAACAATGGTGATGCAGAAAAGATGGTCACATTTCTGCTCCTCAGGAGAGGGCAAACATGTTGGTCAAAGAGCAGAAACTTCTGGCAATGCGATGCGTGAGCTCTGGGGCCCTGAGGGATGCTACGGCAACTAACGCTGCTGTGAGAGCGGAGCGCTAATCTCCCCTCAACGACAACAAAACGGTGATTATTTCAAGTACAGCGTGTGTGCACTAACCTCTCCATGGTAAACGTTTCACAACACACACGTGTCAAATCATCACGTTGTGAACTTCAGACTTACAGTGTTAGATGTTCATTGTATTTCGGTAATGCTGGGCTCCAAAGATCAGCGACACCACAGACCATTCTGTGAAAACCCTTCCATTTCTAAGTGAAGCGATTTAAAACATGTGCCGTAGCCTATGAAATACATCTTAGTGACGTTATATGGAGAAAACATCTATATCAAAAAACGACCTGTGAGTGTAATAATATTAGCACCAGCAATGAATATTACTGAGCACCTGCCCACTTAGGCACTGGTTGAAGCACTTGGCATGTGGTGACTCGGCACTCACAATGAGCCTGTGATGTATATACTTCTACCAGGCTTATTTTCAAAGATGCAGAAACTGAGGACAGGGATATTAACTAACTTGCCAGACTGTCATAAAACTATTGAGTGGTGAAGCCAGAATACAAACGCAATGAACCTGCATAGTGACTCTAATAGAAAAATCTTCCAGATGTAAAGAACTGGTATTCAGTTCACTACCCCAAAACTTTGGGTTACCAGTAACAAGCAGGACAGGCTACAGATGTAAAACACCGCCCGTGGGCCCTGTGATCACGGCGGGAGCTCTCCGGGTGTGGTGGTGACACTGATGTTTTCGAACATGGTGGAATGGGCTCTTGAATGATTTTTCCTCACAGCAAAGTACTGAAATTTGAAAATGATTTAGGCAAATGATTTAAACAGCAGTGTGGATGCCAGCTTACCACCAAAATTATGCCACTGTTACTATGATATGCTTCCTAAACAGGAGAGAAAAGGAGTTACAGCGAGGACATTGCAGATGACTCTTAATGGACAGCGTCTGTTGCCACAACCACCTCAGGTGGGGGATGATTACTGGTGCATTGTTAATAATCGTGCTGGTTACCATAGCACTTAGAAGGTGTGATCAGAGAGTTCCACCAGTATTTGAGGCTTCATCAGGACCTGGGGTACCCATGGGACACTGTCTTATATGTGTTCTATCAGAAGGGGCTGAGACTTCTGGACCATGTGGCAAGGTGTAAGGAATTATAAGAGATTGCATATGAAGGCCACCCTCTGCACTCCAGAAGTTTGGTATTTAGCAGAAGTCTAGTCTCACATTCAGAGAATGCACAAAGAGAAGTACTGATTGTGAGGTCAGGCAAGGGAGAGCTCATAGCTAGGTGATGCTCAGTAAAGATACCGTCACTGGGTCTTGTGCTAAACCCAGACAGAGGACTAGATGGGCAAAAGGAGGCCCAGGAGCCCTTGGGAACCCACCTTCCTCCAGACCCTAACTAATACCCACGTGACTGTTTATCACTGTTGGTTATCCCAGCTCCTCCTACCCCTTCCCCCTCTCCCGCTACCATCTAACTGAGTCCTTTGGGTTTCTCTCCAGCAGACTCCCCATACCTTCAAAGTCTTCAAGAAATACGGACTTCTGGTCAAGATGGCAGAATCAGTAAACACTGGGCTCGCCACCTCCCATGAACACATCAAAATTACAACTAAATCATACAACCACCATCATGGAGAACCACCTGAAGTCTACAGCTACAGATATAAAGAAGCCACAAGACTGGAAGGAGGGGCAGGGATACAGAACAAGAAGGTTTTATACCCACGGTGCTATGATAAGAATCCAGAGGGATAACTTGGCTGCATTCAATCAAAGTAAGAAGGTGGTGAACATTTCTTAGGAGGGGATCTAAGAGGGCCCCATTGAGGAGCAAGGGTCCCAGTCACACACCAGGCTCCTTAGGCCAGGCCACCACTGCTGCAAAGAGGTATCGCCATACCACCTTGCTGTGAAAACTGGTGGGGATTGCATCCGAACAACATAGAAGGCTATAGGAGTCCCAGGTGGTCCTCATTAGGGGCTCACACACAAACTCACTCAAAAACTCAGCCTCTCTGGGCTTCAAGGTCAGGACTGCAGGGGTGGCTCTGTCCTAGGACATGAAAGCTGGCAGCCACCACTGTTCCTTTGTTAAGCACCCCTCCCACCCTGCTGGCACCAGATATGAGCTCTTCAGTGACTGAGCCAACACCGTTCACCCTACCCACTCCTGTGCCTGGCTGAACCTCCTCCAGTGGCCTTCCCATACAAGAGCCCACCTCAGCTCATGCTGCATACTTGCAAAGGTGCTCAAACCCAAACAAGGAGTGGCTGGCCACAGCACACCCTGTACCTTTGGCTGAGCAGCCCCAAGCCAGCAGGCTCAACTTGTATTGTCACTCTAATAGGTGGTCCCAAGGCTGGCATAAGCTGCAGGCAGCGTTGTTGGCTTGGAACAAAGCTACTATGCAGCCACAAGCCCAGAGGCACAAGGGCTGCTGAACTCAGCTCTTACATGGTGTCTGGCACTACAGCCAGCTGGCCGGCCGTGGCTCACAACATAGCTTCTCCCAGGCATCTGCAAGCAGCAACCAACCTCAGGCAGCTCCCAGCAGGAGGGCCCAGGCCAGGTATAAATGGCAGCTGTACTTGCATGAACTGGAGCCCCTCCTAAGGAACGTTCATCACCTTCTTTCTTTGACTGAAACCTGGACCAGCCCGGAGGACACTGCTCCCTCTGAAGCCTCCTTGTAGCAGGCTTTCTGTCCCCCATCTCTCCTGCCAGCGGCCTGAGGTCCGGAAAGTGCCCTCCTTGCTGTGTATGGCTCCTTCCAGACCTTCTCTGTTGTTTCCCTTAAAGCTCCTGCTTGAATGTCATATTATTGTGCTCAAATACATATTACCCCCCCTTAATACATTCCTCAAATAAATTTGTGGTATCACCCCACATTTCTTAAAAGTTTGCTTCACTGTCTTTCCCTATTTAACCTTGCTCCTGGATTCATTTTTAGTGAACTAAAAATTCACACACACCCCTCTTCGTAGGCTTTCAATGCCATAAGTTTTCCTCCTTTGATCTTTTTTCTCCTGTTCATTCCTTATGAGCAGCAAACACCGCAGCACCTCCACAGCCTCACTTTCAAACGTCTCATTCACAACCCACCATCCCCTATCCCTCTAGCACTTTCCACACTGTAAGCTGACTTCATCCCTCTGTTGATTCCACAGTGACCTACAGCCCCTGCTCTTAGTAAAAGAGATTCCATGTTGCATTATCACTGTGCGCACACCTAACTTCACAGGTGCCACAGAAGTACGTGGAAGGGGAAAGCTGAAGGACATCAGCAAAAACAGCAGAGTAGGGAGGTCTGTGCAAATCGTCTGTCCACAGAAGCAATGGTACACTCGCATAACTGGTCAGCATCAGCTGTTTCAGAGCTCTGGACATTCAAGTGTAATAGACACCCCAGGAATGCTTACCTAAGAGCAACGGTGGCACCCCCGTAAGAGCAGTGAGGGCTGTGGTGTTCTGCCTCGCTCTATTTGCACACTGGCCCCAGCAGCACGGTGGCCTTGAAAACCCGCAGCCTGCAAATACTGTGAAAACCTGTAGCCAGGCAACCACTGGAGGGATGAGGATGAGATTGGAGCTCTTTCAAAACCCCATTATGAGAGAATTTGTCATTATTTGACCTGTTTGGTGATTTCCTGGAAGACCCCACTAGCAAAGCTATCTTTATTTGATATAAATGAAGCTCAGGGTTTGAGACAGTGGATAAGAGTTGGGGCAAGTAATAGGCTAACTGAAAAGCTTAAAAGTAAATCTAAGGAATGAGATGGCCACAGGGGGCTTTGAAAAGGCCAGCACATTCTGCAGAATCCAGAAAGTCACACTCACACACATAAGGCTGGGGGCATGCTCAGGGCTATGTGAATACTCAAGAGACACCCAAGACAGCCTTAACCTCTCACCTGCTGCTAACTGCGAGTTTTAGCTGGAGAAGGCTAAGTCAGGGTGGCTGACTGCCAGGCAGCACGTTAAAGGTGTGCCCCAACCTGGGCACAGAGCTCCTCAGCAACTGCTAGGAGGCCTACGGTTCCAGGAAATGAACAAAATCTCTATCCAATCTTCAGCTGACAACTAAGTGCAGAGTAGAGGCTGCAGTGCCTCCACAACCAAGAAGTAACTCAGGGAAGTCACTAAACAAACAACAAACCCTGATAACAGGGGAGAATCTGATTGCGAGTCACCATGTTTATTTTAAATGTCCGATTTTGAAAAAGCACGAAACGTACAGCGATACAAGAAAACTAAAGCCTATGTTCAACAAAAACTGTCATTCAGGAAGCCCAGACATTGGGTATATTCGAAGAAATGATACTTAAAGGTATATGTAAGAAGTTCAAAAAACTCCAAGGATAAACTCAGAGATGTACAAGCTCAGACAAATAATAACAGAACTGTCAAAAATCAAAAGAGACTTCTTAAAGTAGCAAACGAGAGGAACCTGAGCAAGTGCAGGGATCTCCCGTAATGACTGCAGCTGGTTTGTCACTAGGAGCCACGGAGAAGGCAGTGGGAGGAGTGTTCACAGTGCTGAGAGGAAACGGGTCCCATCCACACCCAGGGAAACCATCTGCCGAGAATAAGCAGAGCTGGGGACAAAAACTGAGAGACGTCATCACCGACTTGACCTGTCTGGCAAGAAATTCCACAGACATCTTGCAGGCTGCCAGGAAGACACCCTAGGAACTAACTCCAATCCATATAAGCAAAAGCACTGGTAAGGCAACTACATAGATCAGTATAAAGGGGTTATGTTTGTTTATAACTTTTTTCTCTTCTCTGAATTAACACTGCATAAAGCAATAATTATGAAACCTATTGGGCATATAATATGCAGAACTACTTTGTGTGACAACAGCTGCACAAAGAATGGGGTGAACTATAAAGGAGCAAATTTTTGTATACTATTCAAATTAAATTTGATTAACTAGATTATTTAACTAGATGATATATTAGATTATTTTAAATGGACATGATAAATATGATCCCTAAGATGACCTCTAAGAAAACTAAAAAATATAGTAAAAGCAACAATGACAGGATGAAGGTGGTCCACTAGAAATACCTGTTTAATACTAAAAAGGCAGCAGTTGAAGGGTGGGGCCCATGAAAGACATGAACGTTAAAGGGAAAAACGGTGTCTGTGCATTCTACCTCATCTTTAATCCCACGAAATTTGAATTTCTTAAATTCTCAAGTTAAGAGGCAGAGATTAGCAAAACAGATTGAAAGGAAGCAGGATCCAACTACATGCTGTCTGCCCATCACACGCTTCACAGTCAAACTCACACAGTCCGGAAGTAAAAGGATTTGACAAGAAACACTCTGCAGACAGTGACGAAAAGACAGCCGGGGTGACTACACTAATAGCAGGCAAAATAGACTTTAGGACAAGCACTGTTACTAGAGACTAAGAACAATATTTTATAATGATACCAGAAAATTTGTAAAGAATATATGGCACCTAACAACAGGCCCCAACATAAAGTAAAATGTATCAGAATGAGGGCGGGCTATAAAATTCAGCAATAATCATTGTAGACTTTAATATCCCAATGTAAGCAATAGATAAAACTAGACAGAAGATCAACAAGGAAACAGAAGACTTAAACAACATATACCAATGGACATAAAAGACATCTATAGAACATTTTATCCAATAACAGTTAAAATAAGTCTATTCTTTTCAAATATACCTGGAACACTGTCCAGAACAGACCCTGTGTCAGGCAACAAAATATATTTCAGTAAGTTTGAATGACTGAAATCACAAAGAGTATGTTCTCCAACCACAATGGAATGAAATTAGGAGTCAATAACAGAAGGGAATTGGGGAAATTTATCAATATGTATAAATGAAACAACACACTCCTGAATAACCAATGAGCCAAGGAAGAAATCACAAGGGAAATGTGAAAACACTTCAAGACGAGTGCAAACAAAATAACATACACAGTGTATGATGCAGCTGAAGTAGTGCTCACAGGGAAATTTATAGCTGTAAATGACTCAATTAAAACAGAAGGACATTTCTCTGAAGAAGACATACAGATGGCCAGCAAACCATGAAAAGACGCTCATCATCATCAGTCATTAGGGAAATGCCAATCAAAACCACAGTGAGCTATCACTTCACACCCACGAGGATGGGAAAAGTTTCAGACAACAACGAGTGCCAGAGACTATGTGGAGAAATCGGATGCTCGTCCCTTGCTGTTGAGACTGTAAAACGATGCAGCCACTTTGGAGAACACATAGTTTGGAAGCCCCTCCACAGGAATCTCAATAGGAAATGAAAATGAGTGTCCACCCAAACGCTAGCACACAGATGTTCACTGCAATGGCCAGAAAGTGGACGTGACTCGGCTGTCCAACTCAAATTTTTTACAACTTATAAATGGACACATAAGGTATATGGACACCTTGGAATATTACTCAGCCACATAAAGGATGAGGTACTGATTTATGCTGCAACAAGGATGAATCACAGAAAACATGCTAAGTGATGAAGCCAGATATAAAAGGCCATTCATTTTATTTTTTAAAGAATTTATGGGGTTACACTGGCTAATAAAATCATATACGTTTCAAGTGTACAATTCTATAATACATCATCTGTATATTGTACTTTCTGTTCACCACTCAAAGTCTAGTCTACTTTTATGAATGCATTTTTGTTAAATCTACCAAATAAACAAATCCATAGAAACAGAGGGTAAAATAGTGGCTTCTAGCTGCTGAGGAACAAGTGAAATGTTGCAGTGACTGCTAATAGGTATAAAGTTTCTAAATATTCTGGAATTAGTGGTGTTAGATGAGCAACTTTGGATATTCTAAAAACAGGATGGGGATTGACTGGGAGTGGGGCGGGCAGGGCAGAGAAGAGCAATGAGGGATGATGGAGACCAGTGTAATAGAACAACAATAGAGTAAGTAAAAGTGTTACTTTTATAGTATGTCTAATGTATCTCCATAAAATTAACTTGTAGGTCAGAAATAGAAATAGCAACCCTGACTGGAAACATTATGAAAGACCTCCTGGCTGGGATGCATTCACACCAGAGCTGGGCACTCTGCAAATAGGGAAACATTGCCTGGGGCTTGGGATGAGACAGCAGGGGCAGGACAACATGAAGCACAGATCAGAAATTAATGTTTCTGTCCTTGGCTGCAAGGTAAGATTGGGGATCGAGATTAGAGTGAGTCATTGCACCGAGGTTGGAGAAAAGCAACAACGGATATCTATATATGTTGCAAGTTAACGCTCTCTGACCAAATGAAATTATGGAGCACACGAAGCAAGCTCCATGATGACCTCTAATTCCTCTTCCATTGCCCTTCACTCTGTGCATCTACATTGAAACACGGTGAGTTTCCCAGGCTGGAGAAGTAAAGGAATCTAAATCCAGAATCTGGTCTCTTGTCCTACATAATTATGAGGTTAGGTCTATACTTTATATTTCAAAATACATTTCCAGAGCTGAAGTGAGGCAACTCCAGTAAGTCTAAGCCACATTCCCCACACTCTGAGGAAGCCCACAATTGATAGAGAGCCCATTTCCCCAGACTGGACTGCGAATGATTATATTGGTTGATGGTTTAGAGAAGTAACGTATTTTTCCACTTATACAGGAGTTTGCTGCTCCGCTGACTGCCTAGAAGCACAGAGTTTGCTGATACCCTTGGAAAGACATGGGTAATGGTAAGGGAACTCTGGAACCTGGGTATATGGGTTTTTTAGTTTTTATTTGTCTTTCCATCTGCAAATGAGAACCTGGATTTGAGATATATCTTTCTGTTCTGCTCTCAAGTGAGCGACCACCCCTGTAAAATAGCACCACCCTGAAAGAAACTCTGACATCATTTAGTGCCAGGGGTCTCCAACATTTTGGTGTCTCCGAGCCACACTGGAAGAGTTGTCTTGGGCCACATGTTAAATATACAAACACTAAAAAAAAAAAAAAAAATATAATGTTTTAAGTAAATTTACGACTTTGTGTTGAGCCATTTTCATAGCCATCCTAAGCCCCATGTGGCCTGGGGGCCATGGGCTGGACACCCTTGAATTTAACCCATCCTTCTGCACTTAGGCAAAATGATACTTATGATTACTCTTCTGTCTGAATTTACCCACGTCTTTATCCCCTTTCTCACCTCTTTCCCCACCAACCCATCTTCAGGATGTAGTTCCATACAGTTTTACCAGCTCATTTGTTACCTCTCAAATGGATTTCGGAGGATGATTTGAACTTTTGGCTCATCTCTAGAGAGGGTAAGCCCCTTGAGCTTCCTTTGTGCTATTCCTTGACTGAGACTGAGAAAAGAGCTAGGAGTCACTGTTCCCTGCACTCCTCATCTCCCACGTCAGCCTCCGCAATTTCTGCATGGAGCTCTCAGAGCATACAAGGGAGACAGCATCTTCTGTTTCTCTTATCTGTGCTTGGGTTACATGGAAAAACCCAGGCCAACACACCTGCATGCCTTGTAACTCAGTCACTAAGCTTTTGATTTCCTAGTGAGGGAACAACATTGAAAATTCCTTCTTTACCTTTTAAAATGCATCCTCATCTGTCTTCTAGGATGCCTCACTTTGCAGATCTATTTACTTATTTTTTCCAGAACCTTCCCTTATTCTGTCCCTCTTAAAGGATCATCTGGAAAAAAGTAATGCATGACAGACCTTCCATTAAGATCTTAACTAATGTAGATGTTCTTAGGGCCTGATGCTGGGCTGATCCCAGTGGAGGGACGACCTCATAGCTTCATAGAGCCTCACTGCAAGAGGTGAACCTGGAGACCATCCTCCAGTTGCTGCCAAAACGCGGCCTGGATTTCCCTCCAAGAATGACTCATGGATCCCTTTGGGAATGAGAAGGGAAGAAGGAGTAGCCAGGACTCTGGCTCCTCAGACGCTCCATCCAAACACAGTGACTTCACCTTATGTGGGGTGCTAGCAATAAAAACTTCCACAAAATGTTCCATGGAAAAAAAATGATACTAAGGAAACAAATACATTTAAAAAAATCACTGATACTATTATTCAACAGCTCAAATCCTGAGTGGTGGGAGAATACCAGCAATTTGTAATTTTCTGAAGATGGGTGGTTTTGCAGGAGGTGCTAAGACACACAATCAAAGCCACTCTTATCTATGCCAGAGCCTGACACCTGAAATAGCCACAGAAGAATGGCACCTGGAGACCACTGGGGGAGAGCCAAGTGGGGACAGGGGCTTCCTCAAAGGGCACAGGGCAATGGGGGACAGGAATAGGACTGGCGGCCAGGTCTCCTGACTCCCTCTGCGTGGTGCTCTTGTGATTGAGCTAGACTCAGACACGGTGCAGAAAGCACAGCAGATACTGACAAGAAAGAACTATCGATGACCATTGGCACTGACATAGAAAAGATTTCCTGAGAAGAGGTGATACATTTACACAGTGGAATACTACTCAGCCGCAAGAAAACATGAAACACTACCATTTGCAATGACATGGATGGATCTTGACAATAGAATATCATGTTAACTGAAATAAGTCAGACAGAAAAGGTCAAGGGCTATATGATGTCACTCATATTAGGGTTATGTAACGAAAGCGACAAATGAACATACAAAACAAGCAAACGAGCGAACACTCATAGAAACAGACAAGAGCATGGCTGTTACCAGAGGGAAGTGCAGGGGTTAATAAAGGTAAAGGGGGTCAAGTTCATGGTGACAGAAGAAGATGTGACTTTGGGTGGTAAACACACAATGCAATATATAGATGAATTGTACACTTGAAACATGTATAAATTTAATAAACAATGTTACCCCAATAAATTTAATTTTTGTTTTCTTTATCCAGGCTTCTTGAGTAGAACCCTTTTTTTAACAGAAAACCTGGCAAGGAGCCACAACACAGGGAACAATAAAAGCTGAGCTGCTCTGATTGCACTGGGGGCTGGGGCCAGCCGGAGTGAGAGGCCACCCATCATCCTACATGACCTTTCTCTTTCTTCTCTTCCTGCTTCATAGTGGCCCGATGCCTCAGAACTCCTGACCGCTCAGTGACACAAGTGAATAAAGAGGAATGTACCAAAACTCAGATGGCACAGCCTCTTTGGTGTTATAAGTGAGTTAGTTGTAAAATAAGCTATCTCATTATTTCAACTTGTAATACAACACTGCCTTTGAAGACAACTACTATGAAAAACCAGAAAGTTTAGAAATGGAAAACTGGACTTAGAAGGTACCATTTCTTGTGATAGAACTTTGGGCTAGAGAGCAGCCACTGATCTGCGGGGCCTGGGCAAGCTTCAGAGGTTGACTCCCGCACATAAACCAGCACATAAACTAACGTGGAGGGGAGCCTGCTATCATCCCAGAGTGGTGGGTCATGCAAATCAGCAAAGCAATTTACATCTGCCAACCCCCTTCCCTCTTCTTAGAGCAGAAAATGGGCTCTCCACTTACTAAGGTAGCAAAAAGCACCAGGTTTGGGAGTGAACTCAATTACCTGCGGAAATGTATATTACATTTTAACTCCCTCTTATCCTTATGGCATAAGAGGATTTAAATTCCATTCTCTCTGCCTTACTAACAGGCTCAGCTGCTGACCGCTCCTGCAGAGCGAGTCCCTTTTCAGATGAGTATCACACCGCCCAGGGAAGTGTAAACGCAGTCAGCCGGCCACAGGAAAGCCCTCACTCCCTGGGTTTCCTACTGATTGCTCTCTCCTCCGCCCCACCTGACCACCCCCACCTGTTCCTGCTGCCAGGCTTACACGTCTCACCCCTGGCTCATCAGCCTTCCAGAGATGTGCTCAAAAGAACCATATTTGGAGCTGCTCTGTCTCCCGAGCCAGAAAATCTGATTAGGTTTCCATACCTTCCAAATACAATACTGCATGCGGTCTCCCAAGCAGATCGCTGGGTACTTTCTATCAGTCATTTCATGGCGCAGGTCTGGGGACCCTGGGCAGCGGTGGCCTTCCAGGAAGGAGGGTTAGGAACCAGTTGTGGAGAAGCAGCCCAAGCTGTGTGGGCCCAGGTTTTGGGGATGGATGCCTGAAAATGAAGCAGATACAATCCCGGAGTACTTTACAGTTTACAAAGCACATTCACGCTCATTATTTCATTTCAGGTTCTAAACAGACCAATGAGGTCACACACAAAAAGAATATTCTTCTGAAATCCTTTTCGTCAGTTAAAAAAAAATTGTGTTCAAGCCCTGGCTGGTGTAGCTCAGTGGATTGAGCGCGGGCTGCGAACCAGGCATCGCAGGTTCGATTCCCAGTCAGGGCACATGCCCAGGTTGCAGGCCATGTCCCCCAGCAACCGCACACTGATGTTTCTCTCTCTCTCTCTCTCTCTCCCTCCCTTCCCTCTCTAAAAATAAATAAATAAAATCTTAAAAAAAAAATTGTGTTCACACAGTCGCTAACCCAATTCCGTGCAGTAATTGACACCGCTGAGATTCAAAGCAGGGATTCCGCAATCTCAAACCCCATGCTGTTGGTATTTCCCTGCACAATGCCGACACCCACCACCATGGCTAACGCAGCATCGGACACGTTGCGAGCACTACGTGCCAGGCGCTCTGCACATGCTTTTCCTGAGTTATCAGCACAGACACCCGCCCTGTGAGATGGGTGCTGATGGCTCTTTTTGTTACAGAACACAAGGGGCCAAGGGGGGCCAAAGGCAATATATTATTACCAAAAGGAACCCCCCAGGTTTGTTATGTCTGCTGCCTTATAGGAAAGACATCTCTCAATGCCATAGGTTTGTGAAAAGGAAAGGAAATATTTAATGCTGTACAGACTTAAAGTAGTGACCTAATGTCTTCATCAAAATCCCAAAATCCCTTAAAACACCCACAAACACACACAGTCCTTCCTCCCCCCTTTGCCCAGTCTGGGGTACCGTATCTCAGGAAAAGAAACAGAAGTCCGTGGCTCAGGCATCCCTCAGTTCTTCCCAGTAATCCGTATCAGCTGGTAGGCCTCCCTTGGTTCCAAGCACCATCAGCTGTGTCTCCAGAATCTCTGCTAAAGCTGGGTGGTAGTTCCCCCTACTAATGCTGCAGGGGTCCCCACTCTGGCAAAGCTACGTGGTTCTCTCTCCCAGGGCCGGGGAAGTCCCCACTCTGCCAAAATCGCATGGTTCACCCTCCAATGGCTGCCGAGACTCTGTTTAAATCCTCGTGCCAATCTTCCCCTGCAGCCCCATTTTTGACTTCTCCCATAATTGGCTACACTTGCCAGCACTCTCATAACCTTCCAGCTTTACTGGGCTACCATCATGAGTCTGGGCAGGTGTGGCCCCATCTCATGGAGCCAATCTTCTCCAAGCTCCCATGCAGGTGCTGTAATTCAGGGGACCTGCCCCCAGTTACATAAGTCTTGGTGGGGAAGTTACTTCCATTCCCCTGGCTCAGAGCATGGCCACAGCTATTTAACATATCTATGTAACCAGTTAAAGGTTAATAGATATGTTAAATGACCATGCCAACCCACACCTGTGTGTGTGTTGAGGGAGGAGGGGGGAGGTTAGTACATCCTAATATTTCCTGAACACCTTGAGCTCTGGACCCCATTCCAAATCCCTATATGGGGCCCCCTTCTTGGCTGCACCCTGTTACACTTTGTCAGAGAAGATCTGAAAGATTGCAATGTGTTTGTTTCCCTGTCTCCAAGCTAACCGCAGCCTTAAACTACGATGCTAAATTCTCCTTACCCATGCAGCTCCAGCTTCCTTAACCACAGGGAATTAACTTGGTTCAATTTCTCATGTCCGCCATCAACACTACACAAGTGTGTGAGGGTCTCACATACCACACTCCCAGCAGCCCCTAAAGCAGATAGCTCCTTAGAAGGCTGGAGAGATGATGGTAAAGGGTAACCACAGAAATGTGGTTATGATTATATTTCAATCAACCAGTCAATAAACGTTAGCAATAATACAGGACTCTTTCTACATTAAAGAAGAATACTGTTCTTCTCATCTTACCCCTCCTTCCTTCTCCTGGTCCCCACAGTCTACCTCGGTGATAATGTCACTGCTTAGGAAGTAGGAGAACAGGGATACGGTGTTCTGTGTGTGCCTTTCACTTGGGTGATGCACAGCTGAATCCTTTATTGTGTCCATTCCTTGAGAGGTCCTTCTGGTTCTCACATGTGGGAGTCTAAGGTGGGAGAAGGCTAAGTAGGAAGGGCCAGAGGGGCCGTCTGGGAAGAGGCTCGGGGGAAGGTGAGTGTTCAGTGTTCCTAGACCTGTCTGTCTGGGAATTTTGATTGAGGTGGGTGGAAGGGGCACCCTACGACTGTGCTGGCTTGAACTGAGCAGGCCATGAGAACCAGCAGTCTCAGGCTGATGCTGTTTCTTTTCACTCTAGACAATAGAGCAGGACGTAAATTGGGGAAATGATTGTCATTATAACTGTTTTGTAAGGAGATATTTCTTTAAAGAGATGAAAGTATACATTTGAGGATGGTGTCCTTCCTTTCCTTTCCTTTCCTCACCACTATTCCCCGTCATGCCTCCATCAAGGTCCCCTGATGCCAAGGAAGCCTTCCCTAACTCCCACCGGTCCACTTAACCCCGTTCACACTTACCATCAGAACTCAACAGACTAGCATGGGCTGTAGGTACTTCCATTCTTCCCTAATTATTCATTTAGTCTTGTTGTCTCGTTTAACCTTATAATCCTTGGGGTTACTGATCATATTTGTCGTCCTCTTCCTATTGTATCTTATGCCATCTGTAACTTACTGCAGTCTGGACACAGTGATAAATGAACCTTAACAAATGCCTGTTATAATATACATGAAATTGTATATTACAATTGTAATATACATGAAATTGAAATTGTATTTCAAGTTGTAATATACATGAAATTTTTATCCCCCAGTTATACATCTCTTATATACCCAAGCACACAGCCTATGAACACAAGTTCAAATGTGGGCTGATAACTATTGATGAGGAAAGAGAATTTGCAAGTTCACTATTACTGCAATACAATGCTTAACTTTCAATTCCTAACACTAATGTTTTCATACCTAATTTCTTTCTAAACCTGAGACTCTGAACACGTGTACCTTTCCATAATATTCATGGATCATGTTTTGTTTTCTACGCTGATCAGGAAGCCTGCTTAAACAAATATTTTGTCCTAGTTCAAATAGCTCCAATTAAAGAAGAAGCCATTTGTTAAACAAACTGGAAAACAGGCTCAAAATACATATCCTTGGGGGTTAAGTCAAGCAAAAACAATATATTGTGGATTAATTTGTGTCAACAACTGGAGAAGGGCTATTGCTGGATTTCACAAGTATTTTACATTTCTCGATTTCAGGGATCATTTAGTAAAATAGGACAATGCATGAAATATCTATTTTTAAAAAACAGCAGAGAGAACATACCACGGCTAAGTGTTAATTTGCTATTGTCATTCAAAATATAAAACCTTGGTGCTATAGCATGGAAGATCTGTAAGAAAGAGCTTGGAGGTGAGCCAGTCTATTCTCATGTAACAGGTGAGGAAGCTGAATCTTGGAAACGTTCAATGACTCACTCAGCGTCACATGATTGCATATTCAGGAGATTGGTTCTCGTTCCAGTCCCATCTCCCATAGATGGAAGCACTTTATGAATATTAATGTAAGACAGAATAGACTAGGAAAACCTGCAGAATCTTTTCACTTATATTCATTTACTCTGTTTCTTCACGGAAGGGGGAATGATGGGTGTTTTCAATTTAGGAAATTCTACTGCCCAGGATGTTAATACACTATAGTAAATAGTCTGAGTGCTGAGAAGCCAAAGAAGACCTCATCCCTATTCATCAGATGTAAATGTAATGGTTTGACTGCAGTTGTCATTAACTGGCTAATAACTATTTATGACCTCAGGATGCAGTTTCTATCCAGTTAATGGGCTACGTAGTAAAGCTATGATTTTATCTCAGCCATTACAACGCTGTCTCAGTTGCTTGCATTAAAGGATGAGCAGGTTCTGCTGATTATCTACATAATAAAAGATCATGTTCCAAGAGCCTTCAGAAAAAGTCTCATTAGACAAAATTGGAGTTGTGTCTGAGAACAAGCCTTGCAGAATAACTTGTTGATTGCCCTAAATAACCCTCACGAATCACACTTATAGGAAATTTATCATGCGTTTTTCTCAGCCACATTTTCTAGCAATTGTGAATCACTAAGTGCTGGGGATTGTATCTGCTGACAATCCTCAAACAAGGTTTTTCCATGCTGCTTCCACTTAGCCTTAGAGATGGCACCCACTTCTTGTACACACAATTTTAAGGAAGATGTAGAGGGTCAATTCTGGCTGAGCTGGGTTCAGAGTGCAGTCTGTTTCCAAGTGGTTGACCAGATGGCTTCAAAAGAAGAATAAGGCTTGGTAATGCCTATGTCTACTATCCTCACTCTCCTTCAAACCAATCCACACCTTCTCTTCCTTCCCCTTTTTTTCCCCACTCAAGAAACTGTTCTTTACAAGATACTACTCCTTTATTCAACCTGTATTTAATGACCAAAAATAATGTGTCAGGACTAGGGAAGATGTGAAAGAAGTTAAAGCAGGGTCCTTGTTCATTCTGACCTTGCAATTTAGTTTACAAGAGGAAATAGACATGCAGGAAGTTTTCTGGGATCTGACTGCCCCCCACCATTTCTGTCTTGTTGCAATTACCATTCTCTTTTGCCTGGATGATTGCAACGGCAAGTCCTAACTGATGTCCCTTTGTCTATCTTTGTTAAAACATCAGTTATGTCCTATTAATTCTTTGTTAAAAATCCCTCATGGCTTTGCATCTCATTCTGAGTAAAAGTCCAAGTCCTCACCTTGGCCTGATATAAGGCCCTGTGAGCTGGCCCCATTTTCCATCTGATATTACGTCCTCCCTCCTGTCCTCTCACTTCATTCTGATCTGACTTCACTGGCCTTTGCTGTTCCTCCAACAATGAAGATTCAAGCACTTTAGGGCTTTTGCCCTCACTGTTGCCTCTGCCTGGAATGTTTTTTCTCTAGGCACACAGGGTGCTCTCCCTCTTTCTTTTCAGGTTTCAAGTCCAATGCAAACTTACCAGAAGGACTTCCCGGACCAACCTATCTAAGACACACTCATCTCTGTCTTCTCCTTCTGCTTTATTTATCTTCTTAGCATTTAAACCACTCAACTGATTGATTTATCTGCTTCCCCAAACTATGTAAGCTTGATGACAACAGGAAATTTGCACAGTTCCCTAGCATGTCCATAAAACCTAGAACCACACCTAGCACATGGTCAACTGCTAATACATTGATTGCACTGGAAAACTTAAATGTTACAATGGCAAAAGAAGACAAATGCATGGGTGGGTAGATGAATGAATAAAAGGCTAAGATGAGCTCCCCACTGTCTACTAAATGATGTTCTGTCTCTTTATTCTGGCCTTCCAAGTCATTCTATTAGGGATGCTTCCACATTCAAATAACAACATACTTAATCAGCAGTGGTTTCAGCAATAAAACCACCCAATTGGGTCATACAACAAGAAGCCTGGAGGGAATCGTCTTGGCCCAGTAGGTGCTAAAAGATGTATCACAGAGAGAACCTCTCTTATCTGTATCCTCACTACCCTTTCCATGTTGCCTTGTAGCCTCATGGTTATGAGATGGTGGCTGTACAACCAGACAGTATGCATATATTCAAGGCAGGCCAGGTGGGAGTGGCAGTCACAGTGACATCTAACCTATTTCTCAGGAAAGCAGGAGCTTTCACAGAAGCTTTTCCTACAAGACTTTTCATTATATCTTTGTCATGTACCCATTTCTTAGTGCAGGAAAGTTTTCATTTTTCCAGCCTCTACAGTGAAAGTGGGCAAAGGAGACATGGGTTGTGCATGGTATTGGTGTGGTCAATCTCTACTGTCACTCAACACCTTCCGTTGATATGACCCCTGTCTGGTTTCCCACCACTGTACTATATACATTGTCCCTACTCCAACCCAACTCAAGTACTTACTGTTCCCCAGACACTTCTGTCCCCTACCCCTTTTTTCTAATAGACATTTTTAGAACAGTTCTAGATTTACAGAAAAGTTGAGAAGATAGTACAGGGAGTTCTTATATACCACCCCCACACAGTTTCCCTGTTGTTAGCATCTTCATTGATATGGTACATTTCTTACAACTAATGACCCACTACTGCTGCATTATTATTAATTAATGTCTATACACTCTTCACATTTCTTTAGTTTTTACCTAATGTCCCTTTTCTATGCAGGAGCCCATCCAGGATGTCACATTACACTTAGGTGATGTCTTTTCTTAGGCTTCTCTTGGCTGTGACAGTTTCTGACTTCCCTGGTTTGTGATGACCTTCATGGTTCTGAGGAGAATGGGCCAGGCTTTGTAGAATGCCCCTCCACTGGGATTTGTCTGGTATTTTTCTCATAGTTAGACTGGCATCTTCTGGGAAGAAGACCCAAAAGAAAGTTCCAAGTGCACCATGTCATATCAAAGCGCAACATGAGGTGTTTGTCAGATTTCCCCAACATAAAATTACTCTTTTTCACTCTTTCCATGCTGTGTTCTTTAGAAAAAGTCACTATGCACAGCCCACACTTAAGGAGTGAGGAGTTCCGCTTCCCCTCCCCGAGGGTGGAGTAGCTACATAAATTATTTAGCATTCTCCTGCACGGGAGACTTGTCCCTTCCCCGCCATTTATTTTTTCAGTCATTTACTTAGATTTGCATGGACATGCTGATATTTACTTTATACCTGGGGTTCTAATTTAATACTCTGTTTTGTTGGTCACATCAATCCTCTTTGTCTGCTGGCAGCTCCTTCAGTCGGCTCCTGTGGCCCATCCACGTGGGTGTTTAGTCTCGGGACACTTTCTCACTTTTTGGCACTATGCAGTGCTCCAGGCCCTTTTTGCGTATTTCCTGCCCTGGTCCTAGAGTCAAACATTTCTCCAAGAACCCTGCTTTAATTTATTGGAGGATGGTATTTGAAATCAAGACCGGAATGCTAGACGTGCTCACGGCTTCTAGATCCTCTCAGGCAACAGAGCAAGGAAATTTATGTATGCATACTAAACTGTGAATAGTATACAGAGATCTACAAATATTTCTGCATGTACCCATATGTATTGATATTAAATGAAATATTTGTTAGTTCAGATTGATGTCTCCAACTCTAATCCACTACCACATGGATCATTCTAACCTCCTTCCCTTGCTCATCTATAAACTCCCACTCCTACAGTGAAAAACCTGGCTCCCCACCATCTACCAGCCATGGGCTTAATCATTCAAGTTTACATGTATAACAATGTCAGAATTGTTAACCTATCGGTCTGTGAGGAACAGCTTCATCAACTACAGTACAGCTATTGTGATGGTTCCTTTTGCCTTTAAACTGACAGACCCTACTGATTCCTAAGTCACTCAGGTCAGCGCCTTGTTGTGCACCCTGTTAGTGAGGTTGTTTTGTGCATCTATGATACAGTCGGAGTCTCCTGTCAAAGTTTTCATTCCTTCCTGGCATCACTCACCCTCCTAAATGTGTTTTTTTAAATTTAGATAGATTATGATCTACTGTTTTATGCTGCAAATTTTATGGGTTTTGACAAATGCAAATCATGTTTCTACAATTACAGTACCATACAGAATATTTCCACTGCCCTAACATAGTACCTGTGTTTCACTTATCCAACTCCGTCCCCTCTCCCTGAAACTCTAGGGACCACTGACCTTTCACTATCTCTATAGTTCTGCCTTTTCCAGAATGTCATATAGATAGAATTATACAGTATATGGCATTTTCCTATGGCTTATTGTACTCAACATTATGCATTTGGGTTCCTCCTTGTGGCTTAATACCTCATCTCTTTTTATTATTAATGGACCACAATTTGTTTACCCATTCACTTATTAAAGGGCATCTTGTTTGCTTCCATCTATTTATCCATTTCTATGAACAAATCTGCTTTGAACGTCTAAGACCTGGGAGTGTGACTACATTTAGCTGTGTCTTTCCCAGTGTCAGTTTCATTTTGCTTTCTCCCCAGTAACACGTGAGAGTTCTACTGTTTCACGTCCTTCCGAACATTTGGTATTGCCATTTGGGGGCATTTTAGTCATTTTGATAGGTGTGTAGTAGAATTTCATTGTTTTTTTTTTAAATAGAGAGACCCATATATTTTTTTTAAAGATTTTATTTATTTATTTTTTAGAGAGGGAAGGGAGGGAGAGAGAGAGAGAGAGAAACATCAATGTGCAGTTGCTGGGGGCTGTGGCCTATAACCCAGGCATGTGCTCTGACTGGGAATCGAACCTGCAATGCTTTGGTTTGCAACCCATGCTCAATCCACTGAGCTATGCCAGCCAGAGCTAGAATTTCATTGTTGATTCACTCTCCTTACATTTTATGCTCTTACTCACAGTAGGAAAACCCTTTCCCCTACCATGTTATATATGCACACCCTTCAAAGCCAATTTCAATGCCACTACCCCATAAAGCACCTTTTTAAAACATCTGTCCTCTACCAAATGAACATCTTCCTTTCTTCAATTTCTAACACCCTTTATCACTAAAATAAATTTAAAATATCTCTAATCATTTGAAAGAGACTATGACATCTTTAAGAATATCATATCACTTTCCACATAAAAGTCAAAAATTTTAAATTAAAATATGTTTCAACACTTTAGATGCTTATTGATAGTTGCTATAAATGCCAGTGAGTTGAAAGCAACAAAGGTGGAGGGAAGTCAGTTGGGTTCACTCACAAGTGATGTGATTCGTTCCCACATCCCAGTCTTACCCTACAGGGAATGCAGTCACTTCAGAGTCCCTCCTTCCATGGGCCATTACAATACTTTCGAATGACTGAAATAACGAATGTTAAATCTGGGCATGTAGAGTTTCTACAGACCTTTCTCAGGGCACACTCTTTCTCTTTGATTTATAGTCATTTCTGCTCATGTCTTATTTTCCTTCTAGACTGCTAGCTCTTGAGGATAGAATGTCTCTTATTCATTTTCTCTTCATAAAATAGTTATCAAATAAATAAATACAAACAGTAGTTCTATAGAGTTGAAAAGGGAAAAAAATATTACCCTTTCTTACAAAAGAATCACCCATAGTTTAATTGACTCCTTGGAATTTCAAAGCAACCAGAAGGAGAATAACAAAACTCTAAGACAGACTCCAGATTTAGGCACCTTGGAGAGAAGGCAGCCCTGGCATTAACATCACAGCCCTCAGGAGGGGCATTGTGCCCTTTGTCTTCATGAAGGCAGTGGCAATGGAGTGGGTGATGGTGCCCAATGATCAGCTTGCTCGTTGCCATGGCAATGCAGCCACCCTAGCTGCAGTCAGCAGGTCTCCCTCCCTGCCACCCCTGCAGAGGGAAACCGCTCACGTGTGCTTTCTCTGTGTTTTCCACCAGGCACGCTGCCTTTTACTGAACACAGAGCAGGGCTGCGGCCTTGGATCTCTGCTGTGGACTAATTGCGTGCCAGATATAGGTAAGTATAAAAGGGTGGTATAGGGAGCAGGGAGATGAATAAACCTCAGAGGATTTGGGAACATTATTTCTGCCCACACAGCTAGGGATCTCATTGCGTCTTTCTTTGAAGGAATGAGACATGTGCAAGGAGACACTGTTCAAGGAAATCTTCCTCTGTGCCCAGAATGTGGCTCCACCACGGAAACATTTCCAGAAGATAAATGGAGAACACAGGCAACAACCAGGCCTTGCGCAGTGCTAAACGGGAGGCTGTCGCTCGGTCAAGGGAAAAGTCAGTGTTCCTGTGGGCCCCTGATGCTTTGCACACGCAGGACAGGTGCTGGCGATGGCAGTGACAGTGAACACACCTCCGGTGGCAGTGGAGGGTTAGTAAGTCATCTACTAGCTACCAAGGAGCTAGCACTTTCTTTTCCTATTTAACATTATTTTTTAGCATGTACTTCCTATCAGGCACTGGGGACAGAGCATAAATCAAGACAGATAGGTCCTGCCCCTTGTCAATCAAATAGATCTTTAAATTCCCATTTGCTAAGCTCTTCCTTTGAATTACATTATTATATTTAGAAAGCATTTATTACAATTCACATATTTCCTGGAAATAATTATTAACACTCTTATCAATAATTCTAGTAACATAATCTCTGTACATTTATAGTAATTTATAGCTTTCACAAAATTCCCTATCTTCTGAACCATCCTGTGAAGCAGGTCAAGCCAGAGTTTTCAGCCTCATTTTGCAGTTGAGGAAACTGAGGCTCAGAAAGTAGCTAAGTTGTCCAAGTGAAAACATCAGTATTTCAAGGTGTGGTCTGAGAATGATTTACATTAGAATGATAGGAGAGGTGCTTGTTGAAAATGGAATTTGGGGGGTCATCCCAAGAGCTACTAGACCAACCCATATGGGTGGACTCAAGGACTTCATTTTTCATAGTCCTAGCTCTCCACCAACCCACTGATGCATTCCTTGGTTCATTCAGGATTTTAATTCAGGTCTTCTGAGCTTGATACACTTCCTACCCCATCACGCTGACCAGAGTATGACTTGGGAGAATTGCTGCCCCTTGCTATCCTGAGACAGGTTAGAGACTTCATGTGTCTTTCTCAGTCCTTTTCCAGCTGAATGCTTCTGTGAAAATGGAAAGGAGGTCTTCAAAATCCTGATTCAATTTCCTCACCACTACCCTTTGCCCCCTAAGGTGGACCCTCAGAGCACAGGGCTACAGTGATGCACTTGCACTTAGATCACCAAGAGGCTCCTTGTCTTTGAACTGGTGGCAACGTTTTTGCCCCTGGTATTTTCTATTTTGACAGCTCATCAGCAGAGCCACTGGAAGGTGGCGGGAGCCTCACTGTCCAGTTAATGCCGAAGTGCCCCGGAGCCTGTGGAGGAGGAGAGGGAGACCTGTGTGGAGGCAGCAGAAACGAAGGAGCTTTGACAAGACTAGCCATCCTTCAGAAGGCGGGGTCTCCCAGGACGTCAAGCACAGAGCCCATGTGCAGTGGGGCACACTATCTATTCCCAAAGCCACTCTTTTCCTGATTTACATATGGTGCTCTTTGTCAATTATTGTGTTCCCCAAAAGGAAAGAATTATCATCAGTTTACCAAATTTGTGTAGAGCATCCACCCTGCTATGGACTGTAGCCAAGCAATAAGGACAAGGACCCTACTCTAGCATCATAGCACATCAATTAGCAGGGACTACAGACTTAAAAGAAGTAATTTTAAATAGACTTAAAATAAACAATACAAGAGTCCATGGAGAAGTTAAGAAAGGCACATCCCAGAGCAAGGGAAGCTACCATCACTCAGGGCTTCTCAAAGTGCAGCCTGAGAGCCACTGGTCAGTAACCCCTGGGGATGTTTGTTAGTGAAAATGCAAAATGCATAGATCGACCCACACATACGAGTACTCTGGGTATGGGCCTGGCAAAACTACATTTTTAACAACTCCTTAGGTTGTTCTTTTGCACAATGAAATTGGGGACCTTTGGGGGGCACTGTGACAAGAGTTGAGGAGAGAGCATCAAGAGAGGCCTTTGGGAAGAAATGACATGTGGGCAAGGCAAGGCACAGACAAGGGGTTTGGGCATGAGTTTCCCAGGCAGGGAAGCATCCCATGTAACATTCGGAGTGTGTGCACAGTCATCTGTGGGCTGGGGGAGAAGAGCAGAGATGGAGAAAGGTAGGTATAAAACCGGGACTAGGGGGAGGAAGGAGTCTGTGGCAATAATCGGGTAAGAAGTAAAGCTATCTCGACAATGAGGCCAGAGAGAAATGGATGGATTCGAGAGGTATTTAGGAAGTAAAGCCAACAGGATTCAGTGATGCTAAAGGCACCAAATGCCATGATGACCCACATTAACTCCCCCTCAGTTCGGAGGAGGGCGACTGACTTGTGCTGCCACTGTGAGGATGAGAACATGTTCTTTCAGGAGAGCTCCCGCCACCAGTTTCTTTTGAGACCAAGGGCACGCTTTGATCTGGACAAGGAAAGACTGGCTGGGGTAAAACTCCCCAGTTCAAGAGCTCAGAAGACCTTTGGTTTGTCCAGACTCTGCCACTAAATAAATTCCTTTGACTCCATCAGGCCTTCAAGTTTCTGAATCTTGCTGTTTGTATATATTCTTATTGCATTCTGCACTTCTCCTCCATAGCACTTACAATGACTTTCGGTTAAGAGAGCAATACCTCCAATTATGCGTTAAATACCCATCTCATCCATTAAACTAAGCTCTGATGGTTGGGAGCCAGTAGGTCCCCTTGGTTACCTCCAGCTCTGAGTACACATGAAGGACCCATGACTCCTGTCCCATGGGATCACTCTTTCCAGTACAAAAAGGTCAACGTGACACCGAGGTGGTAATAAGTGGCTGAGTCCAAAGGCAGTTTAGATGTAAAGAGTTAGAATGAAAAGGAAGGGGAAGTCTCAGAGGGTTTCTGTGTTTTTAGCTTAGGTACCTGGGCAGACAGCATTGCCACTGACTAAGGTAGAGAAATCTCTCAAAGAAATACAGATCTGAATCGTAAAACAAGTTGGAGCATCTCAACTATAGTACAAATGGAAAACTCACCAGGGAAATGCACATTAAAATCACACCTGTCAGAATGACTCTCATCAATAAATCAACAAACAAGTGCTGGTGAGGATGTGGAGAAAAGGAACCCTTGTGCACTGTTGGTAGGAATGCAAAGTGGTGCAGCCACTGTGGAAAATAGTATGGCAGTTCCTCAAAAAATCCAAAATAGAACTACCATATGACCCAGTATTTGTCTGAAGACATCCAAAACACTAATTCAAAAAGCCATATGCACTGATAGGGTCATTGCAGCATTGTTTACAATAGCCAAGAGATGGAAGCAGCCCAAGCGTCCATCCATAGATGAATGAAGAAGAGGCGGTGCATATACACAATGGAATACTACTCAGCCATGCAAAAAAAGGAAATCTTGCCATTTGCAATAGTATGGATGCACAAATGCTTCTCAGGACATCTCATTTCTGAACTATTGAGCGTTTCTTCCTCATTGTCATTAGGTAACTTTTCTTTTCGACTGAATGCCATGGCTTCCACCTCTTGCCTCTGGTGGGACTCCTCTGTGAGTGACCCATTTTAGAAAGCAATTAGAAACATTCATGTGTCTTTATGGATCCCCAAGTTTTTCAGCTTATTCCATACTGCTATGCCACAGCAGAGCTCCACTGAAAGCAAAAGGATAAAAATGCCCCCTCTCCCCCAATTCAAACTCATCTACCTTAATTTTTATGGCATGCTTTCTTGCCAAGTATCAACCATGAAAGGTTTCCTGACCCCAACTAGTTGCAGCTGACAATTTGGTTTCCTCTGTGAATGAGGAATTGCATCGCAGCAGGTAACTGGCTGGTGTTTTACAAAAGAAGAAAACATGAAATAATTAAGGAGATAGGAAGCTGCATATATTTGTTATTTCTGTAATTAGCAATGTTCTGTGCTCTGACTTCTGAATTTTGGAGAAGAATGCTCCCATTAAGAAAGGCACGTTGCAGAGCCTTCCAGAAAAAGAGACAAAAATAGCCACTGGGGTCCACAACTCAGCGTCTGTTAATCTATGGGTTTCTTCTACCTGTCAGAATCATAAAACAACTTCTGTTTAGATGTCACTTCACCCTATAGAGGATTATAGCCCTCTCTGGATTCAGTAACTGGTAACTTTGTAGAAGTTCGTAGTCATATGGCAATAAATAAATAATGTACTCTTTATTTTGCAGCCTGAAGCAGACACTGACACACGGAATAACATCTCACTTTCTCTTCTCCACTTAGAATCAGGTCTATCCTTAGGACTAGAAAAAGATTCATATACAATAACATCAGAAAGTTATTATTTCCATTTTCATATCATAAAGGGTGAAATCAGAGAAACTCCAGCTTTTTCAATGCAGAATAAGCATTTTTCTTTTTTATGCTTATTGAAACTGGAGCTCTTTTTTTATCACCATTGTGAACATTTCTTGCTTATTATTTCCTGAACATTTTCCCCCCACAGGTACAGTGAAACAGTCAGCAAATATTTACACAGTGACAAAGACTGCCTCCTTGACCGAACTCCACACACATGGTGCTACCTATGCCTCCAATAGGATGCACATAGACTCACTTGTTTCAGTTGCCTCAGATTTTCAGCGTTGCCTCTGACTTGCTTCGATTTCATTATTATATGATTATGTGTCATGAAAGTCAAATTTACAAACACCTCTGCCCCATTACCTTTCTTCCCCTATGATTAATGATTTCTATGTATTTGATAATGGATTTTCCATTTTTATAAATATCAGCAAATATGCAATTCTATTTGTATGTTCTTTTTCCCTTGGATAAGTGGTAACATACTTTTCTTGCCTTTTACACCTAATATATCCTTGTGCTCACACTATGGTCTTTCACAGAGATAGGGCTCATCCCTTGTTACCAGACTGTGAAGGGCAAATGCATCACAGATTATTCAAACACTCCTCCACAGATGACTGTGTAGGTGGTTTGCAGTCTTGCGACTGCAAAGTGCTGCCACGCATACTGTGATACATGTATCTTTTCATAGTTTTGTCCAGAATACCTTTAGCATCCATTCCTAGAGGAAGACTGTTGGATGAAAATATGATATGCATGTATTAGGACATGCCCCAGGTAATGTCAATAACCTCCCCAGAGGATTGCAACGGTTTGCATTTCCACTAACAATACATGAGAGCGACTTTTAAACTCCCCACACAGCCACACTAATAGAGATGTTGTCAAACTTTTAGATCTTTGCTAATCAGGGAGGTTAATGGTAACTCAACAGAGTGCAGAGCGTTCAAGTGTAAGCAAAGGGTGGAGCCCTAGAAAGATACAGGCATGGCCCAGGTGACAACTGAAATGTAACTGGAGTCATGATCTCTTCAGGAGAGAAGAATGACAGGGCTGGGTGTGTGATGCAATTCAGAGAGGAAAGGAAGGAAACACTAGAATAACAACAACAAAAAAATAGAAATAGATATTTTTACTTGTAGAATAGCTTCCTCCCACTCCCTGCTCTTTAAAGAGTAATTGTTGTGTATTTCCCTTTCTCTACATGGACCACTTTTCTTTCATTTGTGAAACTGTTTTAATGAGATTTTCTGAAATATATGAAAATACATGAATTAAAACAAATGGTGCTAAAGAGATTTGAATGGGTCAGGATGAACGTGTGAGACTTGAAATGTGTTTAATGTGAATTCCCCAGTTTCCTGTCCAGGAGTCTTCCCTCCTCTCCTGACCTTAACTGAGCTAAATAGGAAACCAAAACATGCCCTTCAGTCCAAATAGATTGCGGGCGAGTTTCATTAATTAATAGCGATTCTTGGGTAGACACACACAGTGTGGGTTGAACTTACTGCATTTGTTTCTAGCATCTCTCTTTGCTTCCTGCCCTCACATTGTCCGTCCGTCCATCCATTCGTCCGGCAGCAGGTGCCCTGTCTGGTGGCACCTTCCTCCGTTTCTATGGCATTTTTCTCAGCTCCACTCTAATTCAAACCCTACCTGCACTTTAAAGTTCATATTTTAAAGGTTCACCTATATTCTTAGAAACCTCTCTCTATATCCTTAGTGCCCACACGGGCCTTCTTCTTTGAAGTCTAAGGAGCGCACAACGCAGTAAAGGAAAGGCAGGACGAGCTGGGGAGGGGACTGGAGCATGGGGACCAGGAGGAAAAAAAGGTTTAATTAGAAGAAAGAAGACCTGGGCTTTTGTTGTTTATTTGTTTGTTTGTTTTCCTTTGACTCTGAAGATAATTTAGCTTAGTGAACTCCAGACAATTTAACTTTTTGGAACCCAACTTTCTTCATGTGTGAAATATTGGGAAAAAGACCTTTCCTGGTTCTTCCTTGTTAAACAGATGTGCTTGTTAAAGAAAACCTTGTGAACATGTATAAAATGGTACAAGAAGGAAACAAGTGTGAAGAATGTCTTGCCACCTTTTCACGTGTCTGCATTAAACTTGTTCAATTTGGATATAGGTTCAGAGGTTCAGACAGGTCGTTTTCAGTCCATACGTCAGAGCACAGACTTCAGGACATTTTCTGAAGAATACAGTTTAGAAGTTAGGTTCTGATGAAAGCCTGTGTGACCCGAACTACATCAGAAACACTGCACTCACACTCTGTGCGTGTGAGCATGTTTCCCTGTGCGCATGTGCACAGGCGACGCACAACACAGTGGATGGCAAAGCTGCAGAAAACATCTACTGATAGGTGCTAGAAATGAAGGTTAGTAAAAACAATCAAATTTAATCAGAATGATAATTTTAAAAAATTAATGATTACTGGTACTTGAAGAAAAGTGGATTTAATTAGAGGAAGTGTAGGAAGTAGATACCTTTTGCAGGGATTCTGAAGGGCATTTCTGAACACTTAAATGCACATATTCATAATTATGCATTATTTGGTCTAAGAACCTTCGAGAATAATCATTAACATTAGTTTTTTTCACGTTGTCTTGATGAAAGGTGAAGTGGCAAAATGAGAAAGGGAGGTTAATTCCTAACCCATTAGCAAGAAGTAGAAAAAGAAAAAAAGGCTTTAAAGAACTTATTTAATAGGTCCCACTTAGGGATTAATATGAGCTGGAGAAGTGGTCTTCTTACACTCTCGAAGTACTGACATTCTTATCTGTTTGTTTGCTTTGGTTTATGGTCAGGTTTTCTAGCAAAAGATAACACACATTTTCAGAAATGCACACATTCTGAGCGTTCACTTTGATAAATGTTCATAATCTGAAAATGTCTGGTGTGTAACGAGCAACCCGATCAAGAGACAGAAAGCGACTCAGAGACGCCTGCTGTGTTCACCGGTCTCGGGCACAGAGACCCGCCAGGGCTGAGCACTGCTCTGACTTCTAAAGCTGCGGGGCGACCGGCTTGCTTTGGAACGCTGTATAAATGGAAGCACACAGTGTGCGCTCTTTGTGTCTGGCTCCCTTTCCAGTTAGTGTGTGGCAGTCGTCCACGCCTTTGTGTGCAGCTGCCACGTGCTCGTTCCTATTGCTGGATGGACAGAGCTCCTTTGAGGAAGTGCCTTCTCATGTCTCTTTGATTATTTTTGTTGGGATGTCTGTCTTTTACTTAGCAATTTATAGAGTTCCTCGGAGGGTGTGAGGTCTTACTCATCCTAAGTCAGGACGTGATACATGACTGCGCAGGCAGGTGAATATTTTTCCGCACTCCCTGGCTCATCATTTCACTTTGCTCCCGGTGTTTATTACCATCAACCAGAAAGAGCTTTTTTAGCTTTTATTTTATGTAATGCTTTATTACATTAAAAGCACTACATTGCTTTTATTAAGCCTTTATCTATGCCTTGCAGAGTTTTTTTTTTTTCCTGTTTGAGAAATTTTGTCTATCCCAAGGTCATGAAAGTATTTTGTTATATTTCATTTAGGTGCTTGCTCACTTCCTTATTATTTATTTATTTACCTTTCCCCCTTTAAACATGCAATTATCTGGAATTGATTTTTGAGCACAGTGTCAAGTCGGGGACTAAGGTTCATGCTGTCCTATATTGGAGCTTGTATTAATTTATATTATTCCTCTAACACATGCCTGCAAACTTGGTGACCTAAAACGACACAAATTTATTACCTTACAATTCTCTGGGTCCTCCAGCTAATGCGAGTCTCACCAGCTAAAACTGACTTGCTGCGGGGCTGTGTGCCCTTCCGGACCATCCAGGAGGGAAGCCCTTTCCCCACCTTTTCCAGCTTCCATTCTTTGCCTCGTAGCCATCTTCCTTCCCCTTCAAAACCAGTGACAGTCAGATTCTTCCACACCACCTCCCTGGTCTTTGTTGGTTCCCCTTCTGCCTCAGACCACTTCTTTCTCCTTCTCCCACTTCAAAGTACGGTTGCAGTGATGTTGGGCTCATCCAGATAATTCAGGAACACTTCCTTATTTTAAGATCAGCTAATCAGCAAATGAATTTCACCGGCAATCTTGAACCCTCTTTGCCACACAACATAACATACTCACAAATTTTGGAGATTAAGAAATGTGCATCTTTGGGAGGCACGGCCCTGCTTGTCTCAGCATCCAATGTCCAGTCCTGCCATTGCAACATAGTGCCGTGTCTGTCACAAACTAGGCTCACTGATTTCTACTCTTTTCTGTTCCAATACTCTTCTTGGACATTCTTGTGTTAGTAATATATTGTATTAATTATTGTGCTCAGTAGTAAATTCATTTAGTAGTTAGGTTCTCCAACTTCATTTTTTCTTTAAGATTTCTTGGTTCTTTGCCTTTCCACATACATTTTCAAGTCAGCTTATCAGTTTTATCAAATTGATATTGTTTCAGACCACAGTGAAATGACAAACTTACTGACAAAGAGCTAACATTTTTGTTAGATCAATATTTGCATCACATGTGCATATCCTCCTACAATTGGGGACCAAAGGTATTTTCCTTAAGTTCCCATAATAATGATTTGTATTCTCTGTGTAGATGTCACTTACAACTTTTGTTAGATTTGTTTGCAGGTATTTGATTGTTTAAAGCAACTGTAAACTGTTTCTTTTTTTTAAAGTCAAAATTTTTAATTTTATGTTGTATCTTGAGATGTTATGTTAACTTATTGGTTCTTATGATTTACCTGCAGATGCATTTATTTTCTGCATGTGCACTATTATGTTGTCTTCTGGTCTGATACTTTCACTTTGTTCTGCTTTTCCTATTATACTGCATAAAATTCCCAGCAAAATGTTGACAAGTGGTGATAACAGGCTTTATTGTTTCATTCTTGACACCAGACAGCAAGTTTTTAACATTTCACCAGAAAGTAGACTAATTTCTTTGTGTACTTTGTAGATAATTCATAATCTGATAGGATAAATGTTAAGAGTTTTATATATGTAAATAAACATTGAATTTTATAAAATCTTCTCTCTGCTTCAATTGCAAAAATCACATGGCATTTCTCCCTTCTTTTAAGAAGGTGATTTACTATGATTTGGTTTTGAAAAGTTAAGCAAATCTTACATTCTTAAAGTATACCGGTGGTGTCACCAGCCATACTATCCTCTTTCTATATTACTCAATTCTAATTTCTAATGTTCTATTTAGGATGTTTATACCTATGTTCATGGGAGAAATTGGCCCATAATTTTCTGTTCTACCTGAATATATATCCTTTTGTCTCTTTCTAAGCCTGACAACTTTTTATGGAATGCTAGACATTCCACTTGGAAAACTTCAGAGATTCAGGGTGATGGTGTCTTTTTCCAGATATGACTTAGTTCTCTGATTGGTAGGCAGTTAGACTGGCACAGAGGCACAAGCCCGTGAACTGAACTGGGAATTACAGTGATTCATGGCTGAGTTTTAATCGTGGCAAGTCCTAGTCCCTTCTGGTTTGCTTACTCCTCTAGTTTAGTTCTTCAAGGTTGTCAGCTGAAAGCCAAGATGTTTACAGGGCCCACCCAATAGCAGACCCAAACTCTGATGGCTGGTCTGATGGCTTTCTCTGTCTTTCCAGTTTCTCCATTCTGTTTGGATTATCATTACACTGCTTTGTGCATTTTAGGAAGAAAGAAATTCATTGAGGGGGAGAGTTATGCATGATATTGGACAAACTTCTTTGCAAATCTATTTTCTCTGAGAATGGAGCCTTTCAAGTCCTAGCTGACTTGGTTGCCCTTCAATGCCTTCGACTGCTATTCATTTTTATTTTATACAATTTCTATAATTGTTCTCAGCAGGAAGCCTAAGCTGTTAAACTGCTCCTTCATCACCAAAAGTGGAACTCTTTCTTTCATTTCTCCTTACAATATTCTATAATATGTTTATTATTACTTTCATTTGACAGATGAGAAAATTGGGTCTAAAAAAAGGTGATGTAACTTATTCAAGGTCACACGAGTGAGTGGTTGAGCTATTCTTATTTTTCTGATTCTAAAAATTGTACTATTTAGCAAGCAACAGAGTGAAGCAAAACATAAAGAGTTTCTTGAGCAGAATGAAAATATGATGTACAGGAAGTATTTAATGCCATCAAAAGGTTCTTGGAAACTGCTACTTTAAGTGAAACAGCATGTAATGAAACTAATTTTCCCACAGGCTCATCAATATAAGCAAGAGTTAAGCTCCTACAGTGTATTTCTGGTCACAAAAGCATCATCAAACTTCTAAATGAAGACCCAAAACACTGCTAATCTTGAACACTGAAATAAATGGGAGCTATAAATACATTTGAGAGACATGAATAAAAACAAGTAAGATAATTCTTTTCCAACCCGTTTTCCCAGTTCTGGGTTCTCAGTGGTGGGAGCCAATGCTAGCAGCTCAGGCACAAGGCAGGAGCCAGCCCTGGACAGGATGCCCTCCCATTGCAGGGCCGCTAGCACACCCCTCACCCACTCAGACTGGACAATGCAGACACGCCAGTGCACCCAGCGTGCACACCATTGGGATGTCGGAGGAAACCCAAGGGGCTGGACGAAACCCATGCAGACATGGGGAGAAAGTGCAAACTCCACACAGACAGTGGTCCCTGTTGGGAATCGACATTTTTCTCATCACCGTCATAATAAAATGGTGTTAATGAAAGGACATGCATTGAGGACCTGCTGTACTGTACAAATATGAAAGAAAGTGGTGGAGAAAACAAGGTCTCTGAACCAGTTAGTAATTAACACCCTGGGTCCATCATGAATTGGTGGCAATGTCAAGAGGGAATGACAGTTAATCAAAATTTAGTCAATGCTTATATGACCTCTTCACTCAGAAACATTATACATTTTTTAACAATACAAATTATTTACTCTATGTGTCATTATTACCACTAGCTAGGCCAAACACAGCATTGTGTGAACTGTAGGCAACTTAAATGGCAACAAATTTAATTAAACTGCCATGGCAGCCTTGCCCCTATTCTAGTTTACACTTTAAAAACTAAATATATATTCTGGCTGTTAATGTTTCTAATCAAGAATGTTACGTTTAAATATAATGTCACACGGCCAGTTACAGAAAGACACCTCAAGTGTCTTCTCATGGAAAATCCTAGCAAATTTTCTGGACTTCACATCCCATGGCAGCAGTAGCTCTGTGTTATCTGACTTTACCTACTGCAGCGAACCTCAGCGTGTATCAGTTGACTGATAGCTGATGGACACGCAACAGCTTCACATATACACAAATCTTAGCCAGAGGGGGAAGATGCAGCCTTGAGCTCAGTGGGGTGACTGCATGTGTAGTAAGAAGATGCCAGAGACTGTTAAAAGACTTGATCCTGGTTTCTTCAAATATCTCCTACCTGCCAAGTTCTACTAAGTAAATCATCCTCTAACAAGACAGACTTCTTCCTTTTAAAAAGTTGCCAAAGCTGCTTAGAAAGTTAATCTGTTATTGATTAAATGCATCTGGCCAAGAGCAGGCTTATTACCTTATTTACACATTTAGCATATATTTATTTAGTACCTGTTCTTTGAAGTATTAAATTTGTAAATGAGTACAATATAATCCCTGCCTTTGTGAAGCCCTAGCTCATGATTAGGTAGAATAAAAATAGCTGCAGCATAGCCTAATAAAGAATTTTGATTTGGCAATAAAATACTTTTGAATAAAATTCTAGTTTCACTACTTCATAGTTTGAGTTCAGATGATTTAATCAACTTCTCTAAACTTAAGTTTCTTCTCTGCTAATTAAGCAACCTTGGGGTTGCTTTAAGATTTTATTGAGATAAAATATTTAAAGTATTTAGCATTTTAAACATTGTGCTAGCTAATTACAAGCACATACTAAAATTGTATGGAACCATAAGAAGCGAAATAACTAAAACAACAAGAAGAAAGAGCAAAGATGGAGCCATAATGCTCCTGGATTTCAAACTACGTGATGAAACCCTAGTTATCAGATGGGACTGGGCGCGTTCAGGGTGGTGTGGCCATGGACAGCAAAGCCATAGTTATCAAAACAGCATGGCACTGACATAAAAATGGACACATCCATCAAGGTAACAGAATAGAGAGCTAAGAAGAAAACCCGTGATTATGTGGTCAATTAATCTATAAGAAAGGAACCAAGAATGCACAATAGGAAAAAAATAGTCTTCTTAATAAATCATGAGAAAACTAGACAGCCACAAGCCAAATGATGAAACTCAACCAGTCTCTTATATGATATGCATAAAAATTTAGGTTAACTTTAACTCAAAGTGGATTAAAGGTTTGAACATAAGAACTGAAACCATAAAATTCCTAGAAGAAAACAAAGAAGAAAAGCTCCTTGAAGTAGGTCTTCCCAATGTGTTTAAAACTGAAACCCAAACTCAACCAGTGGGACTACATCAAACTGACAAGTTTCTGCACAGTAAGGGAAACCATCAGCCAAATGGAAAGGCAACCTACTGAGCAGGGGAAGATATTTGCAAATCATATATCTGATAGGGATCAATATCCAACATATATAAAGAATTCACAACTCAATGGCGAAAAAACACAAACATCCTGATTAAAAAGTGGGCAGATGATCTTAATAGACACTTTCTAAAGATCACGTACAGATGGCCAGCAGGTATGTGAGAAAGATGTTCAACATCATTAGCTGTCAGAAAAACGCAAATCAAAAGCACAAGGGGATATTACCTCACACATGTTCGAATAGTGATCAGCAACAAGAGATGACCAGTGTCAGTGAGGATGTGGAGGAAAGGGGACCCTGGTGCGCTGTTGGTGCAAGTGGTAATTGGCACAGTCCTATGGGAAACAGTACGGAGGGTCTTCGAGAAAGTAAAGGTAGATTTAGCAATCCTAAGTGTTCTCCGATCCTTCTCCGAGTCCTCTCACCGCCTCTTGGCTCCTTCAGCCACCCCTGCCTCCCTGCTGTCCCTTCGGGGGTCCATGGGACTGTTCCCACATCTTTTTTGTGTTTTGTAAAGATCTCACCCTTTCCGTTACCACCCTGTCTAAAGTGGCTATTTGAAGAATTCCTTCCCTGCATTGTTTTCCAACAGATCATTTATTGGCTGTCAAACACGTTAAATGCATGAGTTACTTGCTATTTCCATACAGGCAGGGAATTTTTCGTGTGTTTTGTTTTCGTCTACATTCCCAGTCCCTGCAAACAATGCCTGCAACACGGAGGAGACTCCATAAACATTTGGTGACTAAATGGTTGGTAGAGGACTCATGCCTCTGTCTTTTTGGTGATGTTTCCTGTGTTGCTTAATTCACACGAGGCAGATACGAGTCATGGGCACTAAATCCAAGGAGAGTGGAGTGTGGACCATTTTTACCTCATCTGCAATGAGAGGGGTGGAAGCAAATATACTTGAGAGTCAGACACCCAGCTAACATCTATGCTCTTTGAGTAATGGAAACGGTCTCTAAGTGCTCTCCAGCTGGGGTTTCCTCTGCTCTACCCTGAAGCCGGAACTGCCGCAGGCTGATCCTGGTTTGCGGGTTCGGGACACACAGGAGCAGCAGGGTGGAGGACAATACATCACAACAACTTGTTTTAATCCGAGCGGCTGTCTATTAAACATTAAAAACATTCATTGGTAGTTTAAATTGAAAATCAGTATAACTAAAAGCAAATCAAAGAAATTGGGGCAAAACCTTCTTCTTTTTTTAAAAAAAGATTTTATTTATTTTTTATTTATTTTTAGAGAGAGGAGAAGGGAGGGAGAAAGAGAGGGAGAGAAACATCAATGCTTCTTGCGTGCCCCCTAGTGGAGACCTGGCCCGCAACCCAGGCATGAGCCCTGACCGGGAACCGAACCAGCGACCCTTTGGTTCATAGACCAGCACTCAATCCACTGAGCCACACCAGCCAGGGTGAGGCAAAACCTCTTTAACTAATTTTTCTTTGTGCTTAGAATAAAAAATTGTATATTTGCTCTAGTTTTCTCCTACATAAACTTTGTCAGGTTAAGAAAATTATCTATTTTTACATTAATAATTTTCTTTATTAAAAATGTTGATTCTATTGAATGCTTATTTCGTATCTACTGAAATGATCACATATTTTGTTCTATCTGTTAAAGTGGTTATTTCACAAGAAGACTTTCTGAGTGTAAACAATCTTTCCATTCCTGAGATAATCCCTACTTATTCATTATATTTATATATATATACTTATATATACATATATACATGCATAATTTTACATGCAGTGCGAGTCAAAAGTAGGTTTCCAGTTATTCATCTGGAAAATAATTCAATAATTAATAATAATAAAAAATAAACTGTTTCATGTACTCACGACTGTAAACCTACTTTTGCCCACTCTGTATTTAATGACTATGCTTTTGAAGCACCTCTTGAAAGTTGACAGAAAGACAAGAATGGTCTCTCTCACTGCTTCTTGACAGTGCATAGAGCATCCGGCCATATAAAATGAGGAAACCAGAAAGGAGCGGTATAGGAGTCAGACAGGAGGATGTCTTTGAGCTTACCTCCATGCACTGACTTCGTACAGTGATCTACAAGGTCCTGTGTGACCAGAACCGCCTGCCTCTCCAAACTCCTTTCCCAACACCCTGCCCACTCTGCCTGTAGCTATGTTTTCTCACCATTCATTTTCATTTAGAGTCTTTAAACTGAATACTTCCCCTCTCTTTTTCTAGAATGTTTTCCCTCAGCACTATTCATGACCAGCACCTTAGGCTTTAGTCCCAGCTTAAATGTACCTCATACCTCTAATTATTTCCCCCCTTGCACTGGTCACAATCTGTAATCCGCTTCCCCTGATAAGTTGTCAGCTTGGGATAAGAAGACTTTCTTGTTTACTGCCACGTCTTGAGAAATCAGCACAGCGCATGGCACAAGTCATACTGCTCCACCAGGACAGGTCGAAGGAGTGAATGAGCAAATTAACAACTATCTTGATGTAAATACTACATACTACCCATAATGTATAACATTTTCTTTCCTGGATATTTTTTGAGATGCATTATCAAAGTTTATTCCTCTGCTCTCCACTTTTATAGAAATATAGATTAATCTTGTTTGTTTTTCAGACTGAGCATGATGTCATTATTTGGACATAATTTCTCTTCATTACATCATAAAATCATAATACCATTATATGGCATTGAAAGGCTGAAGTTACACTTAAAACACCTAGGCTGGATCTGAGGTGCTCAGAAATCACCTCAGAAAACATCTGTTGTTTGAAAAGTATCTTTAGAGCTTCCTGGGAGCTCCTTGTGCTGACTGCATCCTAGTGAGAGGAAGAGGGTGGAAATGTAAGTATCATGTGAGTATCATATACATGGGTAGCTATGTACACACACATGGAAAATGATCTAGACCTGATTGCTATATAAACTATAGTATTTTATTTAAACTAGGATGTATTTTATCATTTATTTATATATAGACTTTTAGATATTATCTAAAATAATTTATAATATAGTTATATAAAGCATATAATCATATTATACACAATATATAGGTAGTAGATAACTTATGTTACCTATCTAGTAAATACATCATCTCCTTTTCAGGCAAAATGGTTTTCCTTGGAAAGCTATTACTGAAACAATAGTGACTTAGAGTCGAGAAAATAAGATGACCCAGACACAGTGACATGTTTACCAAATGAACTAGTCACAAGGATCTACAATTACATATCCTCAACCGGATGCCCCTTGTCCAGCGACCCTTTGATACAAGTGGCAAATCGTTAATACTTGTAAATCAATCACACCACTTTGCACCAATGAATTAAATACCGCTTCGTAAAGACTGTCCAGTTCCTGGCTGATGAAGGGACAGCTGACTTGACCAGGCCACAAGGAGGATGATATTGTCAAACGGCAACTTCAGACTTTTCTCCTGTCATCTTTGATAAGCCCCCACATCAGTGAATGTGGCTCAACCATGAGGGGAATCTACATGATGAGGTGCTTTGTTCCATTGCGCTTATTTTTTTTCAACCACTCTCTGTGACATTTTAAGTGAAAATGGCCAGGGGATTTCTGCTGCCTTCTCTGATCTGAAGACACACAAATATCAGGACCCACAGGGAGAAGCTGACCGGGAATCTGAGAGGTCAGGTGGAACTTAACTGAGATGTCCAGAAATGCAGAGGCAGCTTGGCAGACTGCACCTCTGGCTTCCAGGGCCACAGGACAAAGTGGTTACAACTGGACTTCCTCTTCATTCTGCACACGCTTAGGAGATGGTGTGGAAGACGCAGGGAGACTGCTTACTGCAGGGCCAAGACATCTGGCCAGGGAGACACAGCTGAGATTGGAAGAGGTGAGCCCCGTTTCACATCAGAACCGAACGACGCCTGCCGTGTTCCACACACTTTGCTCCGCTACAGAGACACCTGCGGGTTCGCTTCTTTACGGAAGTCATAGCAATGTCATGTTAGTTGGGGGTGTACACCCTAGTGATTAGACATTATGTAAATGACTAAGTGATCATCCAGGTAAACCTTGCACCCGTCTGACACCACACACAGCTGTTAGAACACTGCTATGTTCTCCACGCTGTACTTTACGTCCCCATGACTATTCTGCAGCTACCAATTTGTACTTCTTAATCCTTCCCCTTTTTCACCCATCCTCTCAACCCCCCTCCCATAACATTATATGTCAGCTGTCATTAAAACATTAACAATGATCTAAAAAAAGAAGTCCTAGCAAGATTGATGAAGAAACCACTTCAAATAATCTACTATGGCTAGTTCATGGTTCATCCAAAGTCTGTGCCAGGTAGCTGGTTCTGGACACTTGTCCCTTCATCCTGTGTGCTGTCTGAGTCTCCCCCATGACTGGGCTCCTGTGGTCTGATCCGTGATCTTCCTTCAGTGCTTGCATGTGCACCTCTCTCATCCTCACCTGGTCCCTTGCTGAGTTTCACAGCAGCCAGTGGAGTAACATGAGCATGGAGATGATGGTACCAGGTATGAGGACGAGGCTCTGCCCTGGCCTTCTGCTCTGTGGAAGAGCCATTTCAAATCCAGATGCCCTGGCTTTCCAAGTGGGATCCCGTTCCTGCTGCAACACACAGGTCTAACAGGAGTGCACCTTGCTCCCTCTGGGTAGCCGGCCCCCTTGACTTTGGGAGGTTAGGGTCAGGTTGTGCCATGTACTGCTTTTATCTTCCATAATGCTGTGTTCTAAATCAGAGCTGACAGAGCATCGGTTTGGGAGAGGGCTCAGTACCCAGTGAGTGATGAAGTTCCTTGCAGCTCTGATATTCTAGGCTTTTGTAGCGTCCCCCCATGTCACATGGAGATGGCTCACTGGCCAATTTGGTTACTGTATGCCCTTAGCAAGTCACCATAATGATGAGGATTGATGTGATCCTGCATCTCTGTAAAATATTTAAGTGGCTAAGGGTGACTTTTTTTCTGATTAAAAGGGAGGAAAACCTTAAGTGTGAGGACCTAGGAGAAGTAAAACACCTCGATGCAGGCTATCAGAACCACTTGGGATTAAGATCTTTGCTCTGCTGCTGGGTAACCCCTTATCTGTATGTGCCTTAATGCCCATTTTTTTATAAGATGGAAATAACACACTTCGTTCACAGGGTCCTTGTAAGATTAAATAAGATGCAGTACCTAACACTTAGTGTAGTGCCTAACATTTAGCAAGTACTCACTTAAGGTTTGCAGTTATTGTTATGTAATTTATTTGTTTCCAACTATTTCCCTGTCACACCTGTATTTTCACTTAGGTTCTCTAGATTTAATAACCCATTTGTGTTAAGGCTCTTCTCTCACACAAGCTAGTAGAACAAGCTCTGATTCACTTCCTTTTCACGGAGGCTCTGCAGCCTCCTACACGAAAATAGCAAACTGGAAAACAATTCCTAATGCTGTGCATTACATGTGTTGAAAACCAAAGGGAGGGAAAAATACTCTGTCAGACCATCTTGAAACTGAACATTGTGTGTTACTGGATTTGGATGTTTAACTCGGTCGGTAATTGGCATTCCTGAAGCTGTCTAAGCAGATCCAAGGTGTGACAGTTTTTGCATTTCCCCTGTGTTATATGCAGTCATTCACTCAGAAACTATTTTATTATACAGCAGGATCAAATAATTTTGACGCTAGAAGGGAACTTAGAAATGATGCATTACTATGCCTCTTTTTCAAGAGATAGGTCCACAGAGGTTAAGTGTCCTGTTTTGAATTCCATGGTGACTAGACAATAAACAAAGCAGAACAAAGCATCCTGCAAGGCAGCATGGGAAATAGGACGATGAGTAGGAGATTCCACTTAGTATCCAAGATCTCAAAGGTTAGCAGGAAAATGAGACGTGTACACCGATAACTGTCATATGGGATAGAAAGTTGTCAAATGCTATAGGAATTTTAATAGGACAAAATATTACTTCCAGCTAGAAGAAATGATTGAAGTAGAGCCTTTTTAAAAAATCCTCACCTGAGGATTTGTTTTTACTGGTTTGAGAGTGAGAGAGACAGTCAGACAGACAGACAGACAGACATCAATGTGAAAAAGAAACATCAAAGGGTTGCTTCCCATATGGGCTCTGACTGCAAACCTTTGGTTACAGGATGATGCTCCAACCAACTGAGCAACAGGGTGAGGGCCAGGGCCACAGAACATATCCGGGAGGCTGCTGGAAGCCATATTTTGCTACCTCAAAGGGAGATCTTGAAATCTTTTCAGTACAAAAGTCATCAAGGCTGGAAGATAGAAACATACAGATTCTTAATGACATCATTTGAGCAGCTGAATCCAGCTACATCGTAAGTGAATGCAATGCTTGATCTTTTTCTTCCCATAACTATGTAAATTTACCCAGTTTAAGGTGGGATTTTAATTTGCAAATGAGAGCCGTGATATTTTCACTTGGCCTTGATGGGCTGGCAGACATTAGACTCGTGTGTACGTGAGGCACAGAAAGTAGAGCTATATACCGAGGAGGCAGATATAGGAAAAGCATTGATTTTTCTGGGCAATACAAAGCTACTGTTTGGCTGCAGTTAGAGTGAGTGAAGAGACAGAGTGGAAAGATGACTGCGTAAGTGTGGGACAGAAGAAGATTTTGGAAAGCCTTTCCATCCTACACCAAAGGGTCTGAGCTTGGAGGAGAAATATGAGACACCAAAGACTTTCAGGAGTTGTCTGGCAGAGCAGCACCGTGCTTTGGGAAGAGTCAGCAGAATACTGTACCCAGGGTAGATTTATAAGGAAACAATTTTCTCCCTTTGGTCGGAGAAGCCGTGTGATAGACATGTTATTAATGTTCTTGTAAAGTCTCTCTTCTTTCTCAGAGGCAGCACCACACCTCTGTTTCCTTCTTGACACAAATTTGTATTCTGTGAGTCGATTTGTTCCACTGATGTTTTCGATTGCTTAAATGTCACTCTTGGCTCCTGGAAAATTCCAGGGGTGTCATTTCCCATTCAGGCACACACATTCACGTCCAGTGGTTATTTATAACATCTAATTTCTCCTCCTTGAAATTGTCTCCAACTCAAAGTTTCTCAAACCCGTCACCATTAGCTTAGGCTAACACGGGAAACATTTTATCCACCACAAGCTCAGTTGCTTTGGTATGCCAGTTTTTAATACTTTACGTTCTTATGAATTTTTTTCAATTTTTTATGGAGCCTTAAAAACTATTCCTTCCTTTGATCATCCAAATGTCCTGTCAAATAACTAGGAAGGTTTTTAGCTTACTTTGGCCAATTAGGTGGCCAGAGCCCCAAATGCTAAGCTAAATACTTAGAGACAGAAGACATACTAATCACAGAGCCAGGGTTTTAACTCCTAACTTCAGATACCACCCCAGAAGTCTTTCCATGACTCTAACATAATTTTTCTAAGAAATTTAAGTTGAAAGAAGACTGCTCCATCTTGCTAAAGAATAAATTCACGTAGGGACATTTTTGTTTTGAGATGAAATGTGATGAAGGACTTTGTGATAGCAAACCTTTTAGAGCATAACTTTGCTAGTGATTCTTGAGGGTTAAGACTGACATGACCTCGTGTTTATATTAACTATAGAGGCATTAAAATACTTTATATTAACTGCAGCTTACCCTGTGGCTACTAATTTGACAAAGACCTAAGAAAGAAGGGCTGGTCAGTTTTGCTCCAACAGGGAAATCTCACGTCTTTTCAAGAGATGCCTAAGAGCGGTCCTTCTAAAGCAGTGTTGTGCAAACTTCAACACACATCAGAATCACCCAGAGTACCTAGTAAACATGCAGATTCCTCAGGCCTCCTGCAGAAATTCTGACTTGGTGGGCGTGGTGGGGCCCTGTACTCTGTATGCAGTACATAACTCGCACGTTGCAGACACCAAGGCCCCCTGCCCACGTTGGCCAAGCAGGTTCTAGAGCCACGTCACCGCAGTGAGATTCCCGTGGGGGCAGTGTGAAGAGCTCCTCCAACCCAGATGTATGTACTACTGTCTGCTGAGAGTTACCCAGTGAAAAATGGATTCTGCGGGAGGCATGTAAAGTCACTTTAAAGGGTCCTTACTGACAACCAGATGGGACACTGGGGTCAATAAGCCTAAACAGTAATGTGTCCACTGGAAGAGGTCACTCAGAAATCAAAGCATGGGAAAACCGTGCCCCAACACAGAGAGGAGCAGCAACCATCCAGGGCAGTTAGTTCCTCAGCTCACTCATGGGGCTCCCAGCATCCACCGTGGGTAGGGTCTTAACGTGGAAATCAGCTGTGCAAGGCTCTGTTAAGCTACACCATCGTACATTTGAAATTAAATTCCTTTTTCTGGTTTAGGCTTTCCAAGAAAACTTCGAATGGTTTTATGGTTTCTCATGTAGCCCTCTGCATAGAAAGCTAATACGGATACCCTAGCTCATGTGACATTTTATTCATTTACAATGACCAACACCAAGGTCATTCTGGAGTCTATCAGTTTCCATGATCGGGACTAATGATGACAATACTGAAAGCTGGGTCTACACTTTGTTTACTAGTGAAAATACAGTTTCTAAATTTGCAAGACTGGATCCTATTCTGACTGAGTAACTGGGCTTTCTTTACACGCTGTTTGTATGTAAAGAACTTACACAACTTAACACCAGGAAGACAAGCAATCCAATTTAAAAAGTTCTTTTTGGCCTTTCCCCCCTATTTGGTGCCCCCCCAATTTTATTATCACAGATATATTGCATATCTGTGTGTGTGTAGTATGTTTATCTGCAGTGTACATATCAAGAGTAAAATCTTTTGCTCTTTCCATTAAGAATCAATTTTTGACCCCTTGGTGTCAATATCATCCCTATTGAGCACACGTACTCTAAAGATACTCCAAACTTAAAAAAAAAGATACCCCAAATTTAATCTCCATTTTGCAATTAAACATCAATAATATACAACATATTTTTCAAATTTTGCAGCATGCTTTCATTTATATGTGCAATTATTTTAGAGGATACTCTTAGACTGATGCTCTAAAAACAACTGTGAGATTATATTCATTTTCTGCCCATCAAAATTCAAGGCACATTGTTTGGTAAAGCACTCACAGCCCACGGTGACCTCTTTCTTGCCTCTTCCAGCAGCACGTCCTCTCTCTAGTGCTCATTGGTATGCATTTACGCACTCCCCACGGGTCGAGAATAGGACCCACGCACACTGCACCAAAGTGAGGATGGAGGCTCTTTCCACTACTTTACCCCTGACACATCACTAGTCAGTCACCTCGATCCCACTGAACAACAAAGAAGCTCAGGAGAGACACTCGAGTGACGCCAAATTCATGTACAAATAAAAGCTAATTGCCTCTTGGGCTTTGTTATCTTTGTAGACCCGGACCCCCCAGAAAAACCTTCTTCACACAGACTATGCTCAGAAATAACTATTTCTTTGGGAAGCAAATGTGCAAATGCATCTAACTCATGTGCATGCCTCCAAGAAAGTGCCAGCCCACCTCTCAGAACCCAGTGGAACCCTCAGTGGCAAGGTCAGACAGACATGGAGCCATGAGGTGGGAGATAAATGTTAATCACATCTGGGTGACATTTGTCTGACCTCTTACTGTCTCTGAATTTCTGTTTCTTTGAAAAAATGCTGAGTAATTTATTCTAGGACCAAATCCTTAAGTTTCCCGTTATCTGAATTCTTAGAATAATTATTTCTCATTAGTACCTTGGACGTGAAAACATTTGCCGAGAGAATGGAGGACTTCAGTGGGCCCCAGGGGCTGCTTCTGTATATAGGGAAAGATGATTGAGCTCTCTGCTCGATGTAGAGAAGAAATTCCCTACAGCAAATGCTAGTCAAGGCCATAACATGCTCCCTTTGCAGAGGAGGGCCCAGGTGCTGGAAGTGTTGAAAACATCTTTGAATCTTTGAGAGGAGCCATTAGGAGGCGCTCCAACATCAAAATGGGGCAAGAAGAGGCTGGGCCACCATTAAGTTCTTCTCCAGCCACCTGAGACTATAATTCCAATGGTCTGAAGGGGTTCAGAAGAAGTCTCCCCAGAATAAACCACTTTGGCATTTAGACTATTTTGAACTGAAGACAATTAAGGCCCAAAAGACCCAGGAAGGGCTGCTTTTTTTTTTTTTTTTTACCCTCCCCTTCACTTCATTGCCTAAAATACTTTAGATGGAGGGCCAGGCTCAGGAAGAGAACTGTCATCAGAGAGAACTAAGAAGAGTAAGGGCCAAGTACGGTAAGCTTGTGGGGGACGCTCAACAGGGCCTGGAGATGAAATTCCTCTCCGTGCCCCACTTTGTCTGCATGGCATGGCAGAGAAGTATCTTCTTCCTGTTAATCTGTTGTATACCAAACAGTTACTCCTCCTATTTCCTATAAATTGTCTTCTTCTCCTTTGAAGTCCCAGACCATACCCCCTTTTTCTTAGTTCAGGACGCATGTAGGCCTCCTGACTGCTTGTGGGTCTCATATTTTTCTGGGGCCCCCATATGTTCATAATTAAATTTTTTTTCTCCTGTTAATCTGTCTTACATTAATTTGATGATTAGGTCAGCTGAAGAACCTAAAAGGGTGAAAGAAAAAAAATTTTTCTTCCCTATAGGTTCATTCCAGTGCTGGCTGCATAATTCATTGAGAGTGTCATGTTCAAACAGTACAGGCCATCCCCGAAGGGCCTGTTTCTCTACTCCCATGCGGGCACAAGCTGTGTGTTCGGACCTTGCCACTTCCTGTGCTCAGTGACGATCAAACAAAGTAATCATCACATTGGAGAAAAATAGAAAATAGCTTTTAAAATTATTACTGCTGTGAAGAAAGGTGTTTGCTAATTTCCACCCTTGTTCTACTCACAAAATTACCAATATGTTTACCCCAGATATGAAGGAGCTGTTTTGATTACAAGTTGTTTGAATATCACATTTTTTCCCAGACAGCAACTTTGAACTGTAGGTAAATTGAGCCATTTCATGTAAATATAGCCTATGTTTCAGCAATATTTTAATTACCAACTTTAACAGGTACTTGACCTTTTTTTTTGCATGGTTTTATACATTGATTTTTCTAGAAATATAACTGTAAGAAAGTGAAGGGAACGAACTGTATAGGAAGGATCCCTGCAAATAAAAATCCTAGAAGAGAACACAGGTGGTAAAATCTCAGACATCTCTCATAGCAATTTCTTTGCCAATATATCTCGTAGGGCAAGGGAAATAAAGGGAAAAATGAGCAAAGGGGACTACCTCAAACTGAAACGCTTCTGCACAGCTAAAGAAACCATCAGCAAAATGGAAAAGGAACCACTGTGTGGGAGAACATGTTTGTCAATGATACATTTGATAAGGGATTAATTTCCAAAATATATAAAGAACTTATACAACTTAACATCAGGAAGATGAACAATCCAATTAAACAATGAACAAAGGACCTGAATAGACGTTTCTCTAAAGAGGACATACAGATATGGCCAATAGACATAGGAAAGAATGCTCAACATCACTGATCAACAGAGAAATGCAAGTTAAAACCACAATGAGATATCACCTCACACCTGTCAGAATGGCACTCATCGACAAATCAACAAACAAGTGCAGGTGAGGATGTGGAGAAAGGGGAATCCTTTTGCACTATTGGTGGGAATGCAGATTGGTGCAGCCACTGTGGAAAACAGTATAGGGTTTCCTCAAATAATTAAAAATGGATATGCCTTTTGACTCAGCAATCCTACTTCTGGGAATATATGCTAAGAATCTCAAAAGACTAATCAGAAAGAATGCATGCACCCCTATGTTCACAGAAGCATTATTTACCATAGCCAAGGTTTGGAAACAGCCCTAGTACCCATCAGTAGATGAGTGAATAGTGGAATGCGACATAGCTGTAAAAAAGAGGGAACTCTTTTCCTTTGCGACAGCATGGAAGGACCTGGAGAACATTATGCTAGGCGAAATAAGCCAGTCAGAGAACGAGAAGTACCATGTGATTTCACTCATATGTGGAATCTAATGAACAAAATAAACTGAAAACCAAAATAAAACCAGAAGCATGGGCACATGGGACAGACTGATAGATCTCAGCGAGGAGGGGGCGCTGGAAGAGATTAGCCGAAGAACACATATGCACGTATGCAAAGCCAACGGACAGAGACGACGTGGTGAAGGCTGGGCCAGGGGGCGCTCAGTGGAGGGGGGAGGGGGAAATGGGGGGTATCTGTAGTAGAGTCAACAATCAAAAATAAAAAATAATAGCAATGCTGAGAAAGCTCGCCCTCATAAACACGAGATGAGATGTCAAGTTGTCAAACTCCTTCTGAGTTATGTGCCAGAAGTCATACACACATCTACCATAAAAATTATGGTAACGATAAGAAGAAAGTCCAGGGCAGATGGTATTTTGTTTCATGTGGCACTTTCCTGAGAACCCCTGACCACTTTACTAAACCATGCGGTCCACAGCAATGCTCTCGCAGTGTCTGGCTTGCCGGTCACACGCTCGCATCAGCCTGCGTTTGCAGCTGGGACAGTCATCGGGATTCTAAGCCTGGGTGTGTATGTATGTGCAAGTCCTAATTTCAAAACGGCAACCATAAGAAAAAGTGTTGATTATATTCAGTTAGATATTGTCTTGCTTCTCTCAAATTCAAATGCATTCATTACAAGTAGATATGGGTTCTAGGATAATTGTACCCAGGCGCTGCATAATATCTGTTTATTATAAATTGGTTTTCTTTTATTTCTCCTTTATGTTTTATTTAGATCATTATTTTGATTTTTATAGAAGTATACCTCAAAGCTGGTTATATTCTCTATAAACTTTGCATGAGGACATGAAAGGAGCACATTACAACTACTTGTTATGAAAGGAGGGCTTCGGGTCTAGTAAGGTTGAAACATGGATGAATGAATGGTGATGTCCGGATGTTTGTTACCCAAGTTATCAACGCCATGAGCCAGGGGTCTGTTACATTCACCAGTGTAGCCCCGATGCCCGGGACAAAGCATCTCGCCTGCAGGGGCCCTTTACTTGCTCCACAGTCATTGGCTGAGCTCTGGGTTAGGCATCACAGGGAATGTGACCATGGATGAATCAAGCAACCAATCAGTGAACAGATAATGATGCCCACAGATGGCAGTGATGTGCCAGGAGGAAGACACAGGTGCAGAAAGGTAGCGGATGGCAGAGGTAACTCAGAGAGCATGCCGAAGTCCGGCCTCTGTGAGAAGGCAGCTTTTGTGCCCAGGCTGAACCGTGAGAAGGAGGCAGCAGTGTGAGAACCAGCAAGAGCATTCTTGGCAAAAGGAACAGCAAATATGAAGACTAGAGGCAAAATAGGGCTTAGTGTGATCCTAGCACAGAACACCTGACATGTGGCTGGAGGCTGGTGAGGAGGAGCAGAATTTGTCACCTCTTCGGCACAAGGACTATTTTAGGTTCATTATTTTTAAGAAAGAGCAGACTCAGAAGAAGCTCTGGAAAGAGAAGTTGCCCTTTTGCAGGAGCCATGTCCTTCATAAGGGAAACCTCCATTTGGAAGGGTGTCTCCCTGGCCGTGAGAGGAAGAGGGGGGTGACTAACTGTCTAGAAACTCTTTATCAGTCAGTCACTGACATCTGCACCGCAACCATGCCCTCCTTCGCCTGCTGTGCCAGAAACCCTCCTGTGGCCAGCTTCCACCCCGACATCTTCTTTTTTGTTTTGTTTTTAGCTGGAGATGGTATTTAAGGTGATGGCTTGGGCCTTTTTGGGAAGTTACTAAGTTTTCCTGGGTCCTCCCATGTGTACACAATGTATACGTGTTATTAAACTTGTCTGTCTTCCGTCTGTTGAAGTGCCTTTTATTATAGGGGTTCTCAGCCAGGAACACAGAAGGGGAGAGAACAAATTACTTCCCTCCCCACAGTGCTGATGAAGGTAGCGGGGGATGAGACCCACGCAAGAGGAGCTGACAGAGGCGGGCAGGGGCCAAATCCTGTTTGGCTTCACAGGTCCTGGTAAAGTATTCAGATTGTGTTCCAAGAATAATGTGAAGCCACTGAAGTGTTTTAGAAGAGAAATGTGGAAGGAATAACATAGGGAATATATAAAATGAACTCACTTTAAACAAGCCGCTAAAATTATTAACACTGTGAAGGTTGAGGCATGAGGAAATGGTCTTACTCCATTTCTAAGAAGTCTGGGAACTTTACTTTTGCACTTTCTGCATTATTGCCTGGACATACAGCATTTCATTGTGTCTCCATACCTGGCTTCTGATTACCCTCTGAAGGACTCATGTAATTGGACCACGCGACCTCCACCAGACAGACACCTGTTAGCCAGACTACTGGGTGTGACCAGTCCTCCTTGTGCACATTTTCCAGACCATCTGGTATCTACCATCCAGACCCCTGACCCCGACTGATAACAGCCTTGGACTCATCCAAGGGCTAAGAATGAAGCACTGATAATTCTCAAGGATGCTATTTTTACTATAAGGACTCTAACTTTTCTATCTTCTTTGGAACACTTCTGGGTTTTTGACTAGTTTTGTTTCCAGTGTGCAAACTCTAAGACCCCTCTAAATCTTTATCATTTATTTCTAGCAAAGACTCCAGACTCTTTTTGAATTTGACAGAAATATGATCTGATTTCCATTTTTTAAAAGATGAATCTGGCTGCAGTGAGGAGAATGGGTGGATTATTGTCATTCATAGATGCTTAATAAATAAATGTCTGGTATACACATCCATGCATGAGTGAATAAATCTATGGATTCACTGGTGCAGAAAAAGCCAAGGGCTGCAGCCCTGCGTAGGGCTCTTCTGCCTTACCCATTCGTTCTCTCCTGAGCCTCAGGTTCCTTACAGGAGAACAATAGGCCTGGTGGATCCCCCTCCAGCTCTGAAATAATTCAGCAGCTCCTGCCAACCCACCCTACTGCCAAGGCTCTCAGGCTTCAAGCAGCTGGAAAGAAAAGCTGCTGAATGCCTCTGCTGTTTATCATCCTCCGTTTGGCATTTCGTCTGCAGCTGGGGCCCTCTCTGTAAGACCACTCAGCATCTATAAGCTGACTAATTTCCATGTTGATTGCAGAGCTGGAAATGTATACACTTGTCATTCTTATTCTTGGCCCAAACGCTTGGTGCTGACAGTAGCTCTGACGAAGGGGCATTGACACCACTTGCTAGTTATTGTCTGATGTGCAATTGACACGAGTGGGTTTAGGAGGATGTACAATTTGATAATCAGACCCCATCTGCAAAGCAATCACGAGTCACATCGTGGAGAGAATGCAAGTAAAAGCTGGGGGTGTGGCTCTCATTTCCAACTTCCCTTACCCTAGCAAAGATTGTGTAAAGGGACGCTGCTGTGCAAAACAATTTTATATATTTTTTAATATAATGAGCATCTCTTAGTGCTTTGGATTTATACAAGTGTAGCAAGCAGCAGACTATGAAACAAAATGCTTTCATGTTTACGATCTCACTTTGCAAATGCATATTAATATAGAGTTATAAAGAAAAGAATGTTTGATGAAGACATTCAAGCCACACAGCAGCATGTGGGGTTTAAAGATAACACACCCTGCTACCCCAGTATGATGCTGGCGTGGAGAGAAGGCTCTGCATAATCAGATGTCATGGATTTAGGTCCAGTTTCTGTCTCTTGACAGTTTTCTGTTATAACCTCGGAAATATTATTTTACTTCTCTTACTCCAGTTTTCTCATCTCTTAAATAAAAATAATAATAGCACCTGTATAATGAAGGATTAGTGTATGGATGTAATGTAGAATGGAAATGTCAGGTTTAGGGTAGCACCTGACACATATCACGAGCTTCATAAATATTACCTACTCTATTTTATGACTCTTCCTCTCCAAAGCCAGCGATACCTGGCAGGTACCCTACACACAGCTTTCAATCTAACCATCTACTCAAGAAACCTTTTACCTATTTTCTTTCATTAAAAATGGTACCACAAGCTAAAACAGGTTTTTTACATTTCTTTTCTTCCTTAGTCAACATGTATCATGGTGATTCTTGTTCTTATCAGTATATAGTTCTGCAGCGTTAATAGTTTTATAGTATTAATTTAATGGATGAGCCAGAACTTACTCTTCTTCGGCTGATGAATATTTAGGTTGCCTGTGACTTTTTGCTGCTACAAATAGTGTTGCAATAAACTTTATTGTCACCATCTCTGCATGTTCCTAATAGTTTCTCTACAGGATAGATCCTGAGAAGAGCAAGATCCCCTGGGTTGTGTATTTGCAAAGCCTCAGAGGGGAAATGGGGTGAGTTGAGTGCTATTGTCCACAAAACAGCTGAATTCCAGAAGTCTAGGAATTTCTTTAACTCCTCACAGATAGCACTCTAGTGCACTGTGAAAATAAGACAAATTCTCAGGTCTTCTGATTCCAAACCCACGGCTCTTTGTGTTGGACAAACAAAATTAGATATTCTCTCCAGGTTCCTGGTAACCTCTGTAGCCTGCAGAATCTTTCATAGTGAAAATCTTAATCGATTTATTAACTTCATTTTCAGATGAGCCTGATAGGCTTGGCGATAGATGGCTGCCCAAAGCAAACAGGGAGAGGAGTACTGGAGGAGGAGGTTTTCGTCGACTCTTCTCGGTTTTATGGCTAATCTAATGAGACAGATGCACTCGAGGAAAAAACAATTTTAATTTCATATGTACAGAGGCTCCCTAAGAACGAGAGGGCCCAAGGACAATCAGTCCATTGAGGCTTGCGTGCCATCCAGAGATAAGGAAAACAGGTAGACGTCTGAGATTCAAACAGGAAGAAGGCAATTCACAAGGCTATGGAAAAACAAATGTTTGGTAAACAAAGGTTGCAGTGCTATGCAGAGCCAAGGGGACACAGAGAGGACACTGGACAAGATTGCTTGGCTAAATTCCCCCAGTCCACCACGCTCGATCATGAATTAAACTACGGAAAAGAAGGAGGTGGGGGAGAGGCATGGAGGCATGTAGGTGTATTATCACCAGTATCTTAGTTAGTAACGACTCACTCTAGGGTATCAAAATCAAATATTTCCAGAAACCTTGCAAGCATCTGAGAGTTTAGCAAGAAAAAAAGAAAGGAACCATTGGACTGGCTCAGTGTAAATGAATCAGAAACATATGTCTTGGGTTTCTCAATATGGGAACATGGCTGGCAAAATTCATTTAAGTTCTGCAGAGACCACGGGATGTGAAAAGGAGTGTGGCAGGCCGAGCATATACCCATGCTGTCCTGTAAGCAATACAAATAACTCTTAAATTAAGCCCAGACTTCCCCTCAGTGGGCCAGCAAACCTGACTGCGTGATTGCAGCTTGCATTTTCATAGCTATGATTTTTCTCCTCCACAATCCTGAAATACCATGAGCAATGCATCCATGTCCCCTCCCCCTGCTTATACAACGAGATGGTTTTGTGTGGCAGAACAAGAAAAACTTATTGACATTATATTACATATATATACATATATTAATCTTGTGTGTATATACAAAAATAAATGACATTCAGTTAAGTTTAAATTTCAGATAAACAAAAAACAATATTTTAGTGTAATAGTTGGGGTCATATTTTTATTTTAAAAAGTGTTTAAAAATAATTTTAGTATAAATATGCATCACACAACATTTTGGATATGCTTATACTAAAAAGTCTTTGTTGTTTATCCATAATTCAAATTTTTATCTGCATATTCTGTATTTGTATTTCCAATATCTGGCAACCCTCATTCTTTTGCTTCCCCTGACTAGACCAATGAGACAAGAGATGTAGTTTCTGAATTAGAGAGGGTTGTCTTTCTTCAGTGGAAAAAACATCTGGAATAAGGAAGAGGCTGGATGTGGCAGACACTGTCTATCAATTAGTGGGCTCAGGAAGGAAAGGCATTTGCAACTTGTGAAAAGGACACAATCATGGTTTTATAAGCAAGACTTGACTTGCGTTCTCCTAGAAGCTCCTTCCTACTGTCAGTGCGAGTATGGGACAGTTAAGTATGCTTGGAAGGAGCAAGGCGCATATATTCCATGTGTGGGGCTTGTTAGGGAGGCGGAGCCCGGAAGGTCACTGGCAGCTGAGTGGCAGGAGAGGGGCACACTTTGAGTGGAGAAGCCTGGTAGGTGTATGGGTTCTCCAGGGAGAATGGTGTCTCACGGAGGGCTGCGGACTCAAGGCCACGAGTCCCCGTGAGGCTCTTACCCTCTATTTTGTTATAGTCTCAGTTCTCAGCACACAGCCTGGCGGGTAAGTACTCGATAACTTTGCGCAGTAATGAATAAGTGGACTTTCCTGTCTATAAAGTCAAAAAGTGGAACCAAGTCATGTAGAACTGTCACATTTTGAACCAAGTCACGTTTCGAACTAGGCCTCAGTTTCCGCAGACGTTTCTCTGGGTTTCCCTAACCAGAAGAAGAAGGTGCCAGAAGCAGGCGGAGACCCAGGCACACGGCTTCTACATCAGCCAGAGCACCTACCTCCTTGTCTGTTTCTCTTTTGCACTGAGGTTCCAATGAGATTTAGTTTAAATATGGTTCACTGCAAAAATTAAACAGTTATAAAACTATGTGTAAGATTCAGAAGAAATATTTCAGTGCTGAGTTCTTTGTCTCCACCCACATCCTATTCTTCAAAACAAAATGATCCCCACGTTTGCTCAAAGCCAGCAGGAGGGGACTGGGAAGACACAGCCTGGAGAACAGGAAGACAAAGGGACCACGAAAGGACTGCTCACTCTGGTCTCCAGCTTCCCCAAACGGTTCATCTCGGTAACAGCAAGTCTTGCCTGGGGTGATAATTACTTCCTGAATCCCAATACAAAAATGAGGAAGAAAAATAACTGTGTGCAATCTCTCCAGCAGTCTGTCATACTGAAAACGCGGCCTAATTGATTCTACAAATGCACCCAGGGAATATAAAACTGTAATCAGTTTTTCCGTAGTGTTTATATCCATAGTGACGGAAGCCTAATTGCAAAATTTATCATTATGCAATAAACTGTAGGGATCACAGGTACACATGACAGTCAGCAGGATGGAGGTAGCAGCTTTTGTGCAAATTGCTGTTGGCATTTTCTGTGTTCAGTACACAAGCCAGCCTGGGACAAGCTTGGTTTTGACCATGCACAACAATATTCCAATTACTAAGTGTTTCAATGATCTGTGTCATCTATTAAGGGTGCTATTTCTGTCCCCACCTCCAGGGAAGCTCTACCTGTCTCTAACTTATCAGTTCCGGTGAGGGTGTTCCAGGGGGGCAACCTCGAAAGTGCCGTTGAGCCACGCTCTGGTCTGAGCAATAGGCCTCAATGGCTGCCCGTTAGCACAGGAGAGATCCAAGCTGTGCGAGGTCCTCGCCTGCGGCAGCTTCTGCTCTGCTCTCACCGTGCACCCATCTCTTCACAGCTCTATGGGAGTGCTTGCCTGTCCCTGAAAACGCGACGATCTTTTTCTTCTCTGGTCCTGTCTTCATTTCTCTGAATCCTTAGGATTTACAGGTATATTAAAATGTCTATATATAACCACTTTAACACCAGGCATTCTTTTAGGCACATAGCTGTCCTTCAGGGTAGGGTAGCAGACTTCTGCTTTGGGGAGAACAGAATAGATGTATTTCCCCCCTATTTCTCCAGTAAGGACTTCATATAAAAAACAACCAGAAGACGACTCTGAAAGGTGAGGAGAGTAAGGCAGGGCAGGTGGGGCACAGTGAGTTCCCCGGGCTTTCCTCTTGCCTCATGCATCCCAGACTGGATGCAGGAGCAGCCTGGGACCGGGAAGTGCCAATGGACACAACGACAGAATAAGACACATGAAAGTCAGCCAAAGGGAAGGGAAGACAGGCCAAATGGGAAACTTCCAGCCAATAATTACTCTACTGCAGCCCAGCACCACACACAAACCGTGGCCTCACCTGCACCTGAGGCTGAGTGGGACCCTGCACGGCTACCCTTGCCAGGCTGTCAGAGCAGCCCTGGCCCACCCCCTGCCCCTGCAAACCCAACCCCGACGGGGTGTCTGGGAAGGTCAAGCAGGAAGCTGGGGCTTCCATCCCTGCTGGGCAGCAATCAACCCTCACTTCCCATCAGTGTCAGAACGAACACTTGGGGAGCCTGAACGAGCACCCACACAGAACAGTAAGGAAGCACTCACGCCTCCCCCATCTGGGTGCCACAGCAGGAGGCCTGATGGAGAGTCTGGATTTAACACCACCCAGTGGTAACAAGGTCACTCCTCCACTTCGGTGTCAGTGGGGACCACTGAGGAGTAGTCAGGGAGACTCATTCCTCCAGGCAGGGAGATCTCAGTGGAGGCCTAATGGGGAGCTGGAAGTCCCAACAAGACCCAGGCAAACTGAGCGGGTCCCCACCCTCAGGTGTAAATGGAGGCCAAGTGGGAAACCTGGACACCTACTCCCACCTGGCAGTAATGGGGTAGAACCCTCCTGCACTGCTCTACCAGACCGATGTCAGAAAACCTAGTTAAAGCCAAGGGCATAAGATCCAGAGACACACAATATAATACTCCAAACATCCAGATTTCCATCAAAAACCACTCATCACACGGGGAACCAGGAAGACCTCCAACTGAATGAAAGAGAACTAACAAACACAGGCGGTGAGGTTCCAGAGGCGAGGCTTGTCTGGCGCAGGCCAGACTTACCTGACAGTCATCGTGAAAACGCTTCTCCAAACAGTTAAAGACGTACCTGAAACAAACAACAACAGAGTCTCAACAAAGAAACAGATGTGAGGGAGACGCAACTGTGAACTGCGGAACTTCACGTGGGAACTTCATGTGCGGTAACTGACAGGAAAAGTCTATGACTGGGCTCCCCCTAACACGGAGGAGACAGAAGGGAACATCGGTGAACTGGAACGCAGGACAACAGAAATCACCAGGTGTGAACAATGGAGAGAAGACAGACGGAATAATAAACAGAGCCACAGGGACTCCTACATCCTCGGTTCCAGAAAGAATTTGTGGGGCAGGGTTTTCTCTGGCTGCGATGAGATCAAACTACACATTAATACTGAAAAGATACCACTGACATCTCCACACATGTGGACACTAAACAACGTGCTTCTGAATAACCCATGAATCAAAGAGAAAGGTGCAAGAGAAATTTTAAAAAAAACTGTTAAACTGAATGAAAATAAAAAACACAACACATTATCTAAGAAGATAGACGGATGGCACATAAGCATCTGAAGAGACGCTCCATAGCGTATGTCGTCAGGGAAACGGACGTTAAACCACATCGAGACACCACTACACACCAATGAACACTACATGCACCCAGTGCCGGTGAGGATGAAGAGCAGAGGGACCTCTCATTCAAGGCTGGTGGGAATGCAAAATGGCACGGCCACTTTAGGAAATTGTTTGATGGTTTCTTATAAGACTAAATACTCCTGACACACAATCTAGTAATCACATTCCTTGGTATTTACCCCATAACATTAAAGACTTATGTCTATACAAAATCCTGGACACAGATGCTTTTAGCAGTTTTGTCTTTATAATTGCCAGAACTTGGAAACAACCAAGGTATCCTTCAGTAGCTGAATGAACACACAAGCTGTGGTACATCCAGACCATGAAATATTAGTCAGCACTTAAAAGAAATGAGTCCTCCATGAAAGTCATGGAGGAACCTGGAATGCGTATTACCGAATAAAATAAACCAATGTGAAAAGGCTACATATAGTGATTCCAACTATATGACATTCTGGAAAAGGTAAGACCATGGAAAAGGTGAAAAAGATCAGTAGTGGCCAGGGGTTAAGAGAAGAATGAGATGAATAAGCAGAGCATGGAGAATTTTTAGGGCACTGGAAGTATTTTATATGACATTACAATGGTAGAGTTATGCCATTATGCATTTGTCAAAACCCATAGAATGCATAACACTGTTAGTGACTATGATGCAAACTGCAGACTTTGGGTGATGTATCAATTCATGAATTGTAACAAATGAACCTACCACTTTGGTGGGGATGTTTTAATGGGGAGATTATGCAGATGTGGGGCAAGGAGTATGTGAGAAATCTTTACAACTTCCTCTCAATTCTACTGTGAACCTAACACCACTTTTAAAAAAGTCATAAATGCACACAAGCATGAGTGAGGACACACACACATACACACCCCATGCCAAAATTTGTATAACACAGCTAAAGCAGCGTGGCAAGGAAAACTTGTAGCACTAAGTGCATGCAGTAGAGAAGAGAAAAACTCTCACATCAACAATTCCTGCTCCCACAGAAGGAAGGAAATAATAAGGGCAGAAGTAAATGGAATTGAAGCCAGAAAATAAGAGAGAAATCAGTGAGGTGAAGTGCTGGCCCTTTGTGAAGAGTAATGAAACTGAGAGACCTCCAGCAAGACTGGCAAGCACCCAGAAAACACAAATTACTATGACCAGTTTTGCCACAGGCTGGTATTACAGATGTGCAGGTGTGAAAGGGTAATTAGATACAATGGACAGGGAATACAATGAACGAGTCTATACAAACAAATTCGGAAATTTAGATGAAATAGACTAATTCCTTAAAGCTACTATAACACTCAATATGAAATAAAAATTTTGAATAGCTCTATAACTATTAAGATAATTTAATTCATAATTTAAAAACTCCCAATGAAGTAATCTCCAGGCTCAGATGGTTTCACTGAAGAATTCTACCAAATTGTTAAAAAGAAGTAACACCAATACTGAACGACCTCTTCCAGAATCCGGAAGAGGAGAAAACACTTCAGCTTCTTCATGAAGCTAGCGCCACTCTGATACCAAACCAGACAAAGACAATACAAAGAAAGAAAATGATAGACAAATATCTCTCATAAATATAGGCACACAAATCCATGCCTGGATATTAGCAAAAGAGTCCAGCAATATATAAGAATAATCACACACCATGACCAAGCAGAGTTTATTCTGGGGATGAAAGGCCGGCTCAATATTAAAAAAAAATTCTCAATGTAATTCACCATATTAACAGGGTAAAGATGAAAAACATGATTATAGCAATCCATACAGAAAACGCATCTGACAAAATTCAATAGTTATTCATGGTTTTAAAAACAACCCTCTTAGAAACAGGAAGAGGGAAGGATTTCTTTACCTGATTAAGAGCATCTACAAAACACACACACACACACACACACACACACACACACACAATCCTACAGCTAACACAGAACTTAGTGGTAAAGGACTGAAAGATTTCCCCAAAGATGAGGAACAGGCAAAAACATTTGTTCTCTCCTCTCTGATTCAACACCGTGCTGGAAGTTCCATCTGGTGCCATAGACAGGGGAAGGAAATAAAGGGCTTAGAGACTAGAAAGAAAGAAAGAAACCTTCCCATAGTTGCAGGTGATAAGATGGCCTATAAAGAAAATTACAAAGATTCTACCAAAACAAAAGCAAAAACAAACAACACCTAGAACATATGACTTCAGCAAGGTCAAAGGCTATAAAATAAACATACAAAAAGTGTTTACATTTCTATAGTTTATCAATGAGCACATGGACATCAAAATTAAGAATGAGATGATTTATAATAGCTCAAAATGAAACACTTAGATGTGTATCTAACAAGACATATATAGGACTTGCATGCTGAAAACTAAAGACTGCTTATAAATCAAAATATACCTAAATAAAGAGACAAACTGTGTTCCTGTATCAGAAGACTCAACATAGCAAGGCTGTCGATTCTCCCCAAATTGATATATAGGCTCAATGTAATTCCATCAAAACCCCAGCATGGTTTTTTTGTAGATAAGGCTACTTTTTCTAAAATATATATGGAAATGCAAAGCAACCTGGATAGGTAATTCCATTTTGAAAGGAAGAGTAATGTGGAAGGAATCAGTTTATGTGATTTCAAGATTTAACATATAGCCTCCATAATGAAGACTGCGTAGTGCCGGCCAAGGTACAGACATGTGGATCAATGGAACATAATCGAGAACCCAGAAGCAGACTTACACAAGTCTGCCCAACTCGGCTTTGACAGAGGTACAGAAGGTATTTGATGGAGGTGGGAGAGGCTTTTCAGCGCGTGCTAGAACTACTAGACATCTGCAGGCCAAACAAATTTAGTTTTCCAACCTACATCTCAATTTCACACCTTATAAAAAATTAGCTCAAAACAACTCACAGACTGAAATGTCAAATGTACAGCTAGACACATTTGAGTTAAAAAAAAAAAAGATAAAATCTCTAGGATTGCAGTCTAGGCAGTCTCTACAGACTTGACACCCAAAGCATGATCCATAAGAGGAAAAAAAATAGAGAAATCGGACATCATCAATATTAAAAACCTTTGGTCGGTGAAAGACTGCATTTTAAGAGATAAAAAGCAAGCTACAGAGCAGAACTCCTAACTGACAAATAACTCCTATCTATAAAACAGAAAGACCTTTTAAAGGGTGATACTAAAATATCAAATAGAAGAAAAAGTAAGCAAAACATATGAATAGACACCTCATAGAAGAGGAGAAACAGGTAACAAATAAGCAGATGAGAAAATGTTTGGTGTCATCAGTCTTTGGGAAAATGCAAATTAAAACCACGGTGAAACATCACCACACACCTGGCAGGATGGCTGCAATAAAATGTAGTGACACCCCAAATATTTGTTAGGACCTAAAACGATTTGATCACTTGACCCCATTACTGGTGGAATGCAAAACAGTACAGCTACTCTGGAAAACCTTTTGGCAGCTTCTTAAAAAAAATAAAACCTGTAACTATAGCACTGCCAAGTAATTGCAATCCTGGGCTTTATCCCAGAGAAAAGAAAATTTGTGTTCACACAAAATCCTGTATATGAATGTTTACAGCAGCCATATTCATAACTGTCCCAAACTGGAGACAGCCCAGATGCCCACCAACAGGTGAATGGTTGAATTGGGGTAGCTCCACACCTTGTGATGCTGCTCAGGAAAAAAAGAGAAAAACCCTAAAAGGAGCTACTGATGCCTGTGACTCTGTGACAACCTAGACGAATCTTTAGAGATTAATTCTGAGTGAAAAGCCATTCCAAAATGTTTGCACATATGGTGTGATCTCATGCATCTAACATAATTGTAATGGCAAAATTACAGAAATGGGCAACAGATGAATGGTTTCTGGGGTTAAGGAGCATCTGAGGATGGGAATTGAGTGGGCGTGGGGTGGAAGGGGCAACGTGTTCCTTGAGGCGGCAGGAGGGCTCTGCCCTTTGACTGTCAGAGGCAATGTCTAGGCAGTGAGCCTGGGCTACAGTTTTGAAGATGTTAACTTTGGGGTAAACTGAATAAATCGTACATAGAATCTTCATCTTATTTCTTAAAACTGCCTGTGAATCTAATTATTTCAAAAGGAAAAGTTTAGTTTAAACATCCAGTAGAACGGAGTAGAGACAGGGTATATTTGTAAGGAGAAATAAGGGATGTTTGGTGTGTTGGAAGGAATGCACAGCACGCTTCCTCTCCTACCCATTATGAGATGCTAGTGCATGATCTGGCACCTTGACGGCCCGCCACCACGCCTTCCCTGTGACTTCTTCTCTGTTCCTCTGGAGCTTCTCTCTCTTCACTGATCTCCCCCATCTTCCACGCCCACTGGTCAATCCTCATGAATTTGCTCTTTGCCAACAAGTCTTCCAACAAAAATTTCCATGTGTATACTGCGATTTAATTCACGTCTGTTATGTTTAAGGCAATGAGGAGATGGCCGATTTTAGGGGACTTAGCATCAGAACAGACAACCTGGCAGAAATAATGCTGCCTTGGGGTGGGCATGCTCCAAGCGCTGAAAGAAAAAAAGCACAGCCTCAAGGGAAATAGAAAAAGTGAGAAGTTATATGTTACTAACAGGCATGGGGGAGTCTTCGTGGTGATGTGCGAAATGCTCCACCATCTCCAGGGTGGGGAGGACTGAACCTGCCAGAGGTGAGAGAAAGGACTTTCTGCTTCCAAAGCCAAGTCAGTAGGTGGAGGGCGTGTGTGGTGTACACAGGGAGAAACACACTTTACTTTGACTGGTGCACAGGGGGTCTGAGGAAAACAGCTGGAGAGGACATGGAACAGGAAAACAGGGGCCAGATCTGGGAGGACTACAGATCAAGTGAGGTCAAAATTCCTGTGCTCACCAACACACCCAGTGTAGAGATGTGGCAGACTCATAAACACATCAATTTTTAAGCCAGAAGAGAGGTCAAGGAAGGGACCTTCTCTTTACTTTTTATGCAGAGACTAGGTATCTGGGTCAAGTTCAAGAACTGGGATGAAATTCAAGGATCCTGCCACTTATTAAATACATGTTTTTCCCAGTTCCCAGGTATCTGCTCCCGGGCAGGGAAGCAACCAATAAAGATGACCTTGGTTCCTCCGCTTGAATCCCACTTTCCCCAGACCCTGCACCAACAGCGACTTTCTCCTCAGAGTTCAAGCCTCAGCTCAGAAGTCACCTCCCTGGGGGGGCCTCCTCTGACCGTGCTGTCTGAAGCAGCCCCCTCCTCACTGTCCAGCCCACCAGCCTGATTGTCTTCACAGCCAGAACCACACTTCGAAACTGCTTTGGTCATTTACCAGTGTATTTTTGTTTGTCTTCTCCTTTCGGAAGCAAACTCCATCCTTTCTCTCTGCTTCTGCCATAATTGTATCTTAGATGACTAGCACTATTCTGAACCCAGGAGAAAGCAAGAGCGAGAGACCAGCAGGACGGCTGAGAAGGAGAGAGGAAATCTATAAGGAAGTTACTACAGGTTAACTAGTTCACTCCGCAAGTGTGAGCAATCACTGTTTGCAAACACACTGCGCCAGAGGGTGTCGAGAGGCAGACGAGAGTGAGCAGACGTGAATGACGTGGACCTTGCTCTCAAGAAGGTTAAATCCCAGGGTGAAGTCAAAATGCACCCAATTCATTCACTGGATAAAAATAAAACTCCAACTAGGATTAGGGCAAAGAATGAGGAATATAAGTTGCTATGATTGCCTATGATAGCAAGACTTGACCTTATCAGGGGGGGATCCACTTGGAAAATGATGCTTGAGCTGAGATCGGAGAGCAGGGATGAGGAAATGAGGTGAAGAGAAGAAAGAGGGGACAGCATCCCAGCCGCTGAGCGTCCATGAGCATCCCAGCTGCTGATGTTCCCAGGAGTGGCCCCTGGGCAGCCCAAGTGCCCCAACAGTTTGGGACACTGTCGGTCTAGCCAGGTTCCTGGACAGATGAGGGCCACATGAGGATCAGCAATGCCAATTAATTACCATGTTTGTGCTAAAATCATCATTTGTTAATATCAGAATCAACACTGACTAGCTAATGCAGCTTTATCTGTCTACAGCAGAATTTTAATTTGCATGCTTTATGACACTAATAATTGTACAGTATCCAGGAGATAGCTTTTAAGTCAGCTTTTCTCTCTACTCTTTTAATGTGATGTGGGAAGAAATTAGATTTTTTTCTCCTCTCTCTCCCCCTAGAATTTCTCTTTCCTCTGGGCATTGCTGTTTTCTTTTCACATTTCTGTTAATTTACTCACTTGTTAACTTAACTGACATGTGCTAAGTCCACAACAGGCAAGGTCCACGGCAGGAAGTAGGGGGGATTCTAGCTCTCAGGAATCAGGCATGTTCACAGGCTGAACAGTTTCTTTTCCTTTATGCTGAAGACAAAAACCCTCCTCTACTCGCCATTCCCCAAACACGCGATGCTGCTCCAGATTTCTGCGAGTGGGACTCGCTACTTCCTGCGCCGGGGTTTTCTTTCTCCTTCATTGCACACCTGATGATCTTTGTGACTGGGTTAAATTCTATTTCTTCTTGGAAGCCACGAGTCTCCCAGGATTATTTTGATTGCAATTCAACAAAATGAACCAATTCTAACTAGTTTGTGTTTAAAAAGGAAATTTATTATCTTACATAGGTGAACAGCCCTGGGGAAATCTGGCTTCATGAATAGCCTGTTTTCAGATAAACTAACATCACTAGGAACCAGGTCTCTTTTTTTATTTCCTATTTTGGTTCTTCTGCTACACATACCCCAGCCCCTATAAAGTGCTGGTTTCACATCCGATAGGGAAAACAAGAGCATTGTCTCCTAAACCTTAGAGAAAGGTTCCGTTCTTTTCCACTGGCCTGTTCTCAGGACTGTTCTTGCACCCATTACTGTCACCAGGGGAAAGGAAGACTCTGATTAGGCAGGCCTTTACCATGGTAGTCCTGTTGGCCTGTGGGGATTTCTTGAGTCTCTCTTCACTCCTACCATGTGGTCCTGCTTTTCTCTAGCCCCACATACTTACAAAACCGTATCTTCTATACACTCAAAAACTCACTGCGGCAGGTGAGCTGGAGAAAGGGATAGGGGTGCAGTGATGGGGATGGTAGAGTCTGTAAGAGACTTACCTGCAAAATTATTAATAAATCAGTATTCCTTTGTTAGTGGCTTTCTCTGTTCAAAGTATCACAGGAACCACACAAACCTGTAGTTTAAAAGAGGAGATATTGTCTACTCTCAAGAATCTGGATGACAGTGTTACCAAACATGATTACAATTAAAACATCATTAATGCAAATGTATTATGGATCAGATATTTTGCTGAGGGCTTTACTAACATTTTGCATTTAAAACATAACCTTGCATTGATTTGTAGATGGAAAAAAGAGACTGGAAGCTAATAATGTTCTCGGTCTTTCAGCACATATCTGACTATATTAAGATTTAAGTCCACCGGGCCAAGAGATGAGGATGCAACCGGCACACAACTCAGAGAGGTGCTGCCCCACAGAGTGATGCGGTCGCGGCAGGAGAGCCGGGCACCGTTCACGTGATCATGCCCATCCAGACCCGATCCCAGAGAGAATGGTTGGCAGCAGAGAAGCACAGGGCGCTAGGAAAACACATAGCAGGGCCTCTCTGGGGCATCAAGAAGATTCTAGTAGGGAAATTATGTATTAGTGAAGGCTCTGAGGAGGGTCTAGGGTTAAAGAGATGGAGAAAGGAGGAGTATTCTGGACCAAGGACCCAGCGTGGTCGCATGTTCTGAGGGGCAAGGAAATGCAGTGAGTCCGAGAGCCTGAAGAAGGCCAGGGCAGCTGGGGTGCTGAGAAAGGGCCTGGCCTTGGAACGGCCTGGCGTGGAATCAAACTGTGAAGGAGTGGCCCACTGTGCAGGGCTCCAGTAGGCTATGACATGTATTTTAATTTCAGAGTAACCAAAAAATATTTGCAGGGTTTGGAGCATAGCAGTGACTTGATTGTATTGAATTACAGAGCTAGAAAAAAAAAAGGCTAGAAAGCAAACTAACTGAGGATGTGTTGTATAATCTGAAAGGCAGACTGCTGTGTCAGCAATGCAGGTAGAGACATGGACTGATGCAAGGAAGTATCAGGGAGTAAAATCAAGGGCACTTAGTCCTGGCAGTGGGTTTCAGACTGAATGAGGGCGGGTAGGCTGAGAGAGAGGGAACTGTTAGCATGAACCCAAGGTGATAGGAAGGCAGCCAAGTCAGGTGACCACTTCTACAGGGGAACTGGGGCAGGCAAAGAGGACCCAAGGGGAGGTAGCTGTGTAATCGGAAGGTGAGCCACAGGCCCACGTGGGGTGGTTTCGTGAGCAAAAATCAGCAGGGGCCTTTGGGTGAGGATACACAGTGGGAGATAAGATGGGAAGGCAGGAGGGGACTAGGTCACGCGGGAACCAAACCAGCAGCAAGAGAAAACCACCAAAAGTTGCCGAGAAGAGGAATGTCCTGACCAGGTAAACTGGCCAGGAAACTTTCTGTGGCATCGTATCAGAGAAGAGCGACAGGGCACAGAGGAGGGGAGCAGAGGAGACTCGGTGGGGAGAGGAGCAGCTCAGGAAGCTGATGCCATGTGTTCCGAGAAAGACAGAAAGGGTTTGAAAACGGATGATGGAGACAGAAAAGACAGCTGGAACCAAATTCTAAAGTGACGTGAATGTTCCATCCCGCTTGGCACTGTGAGGTTTGTGGATGAAAAGAGCTATCCTCTGCCTGAGGGAATGTAAATTTTAGGGAAGAGTAAGATTTGGTTTCATTTCTAGAAGCCCAACTGAGTCGTAAGGGATAGAAAAAAGCTACAGGATTTCAGAAGACAGAGGCTGAGGGATGCTTCCCCTGGAGGGGATCACGGAAGACCTCAGAGAGAGGCTGAAAGAATTCGGAATGTGGTTTTAGTTCAGTGACAGAAGAATGAAAAGTGATTTTAGAGGTCACAGCTGAAATGCCACGTCTCCAGAAGAATGTGATTTTGACGTTGGCTTAGGACTGTATCGTAGTACGTCTGATTCCTTGGTATGACTGTGCACCTCTTTGTTTTCAGCACCTGCCAAATAAGCACCCTCTGTACATCACCCTGAGACTTGCAGCCCTATTCCAAAGCAGTTAATGGAGATGGTAATGAGACTGGGCTGTACTCTGATCCCAGAAAGCCCCCTGTAGACACCCTGACCTCCCTGCAGCCCGGGATGCCACTCATTAGCACGCTTCGCTAGCTTGGCCATTCCACTCTCTGACAGTTTTCAATCCTGACAACAGTGCTTATATCCAAGCTGATTTACAATTAATCTCGGAGGCGGGCTCCCATCAAACTCTATCACACGATTTCTTGAGATGCCACCATGCAAAACACAATGCATTTGTTTTATATATGACAATTATAATTCTGTCGGAAAACCAGTTAAGCATTTTTAGCATTTTTGTGCTCATAACTCTAAGTAGCGTATCCATTTATATTCATAGCCATGGGGCTGATGGCTTTGTTAGAAAATGAAGTCCTAATAACCAGTAATTTTTCTAGAATCATAGAAACAAAATATTTTACAGTAGGAAGGGGACTGAGAGGTCATCTGATAATAATGCTATAATTTGTTCAACAGTCTTACAGGTCTTTAGCCATTCTTCTCGCTCGTCCCACGGCCACACTGGGGGAGAATTCCCATCACCATTCTGCCGCAGAAGGAACTGTGTTTTTGGAGAAGCGGCACTGGCACGTGCGCCTGGACCCCAGGTCTTCTGATTTCTTGGATCACTGCTAATCTGAGTCCTTCGGTGTGCTGCCTACGGAGTGTGAACACTCTCAGAGGGATGCCTGAGTCAAACAGCATCAGGGGACCAGGAGGCAGAAGCATCTGAAGCACTTGGGTGTTCACAAATTTGGGGGAGATGGAGCTGCAGCCGACAAGGAGAGGGCATGCCTCGTCTAAAGGCAGTAACACAAAACAGAGTCCAAATCACTCTTCCGGCTGAACTCACCTGCCTCGTCTGTGCACTGAGTCTGCCTTCAGGCTGCCGGGCCGCGGCCCTCACTTCAACAACAACAAAAGCTCACCCAGTTCCCATACCCTCTGCTCCTAGGAGTCTCACATATTTTGTTTACCTTTGTGAGAATGTTTGATCATTTTCTCCATATGTTTCTTTGTCAAGTACTCACATCTTCAGGTTTTTATATGAGCGTTGCAGAATCACAGTTATATCAGGGAAGCTCGGACATGTGGCTGTCATGGTCATTAAGACGGTGTCTGACATGTGAAATAAGAGGCGCAGCTGAAAGGGCCGCAGGAGCTCAGCAGAGGGAGGTTTGCCTGGGCACTGACGTAATTGACACAGGCTTCCTGGAAGGGCGGCCCTTTGGCTGAGCTTTAAACATGGGTAGCTCAACCAGTGGCCTCTCCCATGCAGGGTAAAGTGAAACAGGTTTGGGGCGAATACAAATATGGAATTGGTAGAGAAAATCGATGGTGCTCTTTCAGAGGATGCAGCACACAGTCTGTGATTGGCATCCGGAGAGGCCCTGATAGCAGATGTCTTTGTTTTGACAGGCCTATCCGATGTGGCTGCCACAGACCCTTAATGACCGCAGGCAGTGGCCACCTCAGGAGTGTGTGGGACCGCACACTCTCAAGAACTCCTAGCAGTTCCTGCAGGCTCAGCTGACAGAGCGAGACAACTGCATGCAGGCTGCTGATCTCACTGTGCATCCAGGGCCCCTTATTTACACAAGCAGGAGCAAGAGCAGAACCCCCTCACCCAGAACCAGGACTTACCTCCCCTACAGTTACCACTGTGAATCCTCCTGCCCCTCAGAGTCTGTGTCCCACAGGTCTCAGATTATATTATTTTCAGTTTGATACGCTGAAGTTTGAGAGGCTAAGGAACCCTTAAAAATTCACTGATCACATAGGTTAGTCCATGACCCCCAGGAACTTACATGGAAATACAGTCCAAAGAGTCAAAATTCATTTTTAAATACTGTATTTTTTTGGTATGTCGCTCAAGAGACGTTAAAAGGAGACTCGGTTTCTATCAGCCTTCTCACGTGACTCTCCCTCCTCCCCGGCCTCTCCGCACAGCGTGCACACGGAGTTCTTCGAGTCTGGATTTTCCTCGTCTGTTATGTCAGTGACCCCAGCATATTTTATTAAATCTTTCCTCTCCTCTTTCTTCGTTTTGGTTTCATCTTTCTTAGACTATACATTTCCTTCTCTATCACGAAACTCTGAGACTCAGTCTGGAAAGGCAGGACATTCTTTGAGAGCAGTGCGGAACAGCTTGGGGAGAGACTCTGAACACATTTTTGGATTTCACCATAGCTACCGATGCTTTTAGAGAATTACCTATTTCTAGAGAGTTCGCTTTTTAAAGTATGATACTTAATGTAATAAAAAACCAACATCATTTTATGTGCCAGCAGCTCAAAATTAAATAGACATTAATTAATAGAATTTCTCAATGCCTCATTCCATTGCGGGCATGGGTAATGCAAGTGCTATTTTGTATTTAGGACCCAGAGGGTGGAAACCACACATTTAAACTCGGGCAATACATATCCAGCTCCCAGCACTGCTGAAGGGCTCTCTGAACTGGAAATGATCTCAGAAACCACCAGGCCCTGTGCCTCTCAGCCTGGGGTGGAGTGTAGGGATCCCAGGGGACGCCAGAGGACAGACAAAGCTACAAGGAAACAGTGCACAATATTATAGGAAAACAACTGTATCTGCCAGTGAGTACAGAATGTAACAATAAGTCTCAGAGTAAAATAAGCATAGATACATTTTTTCAATAAAATAAACAATTGGAGGCCACCTTTAAGATAAAGAAATTAATATTTTGCAGCAGAATATGCCCCCACCTCTGACTGGAGTGTAAATCCACACCCTTTTCACTTAGGACAGTGGTTTCCACATCTCCGTGCACACTGCAGTGACCTGAGGGTACCCTGGGACGGGCCCTGGTGCACATGAATCCCAACCCCTCCCCCCCCAAACATGCTGGAATCAGGATCTCCAGACAAAGTGCCTGGGCATCTGGGTTTTCTTATTGTTGTTACTTGCTTTGTTTTTAACATTAAAGCTCCTTGGACCCTCTAACGTGAAGCCAGCGCTGAGAACCCATGCCACAGGAGGCACATTGGCAGGCCCACAGGAAAGGCACCGTGTAGCAGAGTCTTCATTTCATACCTGCAGCACCTAAGGCTCAGAATAGGAAGGACCTCACTCGGGTCACACAGCACACTGCTGAAGCTAGAATGCAGATTTCCTGCCGCCCATGCAGTGTTCTTCTCTCGAGTGCGTTTATCATCACAGCATTTATAATTGGCTGGTGTCAATTTCATAGACATCAGCTACATGGCACTATTTAGAGAAAAAAACCTCAAGCCTAAACCATTGAAGAAAGTATTTTCCTATATAAAAGTAATTATCAACCCGAAGTATCTGGGCTGCTCCTCACAGATTATTTCTGTGGAAAAAGCCTGACTTAGGAGAACTATGGTATCTTCCCATTTCCAAGTATATACATATATATTTTTAACTGAATAAACATGCATTCAGGCACACACAGCCCGGTGCCAGAAATCCCAAGCAAAGCAAAGAGGATCACAATGTCCAGGGCCCCCAAGGAGCTTTCTAGTCCCGTGGAAGTGGCAGGCATGCCCACGCCTGCTACCAGTTGAGGCAAGGTACAATGAGAGACCCAAAACTCAGATACCAGCACAGGAGGATGCTGGGGGGTCAACAGGAGAAGAATGATGCTTTAGACTGGGGGCAGAGGGACCAAAAATGTTTCATGAAAAAGGGGGCTTTGAGCTTGGCCTTGAAGACTGAGGAGCATTTGATTTGGGTAGAAGGAGTGTGTGTGCCCCACCTGCAGTTGTCAGAGAGAAGCTGGGGGTGGGTAAGTGCAGGACTCACAGTGGAGCGACATTTCACAAAAGGTTTTGCTCTCAACCAGAGATAATGAGGAAATCACATAGGAAAAAAGTACCCTTAAAATTATTTAAATCTCCCGCAGAGTAGGATATATATGACATGATGTATTTAAACTCATACAACAATTGATATGCTCAGGCGCAGAGAAGGAATGCTGAGCAAGCCTAAAGAACAAGAGCTGAGAAGTCTCTGTGATTTCCCAGTCATTCAAACAGTCTACCTTCAAGGTAAGATTCTTAGCAGGGTGGTGACTCCCTAAAGGTTCTCGCTTGCCTGGAGGGCTTGTGATGCTGCATGGTGCACAGGACAGCTATGTTTGCTGGGGCAAGGCTTAAGTGGGTAGAAGAGTCATACTTCGCTCAAGAAAGTGCAGTTTAAACTTCTCCGATGATATAAATATCAAGATGAGTGGTGAGGGCGGGATCCTAGGGTGTGTAAAGCACTAATACATACAAAATCTGTCCCGAGGAATACGCCTCAGAATCTATTCCAAGGAATCAATGCAGAATGTGCAGGGGAACAGAAGGCCCGGGCACAGCATGGACCCAGCTATTTCAGGAGGTGAGATTTATCACAACCAGCAAACATGGGACTCAATGCAGAGTTGAATGTGAACCCCTTACTACTAACCAAAACGACCTGTTTTATTTTCTTTCCTGGAAGTCAAGGAAGTGGGTGTGGCTGAGGAAGAATGAAGCCCATGGCTGGGGTAAGGAGTGAGGGCTCTGGGAACAAAGCGGAATCAGTCTGGACAAGATCGTTTCTGATGTGGGACTGTGCCCTATCACCTGGGACAGCTGCAGAAAAGGAGCCTGTCCCATAGGCCCCCACAGCCAAGGCTGTAATTTCTGCAGGAGCTCTAGACTTCTCTTTTCCTCACTTACTTTCCCTCAGGCCTTTTTAAAAAATGTTTTTTATTGTTGCTCAATTACAGTTGTTCCCATTTCTCCCCCATCACTCTCTCCTGCCTTGCCACCCTTCACCTTCCACATTCAATCCTCCTGCCCATTGTCCCTGTCCATGGGCCCTTTATACATGTTCCTTGACTCGCCCCTTTCCCTTCCTCCCCCCACTATTTGCCTTCCCCCAACCCTCTGGTCACTGTCAGTTTGTTCTTTGTTTCCATGTCTCTGATTCTAATTTGCTCACTTGTTTGTTTTGTTGATTAGATTTCACTTATGGGTGAGATCATACGGTATTTGTCTTTCACTGCCTGGCTTATATCACTTAACACAATACTCTCTAGATTCTTCTATGCTGTCACAAAGTGCAGGAGTTCTTTTTCCTGCTGTATAGTATTCCATTGTGTAAATGTATCACAGTTTTTAAATCCACTCATCTACTGATGGGCACCTGGGCTGTTTCCAGCAGTCAGTATTGTAAATAGCACTACTATGAACATTGGGGTGCACAGGTTCTTTTGAATTGGGGTTTCGGGGTTCTTAGGGTATAATCCCAGCAGTGGAATTGTCAGGACAAGAGGCAGTTAGTTCTATTTTTAATTTTTTGAGGAAATTTCATACTGTTTTCCACAGTGGCTGTGCCAGTCTGCATTCCCACCAACAGTGCACTAGGGTTCCCTTTTCTCCACAACCTGGGCAGCACTTGCTGTTAGTTGATGTATTTATGATGCCCATTCTGGCTAGCATGAAGTGCTATCTCACTGTGGTTTTAATTTGCATCTCTCTGATGGCTTCCCCTGGCCTTTTTTCTCTTCTCCTTGATTTCTAACCTTATACCCTGGGATTGGCTTTGACTTTGCTCTAGGACTAGAAGTAATGGACCTAGGGCAGGATGGAGCTACCATTACTATTGTGGCTGCTGCTGTATTTGAGATGCATTGTGGTTCTGTACAAGCCTGTGCCTATATGAGACTCATTATAAAGCTGGCTTTCTTTTTCTGTACAAGCCTGTGCCTATATGAGACTCATTATAAAGCTGGCTTTCTTTTTTTTAAAGATTTTATTTATATATTTTTAGGGAGGGAAGGGAGGGAGGGAGAGAAACATCAATGTGCGGTTGCTGGGGGACATGGCCTGCAACCTAGGCATGTGCCCTGACTGGGAATCGAACCTGCGATGCCTGGTTCGCAGCCCGCGCTCAATCCACTGAGCTACACCTGCCAGGGCAAAGCTGGCTTTCTTTTACCATGTGGTATCCACACAGATATTAAGAGTTACATAAAAATGAATTGTCTGAAAAAAAATAAAGAAAATGATCCCACTTACAACAGCATCAAAGACAATAAAATACTTCAGAATAAATTTAATCAAGGAGATAAAAGATCTCTCTAAGACATTTGATAAAAGAAATCAAAGCAGACACAAATAAATTGAAAGGAATCCTGTGTTTGTGGACAGGGAGAATTAATGTTGTTAAAATGTGCATACTAACTATGGCACTGAAATAAAAATAGACACATAGATCAATGAAACAGAACTGAGAGCCCCAAAATAAATGTATGCATATATGGTCAACTAATAGTTGAGGAAGGAGTAAAGAACATTCAGTGGAGAAAAGGCAGTTTCTTCGATAAATAGTGCTGGGAGAATTGGATATTCACATGTCAAAGAAAGACACTAGATCACTCATAAATATTAAGTCAAAATAATTAAAGACTTAAACCTAAGACCAGAAACCGTGAAATCCCTAGAAGCAAACACAGGAAGAAGTCCTGTGACATAGGTCTCAGCAATGATTTTTTTGGAAACGGCACCTAAAGCATAAGCAGCACCTAAAGCATAAGCGGCCAAACAAAAAATAAATGAGCGGGACTACATCAAACTGAAAAGGTTTCTGTGCAGCCAAAGGAATAATAGAACAAAAAGACGATGTACAAAATGGGAAAAATGTTGGCAGGCTATATACCCAGTAAGAGGTTAACATACAAAATCTAGGAACAAAGCTCATATAACTCAACTGAAAAGCAACAACAACAAATCAGTCCACCTGCAAAACAGGCAGAGGACTTGAAGAGACATTACTGCAAAGTAGGTGTGTGAATGGATGACAGACACACGGAAGGATGCTCAACATCACTAGTCATCCGGAATGCACACCAAGACCACAAACCAAGACCCCTCGGTATGGCCATCATCAAAGAGATAAGAGCTAACACATGCTGGTGAGGCTGAGGAGAGAGGGGTGTCCTTGTGCACTGCCTGTGGGATTGTTAACTGTGCAGCCAGTAGGGAAAACAGTATGGGGGACACTGAAAACATTTAGAAATAGGACTACTGTAGGATCCATCAACCTCACTTTTGAGAGTGTATCTGAAAGAAATACAGACCTGTGTTGAAGAGCTATCTGCAACTCCATGTTCACAACAGAATCATCTACAATAGCCTGGACATGGAACAAGCTAAGTGTCCATCAACAGATGAATGGATAAAAGTGCTGCAGTGCAATTATGCATTGGGATACTGTTCTGCTATGGAGAAGATGAAAACCTTGCCATTTGGGACAACCTGCATGGACCTGGAGGGCATTATGCTAAGTGAAGTAAGTCACTAATCATCAGAGAAATGCAAATTAAATACACAATGAAATATCATCTCACACCTGTCAGAATGGCTGCCATTGACAAATCCACAAACAACACGGATGTGGAGAAAGGAAACCCTCATGCACTCCTGGTAAAAATGCAGATTGGTGCAACCACTATGGAAAGCGTTATGGAGGTTACTCAAAAAATTGAAAATGGAACTGCTTTATAACCCAGTGATTCCACTCCTGGGAATATACCTGAAGAAAACTAAACCACTTAATTCAAGAGAATATATGCAGTACTGTGTTCATTTAAGCATTGTTTATAGTAGCCAAGATTTGGAAGCAATCCCAGTGCCCATCATTAGATGTGTGGATAAAAAAGCTGTGGTGCTTTTACACAGTGAAATACTACTCATCCATAAAAAGAAATGACATCTTGCCTTTTGTGACAGCGTGGACAGACCTCGAGGGTACTATGCTAAATGAAATAAGCTCGTCAGAGAAAGACCAGTACCATATGATTTCACTTACATGATTACATGTGGAATCTAAAGAACAAAACAAACAAACAAAATAGAAACAGATGCACTGATGCAGAAACCTGGTGGTTATCAGAAGGGAGGGGCTGGGGAGCTGGGTGAAAAAGGCGAGGGGACCAAGCAGTAAGATCGCTGGCTACAGAATGATCACGGGGATGTAGACCACAGCAAGGGAGTGCAGCCAACAATATTGTGACAGCTGCGCATGGGACTGGGGGGTGCTGGAAGAATCGGGGGGACCACTCTGTAAAACACATGATTTTCTAACCACTTTGCTGTACATCTGAAACGAATACAGAATAATTCTGAATGTAAACTGTAATTGAAAAATTAAAAATACTTTTAAAAAAGAGAGAACCACACTCATAGAAAAAGAGATTACATTTGTGGGTATCAGAGGTGAGGGGTGGCGGGAGGAGGAAATGGGTAGAGGCAGTCACAGGGGCAAACCTCTGGTTAGAGGACAAGTGAGTCCCAGAGATGCGATGCGCACCGGGGTGGCTGTAGGTGACACCGCCGCACGCTCTGGGAAGGTTGTGAGGAGGGTAAGCCCTGGGAGTTCGCACAAGGAAACTCTTCTCTTTTTCTTTTGTATCTATAGGAGTTAATGAATGTTCACCAACCCTATTGTGGTAATCATTTTACAAAACATGTAAGTGAAATCATCGTGCTCCATGCCTTAATTTTACCCAGTGCTGCCTCCCATCAATTATACCTTAAGAAAACCAGGGAAAAAACAGCTAAGTGAAGGTTCCGGGGTGCAAACCATCCGAGGCAACTTTGAATAAATGATGGTAAGTAGCAGGGAGGAGAGCTGAAACACAGAATTTTTTTTTCAAGCTTCATGGAGATGATTGGGGGAAATGTATGCCTAAGAATCAAAATGAGTACCAAGAGGAAGAATCCATGGAGACGCAGGACATTCTGCAGGAACACGTCACGTGTGTGCACCCTAATCCGTCACACATGGCCCCAAATACAAGGGTGTGTTGTTCCACGTGCTGTGCCACCACCAGGGGGCGTATTCCTCCCATCAGGCAGTGGACCTCCCAACCTCTACCCAACCCCACCCCCTGACGCAAGGGCAGAGACAGCCCTGAGATTCTTTGTATTCTCAGCTTGATACTGAGAGGTAATTGTAGATGTTGGGGAGAAAGAAAGGAGAGAAGCAAGAAGATTAGCTGACTAAACACCTGCTTCCCAAGCTTGTTATACAAACAAAATATTTGCGAATATGTTTTATACTGTGTTTTATACACAGTTTGCCCATAATAAATGTGAGCTGAATTTGAATGTGACTAACTCTCTAGAAATGCTCATCAGGAAAGGAAGAGTGTTGTTTCTCCGCATCTTTAAAAACATCCCGGCCCTCATGGAAACCGGGTGTTCCTTGTCCGGATGCTGCTCGGCGTCACGAGGGGTCTGACGTGAGCTCCCCCTTCGCTCCTTGGCCTCCGAACCAAGGAGGCAGAGCCCGGCACTTTCTTTCCCCCTCGCACCTTCCTCATCAGCACAAGCCTCGTGTTCGCTTGTACAAGAACGCTCGCCTCCCTGTCTTCCCAAGCACTCAGCTATCTGTCTCACTGGTATCTTGTAGACAGCTTCGGTTATAACTAATGCCTCTTTCCCATTTTGAAAGACAAATTGTTACAAAGCTTTCTAAGAGCTAATATAAATTTTTTTAAGTGAGGTGCTAGCACTCACATTGTGATAAACTGTAAAATGTTCCACGTACCCTTTCCTCCTCACGATGCCCCATCTTGCCTCTGGAGCTTTCTGGGTGCATATGTGTCTATTACGCAGATTGCCGTGGGCATGATAATGACATCTGCAAATGGAAAAACTGCTGGTTTCTCAGAGCTTTTAGAGCCCAACTTCAAAAAGGCAACAAATGAGCAAACAAGGCGCACAGACAAAAACTCTCAGACACAGACAACAAACAGTATGGTGGTTACCAGAGGGAGGGCGGGTGGGAGGGAAATAAAAGGTAAAGGGGGTCGAACCTATGGTGATGGAAGAAGATTTGACTTTGGGTGGTGGGCATAACGCAATATACAAGTGATGTATAATAGAACTTTACACTCGAAACCTACATACTTTTATTAGCCACTGTCACCCCGGTATTTGTGAGAGAACAACAGAGAAATACTGCTGGAGAGGTGGCAGGGGATGCGGGCAATTGGGAGGCAAGGGAGAATGGAAGAGAGGATGGACGGTCTGGGTGGCACAGGTGGGCGGGGAGCTGCCTCAGACGTGGCATGTCGCAGCTGCGTGAGTGAGCATCCGACGGTGGGCCTCCCGAAGGAAAAAGAGGAAGCCCCTCCCAGGCCACACTGTTGGGAAGGGTGGGAGCACAGGAGGCTGTCCTTTGGGGTCACCCTAACATAGCAGCCGTTGGCACTGGATTGTATACATGCATACAGATTAAGAAGCTAGGGGATGGGGAAGAGAAAGGAATCCCTCTACCACATTTCAGCAGAATACTAGCAGCTTAATGGCATATGAACTGTAACTGTAGTCAGGATTGGTTTGTGGGACTGATTAAGACGGATCACATGTGGGTTACAAATTGTCTGGAAAGGCACAGCTTTGAACGTCTAAACTCCTCAATGTTCCACATTAGGCTCTCCTGACCCTGACCTCTATCTGTCTCCTCTCGCCTCCTTTTACCGCCCTGAAATCTGAACTCTAAGCTCCAAAGCCACTAAGCTCTTTTCAGGTCTTTTTTACTGGATTTTCATGGCATTCTCTCCTGTGCTCGAATCTCTCTCCTTCTTTGAAGAGTCAAAAAAAAAAAAAATAGAAAGAGGTTTTATTTTGTTCATGCATAACCTTAATAAAAACATTTTTAAATATATCAAAACTGTAAGATCTAGGTTCTACCTTGATTTTTTGTGCCCGTTAGAGATCAACTTTTTAAAATCAGTCAACTATTTTTTAGAGCAGTTTTAGGTTCACAGCAAAATGAGAGGAAAGCACAGAAACTTCCCATGCACGCCCCCGTGCCACACACGCACAATCTTCTCCCCCATCAACATTCGCCAGATCGGTGCACTTGTGCAGGAACACACGGGAACACGTTGTCACCCAAAGTCCGTAGCGCACAACAGGGTTCACTCTCAGTGCTGTCCACGCTTTGGGTTTTAATAAAGGCATAATGGCACATAGCATAGAAAAGAGTTTTAGCATCCTAAAAGTCCGTGCTCTGCTCATCCCCACTTAACCCCTGGTGCTTTTACTGTCTCGATAGTTCTGCCTTTCCAGAGTGTCCTCCAGTCGGGAACATGCAGTAGGCAGCCTTTGCAGATTGCTTTCTTCCACTCAGTAATAAACATTTAAGGTTCCTCCATGTCTTTTCATGGCCTAATAGTTCATTTCTATTGCCTAGAAGCATCACGGTTTAGTTATTCACTCACCTACTGAAGGATGTCTTAGTTGCTTTAAAATTCTGGCAATTATGAGTAAAACTGCTATAAACATCTGTGTGCAGATTCTTGTGTAGGCATGAGTTTTCAGCCCACCTGGGTAAATACCAAGAAGTGTAATTGCTGAATCATATGGTACAAATATGTTTACTTCTGTGAGAAACTGCAGAAGTGCTTTCCAAAGTGGCTGCATCGGTTCGCGTTCCTGCCAGCGGTGAAAGAGAACTCCAGCTGCCCTACACCCTCTGCAGCGTCTCCCGCTGTTTGCTTTGGGTTTTGACTTTTCCGATAGGTTTGTAGTGGCATCTCATCATTGTGAGCTATCTGTTCAGATCTTTTGCCGATTTTTAATAGAGTTCTTTGCTTTCTTAATGTTGAATTTTAATGGTAATTGTCTTCTACTCCCTGCTGAAAGATAAGAACATTTTCTAATTCCAGGGTCTGATTTTTAATTTCCAAAATTAACAAACACAAAATTAAGTTCACATTTGGACTAACACATCTGAAACTTTCATCTGAAAGCAAATGGAGTTGGGTAGCCACGCTCTGTGTGTGTGTGTGTGTGTGTGTGTGTGTGTGTTTGGGGTCATATTAAGTGATTCCCTACCACACAACAGAGCTGTGAACTCCGCTCAGGAGGAGTCTGGAAAAGCAGAGGATGCAGCCCATGGAAGAATGGCCTGTCATGAAGTAGGAGTGAGTAGTCTCCGTGAAATCTACCCTTTCACCCCTGCCCACTGACTCATTCCCGTTTCTGTAACCTTGTAGTCCTGCCAGGAGCTTCATGATAAATTCAATCCTCTCGGGCTTTCCTGACTCAGAATCTCATGGTTGTGTCCTCTCTCATTCCAGACAGAAATGGAAAATTAATCAGTGAATTATTAATTTTACTAGTAACATGAAATCAAGAAAACTCTTTCTAGGCTACGGAGAAGCTGCCATCTAATTAAAAGAGCAATTGCTGCTACCATCTTAAGAGAAATGGGGCGGTCATTTATCAGGGGGAATATTGCTGTTTTAGTAAGGCTGAAACGAAATCTCTGGAATATGATGTCCTCCTGAAATTGTTTTTATCTTAAAGAAACACAACCATCTAGTTCCACTGAATTTCACTTTTCCTGGCAAAGCCTAGAGTAGGTGTGGTATTAACGTAAAAAGCAGTGATGCAAGAACAAGAAGAAAATGATACTGAAATTTATATTTTCTCTGTGCTCTCCTCAGCACCCAGGACAGAGGAATCGTGGAATAAGGGCTCCCTGTTTGAACCTTCGAGACATTATCACTGACAGCTGAGAAACCAAGATAATGTCATCAATTTTTAGACCTTTTAAGTTGGTGTTCTTTTGCTTCCAATTTGTAGAAACTGACTTCGAATATCTCAAACCAAGTAAGAGATATATGAGGAAAATATTTGTCAATTTCTTCAAAGCCAAGGACAGCTGAAGGTCTAAAAGCACAGACTGGGGAAGTCATTCAGAAGTGTGGCTATAATCTACCTTCCTCTTTCCCCCATCTTCTTCCCAGGCACTTGGATGCACATAACTTCCTGAGAGCCCCAAGGTACATATTTCCTCTATTCAAGCAAACAAGCCAGAATGATGCATATCTCAGTCCAAATGCCAAACACCTAAGGAAATCCAACTGATCCACTGCAAGTCAGGTGTGTACCCCGGGGTGCTTGTAAGAGAGTGCAGCCCAGAGGGGGGCCGCAAATAGGGATTTGGAATGGGGTCCAGAACTCAAGGTGTCCAGGGGATATTAGAAAGATATATAGGATGTCCTCACCCCTTCCCCCCACAGGTGTGAGTTGGGGGAAGGGACACATGGAGCAGGAACATGCAGAGCAGTTTTGTACAGCCACAGCTTTGCAGCTAACCTCTGGCATGGTCATTTAACGTATCTATAACCTGTAACTGGTTACATAGATATGTTAAATAGCTGTGACCATGCTTTGAGCCAGGGGGATGGAAGGGACTTCAACCCAAGATGTAACTGGGAGATAGCTTCCCCTGGTTATAGTGCCTGCGTGAGAGCTTGGAGAAGATTGGCTCCATGACATGGGGTCACACCTGCCTAGACTCATGATGGCAGCTCAGTAAACTTGGAATAATACAGGAATGCTAGCAGGTGTAACTGATTGGTGGAGGAGTTGGAAATGGGGACACAGAGGAAGATTGGCACGGGGATTTAAACCCAGAGTCAGCAGCCATGCGAAGGGGGAACCACTTGGCTTTGGCCAGAATGGGGACCCCTGCAGCTTTGGTGAGAGAGAACCACATGGCTTTGGCAGAGTGGGGAGCCCCAGCTTTGGTGGGGAGAGAGCCACGTGGCTTTGGGGTGCTCCGTTTTGCCATGTGGCTTAGGAAGCAGGAGAGACTTTGCCTGGAAGAAAAGGGATGAAGGGAGTCTTGCTGGTGGGCCATGAGAAGGTGTCACATGACTTTGGATTAACTGGAGATCCTGGCAGCGACACAGCTGATGGTGCCGGGAGCCTCAATCATGGACTTCTACTTTTCCCGAGATACATACCCCAGATTAGGGCAGAGGGATAAGGAAGGACTGTGTGTGTGTGTGTGGGGGGGTATCCTAAAGGACTTTTAATATTTTAATGAAGACATTAGGTCACTACTTTAAGTCTGTATAGTTTTAAATAAACATTTCCTTTCCTTTTCACAAATCTCTGGCACTGAGAGACATCTTTCCTCTGGTAGTGGACATAGCGAACCTAGTGGGGGGTCCTTTTGGTAATAGTATATTGTACCCCTCGGCCCTGTTGTGTAACATGCTCAGTCAGTTATGGCCATGAGGAGGGGGTGGGATCATACCATAGCCACGTGGTTGCCAGGGCTCCCTCCCAGGAGTGGGACTGGCAGCTGTCAGAGGAATGAGACCACTACAGGCTGCACACACACTCACACACCTATCTGGTGCTTTGCCCTGGGACAGGATTTCTCTCTGTGGAAGTCTCCACCCTAGTCAAGAGTCGTCCAAACACTACAGGGACCCAATGGTGCACAGAATGCAAATTAATCCAACAGCTCTCCATGGTAACCAACTTATCACCCATCTCCATGTATTTATTGTGGTTCTTTGATTTCTCTTTGGTTGCTTTTTCTTATTTTTTTTTCCTCGAGAAGCAGATGTGCCCTCTGACAATAGGTTTGATATAGTATTGTCTTTGGTTTATCTCCAGATGTGGCCAATTTAACGGCTCAGTCACAGGATGGCAAATACATGCTTTGCGGGGAGAAAGCAAATGATGACATTTAAGCCTTAACTGCTGCTTATAATAATACCCTTTTTAATGTTTGAGTCAAATAAATTGATTCTCATGTTTTTTTAAAAGTTTAACTTAAAAGAGTTGAGTAAAAAACTACAACAATTCACTTCAATAGCATTTCTTGAAACTAAGAGAAAGGTAATTTGCACAACCGTTTTTATATTCATGAAGCATGACTAACATGTATTTAGATCTACCACAGCTTATATCTCATCTCCCACATACTTACTGATGTACAAAATTTATTTCTTTTTGTAACATGAGATCCTGCAAACATCTGTCATCCTGTGCACCCCCGCACCCACGGAACAATAAGATCTGGTGTTTGGGAAGCAGGAGCTTAGCATTTTTTCTCTCTGCCAGCCTGGTGCCTGAAATCCTGCCCTCAAAATGCAAATTATTTTTATTTAAAGGATGTGCTTTCAGGAGTCTCCTAAATATCACTGGAAGGGTCACTCCATTAATTCATTAGCTGAGTAATGCAATGGATTTGAATATATGGTGGAAATGAGCAAATCCATGCTAATAGTCCTGCTCCAGGGGGAAATGGGACACCTGAACAGGTGATGAATTTCCCATTGTAAGAGGCTCCCAAGCAGAGGCTAACTGCCACCTGGAAGAGATATTACAGATAACTATTTAGGCACTGAATGAAATACTGTGTAAATAAGTATGATGATCGCTGGTATTACTCCCACATGTGAAATTCCATTAGTTTGCTTCTCTGTTCGTGCATCCACCCTGTATTCAGCGTCTGCCACTATTATGAGCTCTGGCCAATCAGTTGTAAACAGGAGACAGAGCTGACGAGATTATAATCAAAGCTCTATGATTAGCCATTGGTATTATAGCATGAAGTAGTTTATGAAAAATTTAGGCATGTAACTGCTCAAACAGTTGCAGATAATTATATGGTGGGAAGACTGCTAAATTTGGTCCAGCAGATGCCTAACTACCTCATAGGGATGGGGGTCCTGGGATAGAAAAGGCCAGAAAAGAACAGGACAGTCATGGAAATGTACTGGAGGCACCTAGAGAATGATGCCAGATAGGAGCTTGTAGAATCAGAGGGTTACGAACACCCATGACCCATGTTCAAATCCCCATTGAACCTCATCTCTCCTCACTTTTAAAAACTAGTATCCAGTGACAACTACCTTATCTCTCCTTGAAGCAGCCCTACTCTTATATTCTAGACCTAACTATTAATAGCACTAGCACATCTAGCAATTGTTGAGTGTGTACTATGTATCAAATATGGTGTTATTAATTTGCATGTATTATTTCACTTTAATCTGTACAAGTGCCCTCTGAGGTAGAGTCTAATATTATTCCCACTTTACAGACGAGATCCCTGAGGCTCAGGACACTGAAGTAATATAACAGGATAACAGTTAGTGGCCAAGTTGGGACTCTAACCCAGGCCAATCTAATATCACAATCTTTTCTCTGTGATTGAAAAAAAATACAGGACTAAAGTTAATTTCTTTGGAGCTGCAACCAGTGAATCTGATTCTGTTTTCTGGATTTTCATAAAAGGTGTTCTCATCATATACTTGACACCAAAGACATGTTCCCAAACTACAGTCAGTGGTCTTCTCTTCTGATCAATGTCACCATTTCCTTTATTCCATATTCGGAGTCTGTGCCTTACAGTGGCCTCCCCTGCCTGGTCTCGTGTGTCTCTGTCCATCAGGATCCAGCGACACTCTCCTCCGACTCCCCGGAAGTGTGTTCGAGCTGATGAGCCCCATGTGGAGGGGAATCATCGCTGTCGTCATCACCACCCATCGACCATTGTCCACTGTCATCAACGCGGGAGCAAATGATACTCAAATTCAAATTAGAATTTACAAGTGGATTGAAACACACAACAGCTCTTGATCTATGCACCTTCCTACTTGGTTCTAGGCACCTTTCATGCAACTGAAGAACATTTAAGCTTTTTTTTTTTTTAAATAGAAAATTCCTCCTCATGAGTTGAATCAGCCTATCTTCCTATATAGCATTCAATCTTTGGTCTCGATTCTCCCAGAAGGTCACAATGATAGGGAATGGAGGTGCTTGGGCTCCAACCCAGGTCTGCATCCCTCCAAAGCCTGTGCTCTTAGGCACACTGCTGTAACGTGTTTAGTGTCACACGAGGATGTAGTCGGCACGCTCCAATCACTGACAAAAATGTCAACGGAGATAGCCTGAGCAAATGACACTATTAGATAATCTTCATGGGCTTTCTGTTTCCCGGAGGGCTGGGCTCTCACACAGCACTCCCTTTGTCCATCGCAGAGCCCATGAGCGCATCTGAAAAGCCAGTTAGGCTCTCTCCATACCACCTGGCAAATTACACGTCCCTGTTGCCAAGAAAGCCGTAAGCATGAAGCCTGCCATCTATTAGACACAGAGAAACCGCCCAGTCCTCTGGGAGCAGCACGCTGACTGCCTCCCACTCGGGTGAGAAACGCTGAAATCAGGACCTCGGAACAAGACTGCGACCGGGTTTCAGAGGCTTTATTAATCTCAGTGCCAGATACTTATTGAATAATTAATTAGTCACCCCTTGGAGCTATGTTTAGCTCTTTTAATGCTAATAACTGAGAGTGACATTTAAAAGTTATGTTATCTCTTTAATTTTTATTTCTACAGCTCCCTTTTTTCTCATAACAAAATAGGTACAAGAGGTATTATTTCCCCTGAATGGCTATGAAGGAATGGAGACACGGGAATAATATTTACAACTTACAAAGAGTCTTGCAGTAACAACATTAACAAAATTCGGGCGACTTGCAACAGGGCAGATATTACTTGAACTGAGAGCAATGACAAAATAGTAAAATACGTATAATTAGGATATAGAGAAGCGTGTCACTGTGCAAGAAAACTCACGCTGACAAGAGCTACCGCTATTTTCCTTGAACGTTAACTCCAGGCTTACTGGCAGCCAGGAGGAATGAAGGAAAACCTTCATTTAGAAGGTTTTAATACCTCCAGAGGGGACATCATTTAAAGAGGGACAGACAACAAAGCACTGGGCAAGGGATATGTGAACCACAGAAGTCGCAGAACTGATTACATGAAATATACCGTTTAACTATAGAACCATATGCTTTCCAAACGGGAAGGAAATTGAAATCTTCTTGAGTGACCTAATTTTATAAATAGACAGACTTGGGCACACATGTCAAGTTCCCAGGATCACTCAAGGCATGAGACGGATAGTGCTAGGACCAGGGGCTTGGCCTCTGTCATGCTTTCTGTGTTATCACTTTATTTACTTATGTTGAAATCCACACAGCTCCTCCCTGGGGGAGGAGGGAGGAACCACAGATCCTGATGCTTGGTCCTGTGCGAAGAACTCGAAACACAGAACCAAGCAAGGTCAGATTAAGAAAAGGCTCAAACGTATTTCCCCTTTTTTCTCTCTTAAGAAGCCTACGTTTAGCGAGCTTTCTTTAACTACGTCTTGGTTGATGAGTAGAAATGAATAAAAAATTACAGGGTGCAAAGACTCCGCAGTTCTCAAGGAAATATAGGACAAAGGAATGGGAACAAAAAAATTGGTATATACTAATTTTAATCACAGAAACAGAAACAATAGTGTTTGTAGCCAAAACCAATGATAAGTGGATTCTGAGTATGTGCCAGGCACTGTATTAGGTACTTTAATAATTATCTAATGTAATCTTCACAAAATTTTTCTAAAGTAGGATCCCTAGATGTAAAGAAACAGGCAAAGAGATTATAAACATTTTGTAGATAAGGAAACTGAGGCAGAGGTCACATACATTTTCTGGAGATAAATAACGTGGGGGTGAAACCAGAACTTGAGTAAAGGTCTGCCTGACTCCCACCTTTCTTGCTTCTCTATGGCATGACAAGAACCCAATTAGTGGGAGAGATGGAGTCTGTCTGGAGGGTGAGGTCGAGTGGGGTCGGGGCAGCAGGAAGAGTCTATGAGGAAGAGATTCCTAAGAAACCATACTAGGATCCGTGGCTTTATGCCCTAAGTCCACAAATGGATGGATGTTTGTTTGTGTTCTATTTTTGTTTTTGGACTACTTTTTAGCTTTTAGCTTTTGTTTTTAGCTTTTACTTTTCCTCACACAGAAACTCAGTTTCTGTTTCCAGTAATGAAATGAATGCTGACCCATGAGGAAGCACCTCTTTGAGCAGGGGAAACCGTTCTGACGTCACAAACCATACACCCACAGAAGCAGGACCGCTGCTTGGAGAGCTCCGCGTTGGCGTAGGTTCGAGGCCCGCCCACCCCGTACATACACTTCCCCACTGCAGACATGGCCCTCGCATGAATTCTAACCACCAAGAAAGGATACTGCTTCCTTATGTCTGTCCTCCCTATGTATGCGCCCTGTACATATTTTACATAATTAAAAACAAGATTGTTTTTCATTTCCAAAATCAAGAGCAAAAGTTGACGAATGAACTCCCGTGTACACGAAGTGTGCATAAGCACACAGAGAGGAATGATTTCAGGTGACTGTAAAAAGCACAGTGATCTGGCAGCACAACCTTTTGAGATATATTTTAAGAACAAAGGAAGCTGCAAAGACGTCTCAGCAGCTTTTAATTATCATCCTGTTAGTGTATATACTATGGCAATGTAACTCTGATCCAATTATAGATGAATTACAGGACAGAGCAAAGGACATCATCAAGAATCAGGAATTTCAGCATAAGAGAGATGAAGTATAAATACAAAATCAAAGAAATTCAAGTCCTGTAATTCTAAATTTGAATGAGAAATAACAGTTTATAGTCAAGAAATGTTTTCTTTCTTTCTTTTTCCAATGCTCACTTCCTAGCTCTGTCTGTGGAAAAGACCCACAAACGATACATTATACAAATGATACATTAACCCTGTAGCAGTGACCACCCCTACGGTCCCCACAGTGATCTCCAACAGAATTTCCTAACCGAAAGAAACCAGGGCATTTTTTGAGAAAAGGCTGATTCTGGGTTTGAGATAAATGCTTAAGAAGGCCCTAGAATCTCTTGTCGTATTAAAAATCAAAGAAGTTTATCAATTACCATGAGTGTCACCTCAAAAAGACTCAGAAGCCAATTTGAATAAGCCCAACTAGGGGTATTATGGGACATTATTCATAAGAATAATATCTAAACATTAATTATAAAAATATCACACTAGGCAAAAATCAGTTTCATTAGGACATATGAAATGTATAACTCATAAAAATTAAATTTCAAACAGCATTTTCCCAGATTTTTAAATTTGAGTTTTGAGTAGGTAATATATTCACAAGATTCAGCGAAATGTCAGTATGAAGAGCCACAGAGCAAAAGCCTCCCTGTCATCTTACTCCTCACCTCCCAGCCCCACCCACCTTGTCCCCTGTGGGGTCATTGTGTTTAGTCTCCAATATCCTTCCACAGTTTCTCTAGGTGCACACAGCAAATTTAAAGACAGATTTATATCTCTCTTAATAAAATGGCATGAAATCACAAAAAAGAGTAATAATTGCAACAGCTTTGAAAATATCTAATAAATTTACAAACATATCTAATAGACAGAGGTCTAAGGGGACTAAATGGTAATGGAAAAAATATAATAAAGATTAAATAAACACATATCTTATAAATGTATAAGTTCATAATAAAACCAGACAACGGAATGCAAGAAAAATATATGGTCAGCTTTAGAATATGATAAAAACAATAACAACAACAAAACAGAGTTTAACGTTTTGAAAACTGGTAAGTAAAGTATGAAAGAATCAAGTGTTCACTTTGCCTTTCCTCTATGAACAGTAACTTCAGAGTCGGCGAGTGGACGTTTCCAGCCAACCATTACCAATGTGATGCACCCAGTGAACAAATGAAGTCACTATTTTTTTCTGTTCATAAAGTCACTATTACACGTCACCTGAGGGACCTATACATTCCTATACAAATGAAGTCACTATTTTTTTCTGTTCATAAAGTCACTATTACACGTCACCTGAGGGACCTATACATTCCTGTACAAATGAAGTCACTATTTTTTTCTGTTCATAAAGTCACTATTATGTGTCACCTGAGGGACCTATACATCATGAAGATTCTTGCCCCCCAAATACTGATCTCATTCACAAATCACAGAAAATACAGGTGAGAGAAAAACGTGAAGTCATAAAATCAAGAGAATATGGGAAACTTTATAAAAACCCAAATTGTTTCTTCAACAAATAAATTAGAAAAAATGTAAGAGATGACATGATGGGGAACCTATTGATTAAAAAACTTAAGAGACACAGCGATCAATTAAAGTGTATAGACCTTAGATTTATATTTTGAACAATTTGTGAAAAACAGCAGAGAGAGACACAGAGACAGCTTTGGGGACAGTCAACTGAGAAAAGTTGAACAATTTAGTAATTATTGTTTGTACAGTATCTATAGATGTGCTAACGATATGGTAGTCATTACTTTTTTTCTGAAGAGTGGATTTTTTACAGGTGTTTGCCGCATATTTGTAGATGAGGTGACATGATAGTATTTGGTTAAAAATTACTCCATGTGGGGGTATACCTATAAAACAAGATTGGCCATGAGTTGTCTTATAAATATAATTTGAGAGTTTTTCTACCTTTTCCCATTGCCTGAAATAAGCACTGCGGCGATGTGATCTTTACGTCTTTGACGTACTTCCGCCGTGAGTCAGCTGGGTCTGGGGCTGTGTGTGTGCGCGTGGGGGGGAGGAGTGCGCAGCTGTGAGTGAACACCTGTTGAGGCTGCACGTGACTTCGAGCTGGTCCTGCTACTCCCCAGCAGAACGACTCTACATCTGTAGTTGCTGAAGCTCGCCTAGCCTCAGTTCAACAGCAAAATGATGATGATAATGCCTAGACCCCAGGAGAGTTGCCAGGACTTTAGGTTCCTATAACTGCTGTGTTCCTTCCATCATCTAGGGCATTTACACGTAATGTTTCTTCCATCTAGATCTCTTTCCTGTGCCGAGTTAATGCATACTGAGCCTTCCTATGTCAATGTCCATTATTACTTCTTAAGGAAATTCATTCCCTTTTTTTTTTTCTGACTAGGTCAAATTCCTTTATTGCATGTTTCTATAATACCATACAGCTCTCCTTTGTAGCTCTTATCACAATTTCAAGTTTGTATTTGTTAGTTGATATTTGATTCATATTCTTTTTAGACTCTAAACCCCATGATGTCAAGGGAAGTGTGTATCTTCAGCACTGAATCTCTCTGGTAGTTCACATGGTACATATCCAGCAAGCATTAGTTGATTAGATAAATGAACGAATAAATAGGCAAGTGAATACAGTACTGGACACAGTAACTACTCAGAGCCAGCTCAGGAAATGCTAGTTGTTACTGTTGCCTCCATTGTTACTGCTTTTCTGGCATTAGACTTCTGAAGTAGCTGAGAAGAAAGGGAAGGGCTGTTGAGAAAAACACAGCATGTTAAATGTAGGGCATCAAATATAAGGCAACGAGATTGAGAGCAGTTCTCAAAGCTCATTAGGAAACAAGGAGTGTAAATGGTAACTGAATAAAAGCCCTATTGTTTAACCTGTTCATCATGGAGCTGTGGCTTAGAGGGGCGCTAGCCCCAGGGGCAGATGTACAGGGCAGGTCAGGTGGAACGGAAAAGGCAGGGGGCACATTCTCCACCTGAGTGGCCTTGCTGTGGGGGCGCGGTTTCCCCTAAGTTCTTAATGGGCGTGTGGAGTTGACTAAATGTGTTGCACTCAGTGGATGCAGAGCCATGACATTTCATCAGAAAATGCTGATCACAAGATAACAAAAGTTTAGGCTTTTGATTTTAAAAGTTTTCTGAAATAAATGGATTGATCCAGTTTCATTAGGACTATTATTTTCCCAGACTTCACCCCCTGCTTTCAGATATGGAGGAAATAAAATAACAAATATATTTTTTGTAAACTGCTAAGAACAGAACCAAAATATATCCCCATTCCATCTGCTAAAAGTTTGTTTTAATTTGGCAAGTTGGGAATGGTTTGTAAATATTTTATAAAACATCTCAGGCAGTGTTCTTAAATTTTGCAGGTTATGGTTCTCTTTGAGATCCCAAAGATAAATAAAGATACTTCTCAGAAAAATTCCAATACCAACACATTCACTTTAGGTTTTTTGTGGAATCCCTGGAGCTTACACAGAGACCCTGGTACAGGGAGAGCTACTGTGCAGCCACAGCCCTGCACACGTGTTCTGTAGGTTAAATCTAGCTTTCCATAAGGTGATGGCTTTCACACCCGTCGGGTCTGCTGATGATGGTCAATATTCACTGAAAACAAAAACACAGGAAGAATACTTGAACATCCTGCTGAATTAATAATTGTGTCATTTGGTTTAAATAGATTATTTTCATCCCTTGCAAAAATAAAAGTACTCTGTATCTATATGTATTAACACAAGTTTTGAAATCATTTAGGTGAAACAGCATATGATTTGTTGATTATGGTTTGATGTTTTATAGGCAATAAAATGCAAAACAAAAAGTATAATTTTATGGATATATTAAAGTGTAGCAGAAAAATAATAAAACACTCACAGAAAATGCAAACACTCAAATTCATAACAATGTTTACTCCTGGTCAGAGAGGAAGGGAATTGAATGCAAGTAGAAAATAGCAGATTTTAACTGCAATGTTTTTTTCCTAGAAAAGAGAGAGAACTGGGACAGATATGACATTAAAACTTGATCATCATGGGCTGGTGGGTCCAAAGCGGTCCGCTCTGTTATGGCTCCTCCTCGTCTATAAAGATTTAAACAAATAAAGACAACACATTGCCTGGCTCACAGGGATGTCATTAAAAACCAATGAAAGGGTAAGTGAAAGTGCTTTGGAAAATGCAAATGACATACAAAGTTTAGACAAGTGTTTCCCCCACCTAAATTCCACTCATTAAGTTTAACCCAACAGATATTCATCGAGCAGGGTTAATACCCCCATTAACCCTGGGACCGAATGAATGTAAGCTAATAGCCACAGACTCCAGATTCAACTTGCTCAATAGACTCCCAAGTGTTCTCAGACTCTTAGGGAGATACATCAACTGGAGTAGAAAAAAATTGTTTAATTTGTTGGATCCCTGGGCACTCATCATACTCAACCAGAAGAGCATCCCTTCTTACTGTACATATTTTGTCAAATATTTTGTTGGCAATGCTGATCCACTGTTAAAAATGCACTGAAAAGTGTTGATCTAATCTCATCACTTCCATAGGACTCAAGTACTATGATGAAAACTTGTCGTGTTCGCTGCCAACCCTTCCCTTCTCCTCATGCCACCAGAGCCTGGATTTTATTTTGGGTAACACCCGTCACACACTGGATACTGTCTGCTGAGATAGTGAAGACACTTCCGGACAGCAGAGGGAAGCTTATCCAGACATGGGGATTGAGCCATGTTGAAGGTCATGGGACGCAAACTTTTTCAACTCTGAGCCAATCCTGAGACTTCTACATGAGCGCTTGGCAGAGAGCATTGCTTATTCCACTAAACCCAAAACTGACTGTGTCACATGTAAATCTGAATGTTCCAGAAGCCATCCTGCCAACATGAGGGACCAGGACTTGCTTGAGACAATGGAGCTGACAAACAGAAGCTCCACGGAAGACAAGAGAGTCAAGAAGTGAAAAGACATTAGGTCCTAATGTCTTGACGCCCTGGATCCAGCAGGGACTGGATTATTCAGCTACTTGCAACAATAAATTCCCTCTTTGCTTTACAGGGTCTCTTCATTTGTTGTTATTGCTGTTTTCACTTGAAATTGAAAACTATCCAAGTCAAGTAGCTCTCAACGCTGCCTTACCCCCATTTTACCCCAAGTGATGGAGAACTTAGTGTCATATGTGAGTTCCACCTTTTGGCTGCCTTTAGAAGGTTATTTATGTTTAGCTAAAATGTTATCCCCTCTACTCTATAGCCATTGCTCCTGTTCTTTCATTTGGAGTCAGGTGAGATATGTCTCATTATTCATGTAGGCCTGTAGATATTTGGATATAACACTATCCTTTCTTCCTCACCCATTTCTTCTGCCTGTCCCCTGCCCAGAGTTTCTCACACACTGAAACTTTAAGCCTACCTTATCCACAAACTATTTTTAATAGGACATCTTAAAATGACTATTTTTGTTATGTAGCAGAGTTGTTGGAATTAGGATTCAATTATCTTTAGGTGTCTACACACAAGTTGAAATTTTTCCCTTTTTCTAACTTCTCAATCTGCTTATAAAATGTGAGCACTTGAATGGGAAATGATTAATACATTCCATTTATACAGAACAGTGCAAACCCACTTATCACAAAGCAACATGGAAACAGCTGCTAAACCTACTCAGTTCATTTTTCATGGAATGAGAACAGCTGCTGAGTGTTTCATAAATTTCTAGGGCAAGACATAAAGAAATTGCAGTGGAAACCCTTTCAAAGCAGGAAGTATATGTTCCCAAATCCTTGAAAAATAGTCTTAGAGAGTGGTAAAACCAGGCAAGAACTTAAAAGTTAGCACATGAGTTCCAGAGAAGAGACTGTGCCGAAGTCAGAAAGATCTCAGATCTGAAGAGCTTTGTATTCTGTTTCGATGCTAATTTCACACCATGACATGTGATCAATGATCAGATAAATCATTCAGATATCAACTGCATTGAATCTGAAGGAAAGAGATAACAATACCATGTGTTCTCAAAAAATAAGAAATGAAATTAATAAGCAATTTGTGAGCTTGGCCAATGGCTGAGATTTAGCCTAATCTGAACAGTAATCTAAGTAAAATGAGGTTGTATGTACCAAGGGAAGTTCTGAGTCCAGTTGCTCAAGCATCCATGCAGACATAGATTCGCCAAATATTTTTGAGAACCGGAGACAAGGCACTGCAGTAAATACGTCATAAATGTTTCAGGGGCTGAAGGTGTGGAGGTGGGAAGGAATGGGCCTGGTCTCGAGAAGTTTACAAACTCTGAGGAAGTTCCTAAGATATAATATACTTTCCATGTTAACTAACAGTAAATGTAGTGTTCCATTTGCCCCGTTCTCCCTATTATAGTCATGGAGAGCCCCTTCTGTCCTGAGAACATAGTAGGCCACACTGGCCTTAAGCGTTTGCTAAATACATGTTTGGATGCAAAGTTGAGAATCTTAAGTTATGACAGTAAATGCTGTATCTCCTCTCTTTTTTCCCCCAATACTACCCTTGTTTAAAATCTATCCCAGTCCTCTTCTCATCTACAAAGCGTTCTTTGAAGTCTCCTCCACTGACATTGACCTTCCTATGAGCCCTTGCAACATGTATTACTGGCATATTTTTTTTGATCCTCAGTGCATATGCTGTCTAGTGCAGTTATTTAACCACTTTCTACATTAGGGCTGATTTCCCCGAAGAGACTGAGCATCTGGGAAATAAATGCCTTACTTTTTTTTCTTTCTTTCTTTTTCTGAGTTCCCAGAACAGCATAATTTAAGTGCTCCATGTGTTCAAAGGAAAAACTGAGGAAATGCTACTTCCTTTCGCTTCTCAATGACCAATCCAGTTTACGCCAGAAACCTTTGCCTGCTGTCCGTCTAAACTCAGTCATGACTCAGTAACTACAAAATGGACCGTAAGGGCAGGGGCTAATTTTTATTTCAGTTTTGCCAGTTTCCCTAGATGAGGAAAGCCCTTTGTTTCAGTTACCACGTCTACTACTAGCCTGAGGGATGTGTGGAGAAGAATGAAATTTGGTGATCAGAAATAATTAGAACCAAATTAGTCAGAATGGTATAATATTGTCTGGTATTGAAGCACAGCGTATTCTGGAGAAGTCAAGTCCAAACTAATGGAGCAGCCACGGGAAGCTACAGCCAGCTCATCAAACTTCGTACCTGAAAATGTAGGACATTCCAATTGTGCAGGGAACGTGAGAGGTTTGCAACGTTGCCAATGGATGTGTGGAGTCCACGCTTGTAGGCACAGACAGAGAGCTCAGTCAACTGCGAAAGTGCTGGTGGAAGCAGTTGAGGAGGAGAAAGAGGACTAAACTGTAATGATAGTTAATAGAACCTTAGTAGGCAGCCTGCTAGCAAGTTTTAGACGTATAAATGTCAAGTATACGTCTCTCTCTGTGCACACACACACACACATAGTTTTTAAAATGATGTTATATGACCTTTACCCATTAAAAAGGGGGGTCTTACATGTTTGGTGACTTACATCCCAGTGGAAGATCTGCTTTGCAGGTAAGTAACCTACCTGGTGAATCTCCTTTCAGGCAGAGGCAATTTTTAAAAAGACATCAGCCAAGATGAATGCTTGTGAACTGCCCTCAAAGGAGCCACCATTATGGAGAATTTTTATCTCTTTTTAACCTATTTCATCCCTGACTTAGTTAACATGTTAACGGAAATAGAGTAAGAGAGAACAATACAATAGGGTCTTCTTAAAGCCCTATTCACAGCTGGAGCATACCCAGAGGAATGCTAATTCAATTATTAAGTGCAACATGTATTTGTTCTAAATAAGTAGCTGGATCTTATGGAAGTGGCAGGTCTTTGCAGACTCGAACCTGCTAAAAAGAACATCTCTGATTATAAGTAGATGCACATTTCAATCTCTCAGGAAAGAGAGCCAAGACTGTAATTTATCTGACACCCTGGAGCAAGCAAAATTCTCACCAGCCTTCTCTCCAATTCCAAATGTCCTATGTTCCTTTCTGCCTCTTGGCCTTTGCACACATTGATATTTAGTCAAAATTGCTTTCCCTTCAAGCTGGATGACTATAGCGATTATGCTTCAAACCAGAAAAAAATGTGATAGTGAAAGGTAATGCTAAAAATTATAATGTATATAATATTGAAATGATTACTGACCCTTAAATTGGTTTTACTATATACTTAGGGTTCAATTCCAAAACTATTTTCAAAAATACAAATATTTCTTAAAATTATAAAATCACCTATCTTTGTATACTTAGGCAAATTTTTTTAAACTTTGTTCTTTAAACATTTATAATAAAGTGAGCTGAATTAGTTTTAATCAAGTATTTTAATCAGTTTCTTGGCCATATTTATCTTTAAAAATGTGTCACTGGTATTTTTTTCTGAGGAATGTATTTTTCCCCAATAATATGGCTTTGTTATTATTATGTTTTCATAAAATTACCTGTATTTTCTTCAAAGTTGCATTATGTGTTTGCTTAGTAGATTTGAAAACTTTTGACAATTTCAACTCCCTCCTCTCTATAAAGCATATTTTTAAAACTACTTTGAAAATTCTCTTTTAGATGTGGCACAGGCTGTTTCCATTCTGCTAAATGGAAAATGGTCTCTTGTACCCAAGTATTTTGTGCTCTTTTAGCTTCAATTTAGAATTTACTGCTTCTCAAACAGTTTGATAGAATAAAATCTTTTAAATAACTTATTTCTATGATTGATTTGATACTTTGTTGATAAAGCAAACTCGTATCTCATCTCAATTTTATTTTGTTCCAGGGGAAAACAAAAATCTATTCAATTCAATATAGGAGCTCCATAAAAAAGTTTTTCTTCCCAAACTAAAATCTTTCGAAACCTAATTTTAGATTTTCAGGTTTAAGTCTGGCATAACATTTGAGCTCAATCATTTAATTTGTCTGCATCCTTTTTGTTTAGAGGAAAAGTTTTCACTGTCAGTTTGCAGGTGTAGTTGCAGTAACTGTAATTCACTAAGACATTTGTACAAATTGATGTGCAGATGCAGCTGGTTGAGAAAACACTATGGTGGTGTCTTATACGGCTAAAGACACCTGCACTTAGTAGTCAGCCCAGTAACCCTCTAGTCCCCGCCAGGTACTTATCCAATAAAAATAAAAAGTTACATCACATAAAAGCCTGCACATGAATATTTATAGCAACTTTATTCATTATTGCCAAATGCTGAATACAACCCAAATACCTTGCACATTTCTCACGGATAAAACAAGTGTGGCGCGTTCACACCAGGGAGAAACACTCAGCAGTACAAAGGAAGCAACCACCACCCACACGCGACCTGGACGGAGCTCCAACACGTTACTCTAAGCGACGAACGCCAAGCTCACAGGCTACTACTGTGTGGAAACGGCAAAATGAACACTAGCATTAATGTGAGAAATCCTGTCAAAAATGTCTAGAATTTTCCCGAAGTGTTTTATTTTAGGTAATACTCAAGCCACAAAACAAACCAAAAATTCAACCTTCTCAGGTTAAGGAAAAAAAGCTGATGTGCTTTGTGTTCCCCTAATGGAATGTTTAAAGATTTCCTACATATTTTTAGATAACATAAAAATTTAGGATGATCAATAATACTGTAAGACACTAAAGCTGACCTTAATAAACATTCAAATATATATGAAATTAAACTGAATTTGAGCAGCAAAGAGAAAAAATGAATATGACCACACTCAAGATATTTTAAAAATATATTCAATATCACTTATCAAATAAATGTTGTGGTTTAATTATTCTAACTCTTCCTGTATAAAAATGCTTGTAAATTTTGACAGTGGCTGTCTCTATTTTGACTGGTGAAAATTGCATCTTTTTGGGGGGCAATTATAAGTGTGGATATTTCACAAACAACACCAAGTCCATTTCAGCTCCATAAATATAATTTAAGGTAAGAATATAATGGTATATCCCAGTAAAATGTGCATTTTCACTATCACTACAAAAATTATCCTAAATGGTAAAGTTTTAAATTGAATTTATTTCAGTAATTAAAATAATGTCACATTTCACCAGTGCCAATGTAGTTTAAAAACTCCTATTTTGACACCATGGATTGGCATCAGATTTAATCATGATCAAAATGAACTGATTTTGTATTAGCAGCAGCAGATGATAATGGTGGAAAACGGCATCATTAGCTGCTTACAAAGTCTTTTTTCTGCTAATAGAGGCCATATTATCAGTTATTGTGTCATTTAATGTATATTTACAAAAAAGACTTAGAAACGAGAATGAGGAGAATGAAATTTAGAAGAACATTCATTTGATTTTTTATTAGAAATTTGTTAAAAATGGAAATTCTTTGACACCCCCCCCCCCCCGCCCCCTGCCACCACAGCCCAGACGACCTGAAGCTGAAACTCTGGAGCTGGGCCTCAGCCATCTGTGTCTTAACCAACCTCCAAAATGTTCTAATGCACGTGAAAGCCTGGGGACCAGCTGACTAGATGAAAAGTCATGCTCCATGGAGTGCTCTGTGAATGCACAAACACACCTTCGGAAGCTACCAGTGTTGAGTCACTGTCTTGGGCAAAGTCTTCATAAAATAACTACTGAGTGACTATCAAGAACAAGAAATAGAGCCCCACATATATTTGTGACTTTTCAACAAAGGTGCCAAGGCAACTGAATAAAGGAAGGGTAACACTTTCAATAGACGTTGCCATAGCAACAGGATGGTAATGTGCAAAACAAAGGCAAAAAACTCAACCCACCTCTCACACCGTGTAGAAAGACTAACTCACAGTTGATCACAGACCCACAAGTAAGTGTAAGGCTATAAAACTTCTAGATGAAAAATATAGGAGAATATCTTGGTGGGCTTAGGTGTGAAAAGAATTTCTCAAGACAGGAATGGCAAAACTATAAAAGAAATCAGTAAATTAAATTTTATCAAAATTTAAAGACTTTGCTCTTCAAAAGACAGTGTGAAGAAAATGGAAAGCCAATCCACAGACTGGGAGAAAATATCTGCAAAAATAACCAGCAAAATGTTTCTGTAGAGGAGACGTAGATATATTATTAGATATAGACAGATATAGGTGTAGATACAGATACAGATTGGCTTACAAATAAAAAAATTGGTCAAAATCTGAACACACACTTCGCCAAAGAAGATAGAGAAATGGCAAATAACTACATGAAAAGATGCCGACTGTCATTCGTCACTGAGGAGGTGCAAGTCGGAACCACAGTGAGGTATCACTACGCCTCCACTGGAAAAGCTCCAGGTTAGAAACAAGGTTACTGTATCGAGCACTGGAAAAGATACGACAGAATGCTCATACAATACCCTCAGGTTGGATTATAAAATGGTCCCAGCACTTTGGAAAAGTTTGGCATTTTCTTACACATGCACTGCCACTCTACTCCTATATATTCACCTAGAAAAAAGGAAAACATATTTTCACCCAAAGACTTTGACACAAGACATTTGAACAAATGTTCATAACAGCCTTTTTTGTTAGCGCCCTAAACTGGAAACATCTCACGCGTTCGTCAATGAAGAGTGGACAAGTACATGGTGGTATACCCATACAACAGAATACTACTCGACAACAAAGGAATGAACGGCTGACACATGCGGCACATGAATGCATCTCAAATAATTGTGTTGAGTGAAAAAAACCAGGCCCCTCAACACAGTAAGAGTACATACTATATGATTCTATTATATGTGTTACTTGAAAATGCACACAGATCTACCATGACAGAGAGCAGATCAAGGGCTGCCATGGGGCAGGGCGGGGTGGGTGGTGGGCAAGGAAGGGCTGGGTGGCAAAGGTGCTCAAGGAAACTTCTGGGGAAAATGATGCATTCGTTCTCTTGGCTGTGGTGACAGTTTCAAGAGTGTACACACGTGTCAAAACTCATCGTATTAAACACTTGAAATATGTGCAGTTTATTACACCTCGATTATTCCTCACTAAAGCTGAGGAAAGTTTTAAAATGAAAAATCTACGTAAATGCTACACCAGGTGGCATAAACTGGGACGGCCCCAAGCAAGCCCAGGTATATGGATAATCCAACTTTATGGACACACACACCTGCTTACATGAGTAAGTTTCAATATTCTTTCAGCTCTTAGATTAATCCACATCGCCTATTTCTGCAAACAACCGCCTTCTAATCACTCCTGACTCAATCTCTCTTCCCCACATTTGCTTTCAGCATCGCAGACATCTTTCCTTTCAGGACTTATCACATTGTACATTAGCATTCATTTCCATTGAATTAATGTCTGTCTCACTCCACTGGATTGTAAGAAACATGAGTTCTGGAATCTCTTTTCCTTTCCCCCTCACTATTGTATTCTCAGTGTCTGGTAACTATGCCTAATTAATATCAGTTCAAAGAATAAATTAATGTGGCAGCAAAACAAAAGATCTGATAAAAGGTGAGAAACATATTCTACTCTTCTAATTAGTTTATGCAGTTAGTGAAATAATACTAACATACTCACCTGCCCACTTGAAAGCCTTGAAACTTCCCACACAACCTACAGGGTGTCCCGTAAACCAAACTCCGGGCCTGAGATAAAGACCTGCCCACCCAGGAGAGTCAGGAATAACTGATTCCAGGGCTGGGAGAGTGAAGATGTAAGAGGAGCCCAGAATATCTAATTCCAGAAGGAAGAAGGGCTAAGAGAAAAGGACAAAGGCATATCAAAAGGCCACAGCAGCCAGCTTGAAAGGACTCCAATGGGCTAATCTGAGCCTCAAAATTAATACTGACTGTGATACATTATAACCAATGGTCTGACCAGGAATCCATGATTCTGCACTAATAATGAACAAACAAACAAACAAATAAACAAAGGAAGGTAAAGGGACGCCCTCTTTTGTGTAACGGAATGCTAATGAATACATTTAGGAAAGAAGACAATACTAATCCTTAATCCACACTTTGTGGGGGAGGGTCAACATTTTAGACTGGGGAAGATCAACATTTTAACCATCACACTGGTAATTGACTCAGACCAAAATGTATACATACATCTTGAAGAATGCTAAAACCAACTGGTGAAAGTTTTCTAAGGAAAACTGGGTACTGACATGGTCTGAAAGTATCTCTCAGAAGTTGCTTATTATAATATTACTTTATTGAATTGTACAATAGGTAAGAATAGTAACCTTACAGTTACAGGACAGACCTCACCTCCATGGACTGACTGGCACACCTCCGCCAGGGGACTGCAGTGAAGATCACCACTAACAGGGCCTCCTGGGCCTTGGACCGGATGCTGTGAGGAGGACACAGCGCCACTCATGCAATATTCCTGCCAAAAAAGGTGTAAAATCTAATCACAAAAAAAGAAGAAAAAACCAGCAGACAAACTCACAGTGAGAGACAGCGTACAAAATAACCAGTTTGTACCTTCCAAAAATGTCAAGAAAAGCTAAGGAACTACTCTGAATGAAAGGAGGCGCAAGACACCTGGCAACTGAGTGCACCGTCCGTCCAGGACTGTACGTGGAGCTGAGGGAGGGCGGGGACTCAGTGTCTACAAAAAGCGTCTGAGGGGCAATGGGAGCACAAAGTGTGGATTAAGGATTAGTATTGCATCCGTGTTAAATTTCCTGGTTTCAGTGACTGTACTGCGGCCATAGGTAAGAGAATGTTCTTGTCCTTAGGAAATACAAACTTAAGTGCATGAAGAGTTAAAAAGGACCAACATACCTGTAATGTATTTTTAAACACACCAAAACCACAATTACAGGGCGAGGAAAGGGAAGGGAGGAGAGGGAAAGCAAAGAAAGGAGAGGTAGAGAGACCAGTGGGGCAGCATGAAGATGAGAGCATTGTTCTTTGCACCATTCTGACAACTTTTCTGTACGTTTGAAACTTATCAAGATGTAAGTGACAAAAATGAAACAAAACAGGATGGAGGGCGCCCGCCTCTGCACCCTCTGCTCTGCCAGAGCCCCGTCTTCAAGCCTGCGTTCACGCTCTGCTGAGCCCCCGCTGTGCCTTGACGTCACTGGGCTCATTTATGAGGAACCTGGTTCAACCACCTAGAACATGCCAGGTGGGCAATTCCTATTCCTGCTCTCAGACGCTTGGCAGGTATCCTGTCCTCTGCGGAGCTTTCCCCTCCTCTCTCGTCGCTCTAGCCGCACCATCTCACTGTCCAGCTCCTCTCCTGGACAGCCAGTGCTTCATCTTATTGTCCTTCGAGACCCATTGATCCCCACTCTCTTAGGCCAATGAAGGCATGCTGTAAAAATTAGTGATGTGACGGTTGAATGAATGCCCTCCATTAAGCAAAATATCAGCATCAAACACTGTATGTATTTTAGCATATCTTTTAAGAATGGGAAAAAAGATGGCTGAATTAACTTATTTCTATGATTTTCATTCAGTATATATTATCAAAGCATTTTTACACAAACTTCACTGTATGGATGCTAATAGACCCCTCAAAAGTTGCTATCTTCTGACAAAAATAACTATTTTCCTCTTGTAGTTTCTAAGGAGACAAACTTCCTAACAACTGAGAGGCATTTACCATATTTTTTGGACTATAAGATGCACTCCCCCCACCAAATTTGGGAAGAAAATGGGGGTGTGTCTTACAGTCCGAATGTAGCTTACCTGGCTCGCTGTGGAGGAGGCAGTGGGCAGTGGTGGAGTGGGGCCACAGGTTAGTAAATATTTTACCACTTTTTTTTGCTTCAAAATTTTTTTTCCTACTTTCCTCCTCTAAAACCTAGGTGTGTCTATGGTCCGGTGCATCTTACAGTCCTAAAATTACGGTATTTGATGAGCACAAATACATTTTCTGCAAACACCCTCATGTCGAAGCATGTTTCAGTGATGGGTATGGCTATCCTGTGGCAGAGCTGCCTCGTTCTGCTTAGGAATGCAAGACCAAGAGCTTGGAAGGACCGCCTGGGAGGAGGGAGGGCTGAGGGCTGCGCATGGGGAAGGAAAAGAGGAAGACGCCCAGACACATAAGTTAAAAGCAGAACTGCAGGGAAGAAGAGACATACTGATGTGTTGTAGGTGTTCAAGAAAAGTTTCCTGAATGAATCATGGGAGTGATATGTACTCGGGAAGCAGTATTTGGTGTACTGTAAAATCCTCATTTTTCTTGCTGTAAAACCTTCAGTAAGATAGCTACTTTCATCAATGTTTGGTAGAGCACATGGGGGTGAAGGGATGTGGAGACTTGGTGAACATGGGGGTGCTGGGAGGGGGAGAGAAGAGGGAGTGCACGGGAGCCTGCTCCCTACTTCGCTCGGGGTCATGACATGGACATTCAGCAAAAACGCACAGACAAAGCCATAGTGATTTTTATTGCTACTATCCATTCTTATTGGTCAAGGCCTGTGTTATATACCCATTGTTAAATATTTTTAATGCCCCTGATAATAGGACAGAATATATATAATAGCATAATATGATAATACAAGAAGAAGCATGCACAAATTAATTTCAAAGATGAGGTATACTCATTAAAAAAGCTACCTGGAATGAGCAGTCATAGAAAATGAACCGAATTAGGGTTTCAGTCAGTAAGTGCTACTGGCACCCAAGTGTCAGGAACTATAGGGACCAGGATGCAGAAGTGGAATCATTTTATAAGTTTCTTTTCTGCAGGGAGTTTCTTTAAATGCATGTTCCAGATTGTGAGTACAGTTGTGTTAGACACTTGCTCACTAAGTGACTTTGATACGCTGAGCCTGAGGCTCTGCCCTCAAGGAGCCTGTAACCTAGAAGAAGGAATTAATGTATAAACAAATAATCTAATAAAATAGTGTATTCAAACTTACAAGTGCAAATGATTTTGACTCTGCAATTATTCAAACATTAGATTCCAAAACAAATGGAGTCATGGAAACAGAATCTAGAGAAAAAAGAAAAACTTCGCTGATCTTCTAAATACAGGCAATGCCCGAAGTAAGAATACTAAAACGCAGCCACATGGTCAAGGGTTCTACCTTACTCTGGGGGTCAGATGCCCAGGTGCAGGCTTTGGTTTAGTCACTACCTACACACGCAGCCTTGGGTAAGTCACGAAGCCTCTCTGAATAGCAATTCCTCCTTACAGAATGAGAGGCTGGATAAGATGAGGGGTTTCAAACATTCTGCAGAAGGCCCCACAGGGTGAGAGAGCATCTTTTAGACCCGAGGCTGTGTCCCCCCTCTGCCACCCAGGGCAGCTCCAGTTTTCTCTGAGCTGCATATTGGGATTATGTTTCTGTTTAATCTAGAAGGTTCTACCACTGAGAAAAAGAACGAGATTTCCTCTAAGCCATATTCTACATCATAAAAGACCCTGCTATTTCTTAGGGGAAAGTGGGCAGAGCTGAAAACTGGTGAATGTGTCCATGAAGAACTCCACTTTACCTTTAAGATATAATTCTGTAAGCTTCCACAGAAATTCTTTTAGGTTGCTTGTGTTATGTCTTTTTAAACCTTCCCCCAATTGTTCACATTAAGTTGTTTTTTTTTTCTTTTTTCCTGCTAGGATGAAACGTCTCTGTTGCTCTTCTCCAAAGTCCTGACCAATTGACAGACAGGATTTCACGCAAGCATAATTCAGTTAACATACTTGATGTATTAATCAACTATTAATTTAATTAGAACATTTAGCAAATTGTCATCATTGTATCCAAACTGGCTGAGTGACTTGAATACTTTGGGGAAGTCAGGATGGCAACACAGACGCATTTTTATATCTTTTGGGATCTAACTTTGCAAGAAAAAATAACCTGTTTTTCCATCTTTTTCACTCTCAAGCAATTAGGAAAGGTTGACCTCCTTTTAAGAAATTCAGACCACCAACTGGGTCTTCCAGTTGCTAGAACAACTCTCTCCATTTTCAAAAGTATTTCATATTTCTCTAGAGACCACTATACCCTTAGCTAAATGGGGAATCCAGCAATCACTCATAAGCTTAAATTTTTTTAACTTACTGATTTTGAGAGAGAGAGAGAGAGAAAGCATTGAATTGTTGTTCCGCTTATTTATTCATTCACTGGTTTATTCTTGTATATGCCCTGACTGGAGATCAAACAACCTTGGTATATTGGGACAATGCTCTAACCAACTGAGCTACCCCCCTCCCAAGGCTCATGAGCGCTTGTCATAAGCCAGTCTTGGTTATGTTGTGCTATGTTAAATTAGATAAGGGATACAAGGACACTAGTTGTTATTGAAAGGTCCATTCTGGTAAGTAACTAATACGGGTCCGACTCTTCGACACCCGGACCATAGCAGACATCCCTCACCGATGACAGCGCTGATCCTCCTGCGTAGTCTCACGTTCAGCACCAGAATCCACTCATCTTTCTTTTCCAGTCGCATTTGAAACCCCACGACTGACCACTTTTCCAACAGCACAGATACTTGAACGCTTCCCTGGATGCTGCGCCTGGGCTGTTCTACTCCTTTTTGTCATTCTCAACTTAACCCAGAAATCATTTGATTTTTGTGATGCTAACACAACCTTTACAAACCTAGTTAGAAGGGAAAACATAAGCATATTATCCCAGCTGCAAATTAGTAAGATGCACTATAATTAAACCCTTTTTTTCCCTTACAACCCCCCCTCTTTCTGTATGCCCCCTCTTTACCCTTCCCTCTGACTCTCCTTTCTCCAGGGATGCTCTCTTCCTGAAAGCTTCAGTGTGGGCGATCACTTTATCCAGAGCCAGCCCACGGTGCAGAAATCACCTCTATTGTTCCCCGCCCTCTCCTCAGGGCAGATGTTAATTACAGAGCTGTCAGAGGCAACTAGTAAAGTGACTGGGGTGGGAGCTCTGGGATTGGGTGACTGGCCCCGAGGGCTCTTCTCAGCACTCACGCAAAAGGGTGAGGAATTCGACTGATTCTCAGGCAAAGGAAACTATACGGGGCGGGTGGGGGGGATGATATAGCGGGACAGTTAGGAGGACAGGCTGCTCAGACAAACCTGAGTTCTAATGTGACCTCTGCCACCCAGTAGCGCAGGGACATGAGTCATTTCTCTTTCTTCTTGTACAAAACATTATTTGTAATTATTTCACTAAATGTAGCTACCTCAAGCAGTTTCCTGAAATTAAAAACACAGACTCTGGTTTTGAATCCCAGCTCCACTGATTATTGGACACACAGCTGGGGAAGTTACTCAAGCTGTCTGAACCTCAGTGCCTCCATAGTTAAAATGAAGTGAAATCTGATCATTCGTGTATGTGCTTAGCATAATCCCTTGGACATAATAATTGCTCAATAAATGCCTTCATTGTCATTGTCATCATCACCCCTCTTAGCTCATGGTGCCCTCACCCTGCATTAGAATGCCTACTCACAGGTTACACGGCAGCTCATTCATGGCCTCCTCCAGGGACCCTTCCCTGGCCCTTTCTACATCCTCATTTATTAATGTGATTGTAACATTTAAAGTGTGAAGTCAGACTTCATATGTATAGTTCTAATATGCATGTACAAATATTTTATACTGTATATGAATGTTTTTTCCCACAGATGGGAAAAATATGAGTCACCCAGGGTCACCCAGTTATGAGTCTAGAATCCAGGGGTCCTTAGTTCAGTTTGGCAGCTTCAAAGACTCCCACAAGGGGGACTTGTTCTGTTCTGAGGAAATCATTTCCTAGGTGGATGACTCCATTTAATATATAACCCCTCACCTTCTACTGAGTTCAAGTCCTCTTTTCAACAATGTATACAGTTACGAGTTCAAATTCTTAAGCCATTCAGGGTAAGTCTCATCCTTCATCCCCCTGACATCCCTCCAGACACTAGCCAGACGCTGGCACTCAATGATCTTATCTGCATTTATTCTCCCTTTGGACCTGAGCAATGCCCCGGTCTATCACAGTGCAGCGGAAATGATCAGAATGACTGGGGAAACAGGGAGGATTCCAGGTCAGGGCGAGCAGTTCGTCTCTTCAGCAGGGAAATGGAGAGAAGTAAGCGTTACTTGATATGATAGAGGAATCTGAATGAAATGTCACAGGGCATCCAGTTGGGTGCTCCTCACTGCCTGGTCCCATGGCCTACCCAGAGGGGGCAGTAAATAAAATTGACAGTGTCTAAATTTAGAGAAGATCAAAGAAAATCCTTCTCCACACGATGTGCAATTATCCTGTACTGCAGGATATTATTGAGGCAAATTAGAGCAAGAAGAATTGGGGAAAGGATTAGGCGCTTATATGAATAAGAACAGCCTGTGTCGATATCAGCAAGGATAACAATTACTCGGCCAATTAGTTCCCCGGTGTCAGGGCAGGCGCCGAGCTCCAGCTGGGGTCAGAGAATGAACTGCCTACAGCACAGTGCAGCAGCATCCAATTTCCTAGGTGCATTATCGGATTTTCCTTTGATTCCTCTGCAGAATCTAAGGGAAAACACTTCAGTTGGTAAAGTGTGAATGGCTTCAGTTTGCCTTTGGATCTGGGGAAGAAATAGAAATGGCCTCTGAGGAAATTCCATATAAAGGAGGGACATCAAAATTCTGAAGTAACTTTTTAAGAATGGTGGAAGGGGAAGTGCAGCACACTAGTTGTCTGAAAGCACGTGCTTCTGGCACATTTCACAGGAGCCGACCCACTTGCAGAGATCTCCAATCTGCGTGAGCTTTGGCTTCCTGTGAATGAAAATGATGTTCCTTTATTTCCTAGCCTTGTCTGCATAAAATAAAACCCTAGCCTCGTTCCTCAGGCCTCACAGCCTAGATGGGCGTAACCAAGAATAAATTGATTTTTAAATTAATAGAGAATCAAGGAGTAAGTCTATATAAAGTACATAAAGGCAGCAAACTTTTCCTCAAGTCTCTAGAACAGGAAAGGCCCACCCTTTGATGTGTGAAAACTTTTCTGCTTGACACGTTCCCTTGGGGTGAGGTCAAAGGACAACGTGTACCTTAGAGTCAAGGTGGGGACCTGGGGACCTGCTTTTAGCTTCAGGCACTTCCTTCCCTCCTTTCTGCCTTCCCAGCCCAATGCCCAAAAGAACACAGCAATGGGGGAAATCCACGCCGGCAATGGAAATGAGGGTAAGATTGTACCACTTACAAAAGACTGGAAATATTTTCGAAGAAAAACTACGGGGAACACCAGAAGGGGAGATGGACAAACTGACTCATGATTTACTGCTTTTAAAAGATCTACTGGCTTAGGAAATAGAGAATCTCCGAGGACACCCCCCTGGGCACGTCACACAGGGACTAGAAGAAAAGGACAATGAACAAATGACACGTTTACTCCAGCAGTGCATCGGGAAGGGCCCATGTGGCATGCTGATGCTCATCCTGTGCTCTGCCCAGAGGACACAGGACAACAGCAGTGATCTTCCTCCCAAGGCCACTTCTCTGTTGAGACACACCACCCGGTTGACTTGGGGCCACCCCAGCAAGCACAGAGAAGGCATCTCTGGCCATGTGCAAGATCTCTGGGTCAACCACCACCGATCATCCGCTTCCCGCACAGGCTCCTGGTTGTGGGGTAAGACTGCAGTTCACTATCTGTCGATTGGGTAGGGTTTATTTTTTTACACCTGGAATTAGAAGAGCCAAATGCAGCACTTATACATAGCCTAAGGGAGTTAATGTCCAGCATCTCTAGGACTCAGACTCACTTTGGAAAGATGAGAAAAGAGAGAAAAATTTTCAAACGACTGGAAAGCTACCACAGTTCAAATGAAAAAGTACACACTAGAGGCACCGAGGGACCGTCTCCTCTGTTTCTGCAGTGCTGTCTCAGAGCGCACCCTCGAAGTGACAGCTCGGCCCAGCAGGAACCCAGATGGCTACTGACCCATCGAACATGGTGAGGAGATGGACCCGTGGACACAAGGAGTTTCATCTTCACACCCTGGCTCAAGCACATAACAAGTGGGGAATCTTCCCACTTACTCTCATTAAACTAAGATAATTCTGATAAAAAATATGAAGATATATTAAAAAAATACCTCTAAGTATCAACCCCCCTGTCAATAAAATGTGGAAATACTAAATAAATGGAAAATAAATCTAATCTATAGCCACTTAAAAAGAATAGTATACCATAAAAGACAAGGGATTATTTGGCATGCAACAATTATATTTATCAATAAGTAGATCACAGAAAAAATAACCTCTCAATGGAGGTCAAAGTTCAACTGTCAAAATTCAACACACTTTATATCTAAAACCTCTTACTAATCTATGAAAACATGCCTCTACCCATAACCTGAAAAGAAAAGGGTTATCTAACCCTTTGCAGCAGCATGGAAGGACCTGGAGAGCATTGTGCTAAGTGAAATGAGCCAGCCAGAGAAAGACAAGCACCATGTGATCTCACTCATATGTGGAAACCAGTGAACAGACTGAATCAACAAGCAAAATAGAGACAGGCCCATAGACAGAGAGGTTGTCAGCTATGGGGGAGGTTTGGGGAGGAGGGATCGATCCAGAAGGTTTTTACGGACATGAATCCAAAAGGATTCAAGGACATGGACAGCAGGGAGGGGGTATAAGAAGGATATATGATAATAGAAAAAATATAATAAGAAATAAAAATAAATAAATATTACACATAGAAATAACATAAAATCAACTGTCAATGTTGCACTGAGATAAAATTCCAAGTAAAATCTGAAAAGAGAAAATAATGCTATCACCACAAGGTTCTAGGAATTTTGGACACTAAGAGTGAACTCTTATAAAATAAATGGAATAAAAATATGAAGATTATTACAAAAGACAAAACTAAACTTTCACAAACTACTGCAGTAATGGGAGCAAGATGATTTGTATAATGAGCATAAGGGAAATGGAATAATTGTTAAATATTATTAGTTTGTGAAGATGACTTATTATGAAAAAAGGTAACTTGTCTAGGATCCTTCTAAAAAGCAATCAGAAATATAATTTTAAAAATCCTATTTATAGAGCAATCAAAAGAATATTGTTCTAAACTTAACTAGAAGTGTATAGGACCTATTTGAAACAAACCTTTATTTAGAGACATAAAAGATGACCTGTAGGAGTAAAGAGAATCACCATGTTTTTGAATGGGAAAGTTCAACATTTCAAATATTTTAATTTTCTCCAAATTAATTTAAAAATTCTGTATTACTGTCACTGAATCTCAGTGGAAATTTTCTTTGTATCAGAACAAAATGATTATAAATAGGAATAAATGAGAAAAATAGCTAAGAAAACTTTCAAAGACAAGGGTGGGTGACATATTTCCAGCTATTCAAAATCTGGATAACAATTCAGTTATTAAAGTTTTGATAATGGCCACAGAATAGGCAGACAGTGGAATGAAACAAGTGAAATTCCAGAAAGAGACACATGTATGTAACAGAATTTGGTTTGAGATATATGTGACATTTTAAATCACCAATTAAAGGATGGGTTGTTCAATAAATTGTGCCAAGAGAAAAGGAAAGCTGGTACTTGTCTCAAGTGATATCCTAAAATAACCTTAGACTAATTGAATAGATAAATGTTAAAAGAAACTAGAAAAAATACTATTTTTTTAAATAATGAAGGTATAAGGAATTTCTAAACACCAAATGCAAAAACCACAATTGAAAAGAATGATAAATAGGCTATATAGGAATTTAAAATCACAGAATAAAAAATTATCTTGAAGAATACTAAAAAGTAACTGAAAAAGTAGGGTATTTGCAGTATTGGTGACAGAAAAAGGTTAACAGCATGAATAAAAAAGACTCATAATCTGAAAGTAAAAAGATAGCCAAACCAGTAAAGTGTGCCCCCAAAGACGATTACACTGTAGGCAATTCACAAAAGCTGAAATGAGTATGCTAACAGAACAAAAGTCATCCACCTCCATAATGTAAAGCAAATAATAAAATACTATTTTTCATTTGTGCCAGTAGGAGGGATTAAAGCACATCAACACGGACCCGGCACAGGTGCAGTAACAGACATGGACTCGGGTACAGACGTGGGCATTTTAAATTGCATCAAAAACATCTAAAATATGCGTAATCTTTAACCCATTAATCTGATTGTGGGGGATTCTCCTACGAAACTTATTGTAGGTATTTACAAGCAGCTCTTTACAAGGACATTTACTAAGCATTGGTTAAAATAATGAAAACATTGGAAGCGAACAACAGAAGACTGGAAAATTATGTACTGATGCATTAATATTACCATTGCTATTGATGTTGGAAACGGAACAGGGTAAGGTTTACAGTGACTTTCAAGCTTTAACATTATGTTGTAAGTCAAAACATATAAGGTTTGAATCATGAAACTGGTAACATTCAATGGTCTGGCCTACAAAGATGGCAATTTTATTAGCTTTAGTCTGATAATAAACTATTTCTGGTTTTTGGAAGTTATACATACATCAACAGAAAGTAAAATTCTGGAAGGAAAATACTCAACAGAATATTTCTTGTACTGGTTGGCAGATGAAATTTCTCCCCTTAAGTCTTTTTCCCCCGTGTGGCTTATAATTTTCTGTAGGTTTTATTGTCATGTTAAAATGTTTTTAAAATAAGCATGGAAATAAAGATAATATCAAAATACTTCCAAACTGTCCTTTGCTACCCCAAGCTATGCACTGCAGCTCCCACGCACTGTCCTTTTTCTGGAGTGACACTAACATCGCAGGCAGTTGAAGGGGGGCTGTTTCTCCAACTGTGACATGGGCTCCAATCTGTTTAGCTCATCTCTTCACAGTAACGGAACACAAGCGCCCAGAGGAACGGAAAATCACGCATGCCAAAGTGCACTCCCACCGGAGTCCCTCATCACACACACACACAGAGGCTGCCACTGTCAGTCTTGAATGACTGAAAGCCTTGTTGATAAAGAGATTTAAATGTGAGCTAATGCAAAAAAATTTTAAGAGAAAATGCCCATCTAAAAGAATCTGGCACTGTAGACATTCACAGGAACCAGCGTTGAGATAACAGGCAGGTAGTAAATTTTTTTTTTTGACAGCTAAGGCCAAAAAGAGAGGTTATTGAGTTATAGAATCATCATTTCCTGACAGTAGATACTGTGTGAGTTCGTCTGCAGAGCTCATTTTACTTTTCGCAGCATTAAACGAAAGCAAACGCGGCACATTAGTTTAAGTACAGAGGACGTGGAGGAATGCCGTGCCTCGGGCCCCGAATGCCACGAGGACCGGCAGCACCATGTCACTCGGAAGCTTGCTAGATAGACACACAGAAAGCCAGGCCTCCCCGCAGACTTGCCGAGTCAGAATCTTCGTTCTAACCAGGTCTACAGGCGAGGTACATGCATACTCGAGGCTGAGGAGCACTGATGTAATGGACATAATGTCTTCAGCCCTGGTTCCACAATAATGTGGGGACAAGGGTCAACCAAGGGTCGGAACTGCTTCTTCGTGGAGAAGGGCATGCAACACATCGGTGAGGTTCCGTCACCTCACACGCAGGACAGGGCCATCTCACGTGGGTAGGTGTCGAAGGAACGGGTCCAGAGAGAGAGTTGACCGGAGGCAGAAGAGACCTTGAGTACGAGGAGGAGCCTCTCACAGGGAACAAGGAGTCCACGTAGCCCGTCATTAAGGACACGCCTAACACAGACTGCTGGAAATGGAAGTCAGAGGAGTAGCTTGCTCAATACGAGTCAGAATCTTCTAACAAACGCATACAAATGGCATCTGCTGTCAGAGAGCTAAGGTCACTGCTCCTACCCACGCCACCATCTCTACCAGCAGAAACTATGAACTGTGTCCTTATCCTGTTCAGCTTTTGTTTTGTTGTGAGGTATTTCACCTTACATCGCTAACTTTTTCAACCTCCTGCCAACTCACGTGGAACTGGGAGATATCTGGTACTTTGTCTAGGGTCGCCTGGTTAGCCAGTGCCAGAACCAGCATTTAACTCCAGGCCCAAACTGGAAATCCTGGAGAGGGTCTCCATACCTCAGATGAACCAGAGACAACCTCACACTCCCCAGACCTTCCTGGCTGAGTAACAGAGCCACCCTCAGCGCATCTGTAAAACTGGAGATGCTGGAAGCCTCATTCTTGAAGAGTCTGTGGTACTTAGCCTGGGGAGTGGGGGAGGGGATAATGGGAAAACATGTGCATTTGGAAAGGGTTTTGATATTAGGGAGAGTCTGGTGCCCTGTCTGATTTAACACATGTGTGGCACATGGGAGTGGGATTCATTACACATTTCACAGCTCTTCCCATGCCCACCCCTGGTCATGACTGATAGGAGAATGAGCATCCAAGGTTGAGCTGTGGATTTCCCACAATCCCACAGTAGAGCAGTGGAACTCAGAAGGGCCCCAGATTCTCCATTTTCTGTGAAATTGGCCATCTACCCCGGAGACCTAGTAACCTACTCTCTACTGCTTCATCTGAAAAAGGAGAGTAATTATGCCTTGCAATTCCCCAGGGATATTATGAGGAACTTTCAGAACATGGAACAGTTTTATCTTCCTGTAGAGAAGCAGGAGGTATTTTTGAATAATAATGGTAACAAAAATAAAAATAAATGTGCAGGTCCAAACAATTTAGCTAAAGAAAGAGGTTCTTCAACGCATCAGTTGTCCAGAAGGAAAAAGAGATAGTTGCTTTCATTTTTCTAATTTTCTTTATTCTCATGAAGCTCATTAGCCAGCAGTTATACAACAAATACACACAAAAAATAGCTAGAGTCTTTGAATTCTGTCTGACTGCTGAGATGTCTCAACATACTAATGAAGAGAAAATGAAAATTCATATGAATGTGAAAATATAGTCAGTTTGAAGCCGTAAGCGAACAAATCAGTTCAGTGTACTATGCTGAAATACTTCCTGGGGGAGAAAGTACATCGAATATATTTTAAAAAATGAATAATGATTTAATATTCCAAATAATCACCACCTATGACTAGTTCCATTTTCTTCTCAAAGGAAGCTTGCATCTCTCCAGATAAGTGTTATTTTTTTTGTCCTAATGGTTCAGAATCAACATTATCATCACACTGAATAACTTCTTACTGAAAATAGGTACAGTGGAAGGAATAGAACAATTTGAAAAAGACAAACCTCTGTTATATCTCAGTTCCACCACTTATTAACTATTTAAACTTGGACAAGTTCCTTAACGCCTCTAGGGAGATAATAGTTCTTTTTCGAATAAATGTTTTAAGCCTCACAGATAGATAATTTATGTAAAATATTTGGCACAGCACTTGGTACATTGTAACCACTCAGCAAATGTTGTTTTCCTAATTCTCCCTTTTTATTACATTGGCAGAAGAATGGGAAGAAGTCTTGTGTGTGGGACTCAGACCCTCTGAATAAATGCAGCTTTGTTCAGAGGCTCCCTGCCTCGGGTCTCCAGACCGGTCCTGTAGTCTTTAAGTTATAAGCAAGATGTTGCATATGATAATTTTAATTTAGCCACAAATGCTATTTGAATTACAAATGTGCTTAGAAAATTACAGAAGACTGGTACACAGACCTAAAATACGTGCCTTCCCTTGACAAGACTCAAGGGTGCACCTTTTGGCTTCACGAAAGGGAGAGTTTGCGGCCTGCCAGCATCCTGACAGAGCAAGGTAACCACGTCAGTCTGTGCCGAGGCACCAAGTGGGACTCACAGACAGGAGGGCCAATTCTGCCACGGCGGATGAGGCCCTGGCACCCCACCCCCCAACCCGGCTTTGTGAAATGGTGCCCAGTCCCTCCACCTCCTGTTCACTGCACGTGCTGCTCCGCCTGGCGTGGTAAGGACAAGACCTGCCCTCCCCTGCACTTGGTGTCCTTCCCTCCCTCCCACTGGGTCTGGAATAGGCAGAGGGTGTCATTCAACTTTTCCTTTCGTGCTCCCTAACTCTTAACAATCTTCTGTATTTTCCACCATTTAAAAAAAGGTTTTATTTATTTATTTTCAGAGAGAGGGGAGGGGAGGGCAGAAGAGAGGGAGAGAAACATTGATGTGAGAGAGAAACATCAATTGGCTGCCTCTCATGTGTCCCCAACCAGGGACCTGGCTTGAAATCCAGGCATGTACCCTGACTGGGAATTGAACCAGTGACCTTCCAGATCACAGACTGGCAATCCACTGAGCCACACCAGCCACGACTGGTCCTAAGCTACTTTTTTATTCTTATCTTTAAACATTCCCTTGATAAGCCCTTTCTTTCTAACATTCTCCTTGCAATGTCATGAATGCCCTAGCTGGTGTCCACCTTTGTTTCCTCCACTTGCACTTATACAAGATTTTGGCACGTCCAGATTTCCAAATTTTCTAAGTGTCAGTATGAACACCACCTCCCTCAACCATTCAACATGTGAAGCACCGGACGCTTGGCTCATTTCACCCATCGCGTCAGTGTTATTATTTTCCGCTAGAGAAACCCTGATGAGTTAAATAATTTTGCTATCTCGAAATTGGTATATGGTCCAGGCAAGATTCAATTCCCAATCTGTTTGCCTCTGAAGCCTGTGTTCCTAACCACTCTCCCATATTTATGTTCTGTCTCTGAATATAAACGTACTTTGTATCAACTGCCTGAGGCACTGTTCACTTTATGGCTTGCAGGAGCACTCTTTTGGACCGGTCTTCTCTCTCCTACTGTACGATGAACACTTTGGGACACAGGATTCTATTCTACCCAATAAGACAATCCTGATGTTTATACAAAATAAGCACAGTCTTCTGATGGCTGGACAGACGGCTGAATCAACACAAGGAGGATGATTTCCCCCAGGAGTTAAACTTTGCTTTTTTAAAAAAGAGTTTTCATCGATGTTTACTATTTCCTATGTTTAAGTATTTTATGTTCCTTATTACTGTTGGTGAGATGGTCCATATTAGCTTGACGCCAGCTGCTTTCTAAAAGGACCTTCACTGGTGCGTTAATCACTGACTGTCGGATAAGCCCTGATCCGTCAAGGATGATCTAAAAGTCACAAAGTCACTGTACTCGGTGACTGGGCACTTGGAAAGAGCCCACGAAACCGATTTTTAATGTATGCTGGTGTTTAATGCACAGTGGAAAAACAACAGAAAGTCTTCTTTCCAGACACCAATTAGTCATACATTTAATGCCCTGATAAATGTTTAGTAACTGGCCACATCACGTGCTTTTATGACAGGGAAGGCTGCAACAAGTCACGTAGCTAACAAACAAGTTGGGAAAGAATGTAGGCAAGAACAGAGGCTGGGAGAATTGCTAAAAGATCATTAGGATCTGTTGCCACACTTGTTATATAGTATACATCATTATGTTAAACCCGCTGGAGTTCTCATAAATATCGGAAACTAACTTCTCAGTAGGGAAACATAGAGTCCTGGCCTCTAAACTTACTTATAAAACCTTATGAGGCATCATTTGAAACAGGAACTTGGTCTCTAATTAACACACGATAGCGATGTTCCTATTAAGCTGGAAATATAACCATTTAGAGAGACATTTAGATGAACACACTGCCTCTTATTGTGGATGCACAGGTAGCCACCACCTTTAATTTGCAAACTCTCCAGGGAGACTGGGAAGAGTAAAGGGTTTGTGTGCTCTCTGGGGCTGTGTCGCAGAGTCACAGGCCCCTGCACCATGGCCCGGAGGCTGCACTGCTCATTCTCCTTGGAGGGTGGAGTGGTCTTCTCTGTTCTGGGCCTTAATTTCCTCATCTCTAAAAAAAAAGAAAAAATTCAGACCCAATAATCTCTAAATTTCATTCCAGTTTCATTCCAATCTATGTGACAAGATTGCTCGTGGCACATTTTCATCAGTAGGTCCTTCTTCGGTTGCTCTAATTACAATAAACTCCAGACCCCTCTTGTGACCAAGCAAATGGACTTGAGGCAGAGCTGAAAATGTGGATAGAATAACGTATATACGGGAAATGTAATATGACAAGGCTAACTGCTGAGGACTGTGGTGGAATTATAAGCGATATGCTTAAGGGAGGAAGGGGAGGAGGGGGTAGAAGAGGAGGCAGAAGGGAAAGGAGGAGCAGGAAGAGAAGGGGAAGAAGAAGAAAGGAAGGGGAGGGAGAGGATAAGGAGGAAGAAGAGGAGGAAGAGGAGGAGAAGGAAGAAGAAGGTGACGAGATTAACATTTGCTGAGTGTTTACTATGCTCCAGCCATGGCTCTCAGCATGTTGGAGATATTATTTTAATTAACTTCCCAGACAACGCTACGAGGCTAGCACTATAATGACCCTCATAACACAGCTGAGGGAACCGAAGCCGAGACGTGTTTGACAATTGTCTTAAAATCATATGGTTGTAGAGGGGCAGAGCCTGGATTGGAATCCAGGGAGTGTAACTTCAAACGCTACTCCCTTCGCCAGGTCGGTTTTCTGCCCCTTCAAAGGTGGGTGGTGTTTTAAATAATGTGAGGCCATCGCTGGTACTAAGAAGATACTATGGAGCACAATCACCACTTGCACGGAGCCCCGGGGGAGGGAGACACAAGGGTATCAGCAAGGCCAAAGCAAGTCCCCTCTGCTGCAGTGATCTGGGAAACCTATCCATGGTGCTAGGAGCTTCTGGCAGGTGGGGCTGCAGCATACGCACTGAGACCGAGGGGGAAGGCTCCCAAACTGTACCCTGAGGACCTACCACTCCGATCCACAGTCTCAACTCCTGCAGGGAACGGCTCAAGACAAAAGAGAAAGGGTTCCAGGGGAACCATCTGGGTCATTTCCGGGAGAGCAGACCTAACCCCGTTCGCTCCTCTTCCTGTAAGGATGGAAGACTGTGCCAGGAGACAGGCACATCAGCACGCATGCCCTTGGAAGTAAAGCGATCTACCCTCAGCAAATTTGCCCATAATTCTCCTAGAATTTGGCCAAAAAGATTTATGTATTTTCTTGAAATAGTGTATAGGATGGAAGAATGAGATGTGGAGAATAACAGAGAATTTCCTTTTTTTCCGAGAGGCTTGGAGATCCCAATGCACTGGGAAAATCCAGAAAGGCTTGGTGGACCCAAAAGTCGACGTGAGCCCAGGATTCGGACAGGCGGAGATGTCAGGTGGGTCTTCCAGAGGGGAAGGACCACAGGTAGCGACAGAGAAGCTGGGGGGCAAATGAGAGGAATTGAGCGTCCATACAAGGCGGCATCATGAGATAATACGGGAAGACAGAGGACAGGGGGAAGAAATGACTACACCAGATTTATCTCTACAAATCCAGCGGGAAGTTTCTGACAAAAGGAGAGCCTGAGATTTGGAGGGCAATGGCACTGTCAGAATCCTCTGATTCATTTCTTTCGACCAGCAGTAAGTAGATAGTTAACACAGAATCGACCTGGCCGCTTCGAGGCAGCCCTTTGGCTGGTTCTAAATGTCGTGCTCTGGTGCCCTGCCATCTTTTTCCTTTCACGCTGCTCTTTGTCACGGTGAGAGGACATCCCCAAGAGGTCAGCTACAGTTGGCCTCCCTCCCTCACCTTCCCTGATCATAAACTGCTCTGGTAAAAAGCTCTTCACTGACGGCTTGCCTCCTTTCCTTCGGCCTGAATAATCAATTGTTGCCTCGGGGTGGTTCAGGAAGCAGCCCCCAAAGCACCCAGCACTTATCACCAGCCAGTGAGAGCCAGGAAAAAACCCCGAGGACTTGTTAACAGTCTCGCCTCTAACAAGCAGTAGGATCAGTGCTCGCAGGGAGGGAGCAATCAAACAGGACAGGTGGTAAGACAGCATTTCGGAAGCCAGAAAGACGGAAGACTTGGAGGGTCTCCATGGCCAGTCAGCAGACAGCAATTCAGGGAGGGGATGATTCCCATCCAAGGCAAAGCAGTCATTGTAAGGACAAGGGACAGGAACAAGGAGCAGGTTTTACCTTCCCTGACTGGCTTTTCCTTGCTGCAGCCTCCGATGACCTGTAGATACCAGTCTTTGCAAAGGGCAGAGCAGGAGTGTGAGTGACAGCTTTCGGTTCTTTCAACCCGAGGGAGTTCGAGAGGTCAGTAAGTCTGTGACCGTGAAGTCAGGTGGCACTGAAAGAGCCTGGGAACCAGAGGTAAGTCTCCTAGGCTAGACTTCAGAATCTACTGCTTCACAGAAATTCAGGAGTCTTAAACTGCCAACTTGTGGGCCAAGTGCAGCCTGAAGGAATTGTATGTTGCTTAAGTAACACAGAATTTTAAAAAAAAATCACATTAGATGCCGACAGTTAAATATCGGGAAAAATCACACACTAATCTGGTTTTCCAGCTTCCTCCGGCAGCCGTTGTCTGGATAAGAGTGCGGTCTTTCAAATCCTCTTTCCATGGTCCTCGTCACTCTCTATTGTTCTCCAACAAGTCAAGGTCACTCACATTTACTGTGCTTACAATGGGCCTTTTTTCCCCTTCATAGTTGAAAAGTGTTCTCTATCTTTATGTTTTTAATACAAAGTGGGAAAATGAAAGATAGACTAAAAGAGTTTCATTTTTCTTTGTACCTGACTCGTTTATACGCTCCGCCTGGACGCTGTAGGTGCTGGAGTTTATGTCCCCCTGGGGCAGTGGCTTGTGTTATTGAACACTCTCTGTGTGCTAGGGATTCTTCCAGTCTCTACCTGTTAACTCACACAACAAACAAAGAACCTCGGTACTTTATGGCACTACTATTATATCCATTTTGTAGATGAAGAAACCAAGGTCCTTAGACATTAAGTAATGACCAGGGTCACACGGCTATTGTGAGCCAGGGCTCCAACCCTGATATTCTGGCTCCGGAAACTAGTCAGAACCTCTTTAATATACTGCTTCTATCCCAGCAGCCCAATGGGAGCAGAAGGAGAAACCACCCCCACGAACACTGAACCCGCCCCTGCCGTCAGAGAGCAGCAAGGCCCGTCCCCGCAATGGGGCGTGTGTTCACAGTGAGGAGGACGCCCTTGGCACAGGCAGGCAGGCGTGCAACAGAAGGAACACGCAGGTGACAAGGCACATTTGCCTGAGCTCTCAAGTGAGAGCTCATTTGTATCCTATTATTTACGGTCGATTTCCCAAATTTTTAGTAATCAACTTTTTACTGTTATCCTCAGACAAACTAAGAAGTTCCATTCAAGAAAATATTGTTGCTGTTGTGTCTCAGAAGATGAATTCCTCCACGCCTCTCCATCCACGTGTGCTGGAGACGAACTGCAAGTGGGCTGAAGGCACCTATCCACAGGCATCTGCAAGAATTGCTCAGATCCCCAGATTCTATTTTTTTTTTCCTTTTGGTAGCAAGGAGTTTGGAGAACAATGAACTGCAGGCAAGACAGGTCGCAGTCATACCGAGGGCTGCGACCCAGAATTATGATAATGCCTGGCTGACACATCCCTGTCTCTGGGTGTGCAACAATCCCTGGCCTATTTCTCCAGCACAGATAATTCTGACCACTTAATCTACAAGTGAATAAAGAAAAGAGCTTTCACCCTGGCAGGCATAGCTCAGTGGATTGAGCACGGGCTGTGAACCAAAGCATCGCAGGTTCGATTCCCAGTCAGGGCACATGCCTGGGTTGCAGGCCACGGCCCCCAGCAACCACACATTGATGTTTCTCTCTCTCTCTTTCTCCCTCCCTTCCCTCTCTAAAAATAAATAAAATCTTAAAAAAAAAAAAAGAGCTTTCTTGGGGTGTTTCAGACCCATTTACTGATCTGTTTGCTAAGAAATGGCCTCTCTGCCCAGGAAATTGCCTTGTAGTTCCCATTCTCAGAAACTCCTCAAGCAGGTCAGAAATGACCACGCCGTCCTTCCCATCCTGTACCCTTCGCTCCACCTCCCCACCCTACCCCACCCCACCCCACCAAATTTTGTCCCATATGTAAGGCATGTTCCAAGTCTGATTCCCCAGTGCCAAACCTCACATCTATTAAATGTGTAATAAATACAGTGGGTGAAGGGCAAAAAAATGGACAATATTGATTGTGCTTTGCAAGATGAGAAAACACCTTCCCTGCATGCTTTTGCTTCTAATAAGAGTAATCATGTAATTTTGGGGTGGTAACTACAAAAGAGGCTTAAAGATTCTGGGTTCTGACACAGCTACAAACCTCAGACCATGTTTAATTATTGCAAGTGTTTGGAACTGACATTTTCTAATGCAAATAAAATCATGTCACCATATGGGAGGTTGTAAGAAGAACTATAAAGCAGAATGATCAAATGTAATACATGGGCATACTGAATTAAGGCAAATTAAAACATACCTTATAACCTTAAAGATAATTCTAAGGAAAAAGAAGACAACAAGAAATGAGTTAAAAGGAATCTGGATATAGATAATTGATAAAAGTGCATTGTAAAAAATAAAAAACAAAAGGAAAACAGAAGGAAGAATACCATGCCTCCCACCTTCGAAGATTAGCAAGATTTGACCTGACGCTTCCTCCACGAAGCCTTCCCGGATGTCACGTTGAGGTTTTGTCTGTCTCCTGCACTCTCACAGAGCTTTGGTAACTCCACTGCAGTGACTCTGTTTTGTGCACTTGTCTATCCCTACCATTAGCTTGTGAGCCCTATGATTCTATTGTAAAATGTATTTCTTCAGAAGTGACATATGCCACAAACTAAGAGATTTAAAGAAAGATCGAAGAGCTGAGCTTGTGCTTTTGGGAACTGCGGTGTTGAAGGAAACAGCAATACCATCAGTCCAGTCCAGATGTCCAAGCAGCTTTGAAGTACTCTCTTGGCTTGGAAACGCAGGCGGGAAGCCATGCACAGGAAGAGGGCTGCTCTGGAGCACGCTGGTCCTCGACTGCACTTCGTCTCTCTGGCAGCTGTGTCCTGCTCTGCTAGCAGGATGCTTGTTTGCAGGAGGCTGTTGACCACCAGGCCAGCCTGGCCATGCGTTGCTTTCCCCTCATGTACTAGGCTCAACGATCGTGGCCTTCTGTCTGCTTCTCTAACACTCCAAGGTTTTTGCCTTAGTACACTTCAGCTTGCAGTTCCCTTTGTCTGCCAAGCATGTTTCCAGATCTTGTATCTCACATTCCAGGTCTCATTTGTGTTTCGACTTTGGTGTCACTTCCCCCAAGGCAGGCTCCTTTACATCTTTGTTTTTATCTCTGTAACATTCACCACTACCAGGAATTACCTTGTTTATTTGTATTCTTGTCTATTCCCTGTTTCTCCCACCCAATATAAACTTCAGGAGAGACTGCTAGCTCTGTTCCTGGCCAGTGTCCAAACTAGTGCGTAGAACAAGAAGGCATTCCATAAATGTCTGTGTAACAATGAATGGAAATGGGGGAAATGTGTATTGAGTATCAACCGTGTGGCTGGCGCTCTACTGAGTGCTTTCAAATACATTATTTCACTTGATTCTTAACATAAGGTTTGAAAGAGGCATGACTGATCCATAATTTGCAAGTGAGGAAAAAAGCCTCAGATAGATGGAGTCACTTGTCCAAGGTTACAAAGCAAGTGCTCAATAAATATTTATAGAAAGAAGGCAGGCAGATAAGCCAGCCAGCAGCTAGGAAGTGGCAGCTCCACCTAGTCGATACGGCTCCAAAGCCCTTGTTCCTTTTATTTCATCATAGTTTTAATGTACAGCAACTTCTGTTGTGACAAGGCGAGTAGTATATTCTGCAACTCCCAAGGCTGACCTTTTGAAAGTATCTTGCTGACAGCTGGAATCAATACTTTTGTGTGTCAAGCTGTAATTTTCAGCACCAACCTGACATATGACTACCATATAATGCTACCTCCTTTGATCCAAGCCACAGACTGTCACCTTTTATTGGGGAGAGGACAAATTCAAAGCGAAGACTGTTCCCATTAACTCCCTACTGCAGTCTGGAATCTATTGGAGAGGACTCATGCCTTCCATTAGAATTTTTTTTAATGCAAAAAGCAGCCTCCTCTCTTTTGGCAATCTGACATTTCCAAAGTCTTCTTTTCACAATCACGTCACAGTTGGATGCTGTTCTCTGCCTTGACTCTGGATGGAAACTCACACTGCTTCACGTGGCCTCCGGGGTCCAGCACAATCTGGTCCCCGCCTCCTTCTCCAGCTGCACCTCCTGCTGCTCCTTCTCCTCCTGTCCTGTCTCGGCAGTTCATTTATATTTTGTTTTTAGTTAGTGCTACACGGTCTCTAACATCTTCCTGCTTTTGCTTTCTGTCTAAATACTCTCCAACTTCTTCTTTATCTGGAGTAATTTCACTTTGTTTTTAAGATACTTTTTCCTAAAAGTGGCTTTCTCTGATCATCCATATTATCTTGGCCAACTTTGATATTTCTTCATCTATGATATGTACTATCTCTAAAATAATTACACTGCGTTTTGATAATCATTGGGTTTTTCTCTTACCAGATTACCAGCAACTTGAGGCACAAATCTATTTTATGATGGAATTATTATCACAAAGAATCATCGTTTATGTAGTACTTACAAAGTGCTAGGCACTGGATCCAACACTTGACATATATTACCTCATTTAATTCCAACAATGACACTGTTAGTGTTTGCTGAGCATACTATTTCCTCAACTGGGTAAATTATTTTGGAGGTATCACACAGACCCTTGACTTTGAATTCTCCTGAAACTATGTGGCATGAATCATTATTCCCATTCCACAGATGGAAAACCAAAGTCCACACGTGTTAAATCATTCACTCCAAGCACAGAACTGTCAGACAGCAGAGGCACAGTTCCAGCCCAAAGCTCTCTTAGGCAGGCCATGGGCACATGGAAACGTCTGCTTCTTTCTGTAAATGTCTGGAGAACGGAAGAGTGTATTTCTGTTACTGAGGCTGGTACTTGCGGCCATCCATACACCAGTGTCATCTATTTCATCTCATCTACCTGAAGACCCTCTGAGCAGCCGAACTAACCTTTGTGTGTTCCCCCACTCATCCTCTTCACGCCTGACACAAATCTCACGTGGCTCACGCAACCTGACTTGTTGGCACTCTTCCTCCTTGCCTCTGCAAGCCCCCCATAATCTCTGGTTTGTATTTTAGAGCCTCAAGTTCAAAAGCTATAGCCAACTTTTTCTAACCTCAGTATCACTATCTGTATGTCCAATCTTGGCACATCTTTAGCAGGAAATCAAGCAATAGATTATATAGGAAGACATTGAGTACCAGGCCTACTTTCCTTGGCTACGTGACTTCGGACCAGCACTTAGCCTCAATCTCCTGATCTATAAAGTGAGAAGAGCAGCAGTACCTAACCTCATAGAGTAGCTGTGAGAATTAAACCAGGGGATTGCCATCAACGTGGCTTCTGCTTCGTATTAAAGGATTGATACATATTATCTCACATGATTATCTAATAAGACAAGAGATTGTCATTACTGACAAATGAAGTAAGTTCTCGAGTTTACAAATGAAACAATCTGAGAAAGAAAGCTCCTGACTCAAAGTTACAATACCCAACTAAGAATCACATCTGAGCCTTCATGACTTCTGACTTCAAGCGATTGTTTATGCAGCTGTTTATATTTGACAAGTATGCACAACTTCAAGGTACGAACATTTACTTTTTTTATTTTTCATTCTTCCTAACCAAGTGCTTATTAAAATTTTGCCAAGCAATGGTTTACAGAGTTTCTAGAAGAACATTATTTAGCTAAGTCTTAACGTTCAGTGGTATTTTTTCCCCACCATGGAGTTAGCTTCCTTTGAGATGGAGAATAGGGCTCATAAGTAGCGGCAGTATATTCAGAAAGGAAGAGAAAGAAACAAGAAGGAAATGAGAAAATGTTATGAATAATCCTAGAAATAGAATCACCAGGCTTGCAAATTCCAAGCATCTGGGGAAGGAATCAGACTTGTTACAGGAAATGGCTATTTACTGAGAGATGAAGGGACTTTGTCTCCCTAATCCGGGGCCTGAGAAGCCTTATGTTTCTCAGTTTCAAAGAAAATGCAAATCGAGGAGAGAACAAAATAAATTTTCGTTTTCAAAGTATCTCTTATTTAATACAAGACAAACTCTTTCCAGGCTCATAGACCATGATAAACTGTTTCCTTTTGTAAGTCCAAGGACCCAGGGTCTGAGGAATCTGTCAGTATTGTATGGCCCCAGTTTACAACTCTTCTTTCGTGGGATCGTCATTAGCAGAGTATGAAGGAGGTGAGGCTTATCATCCTGTATTTAGACATCATTTCCACTTTCCTCCCATCTCAGAAATTCATGTATCATCTCCATCAGGGCCCTCAAGCCACATCCACCCCATGGTTGTCCAAAGCCTTCACCAGAGGGCAATACTGCACCCCAGTTTCCTGGAGCCCAGCACTCACTAGTTTCCCTCAAAATTCTGTCCTCTCAATGTGAGAACCATAACTCTGCTGCAAGCTTCTTGACACTAGAGCCTTGTCTTATGCATGTATCTCTCCTAGAGGAGCAAAAAGAGTGTACGTAGTAGAAAGTCAGTACGTATTCGGTAGGTGTGCAGAAGGGTGGGAAAATAAAGAAGAAATTCATTAAATGTGGGAAAGGAAAAGCTACACAGAATAGCTTGTGTCATGACTAATGTAATAGCTCTCTGATTCGTTTTTTTCATTTTAGCAAAGTATTGATTTTTTCCCCAAATGCAGTATTTCTAGGAAAGATATGTGGGGCAAGTGTCTTTCTTTATATCCTCCAGTAACACTCTGTGGATAGCCGCATGCTGCACGTGTCTGGGAGGGCTGGGTGCGCGATCCATGAGCATCTGCCTGTTTTCCTTCTTATATCTAAACTGGGGGTGGGTATTGGGATCCGCTTTGACTTTGACGAGCTCAAGCTACCTTCCTGCCACACCCAATGAACACATGATATCAGAAGAACAATAACAACAGTAATAAACATAAATCCAAACTGTAGGGGTAGAGGAAGGAAGATAACTTGACAAGTTAGGAAATTTGAGTTTGAAATACCTGATGCAGAATAGGCTTTGTCTGCAACCAACTGATTATACTCATTCTGTAAGAAACTAGAACTAAAAACTTTGTTGGGGGAAAAAGCTAAGATATACCTGTGTTAAAAGGATTGCAATGGGAGATTGAAGACTAATGTAAAGAAACTTTGCACCATAAATGTGAAGACTTGAATTTGAATTCTGTTTCACCAGATAATTTCCTTCTAGGGCCTTTCATTTCATCCCTCTAAATCATTTCTCTTGTCTACAAAATCAGAAAGTCAACCGCACAGTGCTGGGATTGCTCATTGTAGTGGGAAGGAGGCCATGCCCCACTCAGGAACGTCATTACTAGAGCAGATAACGAGAACCCAGTGTGAAGAGCCATTCTGTTTCCGCGGCTCCCGCAGCGGGAGGAACCAGGGAGCCGGGTGAGGCTCCCCCCTCGCAGTGCAGGCCACGTTTTCTTTCATCAGTTCTCTGCAGCCTTTGGGGTTGTGCAGGGCCCAAAGTTTTGAGGAGACTAGTGACTCACCCTCTTTCTGCATGTAGCAGGCAGATCACATGGTGACTGTGGCTTTGTGGTGACGTGGCCAGTCGTTCAAAGTCAGAACTGTCCCAATTTATCCCTTCCTTTTCCATGCAGGCTTCTCTCCACAGGGGCCATGAACTATCCTGGCTGAAGGCGGTCCCTTTCATCAAGGCCCCTCAGATGAGAGACTAGGCAAACACTGGCCGCATGCCGATGGTGTTTCAGGGCTTTGCTTTCTTTCTTGTTGCAAAAGAATGGTGAAATCCTACCTAAAGACCATCCCAGAGGACATCCAGGCTGGTCTCGTACGTCTTGATATTTATATTATAAAAATTTCCAGAGTAGCTCTGTCCCATGGAAATATAACGTGGGCCACATATGTTATTTTAAATTGTCTAGTAGCCATATTGAAAAGTAAAAAAAAAAAGATAAGCAATGCTAATTATATTTCATCTAGTATAGCCACAATGTTATCATTTCAAGGTGCAATCAATATAAAAATTATTTGTGAGGTATTTTTTCTGAGTCTACAAAATCAATGCGTATTTCAACTTATAGCTTAAGTCAATGTAGTCTACATTCAATGCCCAGTAGATACACATGACTAGTGGCTGCCTTACTGAACAATGTCTACGGACACGGCTGTACTCCTTATTTAATATATATTTAACGGGAGGGTTAACAGAAACTTTATCCAGCAGAAATAAACAGTTTAACACAGGATGGGCTATCAATCAATGTTTGCTGCTTTGGAGTTTTAAAAGCATGTTAATTAGTTATTTTATAAAGATATTATAATTTCTTACATTATTTTTTTTTTGCAGGAGCAAATGACACAAGACTAAAAGTCCACTGTCCTACAAAGGAATGAAAAAGAGTCCATGGCAGAAATGACTGTTACAGTGGAAATAGTGATGTGGTAAGGATTTATATTCTCATAGGAAAAATAGAATGAGTGTTTTCAAAGATCTTTCAATGTCAATAAAAATCTATAAATATCTGAATCCCCAAATAAGATAACCAACCAATATATCTCCTAGAAATTGAAGACACGACATTCCACCTCTCAGATCACTGAGTGTGGTAAAGATTGCTGATGTGCCTGGTGGGAGGGGCAGAAAGGAAGCCTGCACTCCCCTATGTTGCTGGAAGTAAAAATGGCATTTATGAATACTTTTTTCAAATATCCTCGCATCTTTCAACACAACCATTTTAATCCTGGATCATGAGGTAACTATTAGATAAAGACATAAAATGGACATAAAGAATGCCTACTTCACTGATATAGGATTACTGAACATTTAATGAAAAAATTCACATTTTGGAACAATATATGGAAGACAACATTGAAAACAAACATAGCAGTGGGGATATTTAAATGCTGCTTTGTACTTTCTGGAAATAACATTATGTTAATTAGCATGCAATCTTTTAATCCGAGCTAACAATAAAGTGCTACCTTTTGGAAAAGAAGTATACCCTGGAAACTTTCAGAGCAACCAAAAGAAAAAAAAAAGTAAATGAAGAAAAGATTATGTCCTGTAATGGTTAGGAAAAATTCCTTCAAAAAGCAAATGATATAAGAAGAGAATATAAGGAGAATATTTTCACCAAATGTACCGCATTTCCCTAGGACTCATTTATCTTGAAAGTGATTTATTTAGTTGCAAGCCCTTGATCTTCTTTAACTTGAAATGTAAGAGAAATGATTCCTTATTTGACAATCTTAAAAACTACAACCTTTACCTGGACATGTACTCAAGTTTACCTGGGGGCAGAAGGAAGTGCTGAACTGGCAAATAAAATTATAGCAAAGCAATTAGGACTTAAAATCAGCTCTGAGAAAGGTCAGCTGAGAATGTGTAACACCGGGTGAAACACGGGCAGGGCCTTTCAGCAGGGGAAAAAAGGAACACACTTTATTTCCCGGGCTCTGAGAAAGACTAAATCTGACTTCACCTTCCTCTACAATGTGCACCATGCCGCATATCCTGCCTTCCCATCTCGAAGAAAACCCTTAAGGTGTATGTATGAAATTTCTACTTGGTCTTCTGAATTTTCCCGAACACCTGCCAAAGTCAACTCTTTCTCTAGATTTGGTCAGAAACTAGCATCCGTGTCTTTCATTTGGCAACTATGAATGACCCTGTGTGTGTGTTCTGACATCCAGGAAGTGCTTTGCCCAATAATTCTGTGTTCCCAAAGAAAAGAGTATAATGCCCAAGAAATTCTTGTTGATGGATCCATATACAAATTGGGCAATCTATTTCAGCCACTTATCACCCGGGACGCAGAGAGCAGTCAAATCTGTAAAACACTACGTCAGTGATAGATGGATTGACTGGACGGTGGCCACAAAGTCACTCCAGTGATACTCAGTGAACCACTTGTTGGTAATAGAGAAAAAATTGCCTAGGTCCTTTCAAATAAATGAGTGTTATGATTACAAAAGGACTTTCCTACGGAACCTACACAAAAAAAAGCTTAGTTTTGAAGCCAATTTGTAATATTAAATTTTTTCCAGCTCCCTTGATTAATGAAGAAAATTTAATGATTTGTGCTTTCAACAAAGACAGGCTCTTTTTCTGAGAAACAGACACATCAATTCTACCTTGTACAGATTAGCTGTAAGTGGTCTCTAGTAGTTCTAGTTGGTATCTCATGCATTACCTATGGCTTTCACTAAACTTCTACTCTGCTCATTCACTCCCTGAGATTTAACTATATCTTATCTCAACCAGTCATTGAATAGGTCCTGACCGAGTCTAGGAAAAAGAAACCCACGTTAAGGTACAGAAACAGAGAGAGGTTAAGCAATTATCCTTGGTCATAGTTAGCAAGAGGCAGCTCTACAATTCAGTCTTACCCTTAATTAGAAGTGTTTCCTCTCCACTGCATTGCCAAAAGAACTGTCTACACTTCAGGCCCTGGAGGCTATTATAAGCTACTTATACCAACTTTAACCAGGAATGTTCTGAAATATCAAATATTTGCATTAAATTCAGGATAACTCTGCTTCAGGGTCAAATTTGGCCCACCACCCATTTTTGTAATTAAACTTATATGGATACATAGCCATGCCCATTTGTTTATATATTGTCAATAACTGCTTTACATGGGAAAGTATCAGATTAGTTGCAGCAGAGACCATATGGCTGCATAACTGAAAATATTTACCATGTGGCTCTTTACAATTTTGTAGATGCCTGCCTTCTTAGTTAAATGAGTAAATTGTAAGTAATACCGAAGGAAGATAATCCCCCTTCAACCATCAAGCCCTATCTGAGAGATCCACAAATAAACAGATAATAGGTGAATGAATGAATGAGTGACTAAAACTCCTTTGAGGATGAACTCAGAATATCCATGTCTGCAGCAGCTGAGACTGCCCTCACCAAGGTCAAAGAGATGGACATTGAATCCAGGAACTTGGATTTTTCTTAAGGTGGTTCTTCTAGTCTTTAGGCTGTTAGATAGTTGCTGCTTTGTAACTGAAAGTGAAGAAGTTGCTTCCTATTTTGTCTACTCACCTTTTGTTCTCTCTGTACCTCAGTAGGAAAGTGTGACCATGCCCAGCAGTGCCTGAGGGTTTGGCGAGTCACATGGATCCAGGGCCTGTGCAGAGGTGTGGTCACAGGTCTGTCACCAGAGACTCTCCAGCAAGCCCCATTGCCTCTACTTTTTTTTAACATCTCTAATTCTTCCTTAAACTTCTCTCCCTTCAAAGAGTCCTAGCCTTGGGCTACTTTCATCTCCCACTAGAATTTCCAGTGGAGTCTGCTACTTAGTCTATCTTCAGTCTTAACCTGCTGCAAACCAGTTGTTTAAACTATTAGGAAAATGAAGTATCTCAGAGAGACACAACTAAGCATGCCTCTTCCTTTCTTACATTTTCGTCTGTGGACTTCCATAAACTTTAGGCTACAGTTCATATTTTTATGCCTGGCATATAGACCCCTCATGACCTGGCCCCTGTTTTCCTTTCTCATTTGACCACACTCAGGAACTGCCCTCCCCCTTCACACTCTGCTCCAGGTACAGAGAACTACACATGGCCTCAGGAAGCCCATTCATAGTGGTGTTCCTCTCCTCTCATCATACCACAGTGTGTGATTATAGTTTTATGGGATGACTTTAATAAAGGCCGTCTTCATACTACACTGTAAACCTCATGAGGGTCGGGCCACATCCATCTGAACCTCATGTCTAACCTATTATCTGGCCTTACAAAAGTACTCTTAAAAGTTTTGTTACATAGATGAATAAAATATATGGCAGTGTCAAGGCTCCATGTCTAAAAATATGTTTATTCTCTTGCTTGGGATTACTTCCTCTCTCTTTAACTTTTTGCCTCATCCTACCAAATCATTCAAGTCCTAGTTCAAGTGTTCTGAGCATATTTCTTCCTACCTTGCTTTCTGTATTTTTTAAAAGAGACCCCGGAGTCAAATCATACCCCTTGATATGACTGAAGCAAAACATACTGGTCCCACCTATTGTTCTCTTTACACATTTCTCTCATTGCAAGTATCATATTATATTCCATTATTGACTAGAATGTCTCTCTCTACTAAGACACAATGATACACCAAAGACCAGGAACTGTATTTCATTCAGTTTTGAATTCCCAATATGTAGCTTAGCACCTGACACAGAACAGTTACCTAACAAATGCTGGTGAATGAAGAAGCACACAGTATGGACAACTGAGGTTCAAATGCAAGCCACTGCAATAGCTGGACAGAGCTATAGACTGGCTAGGGAGAGCCTAGGTTCATACAAATAAAATATAAAAACAATAAAATCAAACAAATCTTTTTTCATTATCTATTTCTCATGCACCCAGTGATAATTTGCAAAGTGTAGCACTGTGACTGGAACAAATAGTAGAACCTACAGGGACTATGCATCTCAAACTATGTCCTACACCAAAGGTTTTAGGGGATGAAATTAAAGCTGAGTGTTGAGACCCAGTTGGCAGAAGTCTGCACTTGTGACAGCTCCACTGACCTGGCATACACTCTAAGGGCTTCTCACTGCCCTCTCTTGTCTCTTCTATTCTCAGGGTTCATTTCTGTGACCTCACTCAGAGCTCACTATTGTGTTAGGAACCCTACCTATAGGGTTCCTAACCCTGATTTTAAAAAAAGATCAGTTGCAATTGTTTAACATCATAACCACCTGAGGTGGCCTTACCAATATGTTTAATAAGAGAATGCCTAAAAAGCTTAAAACTGAACAATAAAGTGTTTACAGGGGATTTTGTAAAGCCTTGATATACTGTTCCTAAGGAAGCCCAGGAACTGGACTTACTAGACTTTAAATCGGCTATTCTAGACATGTTTAAAAAGCTAAAGGAAACTGCCTCAAAAGAATTCAAGGAAAATATGAGAATAGTGTCTCACCATACATTTAATATCAAAAAGAAAATAAACAATTATAAAAATCCTAAAACTGGAAAGAAAAATAAGTGAAAAAAATTTACTTGAGGTGCCTAATAGCATATTTGAAGTGGTAGAAGAAAGAATCAGTGAAATAGAAGACAGGTAAATTGAAGTTATCCACTCTGAGGGAAAGAAAGGAAAAGGAATAAAGAAGAATAAATAGATCTAGATCCTGGCATAATGGGAGAACCAGAGGAAAGGAGAGAAAGGGGAAGAAAGAATAATTGAAAAATGAATGGTCAAAAATTTCCCAAATTTGATTTAAAATATTAATGTTTAAAAAGCTTAATGAACTTCAAGAGGGATAAATTCAAAGGCTCCCATCTCTATGGACATCGCAGTCAAATTGCTGAAAGTAAAAAGCACAAAGAATCTTGAAGTCAGCAAGAGAAACAGGACTCATCATTTATAAAGGACCTTCAATATGAGTAACAGTTCTCATCAAAACTCATTAATACCAGAAGGCAATAAGATGACATACTGAAAATGCTGAAATGAAAACAACACTTGCCAAGACCTCTATATACAGCCCAACTATCTTTTCACAATGAAGGAGAAATTATGACATTCCCAGGAAAAACACAATCTGAGAGAACTGATTTCTAATAGAACTCCCCTATAGCACACAGTAAAACAGTAATTCAGACTAGAATGTAAGGACACTGGACGGTAAGTTGAAACCTCACGAGTAAATAATGAACGCTGGTAAAGGTAAATGCATAGGTCAATATAAGCGACAGTACACATGTATTTTGTTGATAATTCTTTTTTCCTATCTGATTTATAAGAAAACTATATAAAGCAATAATTATAACTGTGTTGTAGAGCTTACACAAAGGATGGAGGAGGAAATGAACAGTGTTCCAGTACAATTACAATTAATTTGGTATTAATTCAGATAAAGTTGATGGTGATATGTTACTTGTTCCAGGGCAGACACTAAGAAAATAACTAAAACATATCTATAGTAAAAAAAAAAACAATAAAAATTAAAATGGATGCTATAAAAAACCTAGTTAACACAATAGAAGGCAATAATGGAGGAATATTAGGGCAAAGAATATAAGATATATAGAAAACAAACAGCAAAATGACAATCACAATAATTATATTAAATTTAAACTAACAAAACATTTCATTTGAAATATAAAATTTGGCAAAATAAATTTAAAGAAAAACATTACCCACCTTTATGCTGTTGGTGAGAGACACTTTAAATTCAAAGATACAAGTTGAAAGCCAAAAGACTTAAAAATATACAACATGCAAGCAGGACCCAAAAGAGAGTAGGAGTAGCTATACTACTATCAGAAGTAACATACATTAAAACAAAATTATTTTACAGACAAATACAGATATTTTGAAATGATAGAATGTCAATGTAGGAAGATGACTTAACCATTATGACATGACCCTTTGAACCAAGTAGACCCACCAGAAATCCATAGAATAGGATCACCAACAATAACAAAATACACATTCTTCTAAAGAGCATGTGGAATATTCTCCAGGTTAATCATGTCAGGCCATAAAGCAAATTTCAATAAATATTAAAATATTAAAATTATACTTACAGTGCACATATGTTCCTTGACTAAAATGAATTGAAATTACAAGTTAATAACAGAAGGAAATTTGGTAAACTCACAAATGCATGAGAATTAAACCACAGACTTCTAAATAACCAATGTGTCAATGAAAAATCACAAAACAAATAAGAAAACATTTTGAGGTGGATAAAAAAGAAAACAACTTACCAAGATTCATGCAATGTAGCTAAAACAGTGTTAGAGGGAAATTTATAGCTGTTAATGTCTATAATAAATTAGAAGAAAAACCTCAAATCATTAACCTAATCCTTCACCTTAAGTAAAACAAAAATGAAACTAAATGCAAAGCAAGCAGAAAGAAAATAATATAAGCTGAGGAGAAAATTAATAAAACAGAAAAAACAACAGAGAAAATAAGAAAACCAAAAGTTATGTTTTTGAAAAATAAACAAAACTGATGATCTAGACTGACCAAGTGGGTGGGGGAGAGAGAGGGAAAGAAGACTCGATTTGTTAAAATCAGAAATTAAACAAGAGGATATTACTCTTAACTTTTCAAATGTTAAATATGGTATGCCAGAAGATTGAATAACTTAAATGAAAAAGGTAGTTTCCAAGAGACAAACTACTGGAATTGATCAAAAATAGAAAATATAAATAGACCAATACAAGTAAAAAACTAATAAAAGCTAACAAAGTTCTAAATGAATAAAGAGTTTGAATTAGGAAAAAATAAAACCTGCCCACAAAGCCCAGGACTGTGACTTCATGGATGAATTCTACCAAATGTTTCAAGAAGGAAGCCCGAATCTCACAGAAACTCTTCCGAAGCTCAGAAGAAGACTGAATACTCCCCAGGTTCTTCCTTGAGCCAGTTTTACTCTGATACCAAAACCAAAGAGGACAGAAAATAAAACCATGGACTAATATTTCCTATGAGTATAGATGTACAAAGTCCTCAGCATAATACTATCAAACTTATTCCAACAAAATATAGAAAAGATTATATGGTATAAGTAGGTGGAATTAACCTTAGGAATGCAAGGTTGCTTTAACATTCCAAAATTAATCAATGTAACACAATCTATTAGTAAAATAAGAGACAATGAAATCACATGATCATCTCTCAAGTGATGTAGAAACAGCATTTGACATATTCAACTTCCTTTCATGATAAAACAAAACAAAACTAAAACCTCAACAAGCTAGGAATGGAAAGCAGCTTCAGACTGATAAAGGGCATTGTAGCTGGTTGGATCACAGCACCCAAAAGACATACTCACATGCTAACCACCAGGACCTCTACGTTTCACCTTACATGGCAAAAGAGTGAATACTACCTTATATTACAAAACAGGTAATTAAGTTAATGATGCTGAGAGGAGGAGTTTACCCTGGATTATTCCTGTAGTTAATGCAATAACATGTATCTTCAGAAAATGCAGATACACAGCAGAGAAGGCGATGTGCAGAGGGAGGCAGGGATCAGAGTGACATGGCCACAAGCCTAGGGGTGCCAGGCAAGCACCAGGAGCTGGAAAAGGCAAGGAATAGACTTTCCATTTGAGTCCCTTGAAGGAGAGCAATGCTATCAGATTCTGCACTTTTAACATACCAGTCTGGAAGAAAATACTCTTTCATTGCTCAAAGCCACCAAGTATGTGATAACAGTAGCTTGTGGTTCCAAACATGGGCAACTGCAAAAATCCCACAGCTAAAATCCTATTTAGTGATGAAAGATTGAGAACTCGCTGCTAAGATTAGGAACAAGACAGGAATATCCACTCCTGCCACTTTAATCCACACAGTAATGGAGGTCCTAGACAGGAAATTGTGGGGGGAGGGGAGAAGAAATAATAGTATCTAGGTTAGAAAATAGAAGTACAACTGTATCTCTATTTGCAAATGATACAATTTTGTATATAAAAATTTTAAGGAACTGACAAAACATATTAGTGTTAGTATACAAGTTCAGCAATGTTGTAAGATACAAGATTTTAGGACATACAAAATTAAATGTATTTCTATACAATAACGAGGTGCAATTTGGAAATGAAACTAAGAAATTAATTCCATTCATAATGGCAACCAAAAAATACATATTCAGAAATCAAGTTAACAAAGAAAATGTTAAGACTTTTACACTGAACTATGGACCATCACTGTGTGAACTTTAAAACTGCTGGGGTTTTTTTGTGTGCATAAACTGACAAGCTGATTATGAAACATACACAGAAATGCAAGGGACCCTACATAGTCACAGTTTACTACAAAACAACTGTCACCAAGATAGTATGGTAACTGGACGTAAGAAATGACATGCAGATCAACTGGATAAAATTGAGAGTTCAGAAATAGAACCTCACATTCTGGTTTATTTTTGACAAAATTACCAAACAATTCAATGGTAAAAGAATAGATTTTTCTGCCAGTAATGCTGGCACAATTTGATAATAGATGCAAAAGAAAAAAAAAGAAAAAGAAGAAGAAAAAGGAGGGGGAGGAGCAGGAAGAGCTGGGCTATTTCCTTATCCCATGCACAAAAACTAACACAAAATAAATCATAGACCTAAATGTAAATACTGAAAGTAAAGCTGTTGGGAGAAAATATAGGTAAATCTTCACAGCACTGGATTAGCCAGCTGCTTGTTAGATATAATACTTACAACACAAACAACAAAAACAAAAGAAATATAAATTGGGCTTTACCCAAATCTTTAAAAAGATTTTTTGCTTCAAAGGATATTATCAACAAAGTAAAAAGACACACAAAGAATGGGAGAAATATATGCAAATCATCTATCTAATGAGAAATTTTATCTAGAATATATAAAGAATTCTTACAATTTAACAATGAAAAGATAAACAATGTAATTTAAAAGTAAGCAAAGTATTTGAATAAACATTTGATTCAAAGATATACCATGTCCATAAAGCACATAGAAGAGACTCAATGTCGTAAGTCATTAGGGAAACACAAATCAAAACCACAATATAACACTTTACACCTACTTGAAAGGCTAGAAAGGCTATAATAAGACAAACAGAAAATAAGAAGTGTTGGTGAGTATTTGGATAAATGACAACCCCGATACATTGCTTGTAGGAGTGTAAAATAGCACAGCCCTTCAGAAAAAAATCTGGCATGCCTCGAAAAAAGTTAAACATAGAGTCACCATATGACCCAGGAATTCCTTTTCTTGGCACATACGCAAGAGGACTGAAAACATGTCTGCCCAGACACTTGTACAGCAGACTCAAAACAGCATTATACAAGCAGCCAAAAATGATAACAACCCGAATGTCTGTCAGCTGATGAGTACACAAATGTGGTATCCATACAATCAAATATTATTCTGTGGTATGAAGGAAGGATACACTAACATATGCTACAAACTAGATGAACCTTGAAAATACTGGTGAAAGAATCCAGACACAAAAGGCCATGTGATTTATGATACCATTTACATGCATGTCCAGAACAGACGAGTGGCAGACTCGTGGCTCTCAGGAGGAGGACTGAAGGAGCTGGGATGAGGAGTGGCCGCTAATGAGTAAGGATGCTTTTCTGAGATGATGAAAGCAGTCAGAACATCAATGGTGGTGACGGATGCACATCTGAGTATTTTAAACACCACTGAATAGTGCACTTTTCAAAGGTGAACTTCTGGTATATGAATTTTATCTCAAGCTGTTATCTGAGAAAGGAATAAGAAGTGGAATAGCTGGATTACATGGTAGTTCTTTGCTAAAGGGGAGGGTGGAGGGCGGGCAAAATGGATAAAGGGGTTAACTGTGTGTCAAAGGATGGAAACTAAGGCTTTGAGGGATGAGTATGATGTAGTATATACAGATGCTGAATTGTAATGCCATACGCCTAAAACTACTTACAAAATGTTATAAACCAATGTTCCTTCAATAAAAAAAATAACGCTCTCTCAAGAACATATCTATAACTGGTAGAAAAGATTCATCTTGGATTTGAAATAAGTTTACATGACTCGAAATCCTGTGATTATTGTACCGTAGTACTGCCCAGGTTTGTTAACTCTGCCTAGGAGGCTTGGGTAGGACGCAGTGCTCACGTGACCATTCTGTCCTATGCTGCCAGCCACCATGCACTTCTAGAGAAAATGGTACTTTTGTGGAGGAAAGGAGCTTCATAGAATTGTAAAAGATGCTCAGAAATTCCAAGGCATGAGTCCCTGAAACACGAAGCCGAAGAGGGAGGGCCAGCGCCCCCCAGGGTACACTCTCCTGCTGAGAGGCCCAGAAACTTTGGCATGGAGACAACAGTCAAGTGTGGTTGTGGAAACCAGAGTTCAGACGATCAGGAGAGAATGGGAAGATACTCTGTTAAAGTGCAGAGGGTCAAGTTATGCCCTCACACTATCTGATGACAAGACAGAAAGAAATCGAAGCTCTAGGCTGAAAGCCAGGCGACTGGGGACAGAGAAGCTGAATGTTTCCTGGTTGCTCTCTTAAATTGGAGCTTTTTCATTGAAGAAGCCAGAACATTAGCCATTGTTGGTTTTTCTAAAGGTAGGTGAGCAGTTTGACAGCTCAGGGGAGGAAGAATAAGAGAACTAGTAATTACTGCTATTTGGAGACAAAGGCGTGTGTGTGCGCACACGCTCACGTGTGTTTGCCGTTCTTTGGTTTCAGTTCAGTATTTAACTTCTTCCTTCCTGCCCCCGGAGGAGGCAGCTCTCTCCCGCGACACTGGCAAAGGGAAGTTAAAGAACTGAAAAGACATCAAAGTTCACTGAGGGCTGGAAATTTACCCACTGCAGAGAAGATCTAGTTTCCAAAGTGAAAAATGATTTATTTTTTTCCAAAGAAGTATTTATATTTTTTAGGCATATATTTGGGATTTTTCCCCTCGAGACCATATTCCTTCTCTGTCTGTTCATGGTCCCCCGTATAGTTGATTGATGCATCTATAAATGTTTTAAACCATAAATGAGCTGCTCGTTTTAGATGTTCTGTGGGAGGAGCTATGTTCAGAGCATGGTCATGAACCAGAGAAAGAAGAGGAGGAAAAGTCAGAGAGAAGCATGGCCAAACGCCACTAAAGTTAACACAATTTCCTCATATGGAAGCACTTCACTCTGAGGTTATTCTTACACTTAGTTGAGATACAATCACACCACATCTGGCACAGCAGTCATGGGGAAGTGAAAGGGGTCACACCAGGAGAAAATGCAAAACTTTCCCCCAGTCTTACAGCATGGAGCTAGAATTATATTTTTATCATTTATTGGCTGTGTGGTCTTAGGAATGTGTCTGAAACTCCCTGAGACCAGTTTTCTCAAATATAAAGTGAAGATAATAGGACTTTACCACCCTATAAAAATTTGTGAAATTTAGATTGTATATATAGGCATATATATATATATATATTCACACACACATGCCTAGGGTAGATTGAGGTACCCAGAGGTATTTAATACATGAATAAACCATAGCCACTGCCATTCTAACTCAGTGGCATTCACAACTTAAAAGAAAAAAATTATGGAACATTTCTCTATGAAAATACTCAAGATACAGAAGATAAGCTAGGACAGGCTGGTCAAAGCATGGAGGGAGAGAACACAAAGAGCCAGGAGCCCCTTCACTGAGCCCCAATCTAACGCAGTCCCTGAAGAGTTTGAAAACCATACGTCATCACATCTGGGTTCCTTTCCGACGGAGAAGCCTGGGACTAGAGAGAGGAGGCAACCCTCTCGAGGTTCTACCGTCCATTTGCTGGTGAAGCTGTTAATAACCCCCATTCTCACAACTTCCCCTTTCCCTACACCCCCAGCCTCCCCCAACCCTTTTCCCGCTTATTTTTACAGCTACAAGGGGCATAGCAGTAACAGTTCAGAAGAGGAAGTTGGTTGCTGAAAAGAGATACCCGAAACATTGGAATATATAACAAGACACAGTGAGAGAGGAGACAGGGAAACTAAAATAATGGAAGAGAAGAAATGCATCTGCATTGCCATTGGAGGAAATGGACTTGAAAGACAAACAGCTATTCAACTGTTTGTCGAGTGTTTGGAGTACAAGAACACTTATTTCTTATGGTAACTGAAGGCACTGGGAAGAGGTCAAAAATTGTGTGGTAACTCCTTTATATAAAGGGAGTCTAAAATTTATTATACAATAATTTATATCCAAAATGAGTAAAGTTAAAAAAAGTTTTGACTTTAAGAGGGTAGGCCTCAATAATTTGAAAAATTCACTTTTTATTAAGCACTCCATGCCTCAATGATGTTAATTCTTTAGGGAGGTTTTTCTATTTGTGTAGTATATTTATCAATAACTTTCTACTGAATAATTTTTATTGTTTGAAAAGACAAAAGTTCTTGCAGAGCAGATATATGAGGACTGTCCAGAAGGTATCTAGCCATGTGATAGGAAAAAGAGACATTTACTGAAGAAGATACAAAAAACATTGTACACAGGGCAATGACGCTTCAGTCCCCTTCAAAGTAGGCACCTTGTGACCTCACACAGGTCTCCCAATCGCCATCAACTGCCCTGGTCACATTTCCCTAAATCTCATCAATGGTCTAAAATCTCTTCCCTTTCAGAGATAATTCTAGTTTTGGGTAAAGGCAGAAGTCACAGGGCATCAAATCTGGTCTGTAGGGGGACTGAGTCACCTGGGTGATTAGATATTTCATAGAAAAACTCTGCATGAGACGTGATGCATTGGTGGGCATGTTGCCAATTACTAGTTGCCCACAGCTGTGGCCTTCTGAATCATCCAAATAGTTTCCACAGAGGAATGTTTAAGCTTAATGAAAAATCTGATGCAGATTCATTGCTCTACTCACTCAATCATTTTGAATGTGATGGTCACACAGTACACATGCTCACTCAATGGCATCTACCACCCCCACTGACTAGTACAGTGAGGTCCTCATTGTTCATGCATGTGCATTCCAGTCCACTCTCCTTGGCTGCCAGGTTAAATTGATGTCCTGTAAACCATTCTTGTTACCTTATCAATGGCTGGCCATTTTCCCAGATAGACCTCATACATAGTTAGAAAGAGAAAGAAAAGTTCTTTTGAAGAACAGATGAGGAAAAAAAATCTCACTGCTTCTCAAAATTGCTAAGTTTATATTTATCAATAATATCTCCTGCCATTAGATGCCCTTCACCATCCCCTCAATACCTAGCCAAACAAAATAATCACCTCTTCTGAGGACCTTCTCTCACCACTCCTAGTCCCCACTGACCTCACTTCATCTACTGCACTAATGCAGCATTGGAGTGCCTTGTAACATTCCTTGAATCATTTGTCTTATACTTAATGCCAATTATAGATTATTAATACCCCGTGTGAATGTGTCTTACATGAACATTTAAATTAAAAATCATTTGAATGCAAATTCAATGCTGGCTATTTTATTATATCGACCAGAACACATAATGCTCAATAAATGTAATGCATCAATAAAGTGAATAGATGTATGAACAATTAGATAATGAATAAATTTAGGAACAGTATTGAAAATACTGAATGAAAGCAACCCAAGCCTAGTGAATGACTTTAAAATGTTTATATGTAAATTAAATTAATTTTACACATTTTACTCAGGAGACATTAGCTTATTCAATGAGGTCTCTGCATGGTGTAATGGAGATAAAATACAATGGAATTAAAAATGTATGTTGAGTCTCTGACCAAATAAGTCACTGACTCAATTTTAAGGAGATTGTATCATATCTGGGCCTAAATTTCCCATAAATTAAGTAAGCAGACAGGATTAGGATCTCTGAGACCATTTCTGGTCTTCACAATATTTGATTTATGACACGACGGGCATTAAGGGAGAAATGACCTAACATCCTCCAGCCATGTAGAAAGAGGACCTGGTTTGTTGGTTTTACTCAGAGTCTATTGGTTCTTAAACCTGAAGGCCCTTCAGAGTCATCCATGGAATATCCAGAAACACAGGTGAGCAGTGAGTGCTCATAATATTTGCAGTCCTGGTATAGTCAACATTCGGAAAACTACCAGGGCTCTATTCTAAGCTCAGTGAAGTCGGGACTCTCATCTGCCTACTTTTCTTGGGCTTTACGCAAAGACCAGCACAGAAAGATCTGCAATAAATTTTTCTGTAGTAATGTAATCCACAAAGGGCCACAAAACTTTCCAGTAAAACACAGATGAAAACACATCATTTGGTGGCAGAAAGACTTGGTCTGACAACCAAGAACTACCTAGGAACCTGTGAAAAAGAAAAGCAAGGAAAAAAGAATAGTGTTACATGACATTAAAACCCTATAATTAGATTATATTGACACACAAATAGATAGAAATACCCATAGAAAAGAATATACAATCCAGCATTACCCCTCAAATATATGAGTTTGGTATTTGCTCAAGGAGGTATTTCTAACGAGTGGGCTCCAGATGTACCCTTAACTAAGTGACACTAAGGAAAATGTGTGTGTGTGCATGTGTGCACGCACGTGAAATGTGCAGGCCACATGGTAAAAGATGGTCAGTGGAGAAAGAATAGCCCCAAAGTGTTGGAAGTCTGGGGAGAAATGCTAACTCCAGAAAGGGGTTATTTTTGGGAGTGGAACTGTGTTTTTGTCAATGATGCTCCCAAATGAGCTGACGGAAGCACCAGAGGACCTCGCCACTCTAACCAGAACCTTCTGCTCTAATGTACTACGCTCTCTCTGCTGCATGCTGTCCCTCTGCTTGGCTGCTCTTTACCTAGCTGGTTCACACTTATCCTTCAGTTATCAGCTCAAGATCCCTTTCATCCCAGCGGTCATCTGAACCACTGCACCACCAGGGTCCTTTGACATACATTCCCACAGAACTGAACTGCCTCCCTATAGAGCGCTGGTTGGTTTGTACATACATTTGTGTGATTATTTGATCAATATCTACCTTCTGATGGGGGAGGAGATTCTCAAATCATGGAAACGAGGACCGTGTCTCTGTTATTCGTGATTGTACCTTCGGCCACTGGCATAATAGCTTCTACAAGGTTCTTTATACATATCTATTTAAATGGCTAGACCTCATGTTCCAAGACCTCTAGATATGTACATAGCCCATATTTCTAACCTGACTTCTCAAATGTATTTAACCACAGAGCCTTTTTCTCCGTGTGAGAGTCTGTCAATATCTTCACAAGTAGCACTTTCCAGGGCACACTCTGGGAAGACTGGGATGTGAGAACAGCAGACCTAGATGCTAGTCCCAGAGGCTGTCAGCCACTCTCTGCAGCATCCAAGGGAATCGAGACTCTCTGTCCCTCCGTGGTCTCATCTGTCAACAAGTTTGCCTCTTCCAACTCGTCTTCACCACAGAGTGAAAAGCAAACAGACTATCTGGTCCAAACTGGAAAACAGAAACTGAGGTCCAAAAAGAGTATGGGATGCAGGCAGATAGTGGCAGAACATCTGCTTTTAGAATTAAGACCCAAATCTTGAGGCTTCTCCATGATCGTCATCTAATCTTGTATCTTACCACTGTCCTGACTCATTCAACCCCACCCTCCCATTCCCCCACTGCACAGTGTGTCCCAACCTCCTTCATAGCACAGACAATAATAATGCTTGTAAGGCATGGGGTAGGGAGATATATACAAGGCCTCTGACACAAGAAGCCTTGCATATATTTTTTTATACTTATAAAAATATATGTATAGGTATTCCCTCCAATTTATAACCTGTCTCCCTTGTGTGCAGTATCTATGTATTTCTTTCTGAATGTGTCAGTTGGGCCTGTCTATTCCCAGGTTTCCTCAGATTCCTCTCCCTTTCAAAACTGACTTGCCCCATTTACTTGGAGATTCTGATGTCTCCTTCTGTTACTCCATTGGAGTCATTCAGGTTTAACTTAAGTGGCAGCTAGTGGCTGGCTGAGTAACTCGGCATAGGGAAGCATTATCATTTTAATAAGTGCTTTTGGTTTCATAATCCAAATTCGGATAGTTCAAGTGCCACAGCAGGGTCAGTAGATCAAATATTTTGGACGAGGAAAGACCTTTCAATGACTTAAGTAGCATTTCATTCAGCCTTCTCTCTTCAAACATGCTGAGAGCAGGCACCACAAGAAGTGAATTAGTGAAATCGAGTTAGTGTATAGTTCTGTGAGCTTTCACAGTCAAAGCTCCAAGTCTGCTGTCTCCCCAAGGGCAGGCAGGAGCCCAGAGGGCAAGCCCACTGAGCCAGCAGGAAGATGGATTGGGCTGTTGTGGGTTGGGCAGTGCCTGCAACTGGCACTGCTCATGGGAAGATCGGTGCCAGCCCTGTTCAGAACACACAGCAGGAACATCAAGGCTACTGAAGCAAAGAGGAGAAGAGGGATCCAAGCCAGATGCCTCACAGCTGGAAGAGAACACTCTGTTCATTGCTCCAATGCCATTAAGCAAAGGCCACAAGGGAGTGGAAATTCACCAGTCCCTAGAGAGTAAGAAGTGCCCTTGCTCCACCATTGAATTTGTGTTTGGCAGTCTCAAGGGAAATGGGGTTTAAGGAATTGGAAAGAAGCTTCTTCAAGTATCTCATCTGAAGCAAACTTATAGGGTCAAGGAACCCCTCAGCCCTGTAGTAACTAAGGCTCTGTGTGAACCCACCTATGTGAACCCCCTACAGATGCCATCCTTATGAGTGCTTTGCAGGTTTCAGAGCACAATCTACTCCGAGATCTATCCTCAGGGACCCTTCCTCAATAGTGTAGGTTGGCAAACTTTTCTGTAAAATGCCAGAGGGTAAATGTATTAAGCTTTGTAGGTCATACTCTCTCTGTTGCAACTAGTCAACTCCACCATGTAGCATAAAAGCAGCCACGTGTAACATGTAAATGAATGAGAATGGCTGTGTTGCTATAAAACTGTCTCTACAAAGGCCGGCAGTGAGTTGAAGTCGATCCGTGGAATGAAGTGTACTGATGCCTGCTCCAGAGCAGTGCCAGGAAAACAAGTCCATACTCCCCTCTTCTCATGTGCTCATCCCTGGTATTCCAGCAGGAAAGATCTCTGAAGTCCCCAAACTCATGGAGCTGGACTGCCTCCCTTATGGCCCTGAGTTCTTCCCACCTCCAGGTCACACCTAGTCTTTTTTCCCCCAGTAAAACTACACTGCTCCCAGGTCCTTGGGCTTGAGTCACTCAGTGACCTAATTTCAGGATGCAAGACAACAGACACGATGGCCCAGGGGAAAGAGCACTGCAGACTAACCAGCAGATTATCAATGGTTCGAATAGTTCTGCAATAACTTCTGCCGAGGAAATTGGACTCAGGAGTCTTACTTCTCAGCTTCATGTCCCATTATACCAGGGGTTAATGACAAAGACAACATGATTGTGACCGAGGGAATTACTGGCAGCCTTTATTGATTAAAACGTGTAAACAAAAAACACAAAACAAAAAACAGAGGAAGATGGTAATACCTTGGACCTAAAGTCAGAAGGCCAGAGGCCCAGGGATGGGTATGACTAATTGTCTGGTGTTGTTAATTAGTAATGAAGTCTCTCAACGCAATTTTCCTCACTATTAGATGAGGACAACACTCTCCCTGACATGTCTTGTCAGCGCACTAGACCCTTCAAAGACTCTCCCCAAGCTTTAGATAAACTCCAAATTCCTTGCTCCCCGCTCTGGCCTCACCTCTTCTCACTCGGCCCTTCAGCTTCCTCCCTGCAGCCGTGGGTACAAGACACAACTCCCTACGCACACACCTGCACAGAGCTTTTCTCTCCCAGCAGATCATGAGCTCTCTCCCACCCCAACCTCCTTATTTCGTAGTCCTGTTTACCCATCTAGCCTCCATTTAGACATCTGTCGTTTTCACACCTCTCATCACCCTGGAAGACTGGGTTCGATACTCCTGTTACACAATCTTCAATGACTCTATCATCATTCCCATCACACGTTCCCATACATACTTGTCCACCCTACTAGATAATGACTTGTTAAGCACTAGAATTTCGCCTTAGTCACACTTGTATCATCAAACCTAGTACTCTCCCTGACATGCAGCGAGCGATCAACGTGATGAGCTAACTAAAAAGATAGCACACTTTAGAAATGGTTTGAAGAGATGTAGACATCTAATTCCCAGAAAATAAAATGTGAAGAAACATATCAAAACCTTGCTTTGAATATAAATGGTTCCTTTTGATAAATAGAAAACATTTCATCCCCATCCCCCAAATTAAATCTCTTCCCCAAACATTTTGAAACTCTAGAAATTTGCTTAAAAATAATCCAGGGAGTTATGGGTAAATAGATTGAGGTAAATAAGACAAATAGACTGAATTAATGACTGTTGAAAGTGGGTAATGGATACATGGGAGGCCAGTATAATACTATATCCAAAGCTTTTTTATATATTTGAAATTTCCCATTGAAAAAAGTTTTACAAAAGATGAGGATGTCTAACAGGCAAAACAAAGATCTCTAATGGTTCTACCCTCCCAAAATACTCATATACACACATTCCATTTAAAACTGAAGTCTAGAGGAAGAGTTACTTAGGATTTTAAAATATATTGATTCAAATGTAGGATCAATTTAAAACTCACAACTTAACACTACAATTTAAAATTATATGTGATGCTTTGCCTTACTAATTATATTTCTGAAATTGTGTTATCTATCATGAATCATAATTATAGAAACTATAAAAAGAAAAATTCTATTATAATTTAGGTAATTTTAATGAAAAAGTATAAAATATATTCACTCTTTCAAACATTAAAAAGACACTGCTTTCAAAAGAGGGAGACTTGCTTAGGAATTCAAAATGCCTTTTGCATGATCAGTGGTCTGTTGGGTGTTAGACAGGTTCGTAAAAGGCCTTTGTATAAAAAGAAGTCAGTGCTTTGTCAAAGAGGCATCGATCAGTCACTTCTGTTTACAGACTGGTGCGTCTTGGGGAGACCTCCTTGTTGGTTCGCAGTGATGAACTATATGATTAATTGCCCAGTGCTGCCTAACAGGGCATTCACCAAAAAGCAAGCAAGCATCAGCTAGAAAACCTAGGAGTTTTGTTTTCCTTAATTGCTCCTCTTGTTTGTTTTGTTATGAATGCATAAAAACTAGAGAGGACCCTGGACTGGCTGGTTTCAAGAACTAGATGCATGCCCTATCTAGTACAGCTACTCCCTGGTCTGGGCTAAGTCACATGATGCCTCACGTTTCAGGTCCCTCGGGTAGAAAGCAGAGGACAACCACATGGATGGCAACATGGATTGTGGGAGATGATGCATGGTGTACTAAGTTCTCATTGCAGCTGTTACAGTCTATCATAATCTCAGTGGCTTAAAACAATATTTCTGATTTCTTATCTTGTGGTTCTAGAGGTCAGATGTCCGAAGTGGATCTCACTGGGCTAAAATCGAGGGTGCGTTTCTTCTGGATGCTCAAGGGGGGAAGAATCCATCTCCTGAGTTTTCTAGCTCCCGAAGTTTGCCTTCTGCAGCTCATAGCTTCTTCCTCCCTCTTCAAGCCAATGGAGAACATCTTCATATATGTCTTCATTCACTTGAGTATGTATGAATATGAATATATGTATATGAAGATACATAACAGGATGCACACACACACACACAAGAAAATTTATTTCAAGAAACTATTTTATGTAATTGTGGGGGCTGGAAGTCCAAAATCTGTAGGACAGGCCTGCTGGCTAGAAACTCTGGGGCAGGAGCTGAGTTTGCAGTCCACAGGTGGAATTTATTCTTCCTCTGGTAAACCGGTTTGAACTCGCTGAGTACAACCCAGATTATCAGGTTATTCTCTTCTTAAAGTCAACTCATTGTAATGTTAACCACATCTGCAACACGCCTTCAGGAATATCAATGTAAGTGTATGTTGTTTCCTACTGAGAAAGTACGAACTACGATTACATTTTCTTGTATGTTTGAGTATATTTCTTGAAGTTAATAATTACCTTGTTTTCCTTTGCTATCTCTCTCTCAGTGTAGCCAACTGCACTGGGTAATTACTTGTTTCATCCTTTCTTAGCAAACCCGCTTCTGTAGAAACTGTGCACTCTAGGATTTCGGAACAGTTTTTGCCCTAGGATATTTCCTTTGCTATCTTTCAGAAAAATTCTCTCTCCCTGTGTCAGATCTTCTCTTTCCTGGATCCCATGTCTACCCTCTCCTGTCTCACTCCCTGTTCTGTAGAATACACCCTCCACAGTGTCCTCAGAAGGATGCTTATAGGTAAATTCTTCGTGAAACTTTATATCCATACCTTTTCACTTGATTAATAATTTGGCTTGTTAGAGAAACCTAGGTGAAACTAATTTGTCCTCAAATCTTTTTACTTTTGTAAATAATTTTTCACTTTAACAATAACATAAGTTTTACATAATTCATTTTCTCTTTAATATGCATGTTTTTAAAAGCATATTACTTTATTTAAAATTTGTTATCAAAGTATAGTTGATATACAACATAATGTTAGTTTTAGTTGTACAATATAGTGATTCAACATTTATCAATATATATCTTTCAATGTGATTACCACACTAAGTCTAGTACCCATCTGTCACCGTGCAAAGTCATTACGGCATTATTGACTATATTCCCTGAGATGTACACCATATCTCCACGGCTTACTTATTCTACAAATGAAAGTCTATACCTCTTATTCCTTTACGTCCTGTTCTAATTTTAGCTGATGTCTGCTGTTATTTCCATTTCTATATCTGAACTCCCTGCCCCAGGAATTATGGGTTCTTTTTATCTCATTGCTTTGGAACTTGACAATAATGAAGTAGATGATTTCCATCAGCAAGCAACACCTTCTTTATGTCTGGGAGTCTTTTTTCCTGTATTACTTCTCTGACATTTTTCTCCTCTGTGGCATGGCGGCCATCCTAGAATGATTATTTTTTTTCTCTCATTTTCCACCTTGATGTTCTTTTTCTACTTTATAGATGTCCTTGACTTTCTCTTCCAGCTGTCTAAGTTCCCTTACAGTAATGTTTGAGAACACAGGCTACCTGTGTTTCCTGAGTCTACTACTTAGTATTTGAATGGTTTTCAGCTAGTTATTTAAATTTCCTAGGTTGTTTCTTCTCATGGAAAGTGGGGATAATAATACTATCTAACCCTCAGGACTAAATGAATTAAGATTTATATTATAGAACACTGCCTGACACATACTAAATGCTACATAGTTAACTTAAATAATTATGGGCTTCTCCAGTCATAGCTTTCTAAAATACTGGGGAACAACATGATTTAAAAAGTTTTACCTTACATTAATTCTAACTCCATCTCCCTACTTTTTCATACCCATTCATCCCTTCTAAAACCTTAAAGTAGCACTCACCTCTCCATTTTGACTCTTTGGCTCCAAGATCATAACAATTATCCCCATCACCTCACATACATACACACACCCTAAGAGAACTCCCTTCAGCAATTTCTCACTCGGTCTATGCATCACTCAACATCTTGGTCACAATCCTTTAGAGGAAACACAAACCCTTTAAAGTTATCCAGAGAAGAGGGCTCTGAATCCTGTCATTTGAAAAACTAAGCTCTTTATCCCAGAGAAGAGATGATTCAAAGTTGAGTGAGTAAGTGTTTTGCCCTTGCCTGTGTAACAGCCTTCAGTTGCTACTAACTACTCCTTTGGAAAACCATCCTCCCTCATGGTCAGTCCAGCTCTCTCAAGTGAGACTGATCAGCCCCTTCAGCTACAGGAATGGAGGGAACCCAAGACCTGGCCAATCAGGGCATTGAATCGTCTTACTTCAGTGACAGGGTCAGGAACAGACCCAAGACCAACGATAATTTCGGACTCTTGTGGCCTTGCTGGGAAAAGTATGCTATGAGGCTGACAAAGAGCAAAAATAAGCACAGAGAAGGACAGACACACAGAAGCAAGAATAGCAACACTAACCCCACTGTACCTGAAGGTCCTCATGATGGGACTTTTCATCTATACGGGCCAAAAAGTTTCCACTTTTTGTAAGCCAATTTGAGCTGGGATTCTGCTTTTCTTTCGTGCAAGAGAGTCCTGACTGACTCAGTGAACAGGAGAGCTGCCTCTATGGGCATAAAATACCAGCTCAATTGAACTGAGTTTATTCACTTGGAAAATATTTATCTCGTGTTCACGCTGTGCAAACAGGTTTCAAGATTTCTAAAAAACTCTAGTTGTGACAGATGACCGACTTATAAATTGACCTTGGCCTACATAATAAAGGAATGTTTTATTTGGCTCAACACTTGAAAGAATATTCTTTAAGGGGGTCAGATTAAGTGAAGGATAATCTCTTCCACTCACATAAATGTTGACAGTCATTTATTCCTTATTATTTTCAGTAAGGTAGATGCTATAAAATTTATATCTCCTCATGATAGGTTAAGAAATAGTTACTTAGAAATACCAGGAAAAGGGGGACTTGTCCAAGAAACTCAAGAGCACAACAAAGACAATAGGGTGTGAGGCCACACGCCCTGAAACTGGACTGATCAGATTTTTTTTTCTCAGCACTGCAGACACTGACTAGCTGTACATTCTTGAAACATTTACATAAAGTTATGTTTTAGGTTCCTCAGTTGTAAATTACCAACTGTCACAACCCACAGATGCTTGTGAGGGTTAAATGAGATATCATATGTAAGGAATTTAGCATGTTTCCTGGCACAGATCATTACTGATATTGCCAATAAATTTGGTTGGAATCTAAATATATCTGTCTCTTTTAAAACAAGGCTAGACTTGATGATTGTTTTTCCCATTATATTCTTCCTTAAGTTGTGTTTCTTTTCTCTGAGGTATTTAGAAAAGATCTGCCCACTCTCTGTCTTATATGGTTAACTTGGTAGTTATAGGGGCTTTAACCAATAACCCTGGCAATCCTGAAACCTCTCATCAAGAACATGAGTGAAAGTCATTGGCCAATAGGAAAGGGAGAAATCGTCCATGTGATGGGAATTTTACAGATCCACTCGACTGGATTGAGGTGGGTCAGGTAGTTGGCTAAACAATGTCTGTGTGTCTGTGAGGGTGTTTCTGGATAAAGCTGACATTTGAATTGGGGGACTCAGTAAAGATGTTCCCCCCACCTCAATGTGGGTGGTCATCATCCAATCTTTGGAGGGCCAGAATAGAACAAAAAGGCAAAGAAAGGAAAAATTCAGTCCTTCCTGCCTGATCAATTGAGCTAAGACGTGACTCTTCTCCTACCCTCCATGCTCCTGGTCCCTAGTCCTGCTGACTTGGACTGAATCACACCTCCCACATTTCTGGGTCTCCAGCTTGGAGAGGGCAGATCTCAGGACTTCTCAGCCTCCATAACTATATAAGACAATTTAATTTTTTTACCTATTGATTTTTGGAGAGTGATAGGAAGAGAGAGACAAAGGAAGAGAAAGAGAAACATCGATTTGCTGTTCCACTTATATATGCGTTCATCAGTTGATTCTTGTACGTGCCCTGACGAGGGATTGAACCTGCAACCTTGACATATAGGGACTTTCTTACCAACTGAGCTACCCACCAGGGCCTGGACCAATGTATTATCTATCATCTATCTATCTATCTATCTATCTATCTATCTATCTATCTATCATCTATCTAATCACCTGTCATCTCCTGTTGATTATGTTTCTCTAGAGAACCCCAGCTAAAACAATAATTGATAAAGAGAGCTGGTGCCACCATGCAACAAACCCCTGAAAATGTAGAAGTGGCTTTGGAACTGTGTAATAAATAGAGGCTAGAAGAATTTTGAGGAGTGTGCTAGAAAAAGCCTATATTGCCATGAGGGAAACTTGAAAGGCAATTCCAGTGAGAAGTAGGACAGAAATGAGGAACCTATTACTGGGAGCAGGAGGAAGGGTGATCCTTGTTATAAAGTGGCAAAGAACTTGGCTGAACTGTGTTTGCCTTCTAGTCACTAGTGTTGAGTAGCAGGGAAAACGTGCAAGTGCTGCAGTCAGACATCTGGCTGAGGAAACTTCTAAGCAGTGTGTTGAGGGCGCAACTTGGCTCTTCCTGACTGCTGAAATGAAAGGAAAGAGAAATGACTTAAAGATGAAACTGACAATCACAAAGAGAGACCTTAAAGGTTTGTAAAACTGTCAGCCTATCCACCCTGAAAAGAACCACGATGTCGTGGCCAAGCAGCCGTTTGACGAGGAGAGTAATCTCAACACCTGGCAGAGGCTATTCTTCACGACGACTTGCTTCAGGACGAGTCGCACCTTGAGTCTCACCCCTATCAGTTGTAGATGATATCTGCGTGAGAATCTGAACTTCAACTTCAAAGTTGGTACTAGAACAAGTTAAGATCTTTGGGGTTATTTGGATGGAACGAATGTATTTACTATTCATTAAGAAGGCTATGAATTATGGGGACTAGGAGCAGGATGCTGTAGACTAACACCATTTGTGTTCCCCTAAATTCATACGTGGAAACCTGTTCCAATATATGATCATATGTGGAGGCGTGGCTCTAGGAAGGTGACTAGGTCATGAGTGTGGAGTCCTCACAAGTGGGATTAGTGACTTTAGAGAACTCCTTTGCCCTTTTGCCAAGTGAGGACACAGCCAAAACACAGGAGGCAGGAAGCAGGTCTTCGCCAGACTCCAACTGTTTGTGCCTTGATCTTGGACTTCCCAGCCTCTAGACCTCTGAGAAATGAATATTGTCGAAGTCCCCTAGTCCATGGTATTTTGTGTTAGTGGCCCAGACTATAACAAACTAAGCCAATCCACACAGAAATATTTTTGCAAATATTTTTGCCCAACAAACTGATCCTAGACACATTTCTGAGGAGTACTTAACCTAGAACCTCTCCGACCAGCAGCAGGGGTGGTCGCACATTCTGGCTATAAGTAAAAATCAAAAGCTAGGGGCAGCTTCTGAGATGGTCACGTTTGTGGGTGCATGAGAATTAACCCACGACAGACCAACTGCCCACAGCTGTCAGAAAAGTGGCCTTTCAGAGGGAAAGGAATCACCAAACAGTTCTGGAAGCAATTAGCCCAAGATATCACCATAAATCTCAGATCTGTAAGCATCATCAAAAAGGATCAGCATTAAGGGTTCAGAGTTCCTTTTTGGGGTAATAAAGATGTTCTGAAATTGTCTACAGCAATGGTTGCACATATCTGTGAATTTTATGGTCTAAATGTCTGACTTGTATGATCTTTGAATCATCGCTCAATAAAGCTGCTAAAAAAATAAATAGAACTGCCAGACTTAGTTCTCTTGGCCCTCATCTGTACAGGTATCATACAGCCATGGACAGGACAGGATGACGAAGGGACAACAGCAACTCACACTTGAACTGATTACTTAAGTACATACCAAGTAGTTTGTTAAGTATTTCATATTATCCATTTAATTACACCAAGTCAGTAGGTATAGTTATTATTATCCCCTTTTGTCAGAAAAGGAAATCAAACTCCAAGTGATTAAGTGGCTTGTCCAAGGTTACAGTTAGTTAACAGCACTGGCGGCGCTCAAATCTGTGGTTAGTCTTACCCTCTGTGAAATATCCATCTACCTACCTACCTAGTCTCCTGTTCCTGGCACGGAAGCTCCCCAAACCCTTTTCCGAGTGCTAAGAGCACAGGGACATCTTTTCTTCTAATGTTTGGTCTTTGATTCTGGTTTCCCACACAGCTCTCCTAAAGCCTTTGGAATTTCCAGGGTGATAGGGTATTTTTTGTTCTAATGATGTGATTCTTGGTGAGTCCCTGGATAGTTTCAGGATGGAGGATGATCTGCAGAAAGACCGAGCTATGATGAAAACCTTGGAGCTTCCAGCCCTACCCTGCATTCTCCAGAGAGGGGAGAGGTGCTGGAAATGGGGTTCATCATTGACCGTGCCCATGTGAGGAGGTTTGCATAAAATTCCAACAGCGTGAGAACGGGAGAGTGTCCAGGTGGTTGGATACATCCATGTGCCAGAGGGGACAGAAGCTGCTCCATTCAAGACCCTCCCAAAGCTTAGCCTATGCACCTCTTTATCCGCCTGTTCATCTGTGTGCCCTTTCTCACCTTCCTTTATAATGAATGAGTAAATGCAAGTAAATATTCCCCTGAGTTGTACAATCTCTTCTAGCAAATAATCCAATCCAAGGGGGTGGTGTCATGGGAATCTTCGATTTGTAGCCAAGATGAGCAGAAGTTGTGGACAGCCTAGGATCTAGGACTTGCGACTGGCATCTGAGGTTGGGGCGGAGGGCAGCCCCACGGGGCCGAGCCCTTAACCTGTGGAGTCTGAGCGAAGTAGCTGGTGTCACAGAGAATGGCTTGATAATGTGGGGAAAACCCCGACCTCTGGTTCAGAAGAATCATGTAGGGATAGTGTGAGAGTGAAGGGGGAACACACAGGGGAGAGAATGAGTTTTTTTGTTTGGCTCAACCTCAAACCCATATTCTTTACCACCAATTAGACAGTATGTGGGGGAATGGCATCTTTTCCAGTTCATATGTGTGAATAAAACCATATATTGTACAAATTAGTGTAGGCTGGAATCCCTGGATGGGCAACGCCTTAACATGGGACTGAAACCACTGGTTTCTGCTGTGGAAGAGACGGCAAACACAAAAACAAGCACATATCTAATGCCTTGAGTCAGGAAACAGAATTTTTTAAATGCTTATAAATAATAAGAATAACACTTTTATTTAACTTACTTGTTTTTGATTATCTTAACTAAATGAAAATAACTTGAAATGATCATAATTGTTCTAAATTTAATCAAGTTCATTTCATCCAACAGATTATATTTCCTATATCCAATTTAGCTGCTCTGCTGCTTTAGGCAAATTCTATCAACTAATTTATAATTTATGTTAATGATGTAATTTGTATGTGTGAAAGCGCATGAGTTTGTAAAGAATGAGGTAATTCCTCAATCTATCAAATATTAAACCTAAACAAACAACCTTAAATGATTGAATTTACTCCCTTTTTATTTTCCGCTGAGAAAAGTGAGGGCCAGAGAGGCAAAGACGTTCTTGAACTTACCTCTTTAAAAGGACGGAGTGAAGAGCTCCGTTTCTCTGACCCCAGGAGAAGAGGAAGTTTTGGCACCGTTACATGGAGGCAACTCTTCTGACTTTTCCCACACTCAGTCTTTCAAGTACACGGGTCGGGCCTGTCATTATTATGTTCTGCAACATTTCCATCACCAAAGACCTAATTTATACTTTTCCCACAGTCTTCATTTCTTAGGTTGTATATAATTTTTACTTTAAAATATTTTGGCGTAGATCATATGATTTATATATACATGGGCAAACTAGTTCTGGTATGTTTTGCATGATACTGTAATGGTGGGTACAGGTCACTATAAATTTATTTAAACTTATGGAACGGATGGCATAAAGAGTGAACCCTAATGTAAACTGTAGACTTTAGTTAATAATAATGTAACAATATTGGCTTATCAATTGCAGCAAATGTGCCCGCACGGATGCCAGGGGTATTGTAGGGGAACCTTGTGTATATGGGGTGAAAGGGACGAGGCCACATGAGAACTCTCTGTACTGTCTGCTAAATCTTTCTGTAAACCTAAACTGCTCTAAAAATAATGTTTATTAATTAAGAAATTATATAAGTTTAAGAAAATTAGCTCCAGCATATAACCTGAGAATAGCTAGTTAACATTTCAGTATCTTCATCGAGACATTTGCTCTAGGGATAGAAGCTCACACAGGGTTTCGCTACCTTCATCTCCAATCAATATAAACGACATGGTTAATTAGCATAAGAGATGCTAGAATCACCCTCGTAGGAAAAGATGTAAGAATCTGGCAAGCCTGGAGACCCCCTTCCGAACGGTGCCCAGGACGAGGATGCAGAAGACTGCGCCGGCGCAGACACTGACTGGAAGAGCTGTGTCACCTGCGTTCATCGGATGAGAGGTTCCCAGCACTCCAGCAGCCCGGCCCATCTCCATGGGCTGTCACACAGCCGGGACTCGTCTGCGTACTTGTTTATATCTGTGGGGATATCAGTCTGGGGATTCTTTTCTATAGCATCCAACTCAGTTGCAATATCATGGAGGAAAACCTATCAGCACTTAGTTACCTCTAAATCATGGAGGCTACCGATATTAGTGAAAAGCACTAAATAATCTTAAGTGATAAAATTAGCTCAGGTCAATGCGTGAGAACACCCTTTCACATGTTTTGATATGTGAATGGGGCTGTTAGAGCGCTCTCGGGATGTTCTGGGGCTAAACTCAAGACCAAGTGTTTTCCAGCTATTCCGATGGTTCCTGAGTCTAGCTGGGCTGGAATCACCTGAAGAGGTTTTAAAAACACAGGGGACAACTGAGCTCCAGACTACGGAGTCAGAATCTCCAAGGATGAGACCCGCGTACCTGTATTTCTCATGGTTCTCTAGGTGGTGCTCAGAAAGGCAACCTGGCACTAGTGAAAGAACCAGCTGGCCTTCAGAAATCAGAGCAAAATGACCCTTAAAGATTCTTCTGTGATTCTATGTCTATATGACTCCTGGTTAAAGGAGCCTTTACAAGATCATTTGAAATATCCATAGTAGAGAAAGCAAGGTAAAGAGACAGGAAAGAAACCAGATGATGCTTTAGGAGAGAGAAGGTGGGTATTGAGGGATGGGGAGATGCTACTAGAATTCTAATTAAGGTTCTAATTAAGAATCTTATATTCTGGGATAATTACAAGGGCCACCAGACAGACACCATTCTTTCCCTGGAACTGAGAAATCAATCATAAGCTAACAGCTTACTTTTGCCAACTCTCAGTTAAATCCCTGGCTAGAGCCTGTCTCAAGCAAATGAATTCTAGTTATTCCTCCTAACTCTTGTTGGCAGAACACAGGACATCTACCATCTGCTCAGCTTTGCCTTGGCAACAGGTAAACACTGCCTATTTCTCCAAGGCAATGAGCGAAAAGAGGTAACAAATCACAATAGAGGCTCGGGTGGGGCTCCAGTCTCGTGTCTATGTGCCATGTGGTTCCACCGAAAAGGAGTTCTGCGGCTGCTGGGGCCCACTGACCCCACCGGGGGAAGGGCTGGACTCCCAGGCCCCACACCAATGCAGCCGGAGAACTCCAGGATGGTGGAGATTAGAACAGACCTCTCCCATGTTGTTTTTTTTCATCCTATACAACTTCTCCAACTTTTGCACTATAAGCCTAAGGTTTACTGAGAGGTTACTTTTTCTAAAGCCATCTGTCGAGGGGACTCAGACCCAAGGTCCTTTGCTCTCATGCGGCTCATGGTATGGCGTGGAAAACCGTTCAGCAGGTAACTGACGGTGTTCTGCATCTACAACACGGATGGCAGGTGCTCTGGCGGCACCTAGAAAGTACTTCGTCATGGGACTGGGTTGCATGTTGTCAGGGAAGGAATTTCTAGGAAGTTTTATTTTAAAAATAACCTAAAGGATGAATATGAGTTAGCTGGCAGAAGGAAGAATATTACCTGAGAAGCCACACATATACTCAGCGAGGCCAATGTGCCTGAAGTGTAGTGGCAAAGGCAGACAGTGGCAAGAGCTGAAGCTGAAAAGGACACTCGGAGTTTGGCTAGCAAGGGTCTCCTAGGCCACACTATGGAGTCGACACTTTATCCTGATGGCAAAAGAAAGAAACCGCAGGGTCGTAAATCTGGGAATAAAAGATGAGACCCATTATTGGGTCACAGTTTGCCACCGAAACCTCTTCATACATTATTCAGTTGACGAAGATGAATAATGTATTTCCCGTTTGACGGCACTGCTACGGGAAGAGGTGTGGCGATGAGCAAGCAGAAGAGGCTGTGTTCTTACAAAGCAAGAGAGACCGGACAACACGCAGAAGAGCATCTCGCGGGTGACATGTACTCTGACAGTGACGCTGTGACGGAGGCTGACTGAAGCAGGGCGTGCACAGCTGTTTGGTTTTTGATCTTGGAGTCAAAAAAGACCTCCCTGCGGAAGAGATATTGGAGCTAAGACAGCCACATGAAAATAAGGGTAGAGGGTGTTCCAGGCATCCAGGGTGTTTATTAGCAAAGACCTTGAATTTGAATTAAAAATGAATGATCGAACCACTATACTGCACATCTGAAACTAATACAGAATAATATCAAATGTAAACTAACTGGGGAGAAAAGGAACCTGGCCCACTAAGGAAAAGAAGGGATGGTGGAGTAGCATCAGTGTAGTGAGCGTGGATGAGAATACAAGGCTAGACTGGAGAAATAATGCTGAGCCCTTACTCCCTGTAAGTGCTGGCATACAGTATAAATACGAGAAAATCTTTTCTCTTTATGTACTTCTTCCTATTATGCCCCCTTTTCAGACTTTTCCTAACACACCAAGTCTTGCTTTATTACTTCGTTCATCCTTCAGGATCCTGGTGTCCTTCAGGAACAGAGTGACCAATTCACTCAAGGTTTCCTAGGACTTGCCCAGTCTATGCTCTCAGTCTTGTATCCCAGGAACCTTCTCAGCTCCCAGATGCCCAGGACAGTTCATCGCCCTGTTGAGAGAGCCTACGCTGATGGCCCCAGGCCTAGGATATCATAGACAATCAACACCTATTTCCTATACCAGTGTCTTTCAAGAGATGGGTTTAGAGAGGCAGGATCCAGATCCCTAGGGCCTTATGGACCCTAGCAAAGAGTTTGGACTTTATCAAAGAACAGAGAGGTTCATCCCTAAAGAATCAGCAATGTTCTATTAGTTATCTACTATCATGTAACAAATCCTCCCAAAACAGTACTTACAATAATCAGAATCACCTATTTTTCTCTCGTAGTATTTGTGGGTCAAGAATGGTTGGTTTTATTGGCTAGTGCTGGTGTGGGTGTCACGGAGGCTACAGTCAATACCAGCCGAGGCTGCTGCAGTCACCTGAAGACTTCACTGGGCTGGCGGCTGTGTTTCCAAAGTGGCTAGCTCCCACGGCTGTCAGGTTGGTGCTGGCTTCTTGGCAAAACTGAGGTCCTCCCCACAGGGCTGCTTGAGCGTCCTCACAGCCTGCCGGCTGACTTCTTCTAGCCCAAGTGTGTCAACAGGTTGAGAGAGAAGCTCCATGCCTTTATCACCAGTCTCAAAAATCACACCGTGTCCCACTTTGTCCATTGTATTATTTCGATTATAGCCTTGACTCGATGTGTAATGGGACTACGCAAGGGCACACTACCAGGGAGTGAAGACCACTGGGGACTGTCTTAGAGGCTGGCTACTACAGATGTCTCTCCACATCCTGACTTCCTAACTCACTAAATAATGTTCTTGGTCACAGAAATAAGTTGATGAGTATTATAGCTTACTACAAGTTGGTTTTAACTAATGGAATTGCAACTTTAGAACACACACCTGTAAACTGCAAACTATTGATTCTATCTTTTCACAGGTGCTTGAGGGTATCATGATGTCCAGGCTATGCTCTTAAATTAATTTTGCCTTCAAGAGTTATCAGACTTTCGTTCATGGCATTAACCAACTGTGTAATGCTAATCCATGCACCGTCCTTCTGATACTTACTGGCCACCAGATTTATGGGAGGCGGAGCCAATAAAGAAGAGCCACGCTCACCGTGACTTAGGACTCTGCCACTGAGCTCAGCACACCTGGCAGTGAAAGGGTTTTGCATGTGTGTCCCTGAAAAAGACTCATGGGAAGCTTGGAGTCAGAAGGTAAGTTATGTCCCTGCCTCTACCTGAAATAACTCAAAGATAAGAAATAGCTAACAGCATCCCTAAAAGTACAAACCCCTTGAGGTGGAAGTATTTGCCAAAGCAGAAAGACAGAAAAGCTGCAGTGGAATGCGCAGGGAAAGTGGAGGCGCTCAGAGAGGCAGCCAGGGGCCAGGGCTGCCAGGACTGCAATGGAGGTTAAGAGTCTGGAGGTATTCCAGTGGCATGGAAGACATAGGAGAGTTTGAGCAGGGAAGACTTAATGTGGTGACTTTTAAAAACAGCACTCTGTCTGTTCTTGCATCTCTGTAATAAGCCGGAGAGCACTCTGTCTCAGATGCTACCTGCAGTATTCACATCATCCCCCTTAGTCTAACCAGGTCCCAAATGTCATCTCTTCAAATAGGACCTCCCTAACCACTCTATCTAAAATGCTTCCAATCCCCTCTCACCCTCAGCATCCTAACACTGCCTATGGTCCTTACCAGCACATGTTGTCTGATGTGACAATATATATCAATGTGTGCTCTAAAAATTATCTACTCCCCCTTCTCAAGAGCAGACCTTTACTTCAGACAGTGCCATGTTCTTACTCAGCATAAAGCAGAAAGAAGGCTCTCAATATATTTGTTAAATGAATGAATGAACAAAAAAATAGATTTCAAATGCCAACTGAGGTTCTTTTTCTTTTTCATGCCTCTGTTGGAAATGGCTCTCCCCCACCTCTCTAGCTCATTGGTCATAAATGACAAGCAATTATTTCAGATGAAAACCGATCAGTTGGCACAGCTAAAAGAAAGCTTTGTGGAAAGAAATTCTTAGGCCATACTTGGGACCTAAAGTGCAGAAGAGAGTAGACAAGAGCACCATGATGAATTAGCCACGTCTGTCCCACGTTTGGGAGGAGAGCAGGTGATCCATCTGCCCTGGGCCTCCCTCTGCACATGAGAAATAAATAGATATTCAATTTAAATTCACCTTGGGCATGACCCTTATCATCCTCTTTTTTGTATTTGGGTACCCATTCCTTTTCTCCCCTATTTGACAGGCAGCTTTTCTTTTATCCTCTTCTGAGGACATGCTTATTGATTTTTAGAGAGAGAAACAGGGGGAGGGAAGGAAGGTGGAAGGGAGAGAGAAATGTGAGAGAGAAACATTGATTGGCTGCCTCCTGTACATGCCCTGACTGGGGATCGAACCTGTAACCTAGCCATGTTCCCAACAGAGAATGGAACCTGTAACCTTTTGCTGTACGGGATGCTGCTCCAACAAGCTGAGCCACCCGGCCATGGTGACAGACAGCTTTTTAAGGGCAGGAATCATGTGCCTGTGCCTTAGTTTGCTCATCTGCATGACAGAATTGATAACTGAATCTTCTTCATATTATAATTTAAGAATTATAAGAGTATGCATTCTTATCACTGAGACTAGCACCTGGTTCATGGAGTGTACTAAAAAATTTTAGTTGCAAAAATTTAAAAATTTTGTTACAATAATTGTGCAATAATAGTAAGTATAGTCATACCTCAGTATTCATCAGCTCTGGAACTCTCCAAACCCCGTACCCATTGCACTTTGATGAGAAAAAAATGTTTCAGCATTCGGCGCTTGCTCAGGGCTCGTTGCACTAGCTAGAACTTGTATGAATCACAAGGCTGCCCCACAAGAGAAAATGCTTCATCGTTTGGTACTCGGTTTTGGTACTTGTCATGAGTTCCAGAACAAATTAACGACAAGTACCAAGGTACCACTGTATTTTTTAACACCTAGTACTAAATACCAAACCTCACACACGGTACGTAAAGTGGCTACTGAATAAAGCCAGTTAAAAGCTGTTTCTGAGGCTAAGACCAGTAAGTGAGTTGCTCTGATACAAAAGCGTTAGCTGATTGTAGGGACACAGTTAAAAAACGTGAGCACCTTTTTTTCTCAATTGAACGGGATCTGAGCCGAAACTGGAGCAGCAAATTTGAGAGGCTCATTGAACAAAACTCTTAGGGGTGGTTCCATGCCATGTTAAGAAGATGCGTGACAAAAAAGATGAGTTGTCTTCACCTCGAATGTGTGGAATGGGTGCCCAGTGACAGAAGGAGGGAAAACCTTCAACGCCTTGTACCTAGATTCATGCTGTCCCTCTTCCTCAGCCCAGATGCAACAGAGCACTATGGCAATGTGCAGGAAGTGGCTCCCGCTGGCTGAGAGCTCTCTGGACAGTGACCTTCGGGAAGAGGCACAAAATGTCTGCTTGCTCTCTGTCAGAAGCACCGCAGACATAAAAAGGCATCTGCCTTCACCCCAGCATTGCAGCGTGAAAGCTGCTTCACCTCTCTTCACCAGCCTGTCCCCAGCTGGCGACAGCCCCGGGTTAATTAAACGGGACGCCTCAGCTCCATCCAAGCCCTTGAGGTACCACCTGTAATTACTCTGCTATTTAGAGATGCCAAGTCTTTGTGTTCACAGTATTCAAAGTGCATTCAGTCCCTGAGGATGGGGAAATGGTATTACAATAGAACTAGAAGCAACTCCATTTGGAGAAAGATAGAAATCCCCTGAGGCGCTAAAACACACAGGAAAGAATTCCTTCAGTGCCAGTCAAGTAATGTCAAAAATAATATTCATCCTCCACTCCATGCTAAGCATATGGCTAGGCAGTGTGCAATAAGGAGAAATGAGAAATGTCTCCCTTCCTTCAGGAATCTTATTCTCCATTAGAGTAAATAAAACATATTCAGAAGCAAATGAGAAAGCAGGTGTTTTTTGACAAAGAAGGAAACATACAAACAAGGTAAGATAAAAAAAAAAAGAGCGAAGAATCTAGGCCTGGAATCTTGGTACCTAAAATGCAGAAGAGAGTAGACAACTCTCTTCTGGCTCGGCAATGTGACTTTGGGCACTCCTCCCTGGACCTGTTTCCAGTTTCCCCATATGCTAGTGGCAGGTCCTACCCCGAGAGGTGGTGTTAGGACTAAGAAAATATATGTAAAGTGCCTGAATGTAATGGCTGGCACAGAGTGGGCACTCAATACATCCATTTCCTCAGCAAATACTTCATGTGCACATTGTGCAAGGACTTGTTGGATGCTGGGAACGAGACAGACACTGCTCAAGCTCTCATGCAGCTTGCACTGGAGAAGGACAGATGATTTGTAAGATGATGATAGCCTCAGCATCACCTGAAATCCTACTCTGTGTCAGGTACATCAATAAAGCAAGTAAAAGCAGGTAACTCCATATTGTCCCATCAATGAGATTTATGAGGAAAATGAAGAGGTGCAGTTTTAATGACTTGATTGCCTGTTTCGGGAAGGTGATATTTGAGCTGAGGCCTGAATACCTTGCCATGCAAAGATCTGAAAATAGAACTTTCTAAGCAGAGCAAATTCAATAAATGCTCAACATTACTGCTAACGCCAAAACTAGGTTCCAGTTTCCTGGAGCAGGCTATTTGACCTGGAGGAGTTTGGGAGAGCGATATGCCCAAACAGGATGGAGAACAGGGACTTCTTGGTGGAGGAGGGTCTTCAGCGGAGTGCTGAGAGAGAGAAGTAGTTAGCAAAGACAGCCACGTAAAAACACCAGCACTGCACATTCACACAGCACTGAGACAAGGGCTCAGAGGAGCTGGGAGCCCTCTCATCCGCCCAGGGGTTGTCTATGACTGCTTTCACACCATAATGGCAGAGTTTAACACTTGAGATGAAGATCCGTGACCACAATGCCCGCAATGCCTAAAATCTTTACCATCTGGCTCTTTGCAGATAAAGCTTTCTAAGCCCTGTATTAGGGGTTTAAAAGATGTAAGTAAAAAAATAATGCAGTGGAGACAACTCAAGGAGATTTGAGATGGGCCTTCAATGGCAGAGAAGTCCACAGACATCCACCTGGGTTTATCTCCAAACTCAGAGTGTAGCTGAAGGTACCTGATTGGAACTCACTGAACATGTGAAGGAGTAAATCAGATGTCTCAGAGGGCTTTTTCACATAAAAACAGTTGAGGTCTTCCTCCCTTACAGACAAGGGAATTAAAGACCTTAAGCAGATACAGTAAAAGCCAAGACTAAAACCAGGTGTTTCATAACTCCCAGTTTGATTACTCTTTTCCACCGAGATGCTACTGCATATTCAAATGCACAGTGTCCACCTGCCAGCCCATAACAACCTCAAGTATGAAGGGTGCCTTCTTTCCTTGCCATCGGCAAAGCCCCAGCCAAACCTCAGGTCTCCAATCACTCTGACACCTGCTCCTAATTAATCACCATATGGCACGACTTCTGCTGGACCAACTGCTCCCACTCATCCAAAACTCTGCTGGGTCCTGGAAAGACACGGGGGCAGGTTCATGGGTATTTGCTAATGATCATTCCCAGCCAGCAATCACTGGAAGCTCTGTGGTCAGACACAATGTTATACCCTCTGTAAACCTCCTAAATATATGCCTCTTCTACCTAGTCTATCGCATGGGAAATGTAAAGTCCTACCATTTAGGAATTAATTGCTTCTTCATGCATATTAGGAAGCTTTAGCAAGGGAAAACTATCCTCAAACCCTGAAGATGTTAGAGACAGAATGATGACATACCAGGTGACCAGGAAACTAAGGGTCAGAAGTCCGAGTCCGCCCAGGGGTGCTGTGCAATCAGTGGTTAAGAGTTTGAGCTCTGGAGACCCTGCCATCAAGTTGAAGTCCTGCCTCTGCCACTCGCCACGCATGACCTAGGATGAGTCACTCAATCTTTCTGAGCGACAGTCCCTGCGCCTGTGAAATGGGGACAAAGCTATTGCAGATTTCATTGTGTTCTCACGAGAACCAGAGCTAGAGCAACTCGTGTCAGGCGTCGGTGAGCGTCCTTGTTATGGAAAGCACCTGCTGATTGGAGAAAATGATGGTGCTGACGTGAGCGGTGCAGCGAGACTAGTCCTGACTCCGACCACTGTCGGCCCCGTGACTCCGGCGAGCCACTGACCTTCTCCAAACCTCAGCTTCTTCATCTCTAGAGCAAGAACCATAATATTCCCTAGCTTACAGAGCTTCTGTGAGGATGAAACGGCGTTTATTAGTGGGCCATTAAATGTCACCAAATGAAGACACATGGAACAAGTTGTGAATGCCTGCCTGGGCAAGCTCATACGACTTTGTGGAAAATAAGAAAACAAAAAGATTAGGAATACAAAGTGCCTGTGAGACACTGAACTGCTCTGCGTGTACCAGGTGTTGTCAGGATGACTGCCGGGCTGAGGAAGCCTGTTTACTGTCTGTTTACTCAGCCTGTGATCTGCAGGCCATTCGTGCGAGTTGAGTGCCTTGGTGGCCAGGTGCTATATGAGGCTGGGGATTAATTAACCCATGATCTATGACTTTTAATTATTGTTCTCAATTCTCACCTAATATTTGCAAGTGACTCTTAAAAAGCCATATGGCCTAGCGAAAGCACCTGGGACTGACAAACGTTGGCGGAGACTCATCTGGATTACCCACTCCCCCGATTAGGTTTCTGGAGACAGAAGACACTTGCTGAGCTGAGGGCTGGCCAGTTTCCAGACTAGAAATTTAAACTGTTGTATTTAAATACACAGAAGCACACATGTGTGCATACCACACATAAGTCAGCACAAGCTCACACCAGAGCAACACGCCAGGCAGCATGGCAAACCAGTGATAACGCGGGCTCTGAGGTCGAATACACTCCAGGGTTCCTCACTCACTAGCTTCATGAACTTGAGCCAGGCACTGGCCCCTGTGAGCTTCAGAGTCATCACTTAACAGGAATAATAAAAATCTACCTGGTAGGGTTGGGGCAGGGCTCAGGGATGAAGGCACCTCGTCATAACTGACAATCAATATAAAGTTATAGCTGTGTCGAGGTTATGAGTTTTTAAATGAGCCCTGATACTTTTTGTGTAACCCTGAGTCATTGAGTCCTAAATTCATCGTTAATAAAATGGGACTAATATGACCTACCCCATGAATTGATTCTTTTAACCAGTATTAATGGGCACCTTCTCTGTTGAAGACTCAGTGGTAATTCCTGGGAATACAACAATAAATAATCAAAGCACCATCTTTCCCTTAGTGGAGTGTAGGGTCCCGGGAGAGATAAGCATTAAATGAGTATAAATATAGGATGACTACTTAGTGTTTGTTCTGTAAGAGAACGGCTAGTGTCTATAAAAGGAGAACCTACTACAGACTGAGGAATCAGCGAAGGACTTTCAACAGGAGTGACATTTAAGCTTAGATCTTAAGAAGGAATCGGAGTAACAAAGCAAGGAATGACAGAAAGAATGTTGGAAAGAACAACGTGTGTGGATGTCCTGTTGGTGATTCCCTCATTTTATTGAACAAAGTCAAAGAGCACAGAATGTCCCTTAGGTCCTGAGGATATACAGTCATGCCGGGGTGTTAAACTCATTTTCACTGGGGGCCACATCAGCCTCATGGTTGCCTTCAATGTAACTTAGGACTGTATAAATGTAACTGCTCCTTAACAGCTCAGCAAGAGCTCAGTGCTGCCACTGGGTAAAAACAAAGTGTCGGGCCAGATAAAACAAGGTGGAGGGCTGGATTCAGTCTGTGGGCCTTATGTTTGCCAACTGTGTTATGGTGGTAACAATATAGATCATTTCAGACTGTGGGTTGCTTATGTTAGTCAAAAAATAAGGAAGAAAATGAATTTGACTCAATTAGCATAGAGCATGGCACAAATGCAACACTACACACATCGAAAATAATTAAGATCACTGCAGCAATGATGCCCTGGCCGATATAGCTCAGTGGACTGAGTGCAGGCCTGCGAACCAAAGGGTCACCGGTTCAATTCCCAGTCAGAGCACATGCCTGGGTTGCAGGCCAGGTTCCCAGTGAGGGGTGCTTGAAAATCTTTATTAAAAAAAAAAAAAGATCACTGCAGATTTGGTAATAACTATAAAAGTAGCAATACATGTTCCCAGGAGAAAAATCAACTCCATCCATTCAAGGCTAAATATTATGATCATGCTTTCGGCTTATGGGGTGGTGGGGAGAACCCTTCAATTTTGTTTTAGGAAAAAGCTCTTCCTCCAGGATTTACATTCAAGTTTGAAGAACCTGATTCCTATTCATTCTTCCCTTAGATGTGACCACCCAGTGGAGGAAGGATTTGACGTCAGGGGTGGCATTTGGTCTCTCATCCCTTCCTCCAGTGGGAACAATGGCAGAGGGGCCTACCTCCCAAAGGCTGAGTGTTCCATTTATGGGGGTGCAGCGGCCACTTGGCAGCGTTATAACAGCAAAGGTGCTGGGCCTCCCATTGGACCTCTGTGGTTCCCACAAAGTCAGGAGAACAGAAACGGATAAAACCCAAAGGCTGGTGAAGGAATGTCCTTCCCCAGAGATGTGGGTGACATGTAGAAAAGTCTTCTCTGGCCAAGGCCACATCCCCTTACGAATGCCTGAATTGCCACCAAAGATAACTGGGTCTTCGGTTCAGGTAGAACTTCCTTGTGAACATGCGGCAGCAGTTGACACTAGGGACCTCGTGATCGTGTATGCAAAGAAACACGTTTCATTATTTAAAATTAGAAAGGATTTTAAGTGGCCTATTCCAAGCTTCACCTCTCTTTGAAGCAATTCATGTCCAACAGGAAATGACATATCCAAGGTCACACGTCCAGACGCTGACAGACCCAAGGTAGACACAGATTTCCTGATTATGATTTCTTCTCTTGGACCTTCTATTTCTGAATCCATGTATGTATTCTAAATCATACTGTTTTCCCCAAGTTATTTCTCCACTATTGAAAGTTGGGGAACTTCTAAAGCATTAATTCAGGATCTGGTAGCTGGAATAGAAGAAAGAATAAGAGCGAACAAGGTATTCAGAATAATTAGCAACTTTCCCTGGTGTGGGTCCCTTCCCAGCAGGCTCTGCCAAGCCTCAGGACCACTCTGGCATCACAACCAGCTGATGACAAGCAGCATGAACAGTGGTATCTCTAAGACAGTCTCAGGGGCTCAGGATCATCAAGGCTTTAAGTTTTTCCGTCTGGCTGCTGGTTTCTTCCCCTAAAACACACTTCCAGAACACAGTGCCTTAGAAGACAGACAGTTGTCTCTTTTCCCTTTTGAGTTTCCAAACATTTCCCCCTGAACCTTCCTGTACCCTCTGAGATTCTAGAAAATGAAGCTCTTTTCTGTGACCAGCAGCCTCTGAGAATTCCACTTCTTGGGAAGGTCATGCAGTCATAGTGGCACTCTTTTTTATTGAAATGCATTTGACATATAACACTGTGTACATTTAAGGTGTACAACATGCAGATTTTATACATTCATATAATGCACCGTGATTGCCATTGCAGCATTAACTCGCACCTCTATCACATCGCATAATAATGTTTTTTGTGGTGGGACTAATTAAGATCCAGTATCTTAGCAAGTTTGCTCTTCCTAATACAATATTGCTGTTTATAATCACTGTACTGTGCCTTAGATTTCCAGGACCTATCTACTAGTTACCAGTTTGTATCCTTAAACAACATCTTCCTTTAAACAGGCTTTGAAGAAGAAACTGAGCCAAGGTTTTTTGTTTTTTTTTTTTAAAGGCTTAAAGTGTGTATATGATGCTAGCTACTGGCTTGCTACCAACCGCCCTTGAACCTGTACTCATCTATCTAAATGGCCTTACCTGGGACGTAAGTACTTTGCCTTTTTGACAGGGCAGAGGAGAGAACAGAACACAGACGATTTCCTTCATAAGAGGCAACAGTGAACTCCGGCTGGCCCAGTCACCTCGGGCAAGCCCCTTCTTCTGAGTCTTAGTATTGCTGTATATAAAAACAACATTTTGTCTGACCTACACGGTGTTGGTTTTTCTTCTTTTTTCCTTTTATTAATACTCCAATTTTAAAAGGAATATTTTTTATAAAACTATCCTGACCTCTACTAGAAACTAGAAGAGCTAACCAACTGGATTAATATTCCCACACGACAATCTGTGGTACTCCGCAGGGGCCTCCTGATGTAGAAGGTCATGTCCACTCTGCTCCAGTTCCCACCGGGTCTATGGCCCTCAGCTAGGTTCATGGTCTGGAACAAACAAGTGTTTGAGTTTCTGAACCTGAACTCAGTAGTAAGTAGTTGCACCAGGCAAAAAAAAAAAATCTCTATTCTGGTAGAGTTTATGCATTCATTAAATATTTTTTAAAATTGATTTGTGAGAGATAGAAGGCATGAAAGAGAGAAGGAGGGAGGAGGGGAAAGAGAGAGGGAGGGGAGTAAGAGAGAGATTTGTTGTTCCACTTATTTATGTATTCATTGGGTGATTCTTGCTTATATATGCCCTAACTGGGGATTGAACTGACAACCTTGGTGTGTTGGGACGATGCTCTAACCAACTGAGCTACTTGGCCAGGGCCCATCAATTATTATTGAATGAGTGTGATATGACTCTTTTCCCAACACCTCAAACTGTAGCATTCTCATGTTAACTCATTTTCTATAATATGCTTTTACATTCTGATTAAGGCTGCTTGACTCTTTGAACTTAGTATCTCTAATTAGTCCTAGGATATTTTATTTGCCTCAATTCTAAGCATACTTATTCTTAAAACCCCTTTGTCCATATTAATAATCACTGTCTGCCATACTGAACTCAATTATGTGAGCCTTATCTAAAGTTCCTTACGCACTTTATCTACCCGTCTCAGTTCTTACACATGTTGAGCCAGTTCACTTTCCTTAAGATTTCCCTGTCTTTAAGAAAATAAGGGCTCAAAGTGCACACAACTTTTGATTATGTAAACAGACATGTAAACATGCATTTAATTTTTATAAACTATCATGCTCTTTTGGTCACTTTTCATGTCAACAGATAAAATAAGCGGGAAGTACATTATCTAATTAGTGGAAGGTTGCTCATTGGTTTCACCATAGAAACCGCCCCAGCCAAACTTTGAAATACCTGTAGGAGCATTAGTACAAACCAGGGCAGACATTACTGGTTTTGCTCTGTGGTAGAAGCAACAGACCATGGTCTCTCTTTCAGAGATCCCCTGCTGAAAAGCCACCACAACGCTCAGTGCCAGATTTGTTGTGAACAGGCTATGGAGAAAAGTACCAAGAGAGTTTCTGGGGAAGGTCCCCAGAGGTCTCTCCTCGCAACATTCTGATCAGATAATGAAGTCACTGGCTGAGGCATGCAGTTGCGACCAAGTCAGCGACAATCAAAAATTCTATCACATTGCTAAGAACCAATTGTGCCTCGGTTACCTGCTTGTCTGAGCAGTTTGAACAATTCAGTCAATCTGATTATTTCTTGGAGATCTGTTGTTTGGGGGAACACAGCCACTGAAACTCATAAGGCACTCTGTTGCAGATGAAGACTTTCGATTGTCTGGATGCATCCCCACTAGATCCCGCGAGGTCAGCATTGCACCTAATTTTTGTAGCAGGGCATTGCCAGAGGCCAGCATTCCTTTTGCTTCATAAGGAATAAAACTAATAAGATAAAAATTCGTTTGAAATTCACTAAATTTCTAGTGGGTTTTTAAAATCATTACAGGTTTTTTAAAAAGTACAATTGCAACAACAAAGACAGGACTGGGGCCTCAAATATCTTGATGTTGAAAGAAAAAAAAAGAAAGAAAGCCATCCCTTCCGACTTGGAAAGGCCGGGAGCAAATGATGTAGTTTGGCGATTCTCAGAGAGAGGTCCCTGGGCTAACAGCACCAGCATCGCCTGGGAGGTCATTGGAACATGTCAGAATGCAAATTCCCAGGTTACGGAGTAGGAAGCTCTGTGAGCAGACCCTAGGAACGGGCATTTTAACTAATTCACCAAGTGGTTCTCGTGCATGTCAAAGTGTGAGAGTCACTAGTCTAGTCCAATCTGGTTGTGATGTGAAGTATTGAGTTGGCCAAAAAGATCATTTTTTTTCCGTACAATGGCTCTAGTAGTGCTTAGTTGTCTTTAACTTCAATTGAAACAATTTTGTTAGACTGTTTTGTGACAGCTGTCATATCAGTGTGCATTTAAAAATATTTTCAGCCCTGACTGGTGTGGCTCAGTGGATTGAGTGCCAGCCTGCAAACCAAAGGGTCAGTGTTGTGATTCCCAGTCTAGGGCATGTGCCTGAGGTGCAGCCACACACTGATGTTTCTTTCCCTCTCTTTCTCCTTCTGTTCTTCTAAAAATAAGTAAGTAAACTCTTTAAAAAAAAACTTTCAAAACTGGTGAATTTTTGTGTCACAATTTTAATATTGAACATGGAAGAAGATATGTGACATTTTGGCGTATTATGTTTTATTATTTCAAGAAAGGTAAAATGTAACTGAAACGCACAAAAAGATTTGTGCAGTGTGTGGGAAAGGTGCTGTGACCGATCAAACGTGTCAAAAGTGGTTTGCAAAGTTTCCCGGTACTACTGACATTGGGGCCAAGGAACTCTGCGGTGGGGCTGTCCCTCTGCATCAGCAGATGTTCAGCAGCGCCCCTGGCCTCTGCCCACGAGAAGCCAGTAGTGGGAGAGAGCTGACATACTCAAAACACCCAAATCAACAAAGTTATTGGTGAAAATGAAACATGTGTCTTTTATTCTATGGAAAAAGAGTCATGGACTTTCGGCCAACCCAGTATCTAAGGCCCAGGGAAGAAAACGTGACTGTTGTTGAGTTGTGAGAACAGGCAGCACTCCTTCCACCCTTTGTACGAAACTCGAGAACGCTGTGTGTCCTTGGGGCCTGCACAGCACGCGATGCGCTCATTTAGTCATCTCCACTGTTCTATGAATAGTTTCTTATTGCAGTCTTCCAGATGAGAAAACGCTCGGCAGGAGTAGGGTGCTCAAGGTCCCATTTAATGAGGGGTTGATTTTGGGTTACACTTTTTCAAATTTCAAATTCGGTGTTCTTTTAACTAAACTACAGTCCCTGGTCCACCTGGCCACACTGGAATTCTCAAAAGGCAAAGGTGCGCCTTGTTTGTGCATGTTCTCTTTGCTACATTGCGTCACTGTCACAGGGGCTGGCTTGCCTCTTGGTGAAGGAAGAGCACAGTGTTTTGGAAAAAGACTATTTCTGTCTCTATACTTCTGTGGGCACAGTTGACTAAATATGCTACTTTTCTAAACTTGAGCAATAAATGCAAAACCCAACCTATGTCAGATTAGCCGGGAAGGCTATTTTTACTCTTCATTGTTATGTATAAAATGCTTCTCCTTGTTAGATATTTGGGGGTGGGCTGTTGTTTGGATTTTTTAATATTTTAAGTGGTGCTCACTTGATTTGTGACTTTAGGCTATGTTAGCAAGTGGTACAATTTTAGAAATTTGAAAAAAAATTAAATGCCATGTGGTACGAGAATAATGTGTTAAAATATAGATTCTCAATACACAAGTATTGTTTTCCTTCTAAAAGAGGTTACTGATAATAGTTATCACTACCAATAACCACAGATACTTCTAGAGAGCGTAGTACCTTCTAAGAACTAGACTGGGCACTTTGTGTGACTTCTTCGATAGTTCCCATGATAGCATCCCTGGCAGGACCTTCCTGGGGTGGGCATGACTGAGGCAGTGTTGGAAAGTATAGAGAAAAGGCTGTCCATCTAGGGAGAGGACAGGGTACCCAAATTCAGGCCACAAGGAGTGACACAAGTATTGTATTTAGAGATTCTGTGTTGAAGTTTCTCTTGAATGTCCATGGTCCTTGTCTCTACCACTCAGTTGGCACCTACGGTTGTTATCTTGTATTGTGGACACTTTCCTTGTGCATCGATATTATACTTCACTCTTTAACTGAATGTGAGGGTAAAAGGAGTATTTCAATGTTAAAAAATTTTTAGAAATCAAGAAACAACTGGGCTAGAAGGGAGATGGGCAAAGGCTGTTCAAAGACACAGACAACATGGGAAGATGCTCAGCCTCAGGTGTATTTACAGAAAAGCAAATTAAAAATGGCCTGATTTTTTTTACTTAATTGGTAAAATACTTTAAAATTTTATAATAGTCACTACTGGAAGAATTGTGGCAAAATCATCTACTCCTGAGTAAGTGTGTATAGTAGTACCACCCATAGGTAATATTAGTACCTTTTTACTTTCTGCATTTAAATTTTTTTGAACTACAGTTTAAACTCAGTATAATTTTTATTTGCTTCAAGTGTACAGCATATCAGAAATAACCTATCAATAACCTATCAATTCATCCACACTTAACTGATTAAATACTAAATACCTAACTAAATCCTTCCTCTAGGAAATGACATTAGAAAGGTTGTAGGGAAACTTGAAAGCAGAGGTGGCATGTGATCAGTTCCCTATTTGGAGTTCCAGAAGGTGACTTTCATGCTGGCTGGAGCAGAGCAATGGGGCGACCACAGAAAAGGACGCAGAATGGCCCTGGAGGAGTGGGATGGAGGGGCTGTTTAGCTCTCCTGCTCTCCCTCCATAGCCACTTCAGCTTCCAAGTGCTCACCGCGTACTCACAGTGCCTTTGCACAGGTCACCTGTGGACACACGCAGGGTGGCGAAAACTTGAATCACCCAGCGTGCGTATACCCAACTGACATCAAAAGGGATGACACTCCACCTTCTTGTTCCAGCTCTTATACGATAAACACGTGTCCTTTCGCAGTCTGTTTAATGCCACGTTTTCTGCCTATTTGTGCTTTTAGTTCTGACACCATTGTTTAAAATCACACCCTCCCCAAGCACAAAAATGTTGTCTTCACTCCCTCAGCACAAGAGGGCTGTGACGTGAGTTAGGAACAGCTGAGAGTCAGCTGGTCCTTTCCATGGGCCTTGGCCCCTTCCACGGGGCCTCTATAAGACCTGAGCAGACCCCTCCACAGAGGCTTGGTGGGTGGGGGTGAACTGGCTGCCTAATTTGGGCGCTGGATGGAGGATGTGTTCAGATTTAAGATCTATTGCACCAGCTAGAGGGGAGATGGTCCAAGACAGCAAGCAAGTCTGCCTGGGTCCTGGTGTGGCTGGACACACCTTCTGGAACACCAGTACAGAGAACAAGAAACCAGACTAGCCAGAGACCCACGAGAATCCAGAAAGTGGCGTTAGAGCCCCCCCCCCCCCCCCCCCCCCCCCCCCCCCCCCCCCCCCCCCCCCCCCCCCCCCCCCCCCCCCGTCACCGTGAAGTCTTACCTCTGACACACCAAAGGCCTTCCTGGGGAACACCAAGGGGAAGTCACCAACCATCCAGGGATACAACAGGGATACAAACCATCCATCCAGATGAGATGAAATTCATTAAGAGAAACTTTTAAACTAAGAGAAACCATCTTAAATCAAATAGACACTTCTCAACGGTGACTCGGCAAGTGTTTCAGTTTTATTTCCTTTCCCATACCCCACCATCCCGCCCACCTACCAAGCACGGGGGTGGGGTGGGGTGAGGACTCACTGGAGAGTAAGGTGAGTCATAGAAAAGTTGCAGTTCCTTATACTTTTGAGTGTATCATAAAAAATCAGAAATGCTGCCATAATTCTATGAAATATTTAAAGGGAAGAAGCCTATACATGCTAACACAAAATTATGTCCAAAATTTATATTTTAAAATTTAAAAAGCCAGTTTCAGGGGATTATATACAACCTATATTAAAAAACCTGTAAATTAAAAATATAGCCACACACACATATTTCTCATAAATGCATATAACATTTCTGGAAAAATGCACAGAAAAATGTCTTTAAAACACATTAGCCTGTAAGCTTTGTAAAGGCCAGGACCACATCTTCTCCCTGTGTTAGCTCTGCCCAGCGTGCTGCCTTGCGTGTATTACGCACTTTTAAAATATCTGTGGCATGAACAAAGGAATTAGTAGGTAACGGAATAAAAATGAGAGGAGAGTCATGAGGCTGTTCTTAATATTTTTACATCCCCTGTTGGCACCTGTCAATGTGAGCACCTATTACATTCAGACTTTTAAGTATCTATTCTTCACAGGCTGCTAAGCATCTGCCCTGACTGGTGTGGCCCAATGGGTAGGATTCCATCCCTGGTCGGGGCACATGCCTGCGTTGTGGGCAGGTCCCTGGCAGAGGGCGTGCGAGAGGCAACCAATGGATGTTTCTCTCTCACACTGATGTTTTTCTCCCTCACTTCCTCTCATTCTAAAAATAGAAATAAAATCATTTTTTAAAAAGGCTGCTAAGCCTGTTTCAGTGTCACAATGATATTCTCCATTTTCTAGTAACCATTTCACCTGCTCACACTTGTTTTTCTAACCCACGAAGAGATGCAGAGTGAGTTCTCTGAAATCACGTTTGTCCGTTGGGACTAAACTTTGACTGGAGCTCATTTGACTGCAGAGATATTAGATGTGGCCTAGGCTGATCTGATTGTCTCCCTTGTAAATGTGAACTTGTATGTGCCTGAGACATTAAACATCAGAGTCACTGCACAGCTGGAATCAGCTTGGGGTTATGGATGGGCTTTGAGTAGCAAAACAAGCCACTCGTGGGGCAAAGAGGCTGAGCAAACAGGCAGGGCGAAGCCGGGAAGCCGTCAGAGGCACAGGGAATACTCAAGTCTTGACATAGTCCTATTTTTATGTTCTTTTTGAGGGCCAGTTGCATCCCTACTCTAAAGTCCCCTGAGATTGCCTTTTATAGTCATAACAAAATCACCAGCTATACAGCACAGGCTGGTTTCTGTCAATAACCCTGTTGCCTCAACAGTGGAGACCGAGCGTGAGTGCCCATAAACAGAGCCAGATAGAAGACCTGTCGAGATGTGGCCTCTGCGTCCTCTTCTTCCTGTTCCCTCACACACCCGCTTCCTGCATGGGCCCTGGATACTATTCCACCCTCTTCATTAGGTGACACAGACTCAGTTCGGGATTCATTTCTTTGGAGAAGCTCCACACCTCCAGTGCAGTTACCCCACTACCACGTCTGGCCGAGGACCCCAGTGTGCTTCCCTTTCCAAGGGGGGTCCTCCTCATGTTGCAGCACATTGGTCTTCCCCCCATTCCACACTCCTACTCAACCACAGCTTCCTTGAGGTTGGAGTCCTTGCCCACTTGTGGCCCCACCATCAGTATTTCACGTGGTTAGTGCCTCTGACACCCAATACGTCTTTGCTGAATGAACTACACTTTCTGTATCTACACCCTATAGAATCTTAGATTCCAATGTATTAGAAATTCCACATTTTATTTATTGAAAGTATCTAAACAAATGCCCCCAAACAAAAACTTGGCCAACCTGATACTCTTCTAGACCCTGGAGTCCAAACCAAACAGATACAGGTAGGACCAGCTGGTGGATGCAGCGACCACACGCAGACATAGATAACCCAAAAACACCCCAAGCTGGAGAGTGCGGGGGAAGTAAGCCAACTGCAACTTATTGGAAACTGTCAGAATGACAAGCCCACGGCAGACAGGAGGGCAGCTCTCCTAGTCACAGGTTTTCCTAGCTGAGAGGAAATCCTCCTGAATCCAAAAGGTAAAAATAACCTAATACATCTCTCAAATCAAAATAATTCTTTCCTTCCTGCTTTAACTAAGTTGTTGCACTTTTTATCTTTTCATGTACAGCCTCACTTAAAGATGTTTTCTAACCTACTTTATCTTCCTGGTTTAGCGAGGAGGAAACGCAGATTCGGATGAAGTGACTTGACCCAGGTCAGAAACGCCAATTAGCAGCTGAGCTGGAACCAGAACGCCCTGCTTTCAGCTTCCTTCTTTGATCCAAACTTGTTTCCATCATGTTTTGTCAAGAGTTTGCAGCTCCAGCTGCCCCCTGAGCCCCTCAGCCCACCTAGAATTCAATCGTGCAGGCTTGCTGCCTGCTAGCCCCTGGATAGCAGAGGTATGTAAAAACCCAAAGAAATTGTATTGGAAGCTGATCTCACAGGCAGAAATCAAAATGACATCAGCTACAATAAATAACCACAGTGTAATCTTGGAGGAAAGGTTGGCTGTGTCTCGAGCGAGGTCAACTTCTGGCATCTGTGGGAAATAAATATCAGGCAGCTTATCTTTTTGAAAGCAGGGGACTATAAAAACACAATTGCCAGAACGGGAGGGAATTGAAGCTGATTTCCATGGCAACAAAAGAGTTACGTGGATGAAATAAGGGCCCATAAAAATCTACGTAGTCCACATTAAAGGGAGAAAAATGGAAAGGAAGAAACAGGGAAGTGGTATCCATCAAAAATTCCCTGAGAGGGGAGGTGACCACCAAGACCTTTGGAGTCCGGGCATCAGGAGGGACAGTGCTGGCAACCAGAGCCCCCAGGTCTGGTCCTTGCCATCTACAAATGCCTCCGTGGTCACGGTTCCTCTGGACTAGTGTGAGGTGGACTCCTCATTTGTCACTTGGATATTTTCTGCAGCAAGCCTTTACACACTCATTGGATCTCGTGGTGAAGGGTTTGGGGTGAGGTTATGAGACACCTTAATAATGCTGGGGACCTCTCAAAACTGTCCCTTTTCTCCGTTTTCCTACCCGCATCTCAGTTCAGTCCCTCTGTTGCCTTCCTGCTCAGGGTCTTTCCGGCTCAGATTCTTTCCCACTCAAGTATGTTCACCATGCTAGTGGATTTATTATCTAAAACTAACCTGCATCTGAATCCACCTACAGTTCCTTCTATGTTTCCCCACTGCTAACCTCCTTAGCATGACACCTAGCTCTTCATAGTTGACCCCTAACATGGTCTCCATCTAACGTCATGTTCCTAACACTCACGATCTGTCTTTCCCATCATCTTATGTTCTCTTGGAACACCAGAACTTTGCACATGCTATTTTCATCATCTGCACCATCTATCTCTCCATGGTCCTCCACCCCTCCCTTCCCTAGCTTTCCCTTGGGTGGAGTGGGAGTGCCTACTCCTGGAAGCCTCTACTGATTGCTCTTCTCCCTTTCACAACCAGATGTTCCTGAGAAAATGCTCCTTTGATACTCTGCACACACTCATTACAAATGGTTATTATACAATACTGCAATTACCTACTCACTTGCCCGTCTCCCCTGTGAGGCTGTGAGCTTGTTGCAATTTGTGTCATCACAGCCCTAGTGTCTGGCACACAGCACACATACTTTACATGTTATGGACTGAAAGGAAGTAAAGATAAAAATCCTCTGAGTGTCTGCACTGGTTCGTGTTGCAGGTCATTCCTAATTCAAAGCTCCTTTTCTTTAAAATCCTCATTCACTCTTAAGTGGTTTAGACAGCTAGAAAGTTCTTTCTCATTGTCACATTTTAGGTTCATGTATTACAGCCTTTATATAACTTTGTATTACTTTGTGTTTCATTAACCAGCATTTCCACCACCTCCAAGCAAGCTCCTGAGGTCTTTTCCTGTTACTCAATGCTCAGAAAAGAAAATCTATGAAACATGGAATTAAACACTCCATGTGTCCTTTTGGTATTTATCCACGACCTGGTGCTGCCTCTCAGATTAGTCCACATCTACCGAGAACATGAAACAAAAAGATCAAGAGAAAAGAAAGCCCATCACCACACAAAGTCTCATATACAGGTATTCACAGCAGCTAATTTATAACAGCCTCAAATCCAAAACAACCCAAATGCCCATCAAAAGGTGAATGGATAAACAAACTGTAGTATATCCATATCATGGAATACCACTGAGGAACACAAAGGTAGAAACTGTTGATACACACATCAAAAATCCTCGAAATAATGTTAAGTGAAAGACATGAGGCAAAAAATCCATTTATAGAAGATTCTTAAAAATGCAAACTAACCTAGAGTGACAGAAAGCAGTTCAGTGGTCATTTGGTGTCAGGGAAGAGGGTGGGAAGGGAGGGAAAATTACAAAGGGCATGAAGAAATTTTGGGAGGTGATCAATGTATTAATTATCTTGATTTGACGAAGCTCTTGCAGGCATATACATATATCAAAACTCAATTGTACACCTTAAGTGTGTGCACCTAATTACATGTCAGTTACACCAGAAAGAAGGAAGGGAGGGAGGGAGAGAGGGAGGAAGAAAAGGAGAGAAGCAGAACATTAGTTGAAGTACACAATGTTGCCTACAGCAAAAGTAACACTCTACCAGCCAAAAATATGCATACCCAGGGATACACATCTCAATGTGTGATTAAAAAATGGAACCCGGTGGCATATTCCTGTTCTCTAATCACTCAGGAAGATGTTGACAGGACTGTAACTGGAGGCACTACCAGGTATAAAGCAACAAACCATTATCACCTTCCCGTGCCGATTTCTCTTTACGCCTTGGCAATATCCCATTAAAAAACCCGGATGGCTCTCCACCACAGAATCAAGCCTTCTCTCAGCAGGTACTGGAAGAAGCTCTAAAACATGGGCCCAACATAATTTAGGTTTTTTTCCTGTTATCCTTTCTCTGCTATCTAATTAAAACACTCTACATCATGTCATGCCAGACTTTTCTGTTTTCTTAGTAATCAATTCTCCTTTACAACCTCTGTACAAGCAACTACATAGATTATCATCCACTTTGCATATGCAAATGCTCAATTTATAAAGGTAATTAAATTACTTGGAGAGCCCTACTCGGCTCAGATTCCACCTCCTTCCAGAAAGTGCTGTTCTGTGGTCTTGTCACTCCCTCCTGCTCCCATGCACAGGAGAGGGGATTGGTGTGCGAGGTGGGCTCACCCCACCTCTGAGCCCCACCTCTGAGCTGTGTGCAGACATACTTTCTCCCTGTTAGACTTGGACTTGGGCAGGGTAAAATGCTGTCTCTCATGTCTTTATTCCATACACCGGCTAGCACATAGCCAGTCTTTGGAAACATTCTGTTCTTCAGCAGTAAAAAAAGGATTTGTTTACTTGGAAAAAGGAGGTTCATTTTTGCTGTACTGCCGTTGAACTGGCCACTAGTCCTTTGTATTTCATGAGGACAAAGACTGTCTGTTCTGTTTACACTGCAAACTCAAGGTCGAACGCAGTGCTCAGTGGAGGAGGCACCCGGTAAGTGCACATGGCATGAAATGGGGCCCCAGCGTGGATCCGAAGCCCAGCCGTGTAGCTCACGTAATTGCCATGCGTGCTGGGACCTGCTTTACCATCCCTGAACCTCACAACATGCTGGGGAGGTTAGCAGAAGAGACACTATTCCAGATTAGGAAACAGAAGCTTGGAAGATGGACGAGTTTTTAAGGCTTATAATATCCAAGGTAGAACTCCAACCAGGCCCACCATCTTTCCTTTCCTCAAACATAAATGAATAGGAGCCTGTGTTAAGAGATGAAGATAATAGTGAACAGGAAAAGCACAGTGTCCCCACCTTTCGTAAAACTGAGAGACAGATGAGCAAAACGGGCAGTTATGAAGAGTGGGAGAACAGGTCACAGAGTGCAGATGGGGGCAGGAGAGTGGGAAGGATGGGAAACACTTTCCAGAGGAAGAATAAGCAGCTGAGGCCTGAAGGATGAATAGGAATTGGCCACTTGCTGAAGGGGTGAAGAAGGCAGAGTTTCAAATAAAGGCCTTCTGACCTTTTTTTCTGTATCACGTCTATGTAAATTAGTAGTTTTCCTCAAAATCTAGCCTGGCCATACGGGTAGTGCTGACCATGTTTCTGAGCCTCTCTCTGTATTTTCTCAGGTAATCTGAAATATTATCTAAACTTACTTCCCATTCCCAAGGTGAATCAGGTCCAATTACCTATCTTTTTACATGTAGAAAAAATTCACCATGCTAAGCATACGATTTTTATTCTGAAGTGCACCTTGGTATACACAGATCTGTAACTTTTAGATTTAAAAGTTAATTTCTATGATTTTTTTAAGATGAAAAATTGTAAAGAAAAAAACAAAAGAGGATATTTACTGGTATTTTAACACAGTGTGCAAATATCTTTTATTTATTATCTCACTTAATCTGCAAAACAACCCAATGGAGAAAGTATGATTACCATCCCATTAGTTAATTGGCATCCCAAAGTATAAGGCAACTAAATGCAAGCATCAAAACCTAAACCGCACACGGTCTACATTGCCTTTCTATACTGCGGTTGTAAAACAAATTACTGAGCACCCAGTGACGTAAAACCACACAAGTTTAGTATCTCACAGCATCTACCCCTAACACATGGATCTCACAGCTAAAAACCAAGGCAAAGGCAGTGCTGTATCCCCTTGTTGACTTTAGCAAAGAATTTGTTTTCCTCCCTTTTCCAGCTTCCAGAGGCAGCCTGCACGCCTGGCTCTTGGCCCTCAGCCAGCAATCCCATCAGTTTTATTGTAACATATTCATCTGTGGCTCCCCTGCCTTTTTTTACTTATAGAGTCATTGTTACCTTGGGCCCTTGTAGGTAATCCAAGATAATCTCTCCATTCCAGGACCCTGAATCGCATCTTCAAAGTCCCTTTTGCCATGGGAGGCAGCATGACTTCTTGCTTCATGGATCAGAAAATGTGGACATATTAGAGGAAGCATAGTCTGCCTACCCTATTTTCCTTTTCCATTATGTTATAGGGTATGGTTTGGGTTGGTGGCACAGGGATATGGTTCTAATTAATGATGCTCTGTGCAAAAAGTGACTTAATTTCATACCATTGCTAAGCCATCTCTCTCTTCACGGCTCTGGGTCTCGGGGAGACTGGCCAGGTGTCCGGCCCCATGAGAGATATTACCGACTCTATGTCTCCCCCTTTCACGACATTGCCTCCACACTCGGTGCCACCTTGTTGGACACTGTGTGATTCTCTTTCAGCTCAGCCCCCTCGCGCCCACTGCCATGACAACCCATGTTCCGTGGTAAATGGCAGAGGTGCAGCAGAAGCCCCGAGAGGAGCGAGCCTCCACACCCTCTACGTCTCAGGCATTTACCCTGTCTTCTGACCATGGCTGGGAGTCCTAAAATGATATATATTCAATCAGCCAGTTCCAGGAAATCAGTTCCATTCAGATTAAAATTTTAAAACGTATTAATGGAAGAAACATTGCATTAAGAGTCAGTGACCTACATTCCAGCTCCAGAATCAAATTTTGCCATTCTGCGTCATTAGCTGGAAAAGTCACACAGCTGCTCTGGGCTTCGACATCTTCGGGTATGAAATGAGGTGAATGACCTCTTCCTCTCCTCCCTCCCTCCACCCCAGGAGTGGTGAAAAACCAAATGAGATCATCAACACAAAAGTGCTTGGCAAGCTGTGAAATTCATAGTGGGATGAGCAATCTGTATAACAATTATTACGAAGACTCTGCAAGGTACTGTGGGTGATGAGAAGATATGTAAGGCCTTGCTTTTGCTTCTACAGGAAATCTACAGGGTGACTAGGGATGTGTCCTGGACGCAAATTAGCTTGTTCATGTAACTCCTGCCTGGCAGCAAGAATGTTTTAACACCATCTAAAAGGCAGCCTCATGATGCTAACCTGAAGAAATATTTGGGGCTTTGTGTAACTTTGGAGATATTTTAGTCATGGATGTTTCAGCATACTTTGAAATCTCCCGCTTGATCGTAAACATATGGAACTGCTTTAGGTATTTAGCATTCACTGGTCCTGTATATGCCACCAGCTTCTTAATGCAGAAACCCAGGATTCTATCTAGCCACTAAAGTATGTTTTGCCCATACACAGGGCACGGAATTCATGACCCTGGGAATAACCCCCAGACAGCGATGAATAAGCAGGGGATAGATAGTCTTGTTTTCTTCCACTCCATTTCCCAGATATCTCAGCAGACTGAACTTGTTACCCAATGGTAACCTGCTCACTGACCTTGAACTGGCTTTTCTTCCCACTTTCATTTTTCTACATACCAGTTGGTGCTTTCACGTAGATTCTAGTCTTGGGATGTACTTTTGGGGGAAATCCAATCTAAGGTGTTGTGTATGCATTGTCCTGTCACCAGCCTTCTATGTTGTCTTGAGGTTTTCACTATTGCAAACACGGCTGCAACATATTCTATGAATCTCTGGATATATTTGTAGAATGTTTTCACTGGTATTTATCTGTCAGTGGAACTGCTTGGTCAAAGGGTATGTGCATGTTCATCCTTAAAAAATGTTGTCAACATTTTTAAAAGGCTGACAGTGTCAAGAATTGGTGAGAATGTCACACCTGGTGCACATGGAAAATGGTACCTTTCGGCAGTTGTCATTTGCATTTCCCCTATCACTAAGGGGAAGATATGTTTTATATAGCAAAGAGTATAAAGCCATACATGGTTCATTTGAAGTATTTTACAATTAAAAAAAATACAGAATCAGAAAGACTGATGAGAAGTTGGGTGAGGAACGACGGGAACTTGGGCCAGAGGGCGGGGTATAGCGACAAAACTGTGATTTAGGGTGTATTTTGAAGTTGGAGGGAATGGGATTTTCTGATGGAGTTTGATTTTGGCTTTGGACCTATCAAATTTGAGATGCTTGGCAGGAAAGAAGGAAGGAGAAAAGGAATAAAAGAAAACCAAAACAGTAGATAGGATCAAGCCTTAAATTCTGAGAAAAAAGTTATTTTCCACTGATAAGTCTACATTCAGCCAAATAATCAATCAAGGACAGTTGAGGTTAGGAAGAGGCAGAGCCTCTTTAGTTTCCACTTAGACTTTTGGGACCATTTTACTTCATTTAACCATTTTCATGTATTTTTTAATAGAAACAATTATTTCTTAATTAAAAAATTCCCACTCAAATTCCAATAACAATAATAGCTAAGCTTTACTGAGAAATTATGTTAGTGGTGAATATTTCCTAATTCTTGACACTCAGTTCTCAAGATCGGATCTCAGTTAGTATTACCCCTGGCCTGTCTCTGCTCCTTCGCTTTGTGTCCAGGACAGTGGAGATTTGGCTGATGGACACACTTGGTTAGAGCAACCAAGAACACTCCACCTAGCTTTTTATGCCCCTTCTTGGGGAACCAAGTCCTCCTCTGCTCCTCCACTCATCCCTGGTGCAGGCGGCTGCTTTGGGAAGGGGCCTGCCTTGGACAAGCACTACCATGACTAGGGACCAATTCTGGGCTTGCTTATCAGCGAGTCCATTTGGTAATCAGACCTAAAGCCACATAATCCATCCTGGCCTCTATCAGTAAACAATCTAATATTTTGGTCTCTAGTTTTCCTTCCCCACCCCACCCCACTCTTCAAAATTAGGTAGGAAGGTTACTTCACAATCCCCATAAATAGTATGCTGTAGGGGCCATGCTAAATATTTTCCAAGCTCCATTTCATACAATCTCAGTAACTCCTTGACCATGCATTATTAGCACATGTGATTAAGGAAATTGAGGTAGTTTGTGTAACTTCTCCAAGGTCTCCCGTCTAGTAAGTGGCAGAACAGGAGTCAAACCCAGGTCTCTCTACATCTGATACCTGCACACGTAGCCGAGCTGGCTGTAGAAAGATCAGTCATGGAGGGAATTCTGCAGTTTCCACTTGAGATGACTTAGAGCCCAGAAGAACCCAAGCAAGGGTCTCAAATTCAGGAAACCTACCTCTCTTCTTTTCTGAAGCCTGTGTGCTGTGTGACCCCTAGATTTTCAATTCCTTACGTGTAAAACAAACATAGCAGTAATTCTGGGACTACCTAAGGCCCCTGGTTATTGTAATGAGCACAGGAGAGGGTAGATGTATGGATCCTTTAAGGACTTGATGCTGTGGTACCAACGAAAGCCGTCAGGGCTTTCATAACTACTTTAAGATGTGATGGCAAAGATTACCAGCAGGCACGATTTTAGGAGCTGAATGTTGACATGGTAATTACAGTTCAGTACAAATTCCTGACTGGGTTTCTGATGCAACACTCCTGGTGCTACTGTGCCACTTTCCTCCTAGGTCCCAGCCCTATCGGTACCCCATGTTGTCTGTGGTCGGAGCATTTCAGATGCGCGGCTGAGCCACCGTGCCCAAGTCTGAACCTAGCGATGGACAGCTCCACCATCTGGACACAGGTTTAGGCACGGGTCTTCTGTGTGAACTACAGAGTTCTCCAAACAAAGGGAATTCTGGGGATTGTCACACAGAATTCTTACTTAACAGGCACAGCGTTTTACAAGTCTCTGTGTTCTTTTTGTAAAGATTCATGAAGCCACAGTCCTCACCTCAGTCATAATGATGGAGCTTGAAATGAGATTCTGACATTGCAAATGGGTTACATGTCATGACTGAAGCATCTCTGAGTCACAGGAGAATTAAACACTCAATTAACTGGAGAGAAATAATGTCCTACCAAAAAAAAATCTTAATATTAAAGCTAAATAATCTACTGATTTATTTAATCTTATAATCTTTGCTTGGAAAAAAAAAAGTGGAAAAAAAACCTACAACCATGATGAAAACAAATTAATACTTAAACACGGGAAAATGACTCAAGGCACAATTTGATTAAGATCCAAATTGGTTTTTAACTTGAACAAGAAAAAAATTTTAGACAAAAATATAGCAAGCGTATTTGTTTTCATACCTTGTAAAGACTAAACTATTAACTACAGGTAAACTGATTACCTGACATTTGCTGTTATCTTACAGATTCCATGACACTCCAAGTAGGCACTCCCTCCAACTCAGCCTTGAACGCTGGCTCTAGCCAGGACATCAAATACGTAAGAATGGAATTTGTCACTGCCTCAAGAGTGACGAACTCCACGGTAGAATTAGACTGGTATGGCAGGTGCATTCTTGGGGTAAAGCACACTTCCTCACATCTATGACCTTGGGCTTGGCCATGGGACTTGCTTGACTCATGGAGAGTGGCCATGTGCCAGCTCCTGCTGGAGGCTGCAAGACGTATCCTGTGGTGTTCATGCAGCTCCACAGCCTCCTGCCCTTTGCCCTGAGAACAGGGTGCCCGGCACTGGCTTCTCCCTTACCCTGAACCCTAAATGAGAAGGCACTGGCAGCAGAACTGGCTATGTAATTTATGGGGCCTGTTGAAAAATTAAAATCTAGGGCCCCTTGTAGAAAACTTTAAAAATTTAAGACAGCGTCAACAGGAAATTAAACCGCATGTGAGACCCTTCTTAGCATAAGACCCTGCAGAACTGAATGGGTCGCGCATCCAGGAAGCCAGCCTTCCTCAAATGAGCGAAGCAGTCAGCTTTATGGGCGTTTGTTCTCATTGCAAACTGGAGAGCCCAGGTCCCACCCAAAACAGGCAGCAGCTACTCTGACCCTGCTATTTGCTGCCCTGCCAGCATGTGCCCCCTGCCAGCATGCACCTCCAGTGCTGCCAATCTCTGTTTTTCAATGCTAGGTGGAAATCAACCCTTTCCGTAAAGAGCTTCCTTTTTGTCTGTCTGGCAGGGGATTGGGGGTGGAGGCATAGGGTCAGATAAAGCATGGGTAACTTAATATTTTAAGATATCATACAGGGAAACCACAGTATGTCTGTTGTCTAGATGTTGCTTGCCACGAAGCCACGTGATTTCTTTTCTGGAATTGTTTGTTGTAGTAAACATAAATAAGGTAGTTGAAAACCAGGTGGAGTTAAAATGACCACCACGTTATACTGTCCCAGGTGACAAGTGGGTTCCTCCAAGGTCAGTGCTTACTCTTCAGGTAGGAAAGTCCCAGGGTAAGAGGAGAGAATCCTCATCTAGAACATCATGCAGGTAAATGGACCTGTCTCCTGAACGCTGAGGCCTTCTGGAGAATGAAGAAAGGCTGAGATTACACAATAAAAGATGCTCTGCCAATCAGAATAAGGTCAGAGAGCTCATTTCTCCAACAAACAAGATCATTCTGTCACATCCGTGTACCCACGAATTGCTTAAGAGGATTCGAACAACACTTGGCTTAATTCTTGCATTTATCACCTTTGCCACGATACCTGGCTTTGTCAGGCCACTGTTTTCACATTAAAAAGAATTGTGATTCTAATAGAGCTTATCCTATAGGGCTGAAGATTAACTAAAAGAATTTTAGCCCTCCACTGCCCACATACTGAGCGTAGCTGTTATGCTCATCATGGCAGGGATCCCATCTGATTTCACTTACCGTTGTAGAGCTCACCCTTACAATAGTGCCTGTCGTAGAGTAGATATTTAATACATGCTTCTTGGATAAATTAAATCAATGAATTGATTGTGTCCAATAAGCATGTGTTACAATCTTACCAGCCATTCTGAGAAATGCAGAGATAGCTAGGTCAAAGCTATGGCAAACATTATTTCATCTACTGAATATAGATTCAATGTATTAAAATATTCTTGACTCTATTTAATAGAGCCATTTCCTCCTTGATTGCTAACAGAACTGCAATTTCATTCAGCAGCCAGGCAGATGGCAATGTGCTCAGCAAAGACAGGCCCTTCCCCCAGCCCTAGGGGATGCATTTTGACTGATCTAAATTTTGACTGATCTAAACCACTGTTGATAATCCCGTTCCCCTTTACCAGTCATTGGTGTAAGGCAGACACGTGAACCAGTTTGGTTAAAAAGTAAACATGGATCAATTCTAATAAAGAACTCTTGGAAAATATTTGCTTCCCAGATTAAAACAAACAAACAAAAACCCAGGCACAGGGAGGCAACAGACCTGCCTCCTTCTTCCCTTCTCGATGCTGACCTCTGAGGAGCTGCTGTTTGCATTGTAGGCTTTATCTCAAAGACCAAGAGATTCACGGAAACGAAGTCTCCAGGCCCGGAATTGTTAAGTAGTTGAATTAAGCAATTCTGGAACTCTCTGTTAACTCAGAACTTAGATAACACTTTACTGTGCAAATCAATTTTAGTTGGGTATTCTGTATCTTGCAAACTCGAAGCATCCTCATTACACAGTATACAGTGTTAAATGGCTCAGGACGCGTGCTATCACTTCCAGTTACTCTGTTGGTCTTTGGCAGGGGATGGGGGAGGTGTAGGGTCAGATAAAAGATCAAGGAAAGCTTTCATCTCAAAAGCCTGAGATGGCGTTTGAAATGAAAACAGAGTGATGGATAAAATTTCCACAGCCAGAAGCAATGCACTCATTGTAAATAGATAATACTTTGCAAGTAAGATGTGAAGATAATAAAATGTAAGTCTTGGGAAGTAAGTCATGGATGACACAGTTATAATGGATTACTGAGAACTGCCATAGTATTTTTTGTGACTACAGCTTCCCCAAGACATGATCAACCTCCTGAAGTACAACTAGAGATATTTGCACTGAAAAAGCACGGCCTTTCTTCGCAGATAAGAGAACTCCTACTCATTGGAATGAATGATAAGAACCCCAGATTTCTACAACTTGGAGGATATTCCTAAACTTTGAGTTCGACAGCAAGGAGGACAGTGGCTGTCCAAGAGTATCTCCACGTAAGAGGAAGAATCCGGCACAAGGGGTCCATGGGTCTGATTAGGAATTAAAGCTCAGGTCAGTTATAGGCTTTCCTAGAGTCCTAAGTCTGAGTGAGAGGGACAGCACAGTCACCGTGATGGTTTGGGTCTTTTCCACTGACTCTTAAGCTTAACCCTTAATTGTGGAAGGGTTTGGATTCTGTCATAAACCAGTAACCAACTCCACAACAGTTACAAATGACAAAATTAAGTATTATCAGTCCCTCCTGGCATTTTGGCACAGTGGGTAAGATACTGCACTAGGGTTCAAAAGGCCCAGATTTCAAAGCCTCACTCTGTCTGTTATAAGCCATGTACCTTGGGGTAACTTACATAACCTCTTAGTTTATTTATTCACTGGCAGAGTGGAGGTGATGCCGACCTTATTTTTCTTCTGTGAGGTGAGTAAAGTCATTATGTGAGGGGGAATGCAGAAAAAACCCAGAATTTATTTATAAACAATTGGGTACTTATTCTTACACGTTTAAACTTCAGTCACCTTCAAAGCACTTTCCATCTGAGGCAACACACCTACTGAGACATTTTTTCCAGTGCTCACAATAGTTTTTGAACTTGTCAGTTTCAATGCCTTTTAGTATTTCTGCTGTTTTTTGTTTCACCTCTTCCACATCAACAAAATGTTCCCCTTTGAGGACTTTTTTCGTCCAGGGAAACAAAAACAAAGTAGCTCAGGGTGTGATGAGATGAGGTGACGAGGGAGGGTCCTGTCCTGTTGAAGGAGACACTGAGTCGTTTTTCAGAGACAACAGACCGAAACCGCAGGTCGCGCAGCTGAACCTCGTGCAGAGGGGAAAACACTTCCACCTCCAGCGGCATCCAGAACCAAAGTCCCCCCCCACACCACCCCTTGCACGGAACCAAGGACCAGGACATAACTGGAATGTGAACATGGGAACTTTTTCAGAAGCCAAGGTTCCATTGTTTAGAAAAATTGGGTGCTGATGCCCCTTTATTATAAATGGCCAAATTCCAAGGTCCTCCAATTAAAACTCGTACCCGCTGGCACTTCTATTTACCTGTTCCCCCAACCCCTTAAAAACCCTTAACCTAGCAGCAAGCAAAGATGGGCATGAGGCCCCACTAAGTCTTCTATCTTCTCGGTCGGAGCTTTCTCAACCAATAAACCTGTCTTTCCTCGAAACCTGATGTTTTGGGTTTGGGCCTTTTGAAGAGTCAGACAAACAGACTTTGGTTCAGTAATACCAAGTTTTGCTTAAAAACGAAGGAAAAAATGACATCTATTGAAACCTAGAAACACAAAATAATTGTGTATTTTCTAGGTTAAAAATTATAAATCACTAGCATTGAAAAGGGAAAATAGTACATAAACCAGAAGGCTTAAAAAAATCTGTCATGGAAGGTTTAATGATAACACAGGAGAAAGGAGCAAGCAGAGGAGGAGAGGGCAGCTGGCGTTTCTTCAGTTCACGTGGGTCACGGGCAACAACAAATAATCACGTGTGAGGCACCTAACTACCGCCCTCCGGGGTAAGCACCATGTCTGCCCACATTTTACAAATGAAGGATAATTGGGCTCAGAAAGAAAACATCTCTCCCCACCCGAACTGAATCAACTATGATTCACAGCCCACCACACCGCCACTCCCGTGTACATGATCGGGGATGGAATGAGACCTGCATTCCCTGTCGCCGGCTCCCAGACACTGTCCCTTCCAGCTATAACGTTCTCCGACTCTGTGTGCTTTAGTAGATTTCTCTCCACTATAGCTGGAGCTGTGGGTGCCAGAGAGTTTTTAATCTCCACAGAAACAGACTGAGAGGAAAATATGCACATAAACACATTTTCCTTTTCAAACACATTCACTTGTGTTATGCTTACAAATTGTATCCTTCTATGATTTTATGCACCAACTAAACAACCTCCCGGACCAGGGACAGAGGTACAACACTGACGTGAACTAATAAAATTTGTAAACTGAGGTCTCTCCACAGGTGGTGAAACTGCTCTTTAAAAACCAGTTAGCACCAGGCAGCCGAAGGGAAAAAAATGGGAGGACCTGGAAGAGATAGGTCCTTCTCCCCTCCCTATGAAAACAATCTTCTGTGCTGCATCTACTGATATAATTATTTATTTAGGCAATGGAGATGGAAATATTCACTTAAAGGGATAATAGACTTGGGGTTTACTTGTAGAGTTATTTTACTTTATAAGTATATGAAACCTGATGTTAAAATAGGCTTTAGAATTAGCTGTGGGCTTGAATCCTGGCTCTATTGCTTAACTAGCTGTGTGGCTTTGGGCATAACTGTAACACGAGGAGAGTCACAGCACGCAGGTCTCAAGGTGGATGTGGAGATTGAATGAGATAACACGTGTAAAGTGCCCACTAGACAGTGAGGACTTAATAAAGACTACCTGCTAGACAGGTGGGTTAGTGAGTCAAGGTTCCTTAAACAAGCACAGAGCTACAGGTCAAGAGGAAAAGTAGATGAGGAGTTCTAGCAGCACGAGTGCCAGTATTCACAACCGTGTGATGTTCACACAACAAAGCCCACCCTCGGGAGACGCACAAAGAGAAGTGGTTGGAAGCCCTGGTCCAGGGCTGGGATATTCTGGGGAGGAGTGTGGATAATGAGGTCCACGTAGGGTGAGAAAAAAAGAGGAGCCCACGGGAGTGAGTCCAACAGAGCTTCCCAAACTTCTCATGGTGCAGCTCACAAAGAAAGAAGTGATCATCTGCTGTATCAAAAGCAAAATACAGTAGGTTAAGAGGCTGGAAAATGACCAGCAGAGGCAATGGATGCTCTATATGGTGGGGTGCGAACCCCCTCCCTCCAAAGAATGGCATTTAAGATGTGACTTCACTGACTGAGACCCATCCATGGAAAGGTTTGAGAGAAGAGCATTTCAGACAGAAGGGGCAGCAAACACACAGACCCAAGGCAGGACTAAACATGGCTGTTTTCTCAGAATAGAAAGAAGGCAGTAAGGCTGGAGATCAGAAAGTGAGTGGTGCTTTTCTATTATGAGAGAAGGTCTGGAGGAGGTGAGTGCTTCATTGTACAAAGGCTATGGAAGGAGACACTGACAAACTTCAGTTTTAGCCTAAATTCAATTAAATAGCATTGGGATTTTAAGTATGGGAATGACATGATGGGGTTTAGGTTTCAAGTGCATCGCTTGGAGAACTGACTTCAATCAACTGGAGTGGGGGGCGTATAATGAGAGAGGGCAGCTCAGGAGACTAATACCGCATTTCTTATGAAAGAGTATAGAGGCTGAACCAGATAACGGACTCAGAGAAGAGATGTGCACAGTTCCTGGGTTTGTTCTGTGGGTCATCCTGAAAGCACCTGATGATCGACTGGACATGAGAAAAAAGGGGAAGAAGAATCAAGATGGAGCTCTAGGCACTGAATTGAGCAACTGGATAAAAGGTTGTGCCCTTTACTGAATTATAAGAACGTGGGTTTGCAAGGGGAAATCAAGAGTCCCCCTTTTCATAGGTTGGATTCACGGTTCAACCAGATTTCCACATGGACATGGTTGTCAAGAAGGGAACTGGATATACATACCGGTGTTGAGTTCCACAGAGAGGGCACGCTAGGAGGGATAAACCTAGAAGCCAGCACATGGGTGGTTCAAGCCACCAGTTCAGGTAATGTAGAAAGAAGAATGTGGATACAAATGGAGAAACCTTAGAACAGAGACACGTGGACGAATACCAATACAACAGCCAGGGCCCAAAGCACATGTCCTTGCTACCCTCACTCCATGTCCCATGTGTATTTTTTACTACATCTTGACTCATCCTAGACCTAGTCCCTAGAACAGCACTTCTAGCCTTCACAGACCGATAATCCATGCACACTTTACAGACAGGCGTGAAGCTGGAAGACACCAGCACCCGGCAATCTTTCTAGCCTCCCCCTCCCGTACCGATGAGGACAGAAAGGCCCACCGATTGACCAACTATTAGTTGCCATGCATGCACTGTGTTCACCTCTTATATTCACTCCTTTAATTCTCACATTTCAACCTGTGAGATAGTATTATAATACATAATGAAGGGATAAAAGAACAAACCCATATTTCTAATGACAGCACATAATGTATAGCAATTGAGCAACAGTTCTGAGAATGGAAGACAGTTAATTCTTCTACGTGCTCTATTTTTTCTACCATGGGGTCACATGGGCAGTGTTTGTTTTCCCAGTGAAAACATGAGCTCTACAAAGTCAGGGATCAAACAACTCAGCAGGCCATGCGGTCACCCTGAGACCTTGAGAAAGTCACTTGACCTCTCTCTCTACTTCAGTGCTGTCTCAATTCACAACACCAGATTGCACGGACATAAGAATGGGTGCTGAATGTGAAGAACTGGCCAGAATACAAACATCTGTCGGAATGGGTACACAGAAAGCCATCATTCAAGGTCAGGGTCCTTAAAATATTCAGAGTGGCAATTGGTCAATCACAAAGGCTTGTACTGATAGAAGGACCTTTCTCCAGGGGGAAGCTTACCAAGTTGCTCAATGATTTAGTGAACAAAGAGCTTCATTAAGTCCAAGTTCATAACCACTTACCAGATTGCTCTAAGTTTTAATCCAGATGTTAAATTCTTATTTTCCAATTTTTTCAAAGGTATCTAGAGGACCATTCACTTAGGGATTCCTTCTTAAATTAACTGTCTCATTGATCAAACAGATTTTTCAGAAGTTAGAAGAGATACTTACAAACTATCCACATGAAACCTCTTTAAAAAAACCCAATAATCTGTGCTCAGGCAAGTGATGTCATTTGCCCAAGGTAATAACCCTCCAACCACCCTCTACCTCTCACACACGCCCACACACTCCCTTTCTTTCTCTGGAGTCTGTCAGGTTCTGTGTCTCTCACAGAGTCATGCATAAAAGCAAAACACACACACACACACACACACACCCTCAAAATTCTAGCATATCAAATTCGGAAGGAAATTTAGCAGTTAAAATACAGAAGAAAAGAAAATAAAAGACCATATAAACTTAACTATAGTTTTCTTTTTCTCCACTCCCCCCCTTTTCCCGCTCCTCCCTCTTCCTCCCTATTTCTCTCTCTCTCTCTCTGGTATGTGTTTAACAGAAAGAACTTCTCTTCCGAATCCTCTTTACAGGACAAATGTCTTTGGCACACCAGCAATTTTTAAGCTTTTTGGATTTAGGATGACTTTATATTCTTAAAAATTATTGTGAACTCCAAATAGCTTTTGTTTATATGGATAATATTGATCAATATGTTCCTATGAGGAATAAAACAGACAACATAAATATTTATACATGTATTTAAAATATATTCAATCTCATGTTAATAAAATTACTTTTTAAGTCTAATTTGATAAAATATAGTGAATATGGTACTGTTTTGCATTTTGTATGGCTTAATACCAACAGCTGACTTCTTATATTTGTCATGATATGTTACTTTGGTTGAAATACACGAATAAAATCTTATTTCATGAGATTTTATGTGCAATCAAAGGTATCTAGAGGACCATTCACTTAGGGATTCCTTCTTAAATTAACTGTCTCATTGATCAAACAGATTTTTCAGAAGTTATAGAGGCTGTAATTACAAGTATATGTAGATGCAAAAGAGACAAGTATTTTCATAGCCAAGGTAATCATGGATACCCTTCTTTCATACTACATTAAAACTCAACAAATAGTAAAATTTTAAGTTATTACATGTGACATATAAAATTAAATTAATGAAGTCTTGTGTTTTGTTACATTAAAATCCACTGGTCATCTTGTACTTTGCATGGATCTTTTACCCATGCACAATTTTGTAGCATCCAGTATTGGAAAAATACTATTTATCGGACTGATGTACATCTTCCAAATGTTGACCATCTTATTATAAAAACCCCAAAGCCACATTTGTTAATATCACCTCCAATCTCATCAGAACAGCCTGAATTCCAGGAAATTATTCAGCTTACTGCAGAGGCAGATGCAAGTTTTCTGAAATTCGAAATTTTGCTTCAAGTTCAAAATTGTGTCACTGGCAACACATACTAGCAAGTTGTTGCTCTTGAAGTGACGATTTCACTTCATTTATTTTGGGGGAAACATCCACCAAATAAACTGTGGTTATGCAAACTTGGGTGTCAGCATTTTCCCCACTTAACTGGAGTTCCACAAAAAAGCTGCTAGTTTGGTTTATAGTTCACAAAGCAAGTATGGGTGACTTTTCCATCATGCGTAAATATGCAGCAAAAACACTTTACATGTACTCATACCAACGCACAGAATATTAAAAAGATGTGTGTACTGAAGTCCCAGATCTAATGGTATTGATATTAATAATTTTCACTACTTCATGAAGGGCATTCCTAAGTGAAACTGGCTTTTTTTTTTAATTTAACAAATATACTGCTGCTTTGTACTAGGGAGGGATACAATGGCCCCTAGTATGGATTGGTTCTATTGCCCTGAATCTTGTGCTGAAGAACCAGAAACCTTTTCCACCACTGCTTCTGCACCAACAGGCAAATATGAACACAGGGAGAGAAAACACCAGTGTCCTGGTGAATGAGAAGCCACACTTAGACAAACGCTGGGCTCCACAGTGATCAATCTTAGCAGGGAACTGCTGCCCTTAATGGAGAGGGCCTCCCCGCATCCCCGGAGAGAAAGGGATTTTGACAGAGATTTTTTCAAGGACCAAGATACACACTCTTACTGTGCATTCAAGGAGGCACTTCACATTTTGGGGGGCATGGGGGAAGAACAGATACATGCAAAAGGAGGAGATATTCTTCCTTACCTTGCCTACTCGGAGAGCTGAGACACTCAAATACCGCACTCCACAAAGGCCTGAAACCTAATGCCAATTTCTTCTTCTCCAAGAGACTTATTTTCAACCACGGGAGCTGAGTAATCACTTCCACTGAAACCACCTGTTATGTGGGGCTCCCTACACACCAGTCATTGTTCTAAGCACCCAGTGCCTCATCTTCCTTAACCCTCCCTGCAAACTTACACTGATTTACAAGGTGTCCCAGAGAGGTTCATTAACTGCCTACAGCCACGCTACAAGGTAACGGTGGAACCTGTGTTTATTCCCAGGCATTCCAACCCCACGTTCTACTTTGTCAAAAGCTGGAGCCATCCTTACAGACACAATTCTCGGGCTGGTTTGTCACTGGAATCTGCAGATGATCCCATCCAATGAGAGAAATCAATCTTCTCTGGACCATCACAGAGAAACGATGATATGACCTTTTTTGTTTTTAATAGCTTCAGAGAAAGAGAAGTCCCTGCATTAGCATAAGAATGAAGTCCTTGGTAATTACATACTAAAAGATTTTATGCCGGTGCCCTTCTAGGAGTACTGACGTTACTCATTTCCTATTAGAAAATTAAGGCAGCCAGAGGACTCAGGCACTTCCTGGGAGAGAGGCACAGCCAGAGCAGAGCACACATCTCAACCAAATCCCAGTGCTGAAGTGACTGGTGCACCGGATCCTCAAATGTGCACTCAAAGTCTCCCTGCTGAGAGCGCCTTGCTGTGGAACCACGCCCATGGCTTGCCATTCTCCCTCAGTTCCCGGCCTGTGCTGTGCCGCTCCCCAGAGTTGAATAGCCTTCTTCTCATCCCCATGGTAGTTAAGCCCTACTTGCTGCTTAGCTCTCAATTTAGAGGCCCTGTGCTACGGGAAACACTCACTCACCAGCTGGATTGAAGCAGCCCTTCCGTGTTCTCCAGGGACTGTGTACTTATTCTCAGCAAGGCAAGGTTGTCATTTTGTATCTAATGGTAGATCGGAAGCTTTGTGAGAGAGGAATCTGTACCATCCTCACCATGGAAGCACCGGAATCCTGTTCACATAGGATTTCCAGGGTGTGGGGAGGAAAGAACGAAGCAAGGGAGGCATGTGAGCAGGCAGGATGGGAGGTGGGTGGCGATTCCATTCCTCTGTCCTGCAGAATTTGCACCGACCCCCAAAGGACCCTACTCCCTAGGCCTCCCCGTAGGAGGTGGCAACAACCCTCCAAGCTGTCAGGGTAAATCTTTCTGTTTTCCAAGGAGAAAAACAAACAAACAAAAAACCAGTTTCTGATGTGTGGCAAGGCTGCTTCTCCTTCTTTCCGAATATTTTTGAAGGGACACGAAGGGAGGTTGCTGCTCCCTCTCATGGTGAGGTCTCGGTTCTCATGTGATCCTGTGAGCCTGCACCAGGCGTGCACCACACACGGCACCTCCCGTTGGGATGTACTGCGCCTCATCTCTGGTTCATTTCTCTGTGTGCACTCCTGGGAAGAAGAGTCGGGTTCCCATCTGTTCTCTTAAACCCAGAGTGCCTGCCGCCACAGATAGCGCGCTGCAGGCCCTTCATGAAGCGCTCTGGGTGGAGTAAGCAGATCTGACTGGGCAGACCTGGGAGTGATGGAGGCAGAGACTACTAAGAACAAGTACTGTCAGAATCCAGGAATGTCACTATCAAACCAGGGCAGTGGAAGGTCCCTGGCAAAATTCAACAACAGCAATCTCAACCGTGCCCTACCACGAAGCAGTGTGATGAGCTCCTGTGTTTAAAGTTGCTATTTGTTAAATGCTTTCTATATGCAGGTTACTAAAAAGAGGGTTTACATCAGGTATATCTGTATCCCCATTTTACAGAGGGGATAACTGGAGATCAGAGACTCCCCTAATGTCACACGGCTAGTTAGGCCACAGAGCAGAGCTTCAAGACCCTAGTCTATACCTCGGTAGCCCGTGGCTTAAGTTTATACAACACTGCCTCTTTTCTGCCCCTGCCATTGCTCAGTGTCACTGTCTGTGGTCACTCTTCAGGCAGCCAGGTGACCCTGTGACCCTGTGGCATTTGGAAGGCTGTGTGAAACTCCCTGCTGTGACATTTCACAGTTTAAGTAGGGTCTACCTGTATGACAGTTGATGTCAACATGGCCCCGACAGATCTGTCTCTCCCTCTGTTCCCAGGAATATGTTCTCTGAATTATAGGCAAATAAAAAAGGGGTGAATTGGAGCTGATCCTTCCTCTGGCCCTACTAATGTCTTCATAGTTAACAGAAGGAGAAGAAAATGAGACCCAGGGTACGTTATACACACACTGAGATAGTCCGTCATCACTGCCGCACACCTGTTCTCATTCAGTAGCAATGCCGTATGATCCCAGTTTCGTGGGACTTCACACATGTAAAACTGCGCGCGCGCGCACACACACACACACACACACACACACCCCCATATGTAAGAATCAGGAAGGAAAGGTACTAAAATATTCACAGTGGTTCACCGGATGGTGGGCATGAAAGCATTTCTCATTTTCATTCTTTTTTTTTATTTTAATCATTGTTCAAGTACAGTTTTCTCCCCTTTACTCCCAATCCAGCCCACCCACCCCTCCCTCTCATTTTCATTCTTATGCTTTCCTGTTTTCTCTTTACTTCTTACAGTGAACATACTACTTGCGGAATTAGTAAAAACAAAGCGTCCCATCCACTGTAAAAATGGGAGTGCTGATCCTAACAGCCTCCAAAGGATTGTCGAAAGGATTAGAGGGATAATGTACATCAAAGGGCTTGTTAAACTACAAACGAACCTGTGACCACACTGTTGTTATGTAACAGCGGAGGTTATTACTTGGGAGCAAGAATAGTTTTGGAAGCTCATATCACTACTGAAGTTTGCAAAGGTTTGTCATTCTCCCAATTTTGGGGGATCAACAGACTCCCAAAAAACAAATGAGGACTTGAATTCAGAATTTTAACTTGACATAGCTTCTGAGGGGAGGTTACATAATCCCATCAATAGCACAGACGGTTACCATCAGGTAGATGTTCCCCAAAACACTAATGGGTTTAACTATTACTAAGAAAAGGCAGGGAAGTGGAAGGAATATAATGTATTTGGTTAAAATATTCTATTTTTCCAAGATACAAAAATATCAAGATGGAGAAGTTACAGAGGTTGGAATGCCCCTGCAAAGGGAAAATACACCAAAAGTACTTTTTTAGGTGTATTTTTATTTTGATTCAAAATGTACATTTTCAACCTCTTACTGTGCAAGGTTTTTAGGAAGAATAACAGAGGTTGAAAGAAGCCAAGCACATAAAGCTGGGTGGAAAGGCAAAGGGGACAGTTACATATTTAAAAAAGCATGGGCCATCTTTTCCATTACCCCAAACTCTTTCCCAGGATTCTATATTTAGCATTTAGTATTTTTTTGTAAGAACAGTGGAATGACACAAAAGGGATTTTAAGCAGGGCAATGAGAAGATCAAATTTAAGTTTTAAGTGAGAAATAACAGAATTAAGAGTGTCTTCTGTAAAGGCTGAAGGTTATGTTCAGAGAAATACGGTGACTAGCACAAGGGAGGTGATAACTGTCCTCCTTTTGAGCTTGTCTGATGGCCATTGCAGAACTGTGTTTCGTTCTGAAACTGAGGCCTACAGGCACCAGTGTAGCCCGAGGGTCTGTGATGGCTACTACCTGGGGAGAGGCTTAGAACCCGAGCCCTACCAGCAACAGTTGATCAAATGGAGATATTCCCTAAGAAAGGCAGTACATGGAAAACAACCATTTCATTACAGCATCTGAAGGACTGTCCGAACTTTTAGTCTTCCCAGAGGGCGGACACTCTGCCCGGAAATAAAACGGTGCATGTTGTTTCTTCTCTTTCGGAGTCTGACCCTCGAGGACAGGACAGCACTGTTGAGGAGCCCCAGTACAAAATCCTCTAGGAAAAGACTTAATTCAGAAGTATGTATAATTAAATAATTTAAATTTGAAAACATATCCCTGAGGTATGTTTAGGTATCTCAAATAAGTAAAATTTTATAAAATTTATTCTTTTAAAAAAATACCTGGCTTATTCCAATTAGCATAATGTTTGCAAGTTTCATGCATGTAGTAGCATGTATCAGAATTTCCATTATAATGCTGAATAATATTCCATTGTATGTATGTATTACATTCGGATTATCCATTGATCTGCTAATGAACTTTTAGTTGTTCCTACTTCTTAGCTGTTGTGAATAATGCTAGTGTGAACATTAGTAATAAATATCTGCTTGAATCCCTACTTTTAATTCTTTTGGGTATATACCTAATCATGGAATTACTGGATTAAAGGGTAATTTTACCTTTAATTTGTTCAGGAACCACTACACGGTTCTCCACAGCATCTGTACCATTTTACAGTCTCACCAGCATGCCAAGAGTTCTAATTTCCCTAAATTTTCACTGACACTTATTATTTTCTGTTGCCATTTTTATAACAACCATTCTAATTGATGTGAAGTTACAAAGGCGTAGCTTGTTGCTAGGTATGCATTTTTGGAAGTCACAGCGCGTGTAATCACATCAAATTCACATACAAAATTTTGACAGAGACTGTGCGGGTGCTGGGAATGTAAACCCAGGGCAACTTCGTGATTTCCCAGCCCCTTTACAGTCTTTGTTCTTTGGGGACATTCCGAACACTGTGGGCTGCCAAACACTTGTTCTGTAGGTCATCTGAGTTTCAGAGGCACAAGTTCGGGACCCACCATTTCCACAGGAGGGGTATGCAACCTTAGACAAATGTATTTGGCCTCTGTGAGCCTTGACTCACAACCTTAGAGCATGAACTACCATGGCTTTTCATGCTTCTTACAATAAAAACAAAACTCCTGAAACTGGAGTTCAAGGCCTTGTGTGACCTGTCCTACCTGTCTCTCCAGCCATCACCCCCAGCCACTTTCTCCTGTTCCCTCAGCCTGCTGTGCAGACTCCTTTATGCTACCACAGGGCACTCAGGCCATGTTTGTTCACACCTGTGCCCTTTCTTCTCTTTGGAATTCTGTTGCCTTTTCTGCTCCCCTCCTTAATCTTAATCATTCCGCAGGTTTAAGCTCATTGATTACTTTCTGAGGGAAGAATTCACCACTGCTCTCTTCCAGTCTGTTCTAAGTTATCATTGAACAGCACACTATTTTTTAGAGCAGATCTGTTGGAAATAGGCATTCCTTCAGGTGTTCCCTGATTAATGTGACATGCTCCAGTGACTGCTTTCCATACAAATCCCTGCCTTAGCCAGAGCCCACACATAGATGGCACTTTTATCAGTTAGAATTTTGGCTGTGAGTTTTCCAATCCTAGTTGGAAAGTTTTCACTTGCTTGAGAAAGAGTAAAATTCATGGACAGGGTTGGCTTTAGGAATCTCTTAAGACAAGAGACAAATTTAAGAGAAGTATCTTCAGATGCAGCCACATTTCCTTGGGTAAGCTGTGGACACAGCATTCCCCTGCTGTCTCCTTGGTAACAACAGGTTGAAGGCTCTAGAGGTAACTTGCCAACAACTCAGGAATGAGTTTTCAGCGAGCGGCAAGTCAGTTTCGGCTTTAGTATTTCATTAGCGTTGCTGTGAGCACCATTGCAATTCAGAGCAAAATTTGAGCCCAGCTATGTGAATGCACAGCACTGGGAAAATCAGCAAGTCCCCCTGTGGGGTGTTAATGTGCATTAGCAGAGAAAAGTTGGGCCAATTTGCCCTGCAGAGAATCCACTCCCTCTCTTTCCTGTGGGTTTGTCAGGTGCAAGAGGGAAAACACTGTTCCTTCATAGCTTTTCGGTAAATAAAAGGAAAGCATATGTTCTCTCTTCATCTCCTGATTTATGTGTTTTTCCAATAATGTAAACCAATGTTCAAAAAACAGAGAAACTCAGACTTACAGATTCCTTGATATCAGATTTAGAAGGACCTCCACTGGCAGCTAAGCTTAAAACATAGGAAATTCTTTTTACTCATTTATTGTATAAAACAGTCTTGTCAGTGTCATCCAATCCAAGAATCTCTTCTGTCACAATGTCTTCTAAATTCAGACTAAACCCAAATTTGTTGCCAATGAATACCAGTTCCAGGGACCTATTTGCTGTTTCCCAATTATTTAACTTTGATTAAATTAAATTAACTTCTATCTAATGGACAGCTGGGGGATAGCAAAGAGGTGTATTAAAAGCTGATAAAGAAATTCTGAGATTTTATAGTTGGTACAGAATGTCACTGGAAAGTAATTATGAGTTAAGCTACAATGCTAAATTATTTCCAAATTAACTTTTTTCTTCTGAATGCTCTTTCATTTTATCAAAAGAATTCCTACAAGATTTGTGGGATATTAAATATTAGCATCTCTATTTTGCAAAAGATGAGCTCGGAACACGTTGAATTTCACTGGTCATGGCCACAGGTTCGGAGGGACAGGAAAAGAATAAATGTAATGGATGATGGGCAAGCATGTCTTTTCACCAGCTTCTCTGAATTTGCTTTCACTCTGTGCCTGGCACTGTGCTAAGTGCTTCAAATAATCTTCACATCCCATTTCTGCTTTACAGCAAGATCCATGAAGTAGGTATTATTATTCCTATTTCACAAATGTGGCAAAAGAGCCTCAAGATTTTAAGGCATAATTGGAGAATGAGTCATGTGGGGGTGGGGGGCTCCGCCTGCAGGGCCCCCCCGGTGGCCAGGGATGAGAATAAGTCTACCAAGACATGATCTGCTTGGGGAGGAAAGGTGG